>JANRMT010062841.1:39186344-39270809 GCA_026402145.1 Polypterus bichir lapradei
TATCTATCTATCTATCTATCTATCTATCTATCTATCTATCTATCTATCTATCTATCTACATGAAATTGTGGGAGCCTAGAGGCTGACTAGAATATAAAACTTTGCAGTATTTTCTAATTGGCTTTTCAGAACAGGTTCATTTTACAAGTAGAAAAACAATTGAGAAACTTGCAAGTAAGAAATCGTGCCAACCACACAGTACCAGCTCTGTCTTCAGTAATGATAGCACTGCTGTATCGTATGTTACTTTATTGCTGTATCTCTACAAGGTTAAATTAAGAAATCGTTAACTCTGCCATTTGGACCGTACACAGTAAATCTTTTTTCCAGTGTCTATTCTGGCTTCTGCACTACATGTTTGTCTTCAAACCAGAATAACTAAATTCCTGTATTGCACTAATTCTTTTTGTTTGTATTTATCACAGGAATCTTTCCAGTCCATGGGGAAGCCGGGGTCTTCCTGCTACAAAGAGATAAATATGTTCCATGAAGTCTTTTGACGATGTTTAAAGCTAAAGTTATACTGCCAGTACCTCACTGAAATGAATTGTACTTACCAATTATTCCATTTGTAATTAGAGAGCCTCTGTGTATGAGATAATCACTAATCACCCATTTGCAGTGGTCTTTAATTAAGTTTTTGTCACAGTGCTTTAGTTTTAATATCCTTATAATACAAAGCAGTATCTCCTGTGATCTAAAGCAAATCTTCACTTTAAGAATGTAAGTGGCCCCTAAATGAATCCTGGAGGTTATCAACGCCACTTAGGATGTGCTATTTCATGCATTTTTACAGCATATCTATATTATAATATTTTTTTAATACTCTAATAATTAAATGACACTACAGTCTATTTAATCTTTCTTTATGGAAGGAAATAACATTATAGCAATACATTTAGAAAGAAGATTTTTATAATGTGTGCTTCTCAGGGTGGTGCTGTGATAAGTTTCACCGCAAAACTGTCCTTTAGTTTTTCTAAGAAATATTTTTTACCTGTGCAATATTCTTTCTAAAAGTACTTTTTGAAAAGTATTTCAGGTTTAGTTCCAATATTAACACCACAGGATTAACACAAACACGTTACCCACTGTTGTTTATTACATGCACTGAACTAAAACTCAGTTTAACAATCACATCAGAGAATGAAATGACCAAGTGTGCTTTGTTGTTTTAACTGAAGAGAAGAGCAGAGTCGTCCTTAAGCAGACTTTTTTTGGTGTGAGTTTGTAAATTTACAGGACAGTTCTAGCAGTTCAGGCATCCTATTTCCGAGTGTAAAATTTCAAATGTTGTGCAAATGGGAGTCCTGAATTCTAAGCAATCATGCTAAATGTTTCTGCATGATAAAAGGAACACTGCCTTGTGCTGTAGTGCATGTATCATTGGCCATTTCAACCAGAATGAAGTCCCTTTTTGTCCCGTAGAGTAGTGGTGGTGGTATACAGTGGATACTGTGGTCCTGTTCACATCCCATAAACAGTTCAGTCAGCATTAGGCTCGCCATTGTGTGACTACAGATTGATGCAGCATATACACCATGTCATATACGGTATTCCCAGATCTCAAAGAAAAAATATATTTTGTAATTGAAATTTGATCTATATTGGTTTGAGTATTTAATTTTTACTATTAATGGTGGCTTAAATATGAATAATTATTAATGCAAGCGCTGTATAATACTTTCACCTTTTCTGAATGATTGCTAGATTGTATTTGCAGCCATTCTTAAGCACTACATATTTTACCTTCTTGCAGAATATCAAAACGGGAAAAGAAAAATCACAAAATATATAATGATATATAACCAACTGCAGTTTTTTTAAAGGGAAAACTTGAATGTGCTATTCAAATCTAAAAAGGGAAAAATAGATACAGATTTAAATGCAGGAGAGGGGAGCGAAAGGAATGTGTTTTCTATGCACATTTTACTAATTTAATTTCCAAATCTTTAAATTAATTTTTCACTATAAACTGATGAAATAAGAATTGTGTTAATAATTTGGTTTGCACATTTGTCACTTTATACAACTAATTTAATGTCGGCTGGAAATCTGTTAGAAACAGCGAATGAAATTTAGCTGTGCGCTTTGTCACTCGGAAGCTGGAGGCAAAGTACAATAACGGGACTAGAAATATTGGGAGGGGGGTCACCTAACTTTATGGTGATCCTCAGAAAAATAAAAAAAAATGCATTTTGTTTGATAAATTTCTGCTTAGTTTATAACAAGAGTATATAGACAACATATTAATTCATGTAAGCTATCAGTTCAACTCTATAGTTCACATTTTCTACTTGTTTTTAATATTTTGTTACATTTTTCTCCTTAATGGGTTAACATTATTATTCAAGTCACTAAAACTTGAAAGGGGGTCTTTTCTTATAGACTGAAGTTTGAAAGTTCATTTGTCCAGTCATAAAGTGGGTTAGATATTCTATATGGATCATTTTCTGCGTATTGTAAAATATGAAATGTTTGTTAATGGGTGTATAATCTGACTTTATTATAAGATAAATCTTACTCTACAGAGTTACCTAACACACAGATTACTATGTAAAGAAGATTTTTTGTACCCTTTTTTTTTTTTTTTACGAAGATGGCAGTTAATTCCAAAGATATAGCATTGATTAGTGTTCTTCGTTTAGATTTGGCCTATTTCATCTTTATAAAGAAGGTGAAAACTGGTTAATGTGGTACACTGTCTCCTATACTTAAACACATGCTCATGATGAACTGATAGTAAAGTAACAAATGGTAAAATTTGCCAGCATGTGAATTAATTAGAAACTTAATTTTCAATTCTGTTATTAATTGAACAAAATTTCTGAAGATATTCATTGGCTTATGGAATAAGCATATGTTGCTGAACACTATCTGAACCCCATGCTGCCTCACAGCTTTTTGGAAATAACATATTTCCAGCCTTAACCAGCAGAAATAATTGGGGCATAAGAGCTTCTTCATTTATCAAACATGAAGACTACAGCAGTGCAATAAATAATTAAATTGGACATTTTCTAATGTCCTTTAAACATTCTCAGGTAAAAATGTCATATGTTATTGATGTAGAGAAAGACCTGGTCTTTGAGGTTACAAAATTTCTTTGTAATAAACTCAGATGAGCCTTCTTTGCCTAATAAGACTTTTTTTTGCTCTGGTGGTGTGTTCTTCATTGGAATGAAGAATAATCCCATACGATTTTTATTATTTTAGTATTGTCAGATAATCTTAGATGGCAGGACTAAATGATTAGAACATTAAAACAATTGTGACAAAAACAGACATTCAGCCCAACAAGCTCATCCATCCGATTCACCTGGATTGTACAAAATAGCTTTATGTTGAAATTTGAAGGTGACTAAAGTCCTACTCTCCAGCACACTATGTATAAATTGATTCTATACATCCATGGCTCTTTGCATGAAGAAAAACTTTAAAACATTTGTAAGAGTGACCTGAACAAGTTTCTAGCCCTGTCCCATGTTCTTGTATTAAATTTTATTTTAAGATAACAGCTGTAATAGTTCCTTTCATAATTTTAAACTCTTTGATCATGTCACCTCTTAATTTCCATTTGCTTAAACTAAAAAGGTTCAACACCTTCACTCTGTCCTCATACCTCCTACCCCTCAGTCCGACAATCAGCCTAGTCACTCTCTTCTGGACTTTCTCTAATGTTGCTATGCCTTTTTTGCAACATGGAGACCAGAGCTATACACAGGTAAGGCCTTACTAGTGTGTTATATAAAGCTCAACCTCCCTTGAGTTTTACTCTGTACATCGTGATATTTAACCCAACATCCTAACAGCCTTCTTGATCGCTTCTCTATGCTGTCATGGTTAAGTCTCATGGACTTGTTGACTTTGAGCACACTGTCCATTGAGTAACAGCTAATTCTTCACCACTCATGCCTCTGTCATTAGTTGTCATTCTTCACTTTTTAATTTTCAGCCATTAACTTATTTCAATCACACATTTTTATTCCAGTGTATGTTCATGGGAACCCAAGTCTGTCCCATCGGTATCTCTCATACCCATTCACTCTCATGTAGTCAGTTTAGAGCTTCCAGTCATCCAAACCCACGCTTCTTTGAGGTGCCCAGGCCAGGCTAGAATTCAATCCCAGGACTCGAAAGGTGCTAGCCACTTATTTATTTGACCTTTTATTTCTACTGTATATTGCTATTCCCATGCTCAGATCACTACTGCAACACCATGATTTTTCTTTCTTATCCACCATTTTAATAAAGTAAAAGCAGATCCAGTTTGGAAGGAAAAGAGGATAAAACACGAAGTACAATTAGGCAAGGAGTTAAATTATAGAAGTTCATTACTGAAGAGGAAAACACGGAGCCAACTGAGATATCCAAGAACTGTTGCAAACCCCACAGTGTAGTGTAATTATCCCTTTTGTGACCACAACCTTTGCACAGTTCTAATGATTAGATGGACACATTTTCTTTATTAGAAGTTGCTTTCTGTCTTGAGGTCTTCTGCATTGAACTGATCATCTTCTCTGCATATGGGTGGTCGGCTAGATGTGAGTTGGGGGCCGCCTTACCTCTTTACTCAGTAAGAACAATTGCAAAGAGGATTACTGAAGTTGGGATACAAGAGAAACTTGTAACATTATGATCAAAGTTTTTGAGGGCTTTTGTAAATGATAAATATATATTTTTAACATAACAGTAAAAAAATACTTTCATGTACTTTATGAAACATTCTGCACTTTACAAGTTGTCTTTTCAAACAATGTGTTATATCCGCTCATCTTAGTCATTAAATGCCAATACTCTTTAAAATGAATCAGTCTGCAGCCTATAAGCTATCTTTTATGGTATATACTGTTATTAAGCACTTATAAAACTGAAACAGTGCAAAAATAACAGCTGCACAAAGCATTTCGTTCATGAAGGCAAATATTTAACCAAATCTCAAGTGATGAATGAACAAAATTTTTTAATTTAACACACCAAGTGCATTTCAGCATCAGCACAAACAGAAGCTTTTTAAATTTTTAACCAAAAATGTAAATCTTCACAAGAGGGCTGATGGTTAGGTTAGTTTAATTGTTGCACTGTAACAGGATTGCCGATAACAGTACAGATATAAGAGGTCTGATAGACCCTTGGATGTAAGTGCTTGCCAATCGTAACACACAGTACGGTTTTCTGGGTTCATGGTCAACGCTAACAATCACTGGACTACAAAATGTGAACATTCAGGGGAAAAGAAATATTCAGTAGTTACGGTAATCAGTTCACTGTAAGTTCATCGTAAGAAGTTTTCGTACAAAGCCTGAAAGTCAGACACACACGTCTTAAAATTAAATTGTTTGCAGTTTTTTTCAAACTCAGCAGAGAATTTATTACTGTGTGTCAGCACCAGGGAATACTTACTGTACATTAGAGGACAAAACACTTAACAATAAATGCTAATTACGTTTTGGAAAAATGCTCCATTATTGCTCAGGGTGATTTCTCAATGCAACATTAATCATAAGTGCCTTTACAGGACCTGCGCTCTAATATCTTTAGAAAAGCTATATAAGTAATAAATAAGTCTACACAAAATGAATAATATATTCAAATAATTCCAATTAGAAATGCATGCTTTTTTTACTGTCAAAGGGTCTATAAATCCGATGTCAACAGCAGTGATGTTAAAGCTTACATTTCAGTGCTTGTTTGTCTCTTCGCAGAGCTAAAGGTTGTCACTTTGTTCTCCTAACTGTAATGTTAACACTGTGTGAAAATAATAGACTGTTGGTTTCTCTGGGGAGTGATGTGTAAAGCTTTTGAAACAAGTTGTCTAGCCAGTGAAAATTACTTTGAGAAGCCAAGGTAGTGTGAATCCAATTAAGAACATGCAGTGGTGCCTGCTGCATTTACGCCATGAGCTGGAAATATTATCGACAGCCTGCTGTCTGCTTTAACATGCTTAGGTGATGTCCGCCTTGTTTATAGGAAGATTACTTTTTAAAAGTGATAAGAAGTATAGAATTATGAAATGTAAAAAATATTTATTTTTATTAACAAATATATCCTAAATCATTGAAAAAGAACTCTGGGATTTTGGCGATTGAAAGATGTGTACACCTGAAACATGTAACCATGGTTGTGTATTGGATCATGTAAAAAAAAAAAGTCAAAGTTTGCAACTACTTCTTTGTGCCAGTGCTAATGTCAATGCAATTTTAATACACGATGGGATCCACATCATGTATCTGCCCCCAACTAGAAACACCCAGAGATTTGTCAATCATGTGCATTGACTACCTCCCAGAATGAGCTGCGTGAGAGTTTAAACCAACACTGTGGTACCCTGTGTCAATTCCATCAGTTCTCTATACCATTCTAAACATTCTAAAAACTGATAGTTTTGATTTAGGGTTATGTCAGAAATATTGTTGGTGATATCTGTGATTTGAAAATCCAGTAATAGTTACAATTTACTGGCGGGACTTGATCTGCTTTTTTACCCCTCATCGTCAACCCAATTTGAAAGCAGACTGTTTGTTAGAATAAAGGAGCTTGGAAAGGAGATAAAGGCAGGCTTGGTGGGGTCATTCTGATAACATCAAGAGTAGGAAACAAGCTCCAAATGACAAAACAGTTGAGTAGTAAAATAATTAGAGAAAATCAGTTTTCATAGGCAGGCAAGCCCAATGTAAAAAGCACGGGACAAAGTCACTGGACACTAACAGTCAGAAACACAAGTTGGGCTCAAATACACTTGAACAACACACAGAAACACGCGCAACCTGAGAGACTCAAAAGTCACCCGGGAAAGTGAGCAAAGCAAACAGCAGAGTGGGGCAAAGGCATGATAAAGGCACTTGAGGGTCATTGTACTAGGACTGCCCGAGAAGCTGGCATGTTACTATTAAAGTATAAACCTAACTTTGGGATGTTTCTACACATTTGTAAAGACAAATGATTTGGGTTTCTGTTTGGTAAAGATATATATATATATATATATATATATATATATATATATAAAGATTTTAAATCACAGAAATCTTTTTCAGTGAACCTGATGTATAGCTGGATTTTTTATTCATTATAAAATGAGAATTTTTTAATGGATTATATTTTTGTGTTATCTGTGTATAATAAACAATGTAAGACTGAATAAAATATCAAGCTCAATTGACAAAATGTTGTCCTTTTATTGAATTGTGCTAATTATTAAAAAGATTACGACCTAATGTAACTTTCCATGGGGATTCTGCATTTAGGGCTGTTATAAATAAGTAGTAAGTTCAAATCAATCCAGCGCCATGTGGAGCATCATCCAGGGGATCAATCCCCAATATGGAACTGCTGCCGATTGACGTCCATCCCCCTTGCAGACTATTCAACAATTGTTGGCTCCCCTACGAGATTTGACGCTGATCGTTGTCCGGGGTGGAGGATTGTTTTCCCCTTGTAACCTTTTCTCATTCAGTACTATTGTAATTCATGAATCAGTGTGATCCATAGTTTAACAAACTCTGCTTTAACATACTGTTAAAATGTTTATAGCAAACTCAACTTAGTCATCACAATAACATTTTTCCAATTTTCTGTGATATGCTCAATGCAGTTTCTTATTAGAAAGATTTAGACAAGAACAAGCCATTCATCCCAACAAACTTTGCAAGTCCTAGCTGCTGAGTTCCTCCAAAATAACATCAAGTTGAGTTTTGAAGGTCCCTAAAGTCCTACTGTCCATCACACTACTTGTCACTTGTTCCAAGTGTCTGTGGTTCTCTGTGTGAAGAAAAACCTCCTAATGTTTGTGTGAAATTTACCTATGTCCTTTATGTAGCCTGGAAGCCAAAACTGCATGAAGAACTCAAGATGAGGCCTCACCAGTGGGATATAAAGCTTCAGCATAACTTCCTTGGACTTGTATTCTACACATCGTGCAATGTAACCTAACATTCTGTTAGCCCTATTAATGGCTTCTGAACATCTGGCAGCTGATAGTCTTGAGTCTACTATGACTCCTAAATCGTTCTCATAAGGTGTACTTTCAATTTTAAGACTCGGGTGCAATGCCATCTACATTCACTTCCTCCAACTCTGTGATTTGATCCCAGCCAGGACCCTACCTGAGACTCATAGTCATGTATCCAGACAGCTGCTCTTTCTAGTCTGATTCAACTAGTTTCTCTGTTTTTCTAAACTTGGAACATACACTTTCTTTTATGTCTGACAAAGGTCACGAAGCACAGATATTGAGGACTGAACTTAATGTTCTTTAAAACAATGTTTTGAATTTCAAGCTTATCATGTTCCAGCTTATTATTGATGTTAGTCTTGCGGAGGTAAAGGGCTTTGCCCCTTGAAACCAGTTGTATGCTTACAACGCTTGACAGATGCCGAATGTCACTTCAACACAAGTCCTGCAAATACTGTCGTAATTGAAACAAACCATGAAACTCCAACCGATTATGACAGCAGCAATCCAAGCTGTGAGATTTGAGACAAGATTACTGTTCACATGGCCAACTGTAAGTTGCATACTCAAGAGTAAGCTCAGCGCACAGCTTGGTCATATTACAACCGGAGGGCCGAACTGACAATGTGGTATACAAAGAGATCCTTAACAAATAATTATTGGTATATTTTCCCTCAGTTTAAAAAGGTTTAATTTTCTTCTTAATAAAAATTTTAAGGCAGTATTTCACCACTGCGAAGTGCGGGTATTTTGCTAGTCATCTATAAAAAGCAGTGACCAACAAAGGTGGCATCTCATTGCCGATGAGGACCTGAGTCTAATAGCAGCTGCAAAGCAAAGAATGGCAAAACTACTACTGGCTGATTTAGAGTCTGTGTCTTTTCTGTTGTGCCTCTCACACCCATTTTGCTTTTTCTGTTTTCTCTGTGCCCGACTGCCTCATTGTCCTGTGGCACTATCCTATAAAGCAATACGACTGAATGTGAAGAAATCCCTGAGAGTGTGCTGTAAGGTTAGATATGGCTTTTCAATCACATTTAGCAATTAAAATTAATATGGTGCGTATAGTACATTTGTTTCCATTTTGACCTGCTGTTTATTCTCTTTTATGTACCTTTTTCTATTAGCTCCTCTCTCTGTATAACATTTCTGCTAGAGATCTTCACTCGTGTTCCTCAGTCGGTTGTTCAAATGCGTCTTTAGCAGTACTGAACTTTGTTTTAGAATGCCACACTGTCAGTTCACTTAGTTTCAGTTTGATCATAAGTTTTATTTTTACTGTTTTGCTTTGCTGGTGGCACTTTTATGTATGTGTTTTGATTTTGTGTTTCAATTTATTCCTTTTGGTGTGTTTGTTTGTTATTTGTACTTGTGTTTTTACAGTGGAATTTCCCCCCATTCCCAGTTATCTTTTTTATTTTTGTTAGATGCAACTTCACTTATGTTGTCTTCTTTTCAAAATAAAGTTTCTGCATTAAAAACAATGGCACCTGATTTGTTGTTAACTACCACGTGGAAATCCCCTGGTCTGATCGCCCCACTACTAGAAGACTCTGTTTTATAATAGTATTTATTTAGAACTGTCAGTGGTGTGTATTAATAAAGGAAATGCTTGATTTTCTAGATAATGCCTGATGATTTATGATTGTGGTTTGTTTTCAGACCTGTTCTATTTTAACATGCAGGACGCTTGCAAGATGGTGGGGTAGGACTGCATAACATTCATTTTTGATATTTTTAGAATTTGGAGGTGGGTTGGAGAATGGGGTCTACTTCAACCATTTGAACTGACAACTTTCAGGTAAATGAGTGAGGCATGATAGAACATTAGAACACTCTAGACAAGAACAGGCCATTCAGCCCAACTAAGCTCACCAGTCCTATCCACTTAATTCTTCTAAAAAAGTATCAACTCGAGTTTTGAAGGTTCCTTTTGTCCTACTGTCTACCACACTACTTGGTAGCGTATTCCATATGTCAATGGTTCTCTGTATAAAGGAAAACCTCCTAATGTTTATGTGAAATTTACCCTTAAGTTTCTAACTGTGTCCCCATGTTCTTGAGCTCATTTTAAAATAACAGTCTCGATCCACTGTACTAACTCCCTTCATAACTTTAACCACTTCAGTCATGTCGCCTCTTAATCTTTGTTTGCAAAAAGGCTCAGCTCTTTTCATCTTTCTTCATAATTCATCCCCTGTTGCCCTGTAAATCAGCCTAATCGCTCTTGTCTGGACATTTTCTAACACTGTTATGTCCTTTCTCTAGCCTGAAGACCAAAACTGCACACGGTACTCCAGATGAGGCCTCACCAGTTTGTTATAAATCTTGAGCAGAACCTCCTTGGACTTGTACTTTACACATCAGGGCGCTTTATAACCTAACATTCTGTTAGCCTCCTTAATGGCCTCTGAACAGTCTGGCAGTTGATAGTGTCCAGTCTACTATGATTCCTAAATCCTTCTCATAAGGGTTACTCTCGATTTTCAGACCTCCTATTGTGTCTTCAAACCTAACATTTTTACTTCCTATGTGTAATACTTTACATTTACATTAAACTTCATCTACCACAAATCTGCCCAAGCCTGTATGCTATCCAAGACCCTCTGTAATGATTCAATGGATTCGAGATTATTTGCCAATCCACCTATCTTGGTGTCATCTTCAGACTTAACCAGCTTGTTATTTATATTCCTATCTAAATCATTTATATATATTAAAAATAGCAGTGGCCCTAGCACTGACCCCTGTGGAGCACCACTCTTAACATCGGCCAGCTCTGATGAGGTTCCTCGCACCATCACCCGCTGCTTCCTGTGTCGGAGCCAATTCTGCACCCATCTAAAAACATCACCCTGAACTCCAACTTCTTTTAATTAGATGCCCAACCTCTCATCTTATCAAATGCTTTCTGAAAGTTAAGATAAATAATATTATATGCTACACTTTGATCATATCCTTTTGTTGCTTCCTCATAGAATTCCAGCATGTTAGTAAAACATAACTTCCTTCTTCTGAACCCATGCTTACTGTTCAGAAAAACTCCTATACTTGCCACGTGCTGCTCAATTTTATCCTTATGAATTCCTTCCATTAATTTTCCTGTGATACACATTAAGCTTACTGGTCTATAGTTGCTTAGATCTGCCTGATCACCCTTTTTTAGAATTGTGAAGCTGTCTAGGAGTGAAGTGTATCCTGGGAAAGCTGAAAGGCAACGCAGGAGCTTAGAATGTTTTGTATGGCCAGTCTGTTTGAAGTGTAGTGCAGCTTTTGACTTCCATGAAAAAGTAACAGTGACTGTAGTAAGGTCTTAGTAACATTCCAGCGTTTTGAGAAGCTGCCTGCTCTTCTAGTAAAAGAAAACCAAGTGCTCTCTTTGGGCAAGAAGCGGGGAGTCAGTGGTTGCCTTTTGTTAGGACTTTCTTCAAAAGGACTCTCAGTTCAGCTTTTAGTTTAGTTTTAGTACAGTTGGTGTTTTGTTGCCATCCTGAAACTTTGGGACATGCTATAGACATTTAAATGGAACTTGCTTTCTGCTTAGCTGGACACTTTCCAAAAAACTCTGTCTTCGGCAAGAAATAATTCTTTTCACTTTTTCATTAAGGATACTAGGGGGCTTCACCCCCTGCTCACTTTGCCCACCAACCCCCCTGCCTGCGCTATGCACAAGCAAATTTGTATCTCTGCCGCACATATATATGGATTTCACTTTCACCGAATAAGAAAACTTTTAATTCTCGCGGATAGGCCTCTTCATTGGGAAGAAACACTACTTTTCCCTGATGGCAACACGAAATAGACGACCTACAAGTCTCCGACTTAAAGTTTAAAGCCAAACAATATCTACATACTTCTGTCATATCACCTATGTCCATATATTCGATCTCTTTTCGCTTTTACCTTTTCGTCAATATCACATTGCATTTTGATTCCGTGTTTGGAGTTACATCGTGACAACGCAATGTATAACTGCCTGTGAGTGAATATCGTTTCTTTCTTTCTACATAAACTGTGTCTGACAATAGCATTTACACAAATGAGAAACGATTGAACCGTGTGCGTGGTTGTGAATGTTTTAGATGTGCTCTTTTTGCATAAAGTCTTGTCTCGTGGGGCTTGAAATTTTCTCTCGCGGGATTTCACTGTCACCAAACAACAAATCTTTTAATTCTCTCGTATACGCCTCTTCATTGGGAAGAAACACTACTTTTCCCTGATGCCAACATGAATTAGACGATCTAAAAGTCTCCGACTTAAAATTTAAATCCGAACAATATATACAATCTCTTTTCGCTGTTCCGTTATTTCATCGAGTAATAATTTCTGTTTGTTTGCGCTAATGCGATCTTTACTATCATTTTTTTGAGACTTTAGAATTTTCGCACTTCCATTATCACTAACCTGCTCTGCATGTGTATCGCACCACATTTTTGAATTCTTTACAAAGTTTTACTTTGTCATCTACTCTTTGTCTTTTATTTCCGTCCCCGGGCGTGGTTAAATCTCTTGGCACAAAAACTCATCTCATGGGACGTGAAAGTGTCTTTCTGAGAACGTCATGTCTCGTCTCTTCCCAAGATTTTTTTATTATAATAGAGAGATATAATCTGTAACTAAGGAACTGTCATCTGGGACTGCATGAGCCCACCCAGGTTGTATAATTCTTTGCATTGTGTACATTTGCTGTTGTTGGTTATTATGCACATAAATATAGTTTTCAGGTAAAAGAACTGAATGTCCAAACATTGATTTACTAGAGTACTGCATTATGGTCCCTTAAGGTCATGAAGCACGCTTTGTGAAGCCCTCTATTGGTGGTAACCTGGGCTGAAGTAAAGGAGTGAAAATAAAAGAGAGTCCCTTTCAGCAAAGCAGCCTGTCATTGGAGGTCCCTAGGGTTGAATATGTGAGGTACAGAATGGACAGTGAGACAGGTAAGACGTCACACGCTAAATCAGTGGGAGAATTTAACTCCCTTGTTTTAAGTCTTGTGTCTGGTATTGGAGTTGGGACAGAGGTCAGATTTTCATTTTTATTATTCTTTCTGCTCTTGTGTTTGGCTAAATTGTAACATCATTCACTGCTTTCTTCTTTTTGCAATAGAAAATTTATAAAAAAAAAAATTAAGAAAAAACTATGACAGTTTGCTACAAGCCTTTTCTCATTTCATGTCACAATAACAGACTTTAGTTTGTTTTGCTTTTTTTTTTTTTTAACATTCTCAAGCAATTTGGACTGCTCACAGTATAACTACACATATCAATCTACATCACTCAAGAGAAAACGTACATATCTGTTGATTGATGATGGACAACTTGACCTTTGTTTTATCTTGTGCGTCCTTGAGAAAATTAGCATGCTTTCTTGCACAATTCATAATAAGTTCATGGGTAATTGTCATTGGAGACCTGAAAATGACAGATGAAATATTTAAACAATCTGGCAGATACTTGTAACAGTATGTCATGCACAAAACCGCAAATTAATCTTTTGGTTTATTGGTTACATTATTACATTTGTAGACATATGCTGTAAATAAATAAAGGTACACGGTAGCGTATCTTTATAAAACAGAAATATGCACTTCCAGAATCACCTCTGTGTTATTGTATGAATAACAGGATCAAATGGCTAAGTAGCAAAAGTCAAGAGCAGAGGTCAACTGTCCAAATGTATGGCATCGACTATACGTGTCTGATCTATTCTAAATGTGTCAACATAAGTTTTACTTTCATTTTCATTAAAGAGAAATGACTAATTTGGTCAAAATATGAAATGTCTTCACATATATAGTACTGTACCTTTAAGTCTTGGATGAGGCCGGGCAGGTAAGACTCTTTGATGTACGAGGTGTGGCAGAAAAGTAATGAGACTGGCAACACTGCAAGCGATCTGGCAACGCTGCGCTGTTGTCCTTGATAGAGCACGTGTATCAGTACCCTCCCATAGCTCAGTGCGAGTTTCAACTCCTTCCGTTAACTACGTGATTTTTGTGACTGCTATTAGCGAAGTTGTGTTTTTGCTTGTGCATCACGCAAAATGGAACAGCGGAATTTGGAGCAACGTTGTGCCATTAAATTTTGTGTTAAGCTTGGAGAATCGGCAAGTGTGACGTTTAAAAAGTTAAAACAGGCCTATGGGGAACATTCTTTATCCCGAGCTCAAGTTTTTCAGGGAGGCCTTCAACTTCGAAAACCAATGAAAACATCGAACGTGTGAACACTCTTGTGAGATCAGACCGTCGTTTAACATTAAGAATGTTGAGTGAGCAATTAAATTTGAACAGATTTACCGTTCATCAAATTTTGACTGAACATTTGCACATGCGAAAGGTCTGTGCCAAAATGGTGCCGAAAAACCTCACAATTGAGCAGAAGGACAATCGAAAAAACGCATTCCTGTGGTTCCCCAGCCCCCTTATTCACCTGACCTCAGTCCGTGTGACTTTTTCCTTTTTCCTAAACTGAAAAATGTCCTCAAAGGACGTCATTTCGGGACTTTAGAAAACATCCAAAAGAGTGTAACGGACATGCTGAAGACCATACCGGTTGAAGACTTCCAGCGCTGCTACCAACAGTGGGAACAACGTCTCCATTGGTGTGTAGCTGCCCAAGGGAACTACTTTGAAGGGGATAATATTGATGTTTGAAAAAAATAAAAACTTTGGTAAATAAAAAATCAGTCTCATTACTTTTCTGCCACACCTCGTATGTAAGGTGAATTCATTGCACGCTTGCAGCACCTGATGGGAAAAGGCAGCAGGAGCTCAGAATGCAATGTGCAGGCCAATTACATTCAACCTGATAACTCAATGGGCGTACAAAGTGACGGCCCAACTAATATGAACTCTGTTGGGGTGATACATGGTGCCACGCTAATTTCTTCACATGAGAATGCATTAAACTAGTAACGTATATGAACAAAACATTATTGTTAGTGTCCTGGCCTCCATAAAGACTATGTGCTTTGACAGGCAGAGAAACACCTTTCTTTTTTTCCTGATTTTATTAAAATCAAATAACATTCCATACAAATAAGACAAGTTTTACAAGACTTGGTTCAAAACAAATCAACCCCCCACCATGAGAAAGAGAGCTAGGCCAACAGAGTAAAACTTTAAGCTAAGAAAAATAAGTAAATAGATAAATTAATAAATGAGTAAAAATAACTAGAAGTTAAAAAAAAAGAGGGGCGAGAATCTGCTTCAATTAAAATGCTTATTCTAAAATGTTATTGATTAGATCCTGCCAGGTTTCGAAAATGTTTTGTACAGATCCTCTAAGAGAGAATTAGATTTTTTTTAGATAATATATAACATCAGTTGCCCACTGACTTAAGAGGTGAGTTAGGATTCTTCCAGTTGAGTAAGATAAATCTGCATGCCAATAGTGTACTAAAGACAATCATAGTTTGTTTGTTCTTCTCCACTTTAAGTCCATCTGGGGGTCCACCAAACACAGCTGTTAGTGCATTAGGAGGGATTGTGACACCAAGGCTGTCTGATAGGCATTTAAAGATTTTGGTCAAGAATGATGTTAATTTGGTGCAGGCCCAAAACATGTGGCTCAGTGAAGCTGGAGCTCGAGTGCAATGTTCACAAGTTGGATCGTACCCTGGAAACATTTTGGACAAATTTAAACGAGACAGATGTGCTCGATAGAGGATGTTAAGTTGTATAATTATATGCTTTGCGTATATAGAGCTTGTGTGAATTCTGTGTATCACTGCCTTCCACTCCTTTTCTGAAATGTTGAGTAAGAGATCCTTTTCCCAATGTACTCTGGGATCTTTAAAAGAAAGGGACTTTAAAATGTTTTTGTATGTTACAGAAATGCTGTCTGAGTCCTCGAGGCTGAGGTGGGAATTGAGGAAAATTGGGGAGGTTTTGTTTAACAAAGTTTCTAAATTGAAGATGGTGAAAGAAATGTGTTGCTGGGAAGTTAAATTTGGAATGTAATTGTTCATAGGATGCAAAGACGTTGTCTATGTACAGATCTCTAAGTGATTTAATCCCAAATGTTTTCCAGACATTAAAAACTGCATATGTTTGAGAGGGTGGAAAAAGGTGCCACAGATAAAAGCTTCTCTGTCTTAAAATGCTTCCTACATTGGTTCCATATTCTGAGTGAGTGAAGCACAATTGGGTTGTTAGTATATTGGCGATAACTTGTATTTATTGGGGTAGATAAACACCTTTATTTATCCGAAACTTTATTTAAAAGGGTCAAAAAGGGGACCGGTCGGCGGTCAACAAGCAGGGCATCGGACCGGTCATCCCCACCCAAGGATTCTGCGTGCTCCTGGAGGGTGGCGGGGAGGGCGTCCGCCGGACCCCCCCTAGTGGGCGGGACACGCCGACGGTCCGCGTCCGCGGAGATGAGAGAGAGGTTTGGCGGTGCTGGGGGGTTGAGGGGTTTTGGATGGTTGGTGCGGGTGTTGGGCCTCCCCGGAGGCCTCTCACAACCTCCTTCCGTCCTTCTCCTCTTCCCTCCTTCCCGCCAAAAAAATGCCTCTTTTTCCTTTCCGACTCAGACCTCAGCTCAGACGTGACGACCCGCTGAATTTAAGCATATTATTAAGCAGAGGAAAAGAAACTAACCAGGATTCCCTCAGTAACGGCGAGTGAAGAGGGAAGAGCCCAACGCCGAATCCCCGCCCGCCCCTACCCGGGTGTGGGAAATATGGCGTACAGGAGACCGCCTTCCCGGTGTCGAGCGGGGGCCCAAGTCCTTCTGATCGAGGCTCCACCCATGGATGGTGTGAGGCCGGTGGCGGCCCTCGTTGCGCCGGGATCAGGTCTCCTTGGAGTCGGGTTGTTTGGGAATGCAGCCCAAAGCGGGTGGTAAACTCCATCCAAGGCTAAATACCGGCACGAGACCGATAGCCAACAAGTACCGTAAGGGAAAGTTGAAAAGAACTTTGAAGAGAGAGTTTAAGAGGGCGTGAACCCGCCGAGAGGTAAACGTTTTAAAATTAAAAGGGTGAAACTAAAACAGAGAAAAAGATACAAAGCACTAAGTAGCTTTATATTAGACAGATAGATACTTTATTAATCCCAAGGGGAAATCCACATACTCCAGCAGAAGCATACTGATAAAAAACAATATTAAATTAAAGAGTGATACAAATTCAGGTATAACAGACAGACAATAACTTTGTATAATGTTAACGTTTAATGGGTGGAATTGAAGAGTTGCATAGTGTGGGCGAGGAACGATCTCGTCAGTCTGTCAGTGGAGCAGGACGGTGACAGCAGTCTGTCGCTGAAGCTGCTACTCTGCCTGGAGATGACACTGTTAACATATTAACAACAAACTTAAATTACTGTGCCATTATACACAAATTAGCTACTAAAGGAGTTACTTCCATTTGCAAATATATATTAATGGAAAGATAAAGTTAAAATAAAATAATGCATACGGACGATGATATCACAAACAAGCATGAAGATAAGAGCACATGACAGCGGCCTTCCTGATTCTAAAACTAACTTCCTGATTGCCTAACATGACAGGAAGCAGGGAAAGGGAGGGAAATACCAGCTGTACCCACTAGATGGAGTTAAACTGCAAATCTTAATAAAATGGACAGTGTTAACAAGTTGTAACACAACAGTAAGAATGTGGAAGGGCTGATGTATGACTAGAGACCCAACAGAACAGTTTCAAGAGCGTAACCAACACTAAAATTTGCGACGTCAGAAATTTGCAAACTTTTACTTCAGCTTTACAAATATGTTACCAAACCATGAAAGTGCAACTTTTCATTTCACTGTTAGTGTTATTACCAACATTTTGCTCTGACTTCTTTACAAGATGGACTTGCCTGCCACTTTTGTTCTTTGGAAACATTCAAAATAAGTGTCTGTTTTATAACATATGAAAACTTTGTAGCTCTCTGATAGATTATGTGCATCGATAAGGGATGATTTAATTAATATCTTATTAGATTTGTTCATTGTGTGACAAGATGGTGGACTGGCAAGGGCTGTTGAAGTGACAAAAGAGGTTGGAGATTAACAGGATATGAACCAGGGTGGTCCCTATGTTACTGAAGAACTGTGAATATACAGCCATTAGGGCTTTCTGTGCTATTCAGGTTCATTAATAGGGGAATCAACAGAGTCAAAAACTGCGTGAGTAATTGTCAGAGGAGATTATGAAATATCCTTTAAGTCATTATTCTGAGGACGTTAAGAAGAGAAGAATCCAGGGAGACTTCCCCATAACCTCCAGGTGTTAGCACACAGCCTTTGTGTGGTAAAGGTGGAGATCTATCCCTTGTAATGGGTACACAAATCTCCTTTAACTTCTGTTTTGTTCAAATACAGGGTGCAGCAGAAATAACTCCCACATTTCGAAAAACTACTGTGGGGTCCCCAAAGCAGGTAGAAGGGTGCGGTCCGTTCCGTTAGGTACGGTACATGATAAAGTTTTCAGTCGTCACCATGCCGTGGTCGGGTGAGCATCAGGGCTTTGTATTGGAGGCTTTTTTCAAAAATGGCGAATCTGTAGCTGCGATGCAGAGGGTGTTTCGCACGCGGTTCGGTTTACGTGCTAATGAAAGTGTTCCAGACCGGAAAACGATTTTGCTGTGGGTTCAAAGAGTAAGGGCAACAAGAGGTTTTCAAACATCGTCCTCGGTCCTTGGACCAACTAAAGGAAGCTATTCAAGAAGAAATTGAAGGAATTTCGCCCGACATGCTAGTGAGAGAGATGGAAAACTTCCAAGAACGGCTCCAAATGTGTATCAGCTGTCAAGGCCACCATTTGGACGATATAATTTTTAAAACTTAAAGTAAAAAAACTTTTTTATATCTACATTTGGGAAATAAAAAGTTTTTGGTGATACCTCGTAGCATTTTTTTTCAATCCCCCTTTGAAATGTGGGAGTTATTTCTGCCGCACCCTGTATAATGTCACCTTAAGGACGGCAGAGGTCAGGGGTGCGTATTTAACTGTACTAGTGGCCTCAGGAACACAGAGACATCTGGGGCCATCAGCTGGGGCTCTGAGGAGAAAGCGTCAAGTCCTTCAGTAGACCCCCTCGTCTCCAAAAAGTTCCAAGGACTACCCGGTAAGTAACTCTGTGTGGGGTGATCTTTAAAAGCCAGCATTGCATTGAGTTAAAAGTTCAAAACCTGGAACAGAAAAACAGGCAAAGAGCAGGAAATCGCAATACACATCATAATCTCTCCTTTAAGTGTGTGTTTTAAAATAAATTATTTTATTATGGAATATATTTTTGTTACTTTATTGCAGATTATGGTGGCATATTGGAATGTCCCTCTCAAATTCATAGCACGATTTATATATTACCATTAAATAGAGTTTATGAATATATGCATTCATATTTAATTTTATTTTTTTAGGTTTATAAGGTCATTATTTTTACACAACTTTAAAAAAAATATACTTACTGTAACTATTACAAATACTCAACTCTGAGGAAGGGGAGCCGTCTACCAAATGCACCACATAAAGAAATGTGAAAAAAATGTGCAGCATTTTTAAAGGAAATATAGGAAAAGTAAACCTGTTCTTGGTAAATCGTTTCAATATGGTTTTGTGGAACAAACAAAAGAAGCATAGAAATTAGAGTGTGGTTTAGTGTCATCTGCTTCTCTGTATCGACTCCTACAGTTTATACTGTGTCAAGTAAAAGCACTGTTTTGCAGACAACATTGCTCAGATTGTGTTTAATAGAAAAAAAAATTCAAATTAAAGAGGTGGAGGATTGGGGCACTTGTAAGAATTGAAATGATAACTGTGGTAAGTCTTCTGTAATTAGTTTGTTATAATAAATACATAACTTCATATGTTAATGTTAATGCAGCTCAAAATGGGAGACAAGTAATCTCAGTGACCATTTCAGTGCTTTTTTAGGTGTGTTGCATGCAATGCACAAAGCATCTATTGTGATAGCCATGTCTGTCTGTCCGTCTGTCTGTCAGTCAGCCTGCAAACTGGACCACTTTTGTTGAAATGTGCCACACATATTCTTCAAGAAAGTTCAATTTCCATTGAGAAATCTTGAGCTGATAGTGCTGTACAAAGTTTTAAAATTTCAACATCTCCCTTTGAAAAGCATTGGAGGATTTGCAAACTTGCCTATCATAAAACGAAGCAATGTTCTGTGCATGTTTCAGCCAGCATGTCTCCCCTGGCTGGGGTTCAGAGTGGTGTTTCTTGTTTGTTTTCTTTTATTTCATATGCCATTTGTTTGTATTAATGTTTATTTGGTTCATTATGGACATTTTTCTTTGCGTTTGTTTGTAAATGATTATGGCCTAGGTTATGTCCCTTGTGTTTTTTAGGTTGCTCCCCAAGGAGTAGGGCCACCTGCCCATCACTGCCAGGAATGACTCTCCACCCTATATAAGTGGGGGCCTCCCATAGTTCCTGTCGGCTCATTGTGAATGTACTAGGGAGTGGAGCGTTATTGTGAGTTTCTATATTTTTGCTATTTTCCTTTTGATTTTCTGGATTTCAAACTTCTGCTGTTTCTTGACTTCATCTTTGGATTTTGTATTGGGCCTATGTTTACTGTTTTTTTTGAATGTCTGCTCTTTTTTATGAACATAATTTTTACCATACAATACAATACAATACAATTTTGTATACCCCAAAATCACACAAGAAGTGCTGCAATGGACCTTTAGACAGCCATGTGAGCCTTGGCACTCTAAGAAGACAAAGAAAAAAACTCCCCAAAAAAACCTTGTAGGGAAAACAATGGAAGAAACCACGGGAAGGGCAGTTCAAAGAGGGACCCCTTTCCCAATAGGTTGGGTGTGCAGTGGGTGTCAAAAAAAAGGGGTAAATACAATACAATACACAGAACAGAACACAAGTAATCATCAATACAATATAATAGTGCAATAGAAATATTACAAGTACAAAGCAGAATTCAACAGTAGATGATATCACATAATATGATTTGGATTTGTTCAGAATCCTGGAGACCTCGGCCATCAAGCTGCCTCCCCCTATTGGCCATTTCACAGCTGAATCAACGCTGGGCCAGCCAATCCAATGAAAGGACCCTCTACCTGATGATTCCTGCAATCCTCCATCAGAGACAACTTTATCTTAGGCAGGCAAAACAATTTAGCAGGTGGGCAGTGGCACCAAGTGCCACATTTGAGTACCGAGAAGAGAAACAGAATAGGTGAGGGTCAGTAACAAAATCCCGTAAATGCCAAAAGGGACTGTTCTCTGTTGGGCCCTTGAGCAAAGCCCTTAACCTGCAATTGCTGAGCGCTTTGAGTAGTGAGAAAAGTGCTATATAAATGCAAAGAATTATTATTATTAAAGAATTATTAATTAGTAAGCCATTTGTTTTGGAACTTGTTCGCTGTGGATTGCTTTACCTGTTCAAGCAATTCCTTGTGCTCTATGGAGCTTTGTATATTGCAGAACCTTTTGAAAAATAAACCTTTATTTTTGTAAAGATTTGTTCTCGGCCCTTTGGTTATCTAGTCAGGGATTTTGACGATGTTTTCCCCCCACTAGTGGGCAACTCTAAAAAGTGTTTTTGAACTTGTTCATCTTTTCACAACAGAATTAGTTTACTGTTTCAATATTGCCTTGACAATGATTACACCAACTTGTATATTTTCTACTCTCCTCTTTTTCACCTACGATAGACACTACTGACAGCAAACAGATCCCCAATGCAAGTTAATGAAAAACCAGCAGCCTGCATGCACAGGATGGAAGGTCGCTGTCACTTGCTTGTAAATGCGTGGGACAGCAACCTTTTATTGTCACATACAGAAACGTATGCATACATCTATCTCTTTCCAAAGCTTTAAGTCTAAATTAAATGATCTTACTAACTGTAAAAACTATAAAATGCAAGCAAGGAAAACCAGTGGTCCTCTATATATAAATGAAGTACCCTGTGGTGTGTAAGGCGCTGTGCACAGAGCAGATAAACGTTTAGTTAGTACTATTTACTGTAGACTAAACCAAGCTCACAACTCTACACATTATCTACACATTAAACTAGTTTACTATTTCATTGTTAGTATAATTTACTACGGTGGCAAGACCTCCAGATAACAGAGACAGTCCCGATTTCAGGCTATGCATCCCTATAAATAAGTGAAGAATATCAAAATGTTCCTGCTTTAAAAGGCTTCCTATCTAATAAGAATAGCTCCACCAAACCAAACATCCTCATAACTTATATCTAGTGCAGCGTATATAAAACTCCAAGGGGTATCCCTTCTCATTCTAGTTCAGTGAAATGTAGTGTCTATCTAATACAATGGTCAGAACTCTGACTTCGAAAGCTTGATGAAGAACAGCATCAAAAGGACAACAAAGAAGCAGACAAAAATGGAAAGTACTGCCATTTCTTTGTTTCCTCTTCAAGCACTGTGTGGAATCATATTTGTTTATTTGTGAACAACTGAGGATCGGTTTAATGCATGGGCATGCATGCCACCCAAGTGTCCAGGTATAGGACTTTGAAATTCGGGTCAACCTGTAATTTAGTGCCACATTCATCTGATCTCCACAATGGTCTGTTGCTGTAATAAAGTTTGCCTTTCACTTCTGTTATTCCCTAACATTTATCATAACTGAATAGATTTCAAGTCTTATTTCTGTGAAAATTTCTACAGCCAGACCTGCTTAAGCAAATATTTTTTATTTTTTGGTTAATTGTTTAAAGCAACCTGTCACAGTGTATGAATATGGGTGTGTGAGTCTTCTCCAGGCCTGTTTTC
The DNA here is from genome assembly GCA_026402145.1 of Polypterus bichir lapradei. Lineage (NCBI taxonomy): Eukaryota > Metazoa > Chordata > Cladistia > Polypteriformes > Polypteridae > Polypterus > Polypterus bichir. The sequence goes on from JANRMT010062841.1 coordinate 39,209,036, forward strand.
GGCCTTTTGCCCAGTCCTACTTCGATAGTCTTTGGCCCCCACAATCCTGAAATGGACTGAGAAGGTTCTAGAACCCATCTACTGAACTCAGCCCATTGAGGACCACCGTGCTTGCACAGCCCTTAAACGCTGCTGAATGTTATGCCATTCATTTGCTTAACCAATTGTTTCAGGGTACAGCATGAGCAGTAAAAATACCCTTTTGGGGGAAATTCAGCATCAGTTACGACATAAAGATGATTTTTTTTATCACATTTATTCAGTAGCAAGTTTCTCTGCTCATGTGAATGAATGTATTTGACTGTAACGTGCAGTGTCTTCCGAGTGCTTATTGAAGAAGGAACTAAAAACAACATTTGTATCTTTATCAAATTAAAGTCTGAAATTGATCTGAAGCATCATAATTTTACAAACAAAAGTTTTAATTGATATTGGAACATGCCACATTCCCTTTTTTTCTTGTTCTCTTTTTCAAGATTTGGATATGCCAAACCCTGTATAATCTTTACTTAATTAAAATTTAATAAAGAAAATTGAAGGCCAACAATGTGATGTAAAATCATAGCCTCCAGGCTCTCTCCACTACAATAGGGCTAATTAACCATCCATAACCGGTGATTTATGCTAATATCTGCCTTGATTGCATCCTGCAGCAAAGGTTCCAGTGCCAGATGAGGCAAATTATAAAATTTATATTTCAATATGACATAATAAATGGAGGAAAGCTTAAAGGTGTTGATTGGTGGCACTTTGCAAAGGCATTAAATAATGATTATTCCCATTGCTTTATAATTACCACTTTTAAAGGATGGAGTTACGTAAATTACAAAATCAGTGTTTCCAGTTAAACCAAGATTAATTATCACAGTCCCATTGCAGCATACGGCCCATCATGAAATTAAAGGTGACATGGAAGGGCGAGTTACACAGGCATACGTCAAGAACTCATTTTCCTACTATAAAGGACCTTTCTGTAACAAGGTAGGGTAGCACACAAGTTATGCATACAATACAAACATTTGCTGAATGATAAAGAAATGAGGGGCAGCCCCTTTACACAGTCACCTTGTTACATTGGTCTGGTAAACGGCTTAATACACAACAGGTTCTGACAGATTAGTCAAAATAAAAAGTTAGCACCTGAATTTGTTATTTAGTGCAATTTAGCTCCTTTCAATTCCCATCACCTGACTCTTACCACACTGTCATAGATAGCAGTATGTTGGAAAACATAAATTGTGCGAACAACATACAGTGTCAAGTTCTGTTACAACGAAGTGCCAGGGACCTAAAAATATTTCATTGTAATAAAAATTTCATAGTATTGAGATTCTGTATTTGTCACTGTAGTGCTTTCTTTAACTTGCGTCCAGGCGTTTGCAATCATTTCAGTAGCTTCTTTCACATTAATTTTCATCTCCTCCTGTCTGCAAGTTATGCTGGCGAGAATTTTTCACAGCATTTCCTTTGCGATAATACATTTTCAGGGTGCGAATGATGCCCTAATCCAATGGCCGAAGCACTGCTGTGTAATTGGGTGGGAGGAATTCAACGTGAACATTATCTACATTATCAGTTAACAATCAGAAGCCGAATCATGCTTTTCTTCTTCTTCGTATTGTGATGTTTCTGAACTCTTTTGGGACAATAAACCAAACTCCGCGCCCCCCCCCCCCCCCCCCCAATGGGATGACACGCCGAAGCGTGGGTCCTGACATCAGCAGATCAACAAGTATCTTACAGTACATATGCATGAAAGTTCTGTATGTGGCAGGAACTTCTCTGCATGGCTGTTACAACTCTGTGATGTCAGGCTGGCATCAGAGAGCATCATGGGGTACTGGGAAAAGCATGTTCATCTGAGCCGGCCCCAAAATGAATTTACAGGAAAATATTTAACAAACTCACTGGCATATACACCATATCTACTTCAAGAAACGCGTTGGCAAATTTTAACAACACTAGCAGGGGCATACAGACTCCTGTGCATCCTGTCACTCGTTTTTTTTTTTGTGAAGAGAAACACCATACTGTTTTCAGCTGTTCCCCAATATACCGGGAGTTTGTTTGTAATCCACAAATGAGACTGACAATTTGATAAACACAGTGGGAAACTCCAGCCAAACTACGAACCCCATTTTCTGCCAAGGGTTAAGCAGAAGTCATCAATGGCGGTAGACTGAGACCACAGTGGTAGGAGGGGCGATCCTTTCACTTCACCATTCATTTTTACACAATAGTAATATAGAAATCACACAGACGTACACAACAACAAACTGTTATGATTTTAATCCCAAACAGGAAAACGATTAAACCCAATCAGACTTAAAGAAGCCACCTAAACCGATCATTAATAACTGTTAGTGTAATGCCATAAGGGCAAAAGGAAGGACCGGGAGATATATAGGAGGCTAAACCAAGCTAAATATTAACTAGGAGGTCCGGAGATCAAAGCGTCAGAACCCAAAACAGAACTCAAACTTGTAGTCAGATGTCAAAGAAGAAAATAAAAAATCAGAGAACCAGAAAACCGGAGCCAACTTTGAAAATGCTTTTGTTTTGTTTTGAGAAATCCGCAAAATTTCTGATAATTAAGTGATCTCAGGAAGCTCAGTTTATATGCTATGACCCCATATGTTTGCAGTCCTTGACCACTGATGACGATGCTAGCAACTGCATTGCAATCAGTAAAAAGAGTTGCACAAAAATAGTGAATCACGTATAAAAACAAAATGGTTTCACAGGCAGATGCAAATTAACTGAAAATACTGTAACTCTAAATCGGTAAAACAAACATCAAGAATAGTTTTCTACAGTCAGTAGCAAATGCAATTAATTAACTTTTCAACAAAAAAAAAGGCAAATCATAAAAGTTAGATAATTAAATAAAGAATAGAAAAAGCAACTCAATTAATTAACCAAATCTCAAATATAAAGTCATATAATAACACAAAATAAAACTAAGTAAAAATAAATTTAAATTTGACCAAATGTATACTCCAGTAAACAAAATGGTAACTCCAAAGAATAACTTAAAGTCCAGAAAAGCAAAACAAAAAGTCTCCACAGAGTTTCACTGTTTTGATCACAGTTTCTCCTCTAATTTATTTTGTGCCTCTCTGGAGTTTTTTAATAAAAGTATGCGACTATTCTAGTGTTTTCTGATCCAAGGAGTCCAAATCTTAAATTTGTTTTGAATCTATTTTGACTTGAGATATTTGAAATATTTTGTATTATCCCGAGACAACTTCATTATTTACTATAAGTGCTGCCATTTTGTTGGCAGTTGCCATGGCGAAGTTGCCCAAAGGGGATGGAGAAAGCCTGGCATGTGACGTCTCCAGAGCGACCATATAAAGGTCGGTGCATTCATTTCTCAATGATCTAAAGTTATAGTTAAAACTGTGGTGAAGGATCTTAGCATTTTAAATATACCGACTTTGACTCCTGGGCAGTGTGTTGGGCTTGATGACAGATTGATCTGACCTTCTATTAAGAAACTTTGGCACATAATTTGACTCACATCTTGTGTTCTGGTCCTGTCTCATTAAAATACCGACTCTCTGCTTGTGTACCAACCGCATGGGGCAGCAGCACTTGATAATTAATTGGAATCAGGAGATAAAAAGTAAATCGACATACATGGTCAATAGTGAGGAAAAGGTCAAAGCCAGGAAATCAATAAAATAAAGCAAACAAAATCAAAAGGGCAAAGACTAAGACGAGAAACCGAGCCAAGATCAAAGCCAAAGACACCTAACGGCAGAGCCTGCTTGAGTTTGAAGCTAACTAAGAGTTAAAATTGCTTGAAATACCCACAAAGCAGGAAGTCCATGGGATTGACCTTTAAACCCCATAATCTGTGATGTCATACCATCTATGACCCTTGATGTCACCTGTAACAACCACATAAACACAACCACCAGCACTAAAATCCCAAAATGTCGGTGCCCATAACAAGAACAAGATAGAGAAGACAAAAAAGTCATAACATAAGCAAAGATGCATTAAAACAAAAAATAAATGTGACCGTTGGATTCCTGGTTTAAATTATTTTTGGAATCCTGGGAAATGTTAAAAAAATATGAGAAACGAGTCAGATTGTGACAACTTGAGTTGGTATACCTACAAGTCCCAAAAATAACAAGAGTGAAGCTACTGTATATACCTTTAGATTTTTTTGCAAGAGAGAAAGAGCCAGAAACATACAGTAGCTGTCAAAAGGCTGAAGACTAGCAGCAGACTTTTATAGTCCTCTCAGGTGATTGCATTACTTGAGGGGACTTACCCAAATGATGGATCTACCCTTACAAAATCAGGCAATTGTGGGAGTAAGATATCTGGAAAAAAGTAAAAATGCAAAATAAAAAATAAATGTGATCTGAAAGGTAAAGCAAAAGCAAATAATACAATCTATAGTGTGAATGGGGGTGTCGCGCCAATGCAGTCCTGGCACAAAGCAATAGATATGAAGAGCTATACATATTAAAAAGTAATGATTACTGTATATATACTTACTGGGAGAATTATTAGGAACACCTGTACACTCACTTATCCATGCAATTATCTAATTGGACAGTCATGTGGCAGCAGCACAGTGCATAACATCATACAAGTGCAGCTTCAGTTAATGTTCACATCAGACACCACAATGGGAAAAAAATGACCTCAGTGATTCGACTATGGCATCAGTGCTAGTGCCAGATTGGCTGGTTTGAGCATTTCTGTCGCTGTTGATCCCTTGAGATTTCACACTCAGCAGTCTCTGGAGTTTACTCAGAATGGTGAGAAAAAGCAAAAAAACATCCAGCAAGCAGCATTTTGTTGAACAGATGAACCTTGTTGATGATAGAAATCAGAGGAGGATGGCCGGGCTGGTTCAAGCTTAAATAAAGGCTATGGTAATTCAGGTGACCACTCTGTGGTAAGCAGAAAAGCATCACAGAATGCACAACACCGTTGTGGCAGATGGACTAACAGCAAAAGATCACGTTGGGTTCCACTCCTGTCAGTCAAGAACAGAAAGCTGAGATGGCAATGGGCACAGGCTGCAATGTAGATTCATATTTAATATTTTGATTATTGTTTGTAAATTGCCATTTAGAAATGAGTAACTTAAAGAAAGAAACATCTTTATTTAAATAAGTCATTGTAAACTCCCAAACGTTTTAGGAATGCCATCACTAATAAAAACTGATTTCAGGAATGGAATTTGTGGTGGGGGTTGTAGGTATCCATCCATCTTTGTGAAACTGTTTTTTACCAGGACATTCCATGAGCCATCCTCGAAAGGAGGGACAAGTAAACTTTTGGAAGTGGTCAGCTAGCCTGAGATGAAAGGGCAACAAGGTTAGCCTAGAGATAGAATGGTGCTGTGCTGAAGCAAGAACTGGGATGGAATAGGGAGTTGGTTTGTACAAGGCTGTGGCTGATTAGGACTAGTCACTCAATCAGGAGAGCCACTCTGTACCATTAGAACATTAGAACAATCTAGATGAGAACAGGCTATTCAGCCCAACAAAGCTCGCCAGTCCTATCCACTTATTTCTTCCTAAAAAACATTAAGTCAAGTTTTGAAAGTCCTTAAAGTCTTACTGTCTACCACACTACTTGGTAGCTTATTCCAAGTGTCTATCGTTCTGTCATGTCACCTCTTAATCTTCTTTTGCTTAAACTGTTAAGGCTCAGCTCTTTTAATCTTTCCTCATAATTCATCCCCTGTAGCCCTGGAATCAGCCTAGTCACTCTGCTCTGGACCTTTTCTAGTGCTGCTATGTCCTTTTTGTGGCCTGGAGACCAAAACTGCACACAGTACTCCAGATGAGGCCTCACCAGTGCATTATAAAGGTTGAGCTGAACCTCCTTGGACTTGCACTCCACACATCGTGCTATATAACCTGACATTCTGTTAGCCTTCTTAATGGCTTCTGAACACTGTCGGGAAGTCGATAGCTTAGAGTCCACTATGACTCCTAAATCCTTCTTATAAGGTGTACTCTCGATTTTCCGACCACCCATTATGTATTCAAACCTAACATTTTTACTTCCTATGTGTAACACTTTACATTTACTGACAATAAATTCCATCTGCCACAAATCTGCCCAAGTCTGTATGCTATCCAAGTCCTTCTGTAACGATATAACGGATTCCAAATTATCTGCTAATCCACCTATCTTGGTATCATCTGCAAACTTAACCAGGTTGTTACTTATATTCCTATCTAAATCATTTATATATATTAAAAATAGCAGCGGCCCTAGCATTGACCCCTGTGGAACACCACTCTTAACATCAGCCAATTCTAATGAGGTTCCTCGCACCATCACCCTCTGCCTCCTATGTCTGAGCCAATTCTGCACCCATCTAAAAACATCACCGTGAACTGCCACTTCTTTTAGTTTGATGCCCAACCTCTCATGTGGCACCTTATCAAATGCTTTCTGAAAGTGAAGATAAATACCATGAAGCCTCATTGGTCCGTGATGTGTGACAGGAAAGCAAAGTATTGGCTTAAGTTTAGTCTCTCTATCTCTCGTTCTCTCAATTCGCCATTTTCCATACCTGGAAGTAAATTCCAAGACCGAGCCACCTGATAGTCTAAGCAGGGTGAACTGATTATTACCCAGGTTGTATTATTATCATTTGGCTAACACACATTTGAACTCTGCTATCTCTCTATTACAATAAAAAAATCCTGGGACTAGACAACACTTTTTAGCCTGGGACAAGACGTGACTTTTTCAGAGAGATACTTTCATGTCCTGCGAGACGAGACTTTGTGAAGAGATTTTACCACGCCGGAAATAAAAGACAAAGAGTAGGTGACAAAATAGAACGTCATAAAGAATTCAAAAACGTTAGCGCGATACACAAGCAGAGCAGGTTACAGATAATGAAAGTACAAAAATTTGAAAGTCTCAAAAAAAATGATAGTAAAGATTCATTAGTGCCAATAAACGGAAATTATTAATCGCTGAAATAACGGAACAGCGAAAAGAAATCGAATATATTGTTTGGATTTAAACTTTAAGTCGGAGACTTGTAGATCGTTTAATTCGTGTTGCCATCAGGGAAAAGTAGTGTTTCTTCCCAATGAAGAGGCGTATCCGCGAGAATTTAAAAAGTTGTTGTTTGGTGAAAGTGAAATCCACATACACGAGCGTCAGATACGCGAAGTGGCTGGCGCATAGCGCAGGCCAGGGGGGTTGGTGAGCGAAACGAGCAGGGGCCGAAGCCCCCTAGTAATACATAAATGAATGTGTAAATTAATGTTTCCTGCCTGTTAAGGCATTCCGTCTTGTTGCCTGAGGCCATAGATACAAAGGGTAATGTAACATATGAGGGCTATAGCAGAGATTTTTTAACATTTTGCTAAGGTCTACATAAAAAGCAGCATAAAGGGGAGAATAGGGTCACCCTAGGACCCTAACACAACTAAATAAAGGAATATAGCCTGATCTTGTGAACCTTGATTTCTGTTGAGGCACACAGATGGTAGGGTCAGAGTTTGCCAACAACAGCATGAATCCATGTACCCAATCTGTCTTGTGTACTCAGTCCATGATGGTGATGGTGGTTGTATAATGGTGTTGGTAATGTTTTCTTGGCACACTTTGGATCCGTCATTACCAATCAATCACCGATTAAATGCTATGGCCTATTTGAGTATTGCTACTGACCATGTGCATCCCTTCATGGCCACAATTTATCCATCTCTACTTCCAGCATGATACTGCACCATGTCACAAAGCACAAGTCATCTCAGACTGGTGTCCTGAACATGACAATGTGTTCAGCGCGATTCAGTGGCTTTTCCAGTCACCAGATTTGAATCCAATAGAACACCTTTTCTCCAGAGCGACTTACAGATGTGCTAATCCTCCCATTTTAACATTTTTTTCTCTTGCTTTTGGGCATCTGAAAAATGACCATGGTTTTCATTACAGGTAGTCTTTGAATTAAAGGCTTGTGGCAAACTGATGGAATCCCTTCTGCAGTTTAGAGACTTGCTCCTGCTTTTAAACAGTAAACTCATTAATACTGAGAAGTGGGAGATTTGCTTTTTTAAGAACTTGAGATGTTTGATGAATGAGAAGAGACAATTCAGTCATTCAAGCTGTTATGCTAGCTAGTTAGCTAAGTCTGTAGTAGTGCCACAGATTAATGGACTCCATTTCCCAGCCTTCCTTGAGGGTATTGCCCTGATTGGTCATCTGCAATGGGCACAGGTGCTGCAGGGGACAAGAAGGACCAGCAGAAACTTTAAAAGGGATCCGGCTAAGCAGCAAAGACCCCTTTTGTTTTGTGTTCGTATTCATCCATCTGTCTCATCTCCAGTACCTCCTGCGGAATATCGTTTCCATCCTGAATCGTCGAAACTGTAATGATGTATGGACTGTCTCGTGCCTGCCTGTCATGTGAGTAGTGTTGGATTGGTCATCGTACTTCATCGGGGGGGAGCGCTCCCCAGATCTTTTCACCCCTCACTACATCCAGGACTGCCAGTAGGACTGTTTAATACATTATTTACAGAAAGCTGTTCCCTGGATCGTCATCTTTTCCACCTTTCCACATCATCTGCTACCGTTGTATTTGGACTGTTTATGTACAGGGTCATTAGTGTTTATTGTTATATGTTTATTGCTGTGTTAGTAATTAATATTGTCGTAGAGAAAAGGGAGGGTTAGCTGCTTATTTGTTGTTTGTGTTTCATTCAATATATCGCATAGTTATTTATTAAATTTGCTGTTAAGTCGTGTCTCTGTGTGTGTGAGTGGTGCGAGTCGGGCCAAGGCTGCTTGCGTTCCTGGGATCTCCACCAAATAAAATAAACAAATCACCGTCCCTTCGATGGTGTGAATCTGAGCATCACCGGACTGCTACAAGTTGAATCCAGTGTCGAAAGATGAGATGAGAGCCAAAAAAGGTTTAGGGCAGCCTCCCATATAATTGATCCTGGCTGCAAAATGATTGATTTTGTGTACAAGTATGTACAGATCGGAGTCCAAAACAGAACTGACTGGTGAGGTTGAGATGGTGGGTTTTTAAAGTGCGGCAGAGGAAGTGAGGTAATTATGACCGGAAGTGGCGTCACTGGGCTCATGACTGGAAGTGGTGTCATCCAGACTGGAAGTGCCATCATCAGGCTTGTGACCAGAAGTGACGTTGTCTAGACCGGAAGTGACATCACTGGGCTCGTGACCTGAAGGGACGTCATGGAGACCAGGTGGAATTTCCCATAACGGGTCTGCAGTGAAAAGAGTGAAAGGATTAGTGCACCTCGCCACCCCCTGGTCTGATGTGGAATTACCTTCCTTCGAGCCCTTTAGCTGCCTCCGAAGCACATATATGTGACAGCAGATACTTTATAAAAGTTGTCAGGGTTTCTGCTTTAATGGAATCACTCTAGCTTGTTCCAAATTCATGTTAAAGAGTGTTATCTGGTGTCCGTTGTAAACACACATCCCTTTAATTTCTACCTATGTTCTCCAAACAAAGCACCAAAAAATTTGTGCTACTTAGCGACAAGAACTTCAAGTTCACAAGAGGACCTGTTGTACTTTGACAATTTCGTTAGCCTTTTCTATTAACTAAGCCCTTGCATGTTTCATTCTATCTTTTTTGCCTGTCTGTTTAGCCCTCATTCATTTTCTGGTCATTTACTTTGTCATTCAAAACACTTCTGACTACTCACTTGCCACTCAGTGATCATAAAATCCTTGACACAGGCAGCGGCCATTTTTCCAGCAGAAGCCACAGCAGAGGCAATGCCGAGTTTTGTTGTTGTCCTGCTCTTGGACCCAATTACACATGTAGTGCTTCTGAGCTTCTTCTTTAATGAGAATAACTTGTGCCAAGTGTGGCATCAGCAAGGAGGTGTTGCTGAAAATCCAAAGACAAAGTTAGTCGTTAATTAAAATCCACGCTTCATTTCCCAGTAGTCATTTGATGGATGATTGATGTTCAGCAGGTAAACTACTGTACAGTATACATTTAAAAACAGACTTTAGAGTAAATAGTCATCTATCCACTCATCCATTTTGCCAGACCCATTTAATGCATTACAAGGTCACTGAAAGGCAAAGACTTTTTCCTGAAGCCACAACGACAACCATTATATTCTGTCGAGATGGATTTTCCATGCCAGATAGATGAAAAGGTTCATTTTCTTGATATTTTGAGTTGAAAATTGAAGAAGCAGATGTGTTGCAACCGTCATGATCTGGACTGTTGTTTTATATTGTTTCAGTCAATTCCTTGACCTCTACAGATAATGTAGATATCGTTCAGGGTGTTTTAGAAGTCAATGAATTAAATGGTCAGATTTTTTGTTTTTAGATGTAGAAAATTTTGAAGATTTTAGTTTTGAAATACATCTTCCCATGGTGCTGGTTTGTTTTTAATTGGGTTTTCTGCCATTATACACATTATAATTCTCTTCTCTTCTTCTCATGCTGCTGTGGTACTTGGTGCCAGTGCTCTGCTTCCAAGCTATTTTCCTGCTCATGGAAAGACACCTGACATACCGAGAGCCCTTAGGAGCAACAGAGAGTAGGTTTGTCATCAGGTCAGACAGCCCAGCATCCACTCTACTGTAGAATGCCCAGGACTGGCTGGGCAGCCAGCTGGCAGTGGTCTCCAGGACTCTGATTGTGTCTGACTTTGTCTTTCCTAATATATAATTGACTGTGGACCCCCAAGAGGTTTATTTTCTTCAGAAATGCAAGATAACTGACGTTTTTGTTTTCTTCTCCTCTGTTGTCAGCTTGCTCCATTTATATTACTTTGGGTTTTTATGTGATCATTATGCAATAAGTAAACTTTGTATTTGCATTTTACCTGAGAACTCTGAGCCAGCAATCAGTGAAGAGCGCTGTACAAATATAAACTGAACTGAATTTGCTCTTTGTGATGTAGAGTTGCCAGGCTTCTACTAGATACATACATAGATACTATAGATTGATAGATAGACATAACTTTATTTGGCTCCAGGGGGAAATTTGGCTTTTTACAGAATCTCTTTATATAAATGAATACACAAACTGGTTGATAAATAAACATATATACATACACACAATTGTCTGAACACACGCCAGAATTACTATAAAGCAAGAAAATTAAAAAGAAAGAAAACTTCTGACTTGACACTTGCAGTCACAGTGTGGCCTGTGACAGATTAGGGCTTTCTCGCACCCTTGTACCCTCAGACCACACGTCAGACACCAGGTAAAAGTCCAAATAATTATTTATTATAATAATAATGTGCACAAAGCACGCTCCTCTCCACAATTCTCCAATAACAATAAACCAATCACAATAAACAATCCTCCAAACTCCCAGACGCTTAGCCACCCTGCCTCCCAACTCAGCTCGTCTGTCTGGGATCTCCCACAGTCCTTTATACTCCTTGACCCGGAAGTGTTTCATCCTCTCTGTCCATGTGACCTGGAACACTTCCGGGTCAGATAAAAATCCTTCTTTTTCTTCACCCAGGAAGCACATCGTCCCCTTTGTCCACGTGACTCTGACGTACTTCCTGGGCGTAACGCAAATAGTCTCTGGGCCACCCTGCAGAGACTCCTGGCGGCCCCCATGGTATCCAGCAGGGCTGTGCATTAAAAGTCCATTGTCCATAATTCCCTGCTGTCATTCGGGGCACCTCTATGCTGCAAGGAGGGCTCCATCTGGCGGCCTGAGGGTATTGGCCGGGATGAATGGCTGGCCATGTACCACAGGCCTTATATAGATATATTGCTGTTGGTATAAAGGAGCTCCAATAGTGTTTCTTGACACACTTCTGGTGAATCATTCATTGGCTGAAAGTCCTCAGTGTTAGTGTGTCAGAGAGAGGATGGGCAGCATTGTTCATAATGACGCTCAGTTGTGTTTTAATTCTCTCCTTTGCTACTTACTTCAGGGGGTCCAGAGTGTGTCCTATAACTGAACTTGCCCCTTTATTTAGCTTGTTAAATCGTTGGGCTTCTCTTAAAGCGATGTTACCAGAATAGCACACCGCAGTGTAGAAAACTGCACTGGCCATCATGGAGTTGTAAAAGATGTGAAGGATGTCACAACTCACATTAAAGGAACACAGTGTTCTAAAGAAAAAGTGTCTGCTCTGCCCTTTGTTATAAAGCTCCTCTGTGTTCCAAGACCAGTCCAACCTGCTGTTTCTGTAGGTGTGGACCACCTCTACAGCCACTCCTTGAATTGTGACTGGACATGGAGGATCTTTAGTGTGGTGAAAGTCAATAACCAGTTCCTTGGTTCTGCTGATAATAAAATGCAGACAATTCTCTTTGCACCAACTTCTCCACCTAATTCCTCTACTGTGTCTTATCCCCTTTATCAATACAGAATCATCTGGGAATTTCTGCTAGTGACTTGACCTGGTGTTATATTTCTATTTGTACAGCGTGAAGAAAAAAGGAGCCAGGACTGTACCTTGTGGTGCTCCAGTGCTGCTCACATCCTTACCACAAACACAGTCCTTGAGTCTCACAAACTGAGGTCTACCTGACAGTCCATTATCCAGGACACCGTAGGCTCATCCACCTGCATATCTCTAAGTTAACCCCTTAACAAGGATGGCTGGATGGTATTGAAGGCAATATAAAAACCAAAAAACATAATCCTAATGTGCTGCCAGCTTTGTCCAGGTGAGAATAAGCCTTGTTTGACAGACGAGAGAAGACCATTCACCCCATCAGGTTCATCAGTTTGGCTAACAGCTAAGATGTCTCAATATTTCATTCAGATATTTCTTAAAGGTCAACAAGGTTTCTTTTTCACATATTTAAAAAAATATTTAAAAACCATTTAAACTTATGGTGTTACTTGGAGTTTCTACGGTGTTTTTGCCCTATATAAAAATGTGGTCATTACCTTTACTAGCCTTTAGAAGATGCTGAGGTTTGTGATAATGTAAGTATAAGCATTTCTCTTGTGCCATTCAATCATTTTTCTAATCTGTCTTTATAATAATCAGACCTGAAGTAGTTAACAGTGGCCAGCATCTCTACATAAACAGTGGGACCCTGCAACATCATCTAGTAAAAAAAAAAAAAAGAGCATTTAAATATATAATACCAGTAACAGCGCACTGCACGATCACATGCAGTTAATCCACTTGACTTGAACATTCCTAGTTTTCATGCTCTTTCTCTGTACATTTAGCATTCGTTTGCTCAGAGGCTGATGCGCTTGCTACTTCCTGAGCAGCTCTTGTTTTCTCTGCCCTAGCGGCCCGCTTCTTCTCTTCTTTCGTCGGCATCTTTTCACGTTAAAACTGATTAAGTCAGTGTTTGTGTTGCAATTACTTAGTACATTTTCTTTAATTTTTTTGCCTCAAGAATGATTTAAGATATGAAGAGGTAGGGGAAGTGACGGCAAAGGTGGTAGGGAATGAGAACGTCGCCCGTATGCACACTGCTGGCCACTGCCAAGAGTTGATTCTACAATAAAATAAAATAAAAAGAGGAAAAACTTTGGAGGTCAATCATCACCCCGAAAGCGGAGAGTAGACAACACGTAGTATATGTGTACCAAATTTCAGGTCAATAGGAGAAACGGTTTGCAAGCTACAGGTGATTTAAAATCCTGGACAGACAAACGAACAGCCACAGTGGCATATTACTGTATATAAGACGAATAATAACAACGACACAGTCAACCCAGTTGTTTTGACTGTGGTGACAACACAGCATGGTACACTGTATTAAGATAAAAAGCTACAAAGCTTTCCTCCCCACTCTTGTAAAAATATTTGTATAATTATGCATCTCTTCAAAAAAGATTTTTTTTTTTTTATTAAAAAAGGTCCTGGCCTGAGGGAGATGCTATAATGTTCAAGGGTTCAAAATCCATTTAATCAACAAAAAAGCACAATACCAATAATCATTAGAACTCAACAAAGCCACCAAGTGCATTCAATGAACCACAAGGGACTGTTGGTTCCTTCAGCCTTTATAAGGCTGAGAGGAGTCCCTCAATGGTGAGTACTCTCCATCTACAGAATCTCCATGACTTAGACAGCATAAAATATGTAGAGTAAAAGAAAAATTGTATGCACAGAAGTAAAGTCCCAAATCACACCAGAAATCATAACTGCTTATTTCTGACTTTTGACCCTTTCTCCGCATTTGGAAACCATATGTTATGTTTCAGCCAGTGTCAAAGGTTCAAATTGCTATTTTGTCATTTTTGTTAATTTTTGAGTCATTTGTTTATGTTAGTGTTACTTTTGTTAAATATTTGCATTATTCCTTTAATTTTGAGTATTATCTTTTTTCTGTGTATCCATGCTTATGTTCTGATCCATGTGATTTGTGGATGGATCACCCCAGGAGTCAGGGCCACCTGGCAATCACCACCAGGAACTGCACCGAAAACACAGTTCCTGGTGGTTCATTTGAAAACACTAGGGAATTGTAAGTTACTGTTGGCTTTCTTTTCTTATTGTTTTGGTCAAATTCTATTGCTTTCATGCTTCATTGTTATTAAAGACCATTATAATAAATATAAATCTTAGGTTTTTGTATCTAGCCAGGATTTTTAGCGAATTTCCCCTCTAGTCATAACAGGTGAACTTTTAAGTGTCAGACCTCCCATTGTGTATCCAAATCTAACATTTCCTCTTCCTGCCTGGAAATACCATACATTTTCTTACAATAAATTTCATCTTTGACAAGTCTGTCCAAGCCTGTATACCTGTAATGACATTTTTTTGTATTTCAGCATTCTGACTTTCACAATATTTATTTGTGAATTCTGCTATAATGCTCACTTGAATGCAATATCTATAACTCCTGCAGAAGTAAATTAAATTAAATCAATAAATATGGAAAATAGGCCAAGAAGCAAAAGATAAGTGTCAGGAGGATTGGACTGTTATTTCACCATTGCTTGTTCAAGAAAATAAACAGAGAGCAAGTGGAGTTGCAATTCCTTAGAGTGTTATCTGTACATATTGGTTGTTTTCTCTCCTAAAATATCATTAATTATTACCATAAGAGTTTAGTAAGAGAAAATCTATAAATTTAGGGGTTTTATATTTTAATACAAATCAGCACTGAAGATCATAAAACTCTATATTATTGTATTATAAACCAAATTCTCTTGATAGAGTTGCAAAGCCAGAAATGTTACAGTGGTGCAGGTTGAATATTTAATGCAGTAACAAACCTCAAATGAAACATAAAAGCAAAACATACTTTAATGCAAATACGTTTGCAGACATCTAAGTGCCCAAAACCACCTGAAAGGCTGAAGCAGGTGAATGCCAGCCCGATCCCTGGAAATGCAGTGCCATCTTAATGAGAATATTACCATGACCTAAACTGACAGCAAACAAGCACCTTGACTAAACCGATAAATGTGTGTTTAATTAGGTAATTAGGAATAAAGACTTTAACAAATAAGGAAAAATTAAGAAAACACAAACAAATAATACCAATAAATGTAACACTTGTTATGGTGTTGCCAGGGTTGCATCCACGACTCTTTTGTCTTTTATTTTTTATTAATATTTATAGTCCTTTGTGTATTCTTTCATGATTTCTGTTTTTGAATAATTGTATTCAGTTATTTAATATTGAGGTTTGTCTTATTTATGAATTATTTTGTGTCATTATCTTGTGTCAATTCTGTATTTATTAATTTAGCTTGTTCTTTCCCCAGTGTACTGTATGTTGAGCTCGATGGGGGCCCTTATGCTGCAGTTATGGGACCCCCTTCAGTCTTAGTTCTTTGCTGAGGCATTAGATAGCTTACCACCTTGTGTTGTGTGGTTCCAATTAAAAAAAAAAAATTATAAGTTCCATTTTTAGATTTTCTGGTTTTTGAAATTTTGTTTATTCTTTTCATTTCTCATTCACTGTTTTTTGAATTGCAGGCTTGGTTTTGTATCTATTGGTTATCCTCATTTTGTCTATTTTTTGTTCCCTTTTTTGCTTTGTTTATTTTTTGGATCTTTTGTTAATAAACCTGATTATAAGATTAGGTTTCTTGTTTTTTCTGGGCCAGGGGCTTTTTATTTCCTCTCTCCCTTTCTAGTAATATAAGCTTTGGCTTCTTTTGGCCTTTATAGGCTGCTTCTTGAGTTTGGGGTCCAGGTTTACTTTGTGTTTTTGAAGGCCCACTTCATGTTTCCAGACCTCACTTGAGCTGCGAGGTCTAGTTTTGAAGGTAAAACGCGTTTTTGAGGTTGTGGAGCCCAGCATTCACAATAGTAATACATTAATAGATAATTTTATAATCATCAGAGCTGAATCTTGGTTTTGGCAAATATAAATGAGAAAAATATCCATAAAGATATTTTGCACAAAATATTTCTCTTTTGCCCCACTGTTCAGAATTCCTTCCTTGGTGACTTGATAAGAAGGATAAGGAATATAAAAACAGATTGTAGCTTCTAATCTGTTGTTTAGCTTTGTAGTTTTGTCCTTGTGAATGCCCTGTACTTGAAAATTTGCTTTACGATTTGTAGATGCGCCAGAGGACAGCTGGGCATCCCACCCAGGTTGGAGGTGGAGTCCTTACTCGGCCAGGATTCCATAATGGAAGAATGGACTAAATGGGGGCAATGCCCGTCCTAGGTGGGATGCCTGAAGAGTACAAGAACTGGCAGGAGAACACAGCAGGGAGCAGTTCATCCTCCACATTAATAGGTGGCAGTTTCCAACATAGAGAGTTCCAATTTGGACGCCCGTAGGGCTGCATGGGAGTTGGAGTCAGTAAAAATAAGTGCATGAATTAATTTCTCAGTATTTCAGTAATTTCTTAGAAAACACTTTAATTTCGTAACGTTTTTAAGATGGAAGAAATATGTTTTGGACAGTTTTGTAATGTGTGTTTTAAATGACATTCTAGAGTCAAAGATAACGCCTTGACTCTAGACCGATTCAGTAAAACTAATGGTGATTCCAACCGAGTAAAAAAATGACAAAATATTGCTACAATCAGCATCATTCCCTCCAATAATTAACATCTCTGCTTTATTTGCGTTTAAAGACAAGTAGTTCTCATCCATCCACTCCTTTAATTCACTAACATCTAATTAAGGACAATATCAGAGAAATGTCATTTGGTCTAAAAGAAAGGTATAACTGGGGGTCATCTACGTACAACTAAAAATTAACGTTATGTATAATACACACTGAATACATACCATTTCCTTGTGACAGCCTTTTCTTCTTCCTTTTCTCCTTTCCCTTTTTGCCGATTCTTCTTGCTTGTCAAACTGACCACTCTTTTAGTTGAAGTGCTTTGGTGGGAAAATGTGGCAATGGTTGCTACCACGTTGACTTCGTTTAGGGACTATAATCTAATCAATTTATTGTTATTTTCTCTCCCTGTTGTCTACCATGCAAAGTTATCAGTCATCAGCATTATAGCTATAAACTCTACGCTATAAACTTCACGTGCAAGAAAGTTGCTACCACACTGCTGTTGCCTTCATACAATGTTGGATAACAGAATAGGCTGATAAGTCCAATTTTTTATTTCTGCCACATGATATTTATTTTATCATATTTAGATTTTTCTGACACATCTTCTACATGTTTTGCCTGTTTCATTCTTTTTTTTTTTCCTAGCAACCCAACAGATACACAGACAAGGGGGACCCAAAAATAACCGGAAATATTTTTAAAACGTGTTTAATTTAATTTTCTGCACAAACTACAATTAGTCTCCTTCAAAGTACTCTCCATTGGCGGAAATACACTTATCTAACCGTTTGTTCCATTGTTCGAAACATTTATTAAATTCGTCTGATGTAATGCCCAATAATGCTCTGGTCGTTTCTTGTTTTACCTCTTCGACGTCAGCAAAACGCCTTCCTTTCAAGTTTTTTTTCATCCGAGGGAACAAAAAGAAATCACATGGAGCTACAGTAAATCCGGTGAGTAGGGTGGGTGGTTCAGGGTTGTCATACTGTTTCAATAACAATAGTTTCTGCAACACTTTTTTTAAGAAGAAAACAAAATTTCACTGCTACTTGTTGCTCACGATAATCGGCCATCGTAAAAAAATGACGCTTGCACAAAACTACTTTTACAAAATTCACTGAACACAACCACAACCTTCCAGACTGATGGCACTTGGCAGACTGACTTGTGAGGAGTGTAAATAGATCGCCCTAGCGGCCCAACCACGTACTACAAGTACCAACCTAACAACAACAAAATTCCGGTTATTTTTGGGTCCCCCCTCGTATTCTTTCACTAGCAAAATACCCATGCTTTGCAGTGGCGAAGTACTGCTTTTAAATTTTATTAAGAAGAAAAGTAAACCTTTTTAAACTGAGAGAAAATATACCAGCTATAAGATTCTCAATAACATTATTGGTGCCCCAACCTTCAAAATTAGATTATGCTCAGGAGTGCCTGGAGGATTCAGAGTGTGGAGAAACTCTAGCGACAGCGTGTCTATTAACTTGTGGATTTTTCTGCGAATATTTGGCGGCAGCGTCACAAAGTTTTTTCCGTCTAGCTGCATCAGAAAATGTACCACGACGTCTGACACGCCTCCTTTTTACTGTTTTCTCACAGCTTGGATTGCTGCTGTCATAATCGGTTTGAGTTTCATGGTTTGTTTCAATTACGACAGTATTTGCAGGACTTGTGTTGAAGTGACATTTGGCATCTGTCAAGCGTTGTAAGCATACAACCGGTTTCATTGATAACTTCGCATCCAGCTTTTGAGAGTTTAAACATTCATAAACATCAAAGTGTCCACTACTCAAATCATCACCTGTGAATCTAAGATGTTTAAGAAGCATTGGCGGATCTCCAAAGGTGTAAAATATTTGGCCGTTTCGGTACACTTGAAAGCGACAACCGAACAATTCAGTGGCAGCCATCAACTCACATGCAGAACCATAGGTGAAGGGCTTAAGCATTTCACTCTTCTAGTGCTCCTGTGTAGTATAATTATCTCCTGTACCGTCATCAGTCCACACCTTGAACCTGTCCCAGTCATTCAATACATAAGACACAATGTTCCTCCGGATATCAAGAGTGAGCCTGATATGGCCGTGCAATATGTAACAAAGAGAATGGAAAAGGTAGGTGCCATCTCCGGGCATTGAAACCACTCGGTAAGTGACAGTTTTTGATCGATGGTGATCACCTCGATAGACATGTTAATGGGGGTATGGTTGGAACGATACAGAAAATGGGTACCTGAACAATGTAAACCAGTGTTTCCCAAACTCGGTCCTGGTGAACCCCTGTGGCTCCAGGTTTTTGTTCCAACCAGCTTCTGTTTTTAATTGAACTCCTGGGCTAATTAAGTGAACTAATATTTCCCAAGTTCTGTGTTTAGGAAACAATATCGAAATTAGAAAACTAAGTTTGCTAAAAAAAATATTAAAATGTACCAAGCAGTTATATAGGAATAATGTATTTTTTTTTTCTTTTTAACAGTATTTTCATTTTGATTTTCATTCTACTTTTCTAGGTCTTCTAATTGTTTAATTAATGTATTATTTAGCTAAAGTACTTGCAGCCATTGATTATTCAGTATTGTTTGCCAGCGTGTCTGCTCTGCTCGTTTTAAATTGTTATTATTAAGATACAACAAAGGGGAAAAACTGCACAGAGAAAGGGCAAAGTATAATGAAATCAACAAAAGAAAGTTTTCAGTGTTTTTGCCAGCGTGTCTGCTGTGCTCATTTAAGCATTTAAATCTATATAAGGCAGGCAGCCAACTACGTGGGAGGCCGGGGAACGCAGGATGCAACACGCAACTCCGCCTTACACGGTGACGGAGCTGCAGGCTATGGACGTATATACGTACATAAGTAGGATTCAGTTACGGCCGTTATGCATGGAATTTCGAAATGAAACCTGCTTAACTTTTGTAAGGAAGCTGTAAGGAATGAGCCTGCCAAATTTCAGCCTTCTACCTACACGGGAAGTTGGAGAATTAGTGATGAGTGAGTCAGTGAGTGAGGGCTTTGCCTTTTATTAGTATAGATTAATATTGCTGAAAAAGAGGAGGCAAATTGGTCAAGAGAAGAGATGGTGCTTCAAATTGCAGATCCCTAATTAATGCATTTTTATGTTGAAAAAATAAAGAATATTTTGAACAGAAATGTTGATTTGTCACCCTCTAGTGGGCTATGGATGGAAGTAAAGAAAAATAGGGAGTATCCTTCTCTGTTTTTTTCGTCCAGTTAAATAACTGACTTGATCCTTGATCCGGAAGTGCTGCCGGAACAGGATCAAGGAGCACCTGGAACACTTCCGGGTGCAGTATAAAAGAGGCCACTTTACTCCAGCAAGAGAGCCAGAGTCGGGTGGAGTAGGACGAGGTTGCGAGTGAGGAGTGGAGGAGGCAGAAGAAAGGATTGATTTGAGGATATTGAGGCACAGTGTTGTGTGCAGGACTACCTTCGGGCTATCTTCTACTATATATATATATATATATATATATATACACACACACAGATATATAGATATAGGTATATATAGATAAACTGTATATACAGATATTTCTATATAGACACTCACAAACATATATTTCAACAACTACTTTACTCTTCTTTACCCATTTAAATGTTTCAGAGATCAACATAAAGCTTAATTTTAATGGTTATAAAGACCAAGTCTGAGATGATTTTCAATTGAGCACCGCTAGAACTATCACCCAATCATCTTTACAGACATTCCAAGTGCACTACGTCACCGCAGTGTGAAGAATGCAGCAGAGTGGGATGCTTGGGTTGCAGCCATATGGTAGTCAAATGCAATCAGAGTCTTGGTCATTCTCACAGCTAAATTCAGCTAATCTGCCAGACTCTTGCTCCTTTGTCCTTTTGCGTTATTTCAAGCTTCATGGCTCAAAAAAAAGTTTTTGAAAGAGGTGGAACGGGACAAAAAAGATTAAAAAGCAAAGAACCTTACTAAATAGTGTTTGATTAGGGGTTAATGACTTATCATGGTTTGTTTTGGTGAATAATATTCTTAGTAAATTAATTATGTCAATTGTCATATATTTTGGTGTTATTTGAGTTAAAATCGAGGTCACTTTTGGGACAAGGAAATGTTTTAAATTTTCCATCCAAGACTATGTTAACTAAGTATTCTGGTTTTTTTTCCATCTGTCATGAACTAGGTGTCCTAAGAAATAAAGACTTCCAAGGCACTTCCTCTAATGCCCACTAGTGGGGAATATCGCCATCAAACCCCAGCTAATAATAAAGCCAAGCATCAAATTTAGAAAAGAAAGGATTTATTCTTCACAAAAAGGTATTCCAATCATGATGATGCTCTGTGAAGCATAAAGGCAAAATGGAAATTGCATGTAAAACAAAGGGAATCTAAATCAAACAAGTCCCGATACGGATTCCAAAAGCAAGGTTAAAAAACACAGCAGAAATTCAAAAAATCAAAGATCCAATAACTCACAAAACTCACAATAAACATTCACTAACTCCCTAACATATTCACAATGAACCAACCGGAACTGTGGAAGGCCCTCTGGATTTATAAGGTGGATTCCTGGTGGTGATTGGCAGGCGGTCTTGTCTCTTGGGGGACCACCCACAAAACACAGAGAACATAAAAAGGGCAGCTTATATACATAGACAAAATCAAAAATAAAGAAAGATGCACATAATTAAGATGAATAAAAGAATCAAAAATGAACAAAACAGACATAAAACATGAATTTGAACCAGACATGACACCATCATATTGAAGGTAATTGATTGCACTCATCCTGACATGCATGCTTCGGTCCATTGATGTCTGAGGGCATTTATTTACAAGAAGCTCTCTTAAGGTCCTACCACAGCATCTCAAACAAGATACTCCATTATCTGAGTCAGAGGTGACGTATAGTAGCAGTAACATCACTGAAATTAGTTTATGGCTTCAGAGGAAGACAGGAAATTGCATGGGTGTGAAGTCAAGTCCTACGTGGTAATGACACAGAGTGGGTACCGCACGAACCTGCTGTATTAGTGTGAAGAGTGGCAAGTTGAAAGTTTTATCTTTCTATAAAACAAAGCTGTTTTTTTCATTTTTGGCTGGCTGATCAGACAGTGAGGCTCCAGCATCAGCTCATCTCTACCTCTTGTTTTTCCCTATAAAACTGATTGATGCCTGAACATTCTTTCTATTTAACAGACCTGCTCGACATGGAATGTCCTCTGTTACTCAATTAGGCACAAGAAATCTGTCTTATTTGTGCCCTCAGCTCACGTCATGTTTGCATGTGATGTTTTCAGACCTGGTTACTCCCTGGCATGAAGTTATTAGGAGTCTGCACGACAAAAAAGCTTTAAATAAAATCATTGTTGCAGTTCTAAATGGTTGAGTGAATGCGTGCGATGGTTGCCAATGTGCACCTTCTCAATTGATCAAACATGAAAGTAAAAAGTTGATTTCAGCATCCAAAAATGATGTCTTATTTTCAGTAATTTAAGACAGAATGACTCTAAGCTACATTCTTTGAATTAATAGTCCAGGACAGACAGACAGTTTAGTTGTCAAGTCATATTTACAAAATAAAATATAATGTATAAGTGTGTCTTTCATCAAATAAGCACAAAGTATTTTATAATTCAGTGTTCTTCACTTGCATACTTGCATGACTGAACTAATTTCTTGGACACAAAGCAAAAAATTAAGTTTAACAAATGACCATGAAATTAAATTTAGCTGGCAGCTCATTCAGTCCCTCTCAGGGGTTGACCAAGTTACATGTTCTTTGTGAAAATGGGCGGGCAGATGGGTTAATATGAGTTTTTACAGATTATCAAATATGAAATGATTCCTTGCAAGCTGGCATTCCAATATTCAATACACAAAAAAAGAAACCGATAAGATACTTTGTCACACTACATTCAGCGACTCTTTCAAAATATCTCTTTTCATCCATTCTTTCAGCATTTGTTTTATAAGAAATCACCATCAAAAGGTTTTTTACGTGTCACACAGCAGCACAATGCAGGACAAGAAAAATAGATCTGGAGTCTCAGTGTTTGACATTCTCAGAGGGATGAAGGAAACACTCAGGATAACATGAAGGTGTTTTCAAACATTCCTGCTTCCTGAAGCTGTACACTCTGTCACAGTGAAGTTGTTACAAACAGGGTGCGTTGGCAGATGTCTTGTCACAAAGGAGATTGTTTTTTTTTTTTTTTACAGCAGTTCATCCCTATCTGCCAGATAAATGGATTGCCGCAGCCTTGTGCGGTTTGGTATTTGATCGTGTGATGTGAAGGCCAGGGCATGCAATGGCCCATTTTGAGTGGGGAAAGAATTCACAGTTTGAGGTTTTATATGACACATTTGCTAGTTTTGTCTAATTGAGGCTAATTTTCCAACACAGTAAAGTTTAGCCAGCCTTTGCCAACAGAGTCTGGCTGCATATGTCTGGCAGCAGAACCCTCGGTGTCTGCTCCAGCCACGGGACCCTGTGACGTCATTCAGGTGTGAGGCGTGAAGTGAAGAGTCTCAACACGGGGCCATTCATTGGTTCGACAGGACTGAAACATCGGTTTGGTGGACAAACGTATGTGTACTTGTAAAGGCAGATATGAATATTAAACATAAATAAATAAATAAATAGGTGTAGCTGCATTTTACTAATTAATCCTTATTTTATAAATGAGTGAGTGTACGACTTCAATAATAAAAGATAATTTATTATGCTGGGTAGCACTGCTGCCTCGCAGTTAGGAGACCTGAGTTCGCTTCCTGGGTCCTCCCTGCGTGGAGTTTGCATGTTCTCCCCGTGTCTGTGTGGGTTTCCTCCGGGTGCTCCGGTTTTCTCCCACAGCCCAAAAACATGCAGGTTAGGTGCATTGGCGATTCTAAATTGTCCCTAGTGTGTGGTGGGTGTGTGTGTGTGCCCTGCAGTGGGCTGGCGCCCTGCCCAGGGTTTGTTTCCTGCCTTGCACCCTGTGTTGGCTGGGATTGGCTCCAGCAGAACACCGTGAATCTGTAGTTAGGATATAGCAGGTTGGATAATGGATGGATGGATGGAATTTACTATGCCTACATTTGTACCATAGTGGAAATCTCCTTAAAAGTTCTTACATTGCATGTACATTTAATCAGGTCCTATCTAAAAGTGCTCTCAGGTTAAATATAGCATAATATTTGTATGAAACAATGTCACAATTTAATATTTAAAAATATTCCTATGTTAAATATGCTGTGATTATTTCAGTGAGACGATGCCACAATTTAATATATGTTTTACTAGCTATCTCCCGCAGGATGTTTTGTCTTGGTAGAGTATTATATTGCTGTGCTTTCCCTTTTTGTATTATTAATATTTTGCCTTTGTCAGAATGCCTCAAATCTCACAGACTTACCACTGTTTATAAGGTAATGTACCATATAACTTTTCCCCATCTTCCCTTCTACATTTATAAACTCAGGAAATTAGGTGTAGTAAAAGACAAGCAGGAGTTAAGTTACAATTTAATAACATGTCATTGATAATATTCATAAACAACAACAATAAGCAAAGCACATTTGAAAATTGGCAACCATACAACCTGATAAATGGTGATGTGTAGTTTCAGGCGGCACACAGACTTGTTAGTTACTTAAAATGTCTCTAGTTAAGGCATCATTTGTGGTCAGCTTTCTTTAGAACAGGCCGCATGCCTGTCTCAATATGGCTGCCGACTTGTGCTCTTCATTGTGTTGTACTTTTCAGTTCATGGTCTGACAGAGAGATTCTTCTTCATTGATGTTTGTACGGGGGGGTGGTAAAGCAAGCAAATTTATAGGTTTTCTGTCCAACCCCTACAGCCAATAGGGCAGCATGGTACTTAAAGGCTACTGATACAAGCCAGTTCCAAACAGCCATACTTCAGACCAATGGGGGGACAGAATGCCTTCTTCACACCTGCCCCCAAAACCAATTGTTGAGTGAAGCTTGCCAGCTAGGCAGTTTGGCTTTCCTGTGAGGGTTGACTGAGAGATCCCTGCAGAGAAACATTTGCCAAACTTGTTTGAGGCACTTTCCCCAACCCTGTCGTAAAATACACTAGTCCTAGGGGGTAAGCATGAATGCTTCTCACTAATGTAACACTAATATTACATTGCTTTGCCTAAGTTACAAATAAAGACATACAAAATATTTATCAAGTTGTATGTAAAATTTCAAACCACAACACAGGACAAACTTTAAAAATCAATAAAAAAAAACAGGTATCGCTAGCTAAGCGGAGGCAAGATACACTCCAAA
Source organism: Polypterus bichir lapradei (assembly GCA_026402145.1). Classification (NCBI taxonomy): domain Eukaryota; kingdom Metazoa; phylum Chordata; class Cladistia; order Polypteriformes; family Polypteridae; genus Polypterus; species Polypterus bichir. The sequence goes on from JANRMT010062841.1 coordinate 39,234,255, forward strand.
ACGTAGCCAGAGGTAAAGCGATTCGAACGGAGGCTGGCGCATGAGTGAGGAGGGCCATGCCCGGCTCCCTACTCCTGACGTCACGCTTCTGTCTTGGATTAGCGTGAATAAATCACTCTTACAAGTGAACTACAATACGTACTGCAATGACAGAGGTTGCAAAATCAACCGGAATGTTCAAGCAAATACCCGATCTAAATCCGTAAAGCATACAGACAGACAGACATTGGATTTTTATATATAGAGAGATAATAGGGGTCTGTCATTCAAAAGCCGTTCCCAAGATTTCTTTCATTTTTTTCTTGTCTGATTTTTAGTGAGTATTTTCTTGTCTTTGTAGAAAGTTGGGTTGTCAAACAGGGTCTGTTCAAGACCATTGAGGCATTTCATATCTGATTTAGGACTACATAAAAATACATTGTTGTTGCTGTATATTTATTATTATTTGTCTATTGTCTGTTTTCTAGCTGTGCATCACTCTCCCCTTACAAATGTTGTTGTTATAGTATATCCATGTGAAAATGTTACACTTACCTAGTTAAATCTGGCAACTTAATATTTTCAGGACACACACTAAAGAAAAAACTGAGAAATGCTGCTGTGAAACTTAACAAAAAGAAAAAAAATCAATCGACTTTGTCTGCAGACGTACAATGGTAGAACTCTCTATGGCTGCTCCACTGGAGGTCTGCAGTCAGATCAGTCTCAGACTTTGTGACATTACTTACATCAAGGTTTGACAGTAGTTGTACCCCAATTCACATGTTACCCACAAGCGTACCAGATGTCAGGCAGACTAACGTAGTGCACTCATTCACCACCAGCCATCTGAAGGAAAGGTCAAGCTGCTGATCCGCACTGCAGCACGCCATCCAAGTTAATTCTACTGCCAATCTAGATGAGCTGACATGAAAGTAGGAGTTACAACAGGGTGTTGATTTTAGTAGTTTCCTGAAGTGAATGATCAAAAGCAGAAAGAAACTTATTTGCAAGCATTCAGACAGATTCAGCAATAGATCGAGAAAAGGCAAAGATACAAACACAATCTAAGAAACATGAAGAAGGTGAATAATTATAGACCATAACAAAAACAGAACAGTAGAGGAAAAAAGCCAAAGTGGAAGTGAGAAAACATGAAAATGCCTAAAATTGCTAGCTATTAGAGTTGTAAATGGTGGCCAAATACAGAGGGAGACTAATACAATACTGAAGCAACAACACTATATTGTTATATCACCAGTAAGCAGGTGCAAAGAGGACCAGAAAGTGAACTGAGATATACCCATAACAGAATATCACGCGTGTATGCATAGGGGACAGGTAAAAGGCCCTAGTGACTGCAATTCTACCAACGCTTAAGGGGCTGGCGCTGTGTCCTAATGTCCCCCTCTCTTTCTCCTACTATAAACCAGTTGATTGACAGCTAGGACAACTCTGACGCTACTTCTGGAGTCCGTCCACCTGGATCCATATCTTCCTGTCTGAAGGGCCCAAAACTGGAAGCTCTGCCATCTTGGAACAGTTCTGTTGAACTCATGTCTGTAGTGATGGCTTTGGAATATTTTGCATGTTTTTTTGAATCTCACTGCCTTCAAACGTACTGGGTGGCTGTCTTGCCACCCCAATTCTTTATTATTGTCCTTTCTTTTTGTTAGAGGAGAAACAAAGGAAAGTTTAATCAAGCTAACAGAGTCAAAGGGAGAAGACAACTCGTAGTAAAGGAGCATGCAAATAGCCATACACACAAAACATTCTTTTTGGACAGCGTCACATTCAAAATGGTGAGGACTGGCAATGTCTTGAAGATGATGACAATAATCATGACTTTCAGAGCAATTCCCTTTGCAAAATAGGGCTGTGCATAGCAGCTAAGCCACAACTTAGTGCCACCCATTCAAAACAAAGATAGTGCTGCAGTAAATTAAAATTACAAGATAATACATTTTATCATTTCAAACACAACTTCCTATGCATGGAAATGTCTCTAGAAAAATGCATAACTTTCATGAAAAAATGTCATTACTTCTAGAGTCATGACATATACATGTAGGAACTGCCCATTTTTATGTTCTTTCTCTCATTATTGAAAAGCAGCAGACACAGATAGATTGGACAGGAGCAAACAATAGGCAGAAGAAGGACTAAATGCAAAGCGTGAATCCAGCATATTGTTCTGCCACCAAAAGAAGAGAAGCAGAAGAAAGTGAAAATTGAATGGACCAGCAAATGAAGCGAATACCAAAAGCAAAGCAAGGGTCAAAACCAGAAAATTAAGTCTATATTCCGTAAAGCCAAAGCAGAAATGAAAACTTAGAATTCAAGAGCCAAATGCTGATTGTCAAAAAAACAAACTACAGTGGAACCTCGGTTTGCGAGCATAATTCGTTCCGGAAACGTGCTTGCAATCCAAAGCACTCGCATATCAAAGCGAACTTCCCCATAAGAAATAATGGAAACTCAGATGATTCATTCCACAACCCAAAACTATTCATATAAAAATGATTAATACAAAATATAAAGTAAAATACATAATACAAATTAACCTGCACTTTACCTTTAAAAAGAATCATGGCTGGTGTGAGTTTCTAAACTCATGTGGAATTCCACCCAACGGGACAACACGCGGAAGAGCATCCCAAAGCAATCGCAGTCTCCCAGCGCTGTAGCAGTTCGCCGTATAAGCACATCCAAAAAGATCGCAGACATGCTATAAGCGCCTGTCGTCAATGGGTCATACAAGGAACATTATAAAGATCCCGGTACAATAAATAACAGCGCTGTTGCTGTTTCAAGCTGAATAAAGCTGGTGTTAAAGTACTGAGACTCAGCTTCGTGTTTTGGGGAGCAAGATGGGGACTCGCACTTCACAGCGTACACACACACAGTCACAATGCTGTAGTATACAGATGTTGACTATATGAGTGAGGCACACAGACTCAGACGGAGAATAGGAGACGATTGCCAGAGAGAGAGAGAGAGAGAGACGCGCTGGGCAAGCGAGCGAGCGAGATAAGGAGAGAGAGAGACGCGCTGGGCAAGCGAGCGAGATAAGGAGAGAGAGAGAGACGTGCTGTGTGAGCGAGATAAGGAGAGAGAGAGAGAGATGCGCTGGGCGAGCGAGATTTGGAGAGAAAGAGAAGAACCATCAGCTCAGTTGTGATCACATGACGCTCAGCAGACAAAGTGTATCCATACTACTCGTATTGCAAGACATCGCTCGTTTATCAAGTCAAAATTTATTAAAAATTTTTGCTCGTCTTGCAAAACACTCGTAAACCAAGTTACTCATAAACCGAGGTTCCACTGTATAAGGAAGATGACTACGACTTTAAGAAAGTATCCACAAACTGGACAATGGGTTACCTGTGTTGTGCACCGATGATGACACTCAGCATTACATCCACACAGTATTGCTCAAAATGAAGGCAAAAAGCAAAATTGCATCATGATAATTATTCACAACTAACAGTAAACGTTAGTAAACAGAAAATAACAGCATATTTAAAATCCTTGATATATAAAATATAGTTGTGTAAGCTCATGCTGTAAAAAGGCCGGGCTCCTAGAAACCATGGATTCTGGAACTTCAATCAATCAATTGCATCGGTTATGCATTAGCGGCTAAGTGAGATTCTCTTTCCCCTGCGGTTTCTTTTTGCTGACGTGCTCACCTCCGTTGTCTGTCAGCGGCTAAGTGACTTTCTCTCTCCTCTGAGGTTTCGTTTTGCTGATATACTTGGCACACTTGTGTAATAGCGGCTAAGTGAGTTTCTCTTTTCTCGCCGGTTTCTCTTTGGCAACAGAGTCAATTTCTTTGAGCTCCATGCTATAGCCTCACACTTCTGGGCTGGACAGACAGACAGACACTTCCACGCGTAGACATTTATATAAAATATGTAAAAAGGCCGGGCTCCTAGAAACCATGGATTCTGGCACTTCAATCAATCAATCACATCAGTTGAGTATTAGTGGCTCCTCGTCGGCTTCATTTTGCTGACGTGCTCGCCTCTATTGTCTATCAGCGGCTAAGTGAGTTTTTGTCTCCTTGGAGGTTTCGTATTGCCGATGTGCTTGCTTCGCTTGTGTACTAGTGGCGGTAGTTTCATATTGGCAACAGAGGCTTCATGCTGTAGCCTCTCACGTCTGGTCTGGACAGATAGACACACACAGTTACATGCATAGATGGACAAATTCACAACAGATATGAATTACACTTTGGTGTTTGGAAAGCTCACCCAGGACCATTTTAAGTTGGGGTAAATGGATGTGATCACAAACAAAATTGAAATAGGTTTTGAAACAGTAGTGCAGATAAAAAAAAGACTCATTTTCTTGAAGTAAGTATTAATTTCTCTCATGGCATAGACAGGGTTGTAGCTCTGATTCAGGGTTATTATTTTTTTATTTTGGTTGTTTTTCAAATTGTATCTGCCTTTTTAAGATTTTTTTTATGTTGTTTTTATCTTTTTATAATTTATGTAATGTCATGATTTTGTGTATATTGTGCTATTTATTCATTACTCAGTGTTTGAATATTACGTAAATACTTTCTGTTTTCATTTCATGTGTTTTGTGGGTGGGTCCCCCAAGTTGTGGTGTCACCATGATGTCCCAGGACACCCTCAGGTTTTATATTTTAGACTGTGGAGCAGCTCCTTCAGTGGTTCATTAACGTTCAATGAGTACATTATTGCAAATATTGAATTTCTGAATTTACCTGCTTTAGTTTTTAGTTTTTGATTATTGGACTTTGACTTGGTGTTTGTTTGCTGTGGATTGCCTTTTCTAGCAAACCCTATGCCTCATTTTTGCCTTTCTACAATTTTTGTGATTCTCTTTTGTTTATGGAAATAAATCCCTTTACTTATAAAGATTTCTTATTGGACTTTTTCTCTCTAGAAGGAGGTCTGGGAGTTTCTTTTTCCCAGACAGGCATTTTTGGTGTATTTTGGATTTATTTAAAGTATTTAGAACTTTTAAATCCTGTCTCTCATTTAGAGCTTGTCCAGGTCGAAACTAGCGTCTGGAGTTTGGGGTCAGGCTGCCTTGGCTGAGGCCTACCTACTGTATAAGCATTCCAGAGAAGGTCTAACTACAAAGATATCTGTAAATAGTTCAAAATTGACAAAGACTGAATACAAAGATACCAGAACCTTGAGAAATTGCACACTCTTTCCCCAGTGCTGGCTTGTAATGTAGACTGGGGTGACACTACGATAAATCTGTTCCTCTACTAAGAAAATGCAATCACTAGGTATACTATACTCTGCCAGGTACAGGCAGTTAAGGTTGATTTACAACAGGGGCAGGCCAGGGTTTAAACTTAAATATCTACTGTATGGAATACATAAGAGTGAGCTCACAATTATATGTCAGTGTTTCAAGTGTGGACTCCTGTTTACTTGTCATTAATTAATCATTATGAGAAAGCACCAGATGAATACAAGTGTACACTTTCGGGACATATAGAACCATTCAATAATAATGCTCCTAAGGTAGTATATTTACCATGTTGGCCCATTCCGGTGTTGGACTTGCTTTATGCCCATTGCTACTAGGAATGTCTCATGCTCAATGGCCCCAAACCACGTGGGGACCTAAACCTAATCTAAGGCTTCACATTTCTCTAAGGAACTGATAAAATATCCAGCACAGTTCTTTCAACTTAATGATAAATCATGTACTCAAGGACATCACTGGAAATTAAAGGAAAGTGCATTTATGATTGAAGCCAGGTAGCATTTCTTTACTCAAAGAGTTACGGGAATCTGGGACAAACTACCGAGACATGTAGTTGAAGCAGAATCCTTGACATCCTTCAGGACGAACCAGAATAAGATACTGGGACAGTTTAGCTATTAGCTAACCAAACAAGCCTGATGGACTGCATGGTCTCCTCTCGTTTGTCAAATTTGTCATGTTCTAAACAAAACTGAGCACATTCAGAAATGGATGGATATTTCCTGTAATAACTGACTTTCTTTTTAATGCCTCGGCAATAACACTTTAGACAGTTCTAGTGTAGGGTAGGTGAAAATTGAAAATTATTTAAATAAAAACAATAAGCTTACAGTTAATGCTGATTTAAATTTTCACCATTATTTCAATTTAAACTTTGATCTTTATTATCTTTCTGCATCCCTCTAAAAAGTTACAGAATAACTGAATTATTGTGTGTCTTAGAGCCATACTCTAATTACACCATCTGTTTGTGCTTTAGTGAAGCATCATTACATGACACTCGCTGAGACAATATGTGCGTCAATACAGAAGCATTGTGGGGAGTGTGCCAAGAATGAAAAGCAACTTTCGCACATTTGTTTCCTATTTTCCCTACAGATAATATGCATGAAATCTAAATTTCAAAAATTAAATTCTGCCCAGAAGTGAAAAATAAATGTTACTGATGAAATGCATGGATAGTTGTGCCCCCAGGTTCATTATTTATCTTGTCACAAGAAACCACTGATGCAGTGTCAGTCATGCTACGTATCAAATGCCTGCTCTCTAATTGCCACATAATAACTCTGGCAGAGAGGAAACTATTTTTTTTTTTGCTGGGTTTAGGAAAGTTTTAGCATACAATGAAGAATTTTAAACAGTTCTGACGAATTTACTAAAGAAATGGCATAAATAGATAAATAAAAGACATTATAAAATCGTAACACTAAAATGATCACTCTACACGAAAATTAATACTGGATACCAGAAATAGCAGCAAGGGATTTGAAGATAAGTAAAATTAAAAGAAAAACTGAAAAAAATTAAAGCAAATACAAACAGCAGACAATTCTTATACTGTAGTATCACTCCAATAAGCGTAAATGAGTATTTAAGGAAATGGGTTTGAAATAAGCAGTAAAATAACAAATGAACAAAATAAATACTTCATCCGCATATTCATAAAAGAGTAAACAACTGGTTTTCCTCAAGCATAAATAAAAACAAGCTAAGAAATTACAAATTTCAAAACAGAGGAAACGAATGTGCCTTTAGGGTCTCAGTGCAATGAAAAGCTAATAAAACCCTCAGGCTTCTTGGGATTGTATCAGTGTATTGAAAGAAATGAAAGACATCATTTAGGAAGCCTTACTAAGAATATTCCAGTAATCACTTTTAATAAAGAAGAGCCTGCTGAGTGGAAGGTTACAAATGTGGATCCATTCCACAACAAAGCCAGATAAAGTGGATTCCAGTGATTGCAGGCCAATATCCCTTTCTTATGTCATGTGCAACATTTTAAAAGTATAACTAGAAAAAAGGAGGAGAGCTCCTGTGTGAAAGCATCTTATATATAAACGTCTACGCATGGAAGTGTGTGTGTCTGTCTGTCCGGCCCGGAAGTGCGAGGCTACAGCATGAAGCTCAAAGGCTGCCCCAAGTTAACAAGTCAGAAGAAGAGAGAAACACAAGGCTACAGCATGAAGCTGAAAGAAAATCGACTCCATCGCCAAAGTGAAACTCGCTTATTCGCTGATAGACAAGGGGGGCGAGCACATCCACAAAACGAAACTGACGACTCTGCATTTCAATTTTTTTCTGACGATTTCAATAGTTTCTAGGAGCCCGGGCTTACACAGCTAATACACTAAATAAATGTCAGTGCCATGTCAAACCAATCTGTTAGAAATTCCTGAACATGCATCTGGAGTACTAGACAAAAGCAAAGCACATAACATATGTAATTTATTTAGATTTCAAAAAGAACTGATAGTTTCTTACCAAAGATTTCTTGTAAAAGTAGAACTGACTTGCATTAGAGATAAGCTATAAAACTGAATGAGTGTTGAAAGAAGATGACAGTGAGGTAATCAGCGGAGTCCATCAAGAGTCTCTATTGGACCGCTAGTCTTTTAAACACATACTGTAATGTTTTCATAAATCTGCACTGTTGCTACTACCAGACGGTCAACATTTCAACACCAGAGGCAAAATAGACTAGCTGATGGAGGGGGCATTAGGCAGATAATGGCATCTAGAGTGTACAATTGGCAGAACACTCCTGTGGTAAAGTGAGGTCCGTGGCTGTTGGCATTTTAAATAAATAATCGCTGCATTCGTGTCTTCATGTGGGGGGGGGGCTGTTGTAGCGTGGTGAGCGGTTCACTTGTGTGATAGGCCCTGGCCCTGAGGGAGCCAGGCTGTAGCCATGAGACAGCAGGGACCCGGACCTGCGGAAGGCCAGATGTGTGACCTGCGGAAGGCCAGATGCGTGTGTCAGTAGGGTGACTCCTCTGCCACCAGTGAGGAAGGAGGCACCGGGCTTTTTAGTTAAGACAGCTTTCTGCCAGTTGATTTCAACCTCGTTTTTAATGGATTTATTTACTCTGATTTTAACCTCCACAGATGCACCTTTTTATGGATTATTTATTTATTACTAACTAATAACTATTTTCTAAGCACTGTACTTTTTGAACAATTGCTTTCTTTTTAATAAAATCACCATTACACTATCCCCTTGCTTGTATGGTTTGTTTTGTCCTCATCAGCAATGCTCATCCGGTTATGTTATCGATGGAGTTGGGTTTGAGAGGCTCCCATAATAGAAGAGGGAGCCAGGAGCCGACCCGCACCTTCTCAGCTCCCTGTAAAATGGCTTACAAAGGGCTGAGCAGTGTGGCGTAGTCTTTCTCCAAGAAGCCCATTAGATAAATCATTGAATGCCCATACCATACAACTAAAAACAAATACCTTGTAATGCTGTTTACTGCCATTTCTGCTCACCATTTACTGTCAGAATGGAAGAAATACCTTAAGTGTATACTGATGGTATTTTTATCTGCCTCAGCTTCTTAAGTCTACCTTAATAAAAAGCGATGATGGGTCATTGCCCAAGTTTAGCCCTAATCTTGCGCCCAGTGCTACTAGTGACAACTCTTTCTGACACTTCTGTTTTGACCATTCTTTCCTAAGCTGTGATTGTACAGTATATTACTGAAAGCTGCTTGACACTCGTTCACGCACAAGTGAAATTGAGCCAGCTGATCTAGTGCTGATAACTAATCCAAGAGAAAAAGGCTCTGAACGGACCATTGAGGTCACTTAACAGCTTCAGTGCACTCCTTGCTGCCAACGGTCAATCACCCTTTGGACCTCACTCCCAGTGTCACAATATGTGGACCCTCATTATATTATGTAAATTGGAGTTACATATCCATCTATTTCCCAACCCGCTGAATCCGAACACAGGGTCACGGGGGTCCGCTGGAGCCAATCCCAGCCAACACAGGGCACAAGGCAGGAACCAATCCCGGGCAGGGTGCCAACCCACCGCAGTGGGCTTACATATCAAAAGAATAATCTTTATGAATATTGTCAGTGTAGCTGCACATCACTGGCATTTGAGTGTTCATATAGCAGCATTCAAACTTTCAAATTATTTACCCATTGCGACTATAGTCTTCTTTCTGTGTCATGTGCGTAAACTAAATAATCTCCCTTTTGAAAACACAGCCCCCAGTGTTTATGCTTCATTTTTGGAAGAATCTCAGGCCAAAGGTGACCAATTATATGGGCACAGAACACAAACATTTTTAAAACTGTATATATGATGAGTGGTTTTAATTTTTTTATTAGGCTGTCACTATTTTGTGCTGGTTAGATGACCGTGGTCTTGTTTGAAAATGGTTGTAAGTAGGGCGTGACATGAAAGAATCTAATGGCAAAAGTCACTGTCTCGTGGGACTTGCTCCCAAAGGTTGTAAGAATGGCGTGACTTGAAAGAATCTCATGTTAATAGTCTCCATCTCACAGGACTTCATACCGTGCCAACGATTTTGGAATCTTTTAATTCTCGCTGGCAACACAAATTAGACGATCTACATGACTCCGACTTAAAGTTTAAATCCGAACAATATATTTGATCTCTTTTTGCTGTTCCGTTATTTCACCGAGTAATAATTTCCATTTGTTTATGTTAATGCGATCGTTACTATGCTTTCGAATTTTCGTACTTCCATTATCTCTAACCTGCTCTGCATGTGTACCGCACCTCATCTCGTGTAAGTGTTTCTCTGAGAAAATCAGGTCTCGTCTCCTTCTAAGATTTTTTTTTATAATAGAGAGATGTAAACTGTTATATTAGGGACTTTGCTTTGTAAATAACAATATCTCAGCTAGAAGTAGAGTTCATGTAGAGCATCCTCAAATTCTGGCTTCACTTAATATGCCTTTGTTTTATAGTTAGGATAGTGAAGTGCTAAAATATCATGTTTTTTGCTTTATTTATTTACTTAGTGGGTGTTTGAGAGTTGGTTGCAGGTTTGGCTTTAACCTAAAAAGAAACTCACACTTGATCCTGATGAGTTAAAACATGGTTATTTTATTCAAAGAAGAAAGTCTCAGCAGAGTTTTCATATTGTCCTACTGGGCTTCAACAAAGTTCCAAGCTTTCTTATTAAAGTATCTTACAACACTCAAATTTTCCCAGGAGGCAGAGTGAGGGCTCTGCTGTTACAAATAGAATATCTAACCTAACAGAGTTCCTCCTTCTCTCTTGAAAGGAAATGAACTGACTCTCTTTTTTTTCCCAGGTTCCCCTTTTATTCTGAGCTTACAAATTTAGTAACTAAGAGAGGTTGTTTTCTTGCAACCATCCTGGATCTCACTGGGAGGGTCTTTTGGCTCCTCAGATTCTCAGTGATTCTCCTGAGAGTGTCTTAGTCCCCCCATTTTATGGTCTATACCTGAGAAAATAGGAGAACACACTCTGAAGTAAGAGAAATTCCTCAACTGTTTCTGTGGGTTTTCTTGGTGCATTACAAGGAGGTTGGGTGAACTGTTTTAATATATACTGTAGGTACAGTGGATTCAGAAAAGCATTCAGACCTCTTCACTTTCTGCACACTTTATAGACTTAGTTTTAAATGGCGTAACAACAAGAAAAGAGAGAGAAAAAAGGTTTGGGGATTTACCCTGTATATTATAAGGCAAAACAAACAATAAAACGAGTAGTCAAAAAAAGACTGAATGGGGAGGAGAGGTGCAGGCTTTTATAAATGGTGTGCAGGAAGAGGCGGGTCTGTGTGGGGAGTGGCGGAAGTGAGGTCAGTTGGAGGGTGTGGTCAGGACAGGAATGCGGAAGTTGATGCCGGTTTAACTGGGTTTCCCTCCTGAGTTTCTGTAGAAGAGGGAGAAAAGAGGTTAGTGCACTTCATCAACAGCCCCCGAGCTGACATCTTACCCTCAGTTAAGCCCTTTGACTGCCTCTTATGCGCATGTGTGTGACAATACCATCAATAACTCATAATGACAAAGTGAAAATATGTTTACAGAAAGGCCTGCATGTATTAAAAATCAAAAACTGAGATCCTTCTTTTATGTTAATATTCAAGCCCTCACTTCAGTACTTTGCAGAATCCCCATTTATAGCTTTGAGTCTTTCTGTATCAGTCTTCATAAGGTCTGCACACCTGAATTTGGAAAGTTTGTCACATTTACCCTGGCATCCTGGATTGAATGGGAAGCATCTGTAAACTGCCATCTCCAGATCTCTCCACAGATGTTCTGTGGGGTTTAGATCTGAGCTTTGGCAGGGCCACTCAAGGACAGTGAGAGAATTGTCCTGAAGCCGCTGCAGCATTGTATTGGCTGTATGCTTTAGGTCATTGTCATGCTGAAAGGTGAGTCTGAAGTTGTGTGCACTTTGCAGCTCATTTGCTTCAATGTCCTCACTGTATTTGCCAAATTCATCCTTCCCTCAATCCTGACCAGTCACCTGGTCCTGCTGAGAAGAACCCCATGTTAGTATGTTATTGCCGCCACTATGCTTCACCATAGAAGTGACATTAGGCAGGTTATGAGCAGTGCCTAGTCTGCACCAAATATACTGCTTAGTGTTTTACCCTAAGAGACGAATTTTGTAATTTTGCTTCATCTGACCATAGAATCTTTTTCCTCATGCTCTCAGAGTCCTTTAAATGTCATCATATGCATTTTATTCAAGAGTGGCTTCTATCTATCCACTTACAAACGCCCAATTGATGGAGTACTGCTGAGATGGTCATACTTCCGGCTGATGCTGTCATCTTAGTGGGGGACTTTAAAACTCTTTTAGAGTGGCCACTGGGTTCTTGATCCCTAACCAAAGCTTTTCTTGACAGTTACTGAGTTTGCAAAACATCTTCTGTTTCACAGTTTTTGAGACCACTGTGCCCCTGGGAACACTCAAAGTTTTAGAAATGGTTTTAGACCCTTACCCTGTCCTGTGCCTCACCACATTTTTATCACGATGGTCTACAAAGAGTTCCTTGGACTTCATGGCCTGATGTGAATTGTGGGACCTTATATACACAGGTGTGTGTCTTTCTAAACAATTCCAATCAATTCAGTTTGCTAGAGAGGGACTCCAATCATGTTCTAGATAAGTGTCAATAAAAATTAAAGCAAACAGGATGCACCAGGCCAAAATATGGAGTGCACAGCAAAGGTTCTAAATAATTATACACAATAAATGAGAGATTTCAGTTTTTATTTTTAGTAAATTTTGCAAACCTCTGAAAACATATTTTCCCTTTGTCATTCTGGGTTATTGAGTGTAGACTGATGGGTAAAATGGCACATTTACCCATTTACAAGTAAATCTACAGCACAATAAAGTGGGCAGGGGTCTGAATACTTTGTGAATCCACAGTATAAATTAAAATATTTCTGGAAACTGATGAAGTAATTAAGCTCACCAATAGCAATATACTCATTGGAGTTTTGTATTGATTCACTTCTTGTTCCATCCATGTCTTACGAGTAATAACACATAAGAAGGACCAATGCAAAAATATTTTAAAGAAGACAGAGAATAAACAAAATAAAATCCATTAATCCAAAAGCCACAATTAACTGTAATAAATTATTCATAATGAATAATTAATAATTAATGATTGGTGAAGCACAATCAGGATAAATATATGTGGCAATATGCATAATCTGACCATACTTTTATTAAGTATTTTTTTTTTACTCTCTACCTTCTTTATATTTTAGCATTAATCCTGTTTATGTGTCCTATTCTTGACAATTTCAATTAATTTATTTTTGTTTTAGGATGGTAATATTAGTCAAACAGCCATCTGCTCTTCTGGCTATTAGCAGATCCCATTCTCCAGTGAGCCCTGAGCTCTCATCAGCTCTCCAAATCTGTTATCCAGTCAGGAATCATCCTTTTTTATACTTATACATGTTGTGGAAGAAGACACACTGCAGGACCTGGACCGCAGGTAAACAGCTGTAGTATAGGACAAGAGATGGTCCAAAACATGTCCTAACAGAATTGTTTCTGATAACAGTTATAGGTGCAGCTCTACTGATAACGACAGTTGACTAACAGGAGGAGGTAATACCAATATTGAAATGAAATACTTCCAGGGTAACAGTAAAAGGAGCGATAGTGGGAAACATTGGCTACTAGAGCAGCAGTTCTCAATTAAAGATGTACACTATGTTGTCCATGGTTACCTGCTACCTCTGATAGTGGACAGGATAGCCTGGGGTTGCCCAACCCCTTTAATGGTGTAATGGCATTTGGAATTGCAAAGACCCCTGGGGCCACTAAGCAGAATTCAAAAGGGAGCCATAGATGATCTAAATCCTCCCCTGATCCCTGTAATTATCTCCTGAATATTTCCAGAAGTATTCCCTAAGCAGGGCTTTAAAAGCCTCCTCAGGTTAAATACTAGTTGAATTTGGAGTTGGGTGGTGAATAGGACAAAGGTTCAACTGGTGGAAGTTAAACAAGCCCAAGAGTTGTGTGAGATAGATAAATGACATTAAGTTAGGCTTCAATCATGCTTTGGTTAAACAATTCAATGAGGCGCCCAGATAGATGGGTTGAAAACTTTGTAGTAGCCAGGTCCATTATGGCAAGAGGGTTTTCTTTGACTCTTTATTTGATACTTTAATTTTCTTTCTCTTCACTCTTTCTAGATATTTTTGTGATTTTTTTTTGTGTGCGTTTTGGCCTCCCTAGCATTCATTTTGTATTTTTTGGGTAGGTATAAGTGTATCTATTACTACTCATAGTATGTATATTTTATCAGCATGATGTGCATGCATTATAGTATAATAATAATAATAATAATAATACATTTGATTTATATAGCACCTTTTCCAAGTATTTACTATTTTAAAATGAAGTAATTGTACAGGGTGGCACAAGGAAACAGGAAATTTAGGAACTAGGCATTGGCGACCCTGGGGCATCGGCAGTTGTGATTACAACATGGGTGCATATTTTCAAAGAAATGGATTCAGCCTTAAAAAAAGAAGTCCCCAGCTGGAGCCACTTCGCTTACTGCCTGACAGTCAATGGCAGCTATTCGACGATTGTTTAGAAGGTGCGTCATTTCATGCAACGGTGACATTCCAGGTCCCCAGGTCTCACTGTTTGTAATTTTTTTTCTGTGGGGTCTTCTTAAAAGCCAAGTGTACCGCACACGTCCTGCAACCATTGCTGAACTAAAAATGAAGATTGAAGAGGAAATCGGCGGCATTCCTCTTGACATGTTACGTCAAGCAATACAGAATGTGTCAGAATGTGTATGGAGAAATGGACAACATCTTTATAATGTTTTCTTCAAAACATAAAATGAATATTGAATGAATATTGATTACCATCATTAATTGCATATCCTGTACACTACATTTCATCATGAAATGTATTTTGTAACTGCAGTGGGCTGGCACCCTGCCCGGGGTTTGTTTCCTGCCTTGCGCCCGGTGTTGGCTGGGATTGGCTCTAGCAGACCCCGTGACCCTGTAGTTTGGATATAGCGGGTTGGATAATGGATGGATGGAATGTATTTTTTTGTAATGTGTTTATTTGTGCATTGAACGTCAATTGAAAATATCCTGTTTCCCTGCACCACCCTGTATTAGTGAGAACAGCAGTGCAGGTTTTAACCCACAGCAGTAAACGGCATTCCAACATCCAACCCTTATTTGAAAATACAGTTGATATTATCCAGACAGATGTTTACAACCATCCCAACATTGCCTTTAGACTTGTTTTCTCAAACAACATCTACCATAACAAGCAAATCTAAAAAATATACTGACAGAGTATGTCTTGTTCTGAATCAACAAAACATTACTACAGGATTTCAAACCTTACATTTTGACACTAGCAGTTAATGGAAAATTATTCAGTGTGACATCAACAAACAACCCCAGCTCAACAAAGCCTGATACAAACCAACAATCTTAGTGGGATGGCAAATGTATTCATTGTTAACTGTTAATATAAATTCAGTGCAGTAGCTGAAATGACATTTTCAATATGGTAATTATATTTACTAAAACCCAAACCATACTGTAGCATTACATTCTCAAGCCTGCATAATCCAATTTATTGTCACAGGAGAAAATTGCCTGCTCTGGTAGGACTGGGCACAAGGCAAGAATCAACAATGGATAGGGTGCCAGTCCATTGCAGGTGCAATAACACAAATTTGTAATCCTAAAATTCACCAAATGCACTTTTTCTTGGGGATGTGGGAGGGAATCCAGAGTATAACCAAAGCAAACATGGGGAGAAAGGGCAAGCTCCACACACACTGGATTTGAACCCAGGATGATGGGTCCATAAGTGCATTACCCACTGCACAGCTATGTAACACTGAAGCTTTCTTAAATATAAAAATAAGATGTTAGCCTAAAATAATTCTAAAATGTTGCTACACTATATTCGTCACAGCTTTGTCTGGCCCACTTCCATGACCACTGCTTTTTCGTATTTTTTGTGTTTTACCCCATAAATGTTGTAGTGAAACTTTGTATGGCTTGATCAACCATGATGTTATGTGTTGACCTATTAGGGACATTAATTTTTTTGTTGTCTTGACTCTGTATAATCATCATTGTCCCGGTGCATTAGCACTACCAATTACTAAGTATTTACTTACAGTGGCTTGCAAAAGTATTCGGCCCCCTTGAACTTTTCCACATTTTGTCACATTACAGTCACAAACATGAATCAATTTTATTGGCAATTCCACGTGAAAGACCAATACAAAGTGGTGTACACGTGAGAAGTGGAACGAAAATCATACATGATTCCAAACATTTTTTATAAATAAATAACTGAAAAGTGGGGTGTGCATAATTATTCAGCCCCCTGAGTCAATACTTTGTAGAACCACCTTTTGCTGCAATTACAGCTGCCAGTCTTTTAGGGTATGTCTCTACCAGCTTTGCACATCTAGAGACTGAAATCCTTGCCCATTCTTCTTTGCAAAACAGCTCCAGCTCAGTCAGATTAGATGGACAGCGTTTGTGAACAGCAGTTTTCAGATCTTGCCACAGATTCTCGATTGGATTTAGATCTGGACTTTGACTGGGCCATTCTAACACATGGATATGTTTTGTTTTAAACCATTCCATTGTTGCCCTGGCTTTATGTTTAGGGTCGTTGTCCTGCTGGAAGGTGAACCTCCGCCCCAGTCTCAAGCCTGTTGCAGACTCCAAGAGGTTTTCTTCCAAGATTGCCCTATATTTGGCTCCATCCATCTTCCCATCAACTCTGACCAGCTTCCCTGTCCCTGCTGAAGAGAAGCACCCCCAGAGCATGATGCTGCCACCACCATATTTGACAGTGGGGATGGTGTGTTCAGAGTGATGTGCAGTGTTAGTTTTCCGCCACACATAGCGTTTTGCATTTTGGCCAAAAAGTTCCATTTTGGTCTCATCTGACCAGAGCACCTTCTTCCACATGTTTGCTGTGTCCCCCACATGGCTTGTGGCAAACTGCAAACGGGACTTCTTATGGTTTTCTGTTAACAACGGCTTTCTTCTTGCTACTCTTCCATTAAGGCCAACTTTGTGCAGTGCACGACTAATAGTTGTCCTATGGACAGATTCACCCACCTGAGCTGTAGATCTCTGCAGCTCGTCCAGAGTCACCACGGGCCTCTTGGCTGCATTTCTGATCAGCGCTCTCCTTGTTCGGCCTGTGAGTTTAGGTGGACGGCCTTGTCTTGGTAGGTTTACAGTTGTGCCATACTCCTTCCATTTCTGAATGATCGCTTGAACAGTGCTCCGTGGGATGTTCAAGGCTTTGGAAATCTTTTTGTAGCCTAAGCCGGCTTTAAATTTCTCAATAACTTTATCCCTGACCTGTCTGGTGTGTTCTTTGGACTTCATGGTGTTGTTGCTCCCAATATTCTCTTGGACAACCTCTGAGGCCGTCACAGAGCAGCTGTATTTGTACTGACATTAGATTACACACAGGTGCACTCTATTTAGTCATTAGCACTCATCAGGCAATGTCTATGGGCAACTGACTGCACTCAGACCAAAGGGGGCTGAATAATTATGCACACCCCACTTTGCAGTTATTTATTTGTAACAAATGTTTGGAATCATGTATGATTTTCGTTCCACTTCTCAAGTGTACACCACTTTGTATCGGTCTTTCACGTGGAATTCCAATGAAATTGATTCATGTTTGTGGCTGTAATGTGACAAAATGTGGAAAAGTTCAAGGGGGCCGAATACTTTTGCAAGCCACTGTATATGGGTCCTGTGTAATAAAAAGGCAGCAATACCTTGAACTGTTGCTCAAGTATTCTTTTTTAGTCCCACATTGTCTGGCAAACTCTGTCTTGTTTTATGGGGGGGTTCCTATTTTGAAAAAGTAACAGTTTGACTTACAAACCTGCTTGACAGATGTCTTGGTTTTGGTCTTGCTTGAGATCTTCAGACCAATACCTGTTCAAGTTTGCAAATGAGGTGTAAGTTAAGTTATTCCTGTAGATGTCCTGGTTCATAGTGTTATTCAACATATCTTTGGATAAACCTCTTTAAAAACCTTAATTCACTGTTGCTTTAGTTAGAACTAAAAAATTAGCTTGGTTATTTTATGATTTTACCAGAGCTCTGTTCCTGGTCCCTGTTTCCTTTTATTTGCAGAATACTCCACCCAAAGATGATTTTTAAAATGTTATTTATGCCATGTAGTTTGTAGTAACGGGCAATATATGGAGAACAGACAAAATAATTTTTCTGATAGAATGGAAGCCTATGGCTGCAAACAATATCAAAAACATCCATGAAAAAAATATCAGATTAATGGTTTGCAAAATCCACATGTCAAGTCTTTCAGTTGCATGTGCACAACATGCTATACACTTGTAGTTTTTGCTAAAATATTGGTAAATAAATAACTTCAGAAAATGAAAGTAGTGCACAAACAGGAAGACCGTTCACACAGGACTGCACTTTTAATTAAATGCAGGACTTTTGACCAATGAACCAGGAGGAGAAGCGGGTCTTCAATTCAATGCATGATCGGAAATGTTGTTATGTCCGTTCTCTAATGAAAACATGAGATTAAAAATAGTTTCTCAGTCATCACTACAAACTACATGGGGTAAGTAACATATAAGAAAATAAGTTTTTTGGTTTTTTTATGTTGATCATTTTGTTTTTTATGTGGTATTATTTTTATTACCTCCTGCTATCTGTTTTTTCATATAATGTGTTTTTTTTTTTTCAAATTATTGTATTATTGTTATACATGCTTATTCTATTATCTTTCTTATCCTTTTTATATTGAGCTCAAGGGGACGGGGCCCTCCTAGTGTTGCAACTCTTTACCTAAGTATACAGCCCTTTAACCTTGTAGTAATCAAAGCTTCTGATGTTATTTACATCATTATGGTTAGCATATTAATTATAAACTACTTTGTCTCAAGCGCAATTGACTGTTATAATACTTTATAGACAGTAGTGATGTACAAAACAATTCTTTTTAGTGATTAGATTCATTTCGTTCTGTGCACCTAAGTGGTTTGAATCTTTGAATCACTGATTCATTCGCTTCAGAAACAGCAACAAGCTATATTCTAGTTTAAAATCTAGAATTGCATCATAACAGTGTAACAACTTTAACCACCAAACAATATAAACAGTACAAAATAAATAAGTCACACATAATAATAATCAAATAAACAGACATTTTTGTATCCTAGATATTGAAAGAAAAACAACATGTGAGTGCTTACATCTTTTATGACTAAATAAAATTGATTTCAGTTTTGTGTTAAGCTAGCCTGTAACCTGCATAAATAGAATGGGAAAGGTTGTGTATGACAAAAGTTCTACGTGCTTGTAATAAGCTGTTAGTGTGTGCCACAGTTAAAACTTAAGCTAACAAAGTTGTATTGTTCATATTATAATTATATGTTGTCACAGGTGGCTGGGGGGGCGACTTGGCCGGGATGCCCCGGATGACCGGAGGAGGGCTTACGTCTCCCTCAGACCACGTGGGGGTGACCACCCTGGTGCTTATGGGGGCCATGGGTACAGAGCTTTGAAGCTCAACCCTGTAGAGGCCCGTGGTCACCGCCAGGGGGTGCCCCAATGCCATGGGAGCCCTGGACCTCAGCACTTCCACCACACCTGGAAGTGCCGGGGAGAAGAGGAGCAGGGACACCCAGAATGCTTCCGGGTGCACAGCCGGCACTTCCGCCACACTGGGGTGTGCTGGTGGAAGATTGTCGGGAGGCACCTGGAGCACATCCGGGTGATTATAAAAGGGACTGTCTCCCTCCATATGATGACTTGAGTTGGGTGGAAGAAGGACAAGGTCTTGGAGGAAGCAAGGAGGCGGCCTGAAGAGAAGTGAGGCATTTTATTGGTGGCCTGGACTTTGGGGACTTTGGGGTTGTGTGGCACTTTTGTAAATATGGATGGTGTAAATAAACGTGTGTTGGGTGACTTGAACGAGTCCGCCTGTCTGTGTCCGGCCCGGCTACCACAATGTTTATAAACGTACCTCCATAAAAATATTAGCAGTTTCTAGTAGATGGCCCTCTAATGCATCCTCCATCCAATCAGTGATCTGAGATTCAATGTACTGTGTGACAGTGAACTACTGTAGTTCAGTGTACAGTACTGGAGTGAGCGTGAGTCTCTTGTCTGCTGTTTATGAACAAACTTGCAGTGGTACTCCAGATCAGTAGGGGCCTACTGGTTCATTCAGTCAGTCCTGAGACAGTCATAGTCACTTAGTTAGAGTGAGCTGATTAATGGAAGGTGTTTGGTGTCGTCTACCAAGTCAATCATTGGCTAGCTGTCTTCATGACCGCATGCTGAAACTGTTTACTGATAGTCTATTTCCTGAAGACAAAATTTAAGTGAAGTTAAGAGGATAGCTCTGGAGTGTCACGGAATGCAACATAAAACATAACACACACTGCACATGCCTTCAAAAGATTCATTCTTTAATGTCATTGGACCAGTAAATTCATTCAGAGACCAAGACAAGTACAAAAGAACTAGTTTGTTCATTCATTGCACATCACTAATAGACAGGCTGTTCAAATTAGATCACGTACTGCTCCTTCTTAAAGAGTCTTGGCAGGTATTCTGAATCCCTGTTCCTGAGGGACAAATAAACATGAATGACATACTGTATATTCCATTGACTGATTAAAAAGCGCAACAGTCAAAGGGGCTCTAAGTATATAAATTAATGCTAACTTTTCATTGTAGATTCTGCCCAAAGAATGGCTATGAAGCATTCATAGTTCAGAGTTCAAAGCAAAAACAGAAGAAATGGGCTTTAAACTTGTTCAAATATAACAGAAAGCACAGGCAAATGTTGAGATACAAGAAAGAGCCTTGGCCTAGAGCTAAAAGATTAAACACAAAAGGATGAATATCATTCATAATAAGGTCATCCTGGGGTGTTTCTGTGTTTACTATCAGCAGAATTTCTTACAGGAAATGAATAAGAGAAGGTACAGTATATTCAAATGGGGCATATCTCAGAATGCTTAAAGAGTCAGTGTAAAGTAAAGGCTTTCAAAATGTGAAAATAAATAAAATTGTATGCAATATTTTCTTCACAGTGCTATTACCAGTGGCAGTTTGTAATGTGGGGTGCCGCCTAATACCCTCCATCCAAATATTTGAAAACTCTACTTAAATTAATCAGGTACTGCGAAATAACCATGAAATAAATTTGTTTATTTACACAATGTGCCTAGTGTCAGTACGTGTCAATATCCATTAAAAATTGGTTCTGACTTTTGTTTCATTTCTGTGTGAATGCTGATATTCCCTCAGTGAAATGAGCCAGCCAAATGAGAGTGTATGTAAGTCCTTAAGCTTTTGGCAAACAGGTGACCTGAGGCTTCCCTTTAATTGGTTGCTTTCAGATTTTTCTAGGGACGCAGCTCTCTACACCCCTGACACTCCCACAATTATTGGCAACGAATTAGTATTGTTTTAGGGTTTTCTTAATCTAATGTGATTGGACAACTTTATGTTCATGTCAATGGTTCACAGTTCACACCCGACATTAACGTAACTACAGATGTGTAAGTGCGACTTTAGGGAGATGGCAACTTCAAGTGGAACTTCACAAATCAAAGAAAATTCAGTTATTTCTTAAACACTAGAATTACCAAAGCCTATGAAAAAATTTGTAAACCCGGCCCACCTTAAATCTCTTCGCACCTCTCCATCAGCGTCTTTTGTCTTGTAAATGTGTCGATAAGTGCAAGCAGCAAGAAACCTGCTATACCATCCCCCAACGCTGCAGAAACGGCAAGAAATATCCAGAAGGTTGCTTTGATCCTCAATACTGCCAAAAGAGATCCTACTCTGCTGGGCCCTTGAATAAGGCCCTTAACCTGCAGATGCTCCAGGGATGCTGTACAATGGCTGACTCTGTGCTCTGACCCCAAGGGGTATGCAAAAACTAACAAATTCCTAATATAAGAAACTGTATAAGGCAAAATAAAGAACAAAAAAAAAATGTAAACTCTGATGCCACTTCTGAATATGTGTGGGAACCACTGGCCTATTTCCAGGTCTAAACACATCTTTTTTGATGATTTTGATGATTGTTTTTTAAATAATTAGTAGCCTAATAAGCATCAAGTGTAGGACTGTACATTATCACATAATTTGTCCTGTTATTGTGCGTGTACTGTGCTGCTGGCGGGACTTTGGGTTGTGTCCATACTGAGTGGCACACACTGAAAGCAAAATTCAGGCTGCTTATAAGGTCTGATGTCATGATGTGCTGCTGGCTTTCTTTGCACTCAGTGTATATAATTCAGAAGGCTAAGGTTGAGATGTGCTGGTCAACAAAACCATCATTTGAAATGCCTATAGGTCAGCAGATCACGACTGAAAAACATGTCCAGTGTTTGCATTTTGTTACCCTTTACTTTGCGCAGTGATGAGTAATCCCTTTTGACAGTAATGCTGTTACTTGACACATTGATAGAGAGAATCAATAAAAATGACATATGTGAACATAATATGTTATGCATTGTACTTTTGTTCCTAACTTGTTATGGTTCAGATGCAAGGATGCAATGTGGTTGTGGTTTTTCCTTAAAGTAAGATGGGCTATGAAACAACAACGAAACATTACGCAAACTCTGACTTAGTAATTGAACGGGTCTTGGATGTTATTAATCTGTATCTAATAACTTTATGTAATATAGCTCTTCAAGAAGCTCCTACAGTATTTGTTTGCTGCCTTCAATTAAAATGTACTACAAATATTGTTGATGACAAAGCATTTATGATCTGGATAGGCCGTTTAGCAATGAAGCGACACAAACCCAGTGCAGTTACTGAGATGCACTACGTCTCCATTAGAGATAAAATTTATTTGAGGGTTGACAAAAGAGTCTGCAAACATGTAAAAATGAAGCCTGTTGTGTTTGTTTTTTTAATTTATTAAATTTTTAAAGTAAATAAATAAATTAAAAAGTGGCCATTGCTGCAGTAGGGCTCATCTCTCAAGCATGTACTGGGTGCAGGTCATTTTGGCCGATGTGGATTATGTATACTGTATAGCCTTAGTAGCCCGCAGCGCTCTTTACCAAAATTTCTCCTGTGGCCCTGTTAGGAGGATGCTAAAAGAAAACAATTAAAAATTATTATAAGGAGAATGCATGGGTGAATGCATCCATGCTGAATTCATAACTGAAGCCTCGACAGCTGGACAGTCATATAGTGTTAGAATCACCTTGGAAACTAGAAAGTCAGAAAAAGTTAAATGGAAACCTAATAGAGTGTGAAGCTCTTTTCAGACCTCTCAGATCAAAAACAAGCTAATACTGAGAAGATCTTAGGTTTGTTAACTGCGCCCCCCCAAATTTCTTTCTCTGTCTTGAGCATCCTCTGGGTTCAGATCCATTATTCATACATCATCCACCACTAATCTAAATTTTCAGAGGTCTCCTTTTGGCCTCACCCTCTCTACCTTCGTCACAGTGCACTATTTCAACCATTGTTTCTGCATCATCTCTTTAGAGCACCTTAACAACCTTAGCCTTTTAACCCTCACTACATGACACATACCCCTTCATGTTTATTCTTTCCCTCAATTCTGCACTGGTCTTCCCCTCCCTTATTGATACACTCTACATCTATTTGATCATTCCCATCTTCGTTCCTCCTGACTTTGCTTTATGTACCATATCACCTGCCCATACGTCATACCGCTCCTCATTCTATCATAAACTACCATACAGATTTCCCATTAATAGCAAACAAACTCCTTTAGAAATTGGATTTGGAATAACTTCTAGATCTCATGCTGTCTACAATACATTGTTAGTTAATGGCTGAGTTGAAGAAATACATTTAATGAAGGCAGAGAACAGAATCTCCCTTCTAGATTATGTGATTAACAAAATTAATTTAACTGCAGTGCACTCATTTTAGAATTAATAACCTGTGCATAGTGAAAAAAGTGAGATCAGAAAATGGTTGACTAAGTTATGCTCCCTTGTTTCTTAGAATTTTATTTTATTTTTTTAAAGGTACATGGAAACTATAAACCTGTTTGTAACCAATGAAGATCTTTTTTTTTTTTGCACCTTATACTTAACATTTTATAAAGTTGCCCTTCCAACTCTTCAAGTATAGTTATTGCTTAATATTAAATGTTTAATTGGCAACCTAGCATCTTATGTGGAGTAAACAGGCACAGTGTCTTGCTAATTAAACATTTGAGCAGCGTAACACAGCACCCAATGCCAATATTAATTCACAGAGCTCATCAGGGAATACCATGTGAAGCTAACCTGAAATCTGCATTTGAATCTAATGAGTTTTCATTCCAAAGTAAGAAAAAGGCAAAATCATGCTGAGATAAAGTGAGTAAGTTGAAGAAAACATGCTTGTCATTACAAAAACAAACTCCAAAATGAAGGAGTAAAACCAAAACACTTGAATAAGACTTGAAACTTAAATTATACAAGTGTAAAACCTTTAGTACAGTAATATCCAGCATTCCACAATTTCCACAAATGTCCAACTGCAGAATGAACTCATGTAATGCCTTATTGTCCAGCCATCCATCCACCCATCAGTTTATTTTTTAACCTGCTCAGTCAGATTTAAAATTAAAGAGGCAGCATCCAAACCCTGCAATACTGAAGACAAGGCAGGAACCAATCCAGGACAATCTGCAGTGCAGCATAATCATCACCATCATCATAATCACACTCACCAGTGAAATAAAGTGCGCATCTTTGCCAAAGTACCAAGATGGGCACTTGCAGCCTCAATGCACAAAGCGACCGGACTGGGACTCAAATCCACTCTCAAACAGCTGTGTCCAGCTGGGTCACATGCTATTAATAATAATTTCCATAGATTTCTCTCTGTGTCTCTTCTGTCTACATAAGAATTTTGTAAAATGATAAGGGAGCCAAAAGCAGTATTACATTTAAAAATCCTGGTAGGGTACTGTAACATGTCAATAATAAATATACTGAACACAGTGATATTTATTGCTCATTTATTAGTAGAGTCACTGTATACTTTCTGGCATATTGGATTTTTTGTAATAGGCTGTGTGAAGATATAAGAAGACAACGACAAAAATAAAGAGTTGGGGAAACGTCCCTGTATAATGTCTGGCTGCTGAATAGTCAAAAAGGACTGTTTTAGGGCCGTTCTGTAAAAGATACATTAGACAATCGAATACAGTACAACGTACAGTACAGTACAATGATGATGGAAGGAAGGAAATCTGATCAATGGAGGGAGCTGGAAGTGACATCATCAGAGAGGGACCAGAAGTAATATCATTGGAAGGAATGACGTCATCAGTGAATAAACAGTGGTTATTCTTCTGCTGGTCTGTTGGAAAAGAAAGAAAGGTATTAGTATTATGTTCCAACCCCCCCATTTCTTGATATTTCACTTATGATTAGACCCTTTGGCTGCCCCCTAAGTGCACATGTGTGACAGCTGCTATATCAGTTCTTTATGTACCTATATTGCTATATTGAGAAATAATCTGCAGGTATTCTAGCCCACATTTTACTGAATGCCGGATTTCTAAACCTATTAAAACTGAGTAAAAAGCTCAATGTGGTCTCTTCAGTATAAATAAGATTTATAAATTGATGTATTTTCTCGTGAACATTACAATGCTACACAAAAACTACATTACAACTTATTCTCAAGAGTTAAATGACTTGCATGGGGTCAAAGATTGAGACAGGAGTGAGATTTAAATTTCAGCTTTTAAGTACATTGCGTTACTTATCGGACCTCTGGGTTATCTGATGTGATTAGTAGCCCCAAACATAACAAAATGGATGTGAGGCATCCCAAAAGGACCATAAAGGGTGGGCCATAACCTAAACAGCCCGCCCAATGACACACACAAAGCCAGCCAGATTCAAAACTCCTAACTACATGCAGCTGAAAAAAATAATGAAAAGTCCCAAAATATATAAAAAAAAATCCTCACAAGTGGAAGGATGACCGTGAACACTCAGTTTGTGTATAAATGAGCAAACAAAAAGTCTTTATTATAAAAGATATATTAACAAAAAATAGAAGGAGAAAGGGCAAAAATAGACAAAAGGAGTTGCCTAAAAAGGCAATCAGAGGGCAAACAAGTCCAAATCACAATCCAGAAGACATAATCCTTAAATAGAAGCAAGTCACACAAAACAGCTAATCCATTAAAAATAGCAATACTTACTAATACTCCTCCCGTAAGAGCAGGAATCTCCTGACCTGTGCTTGCTCTGCCTTCACCTTAAATAGTCAGAAGAGTGATGTCAGGGTGGCCCCGCCTCCTCAGGTTCCACCCACAAAACACAAGGAATGGAAGCCCAGTTAAAGGGACAATACACAATTATGAACACAACAGAACATACATACAACTATGAAAAATAATAATTTAAAAAAGAAAAAATATAAACTACTCATTAACACAGACTTTTACATAACACTGTCATTTTTTAAGCACACTAAAAGACCCAGTGCAAATAAAAAAATAAATTGTCATCATTGCAGTATGCTGCATCTTCTGCATTCATTGACAAAGTTTGTCACCCATGGGTTGTTGTTAGCAAAGGTCAGCATTAATTTTATTTTTTTCACTCTCAACACTGCATTCCCACCTTGCTGTATTTTGACATCTCGTTTCTGCTTGGCAACAGCTTTTGCAAGCCTGTGCCCCTTACTTGGTTCTTCAGTATACTGTAGTTCAGCCCTCTGTTTCTTTAAGATGGATAAATTACATAAAATGTCATAGCCCCATTTAGTGCACACTTAAAACCAGAAAAATTCAGGCTTATAGATTTGCAGATTTAGATGCCCCGAAATTATTGTATTTTAATTAAGTCAATTGTTATGATAATTGTGCCTATTTGTAGCTCCCTTAGAAATTTCTATAGATTTAACTTTATTTCATTTTAACCTTTACTGTAAGAAAATACATTTTTTGTTTTAACCGATTGTAGTCTCTACTTATTCTAGTTTTTGTAAATGCAATACCTTCCTATTGTTGGATTTAGAGGTCTGCATGGAATGGCTTGTTTGAAGTCCAATAGCAGCCATTTTCTGAAAGATTTTATCCTGCTTCCATCCTCTTCCACAAAGAAAATACTGTAGAGCTGCCGCCTGCCGCACAAGTCATGTCCTATTATCGTCTGCAAATTTAAAATATTATGCAGTGCCTGTCTGTGGTTGATAAGCTCTGTCCTGCTTTTCATATTATTGAGCAAAAAAAAGTTTTAGTAGATTGCTTTAAGGATTTTTTCATTTATGTGTTGAGTGTAGTGTCTGCATTGAGATACCTGTTATGATCGGCAGTTTTTATTCATTTGTTCCAAGTAGAGTATGCCTCTTTTTTGGGGCTCCAGAATACAATAATTGTGAAAATAACATGTATTTCTTCTTGCAAGGAATTCTGAGAAAGTACAAAATTTTATAGCATGATGCTGAGATGCTGCCTCAAGTGCCATTGTTGAGACACGGCTTCCAGTTGCTAAGGTGGTTGTGGAGGTTGCAACATCAGATGTTAATGCAACAGGTTTAAGGGTCAGAACCTGTAGCCATTTTCTCTTACGGGTTTTCTGCTAATCCCTGTGTTAGTGTGCAAAACTTTTGGTGATAATTAAATTCCTGGCTTTAGACCCCTGCTAATATTTTTGATACCTGTTTTTGATTAGGGATTTAAGCTTGACTTTTGGTTCTGATTTTTGCTTGTTTCCTGACTACTTTTCACACCCTGATGCATATTAAAAACCTCTGGAATTATATAATCATAGATGAATTTTTAAGGAATTATTGTCATTTTAGTTTATATTAAAAAAATCTTAATTTAGAAGATTTCTAATATTTATTATGCCAATAGGATTAAGTTAATCATTGGGAGAGTTGTCAGAGAGGCGAGATTGCATTGGTTTGGACATGTGCAGGGGAGAGATGCTGGGTATCTTGGGAAAAGGATGGTAAAGATAGAGCTGCCGGGCAAGAGGAGAAGAGGAAGGCCTAAGAGAAGGTTTATGGATGTGGTGAGAGAGGACATGCAGGCGATGGGTGTGACAGAGCAAGATGCAGAAGACAGGACGATATGAAAAATGATGATCCGCCGTGGCAACCTGGAGTAGCCGAAAGAAGAAGATTGTCAGAAACTCGTTTTTAAATTGTTAGCAACTGTAGATCTTATAGAAGAAATAACCCATCCATCAATATTAAGATTTGGGGTTCCAGCCAGATCCCAATTTATTGTTGTGGTTGCTCTTCCTCACCATCTTTGAAGGTTTATCACACTCTTTCTCTCTCTCCCTGATTTTTCCCTCACTCTCCTGGTCAATCTGTCCATTCTAGCACCTGGATGATCAGACTACTATTGTTGTAACGGAAAGGATTTTGAAGGACGAACCCATAGAAGGAGTTCATAGAGGACCTGTTCTTTCTTCTCTGGAGAGTCAAGAAAGAGAATGTTGTTCTCTGTATTCCTTCCAAAATACATTGGTCACTTGAACTCGGGGTCTTCCTGGGTGTGGTTGTGGTGTTGGCTGCGGGAGGGAACAATGAACTGTAGCTCAGATGGTATAAAACCAGTAAATTCCAGGGGACTGTGTGAATTAGCAATGTCCAGCAATGCCTGTCTGCTCTATGATAGTAGTGCAAGGCATTTGTGCGCTGAAGAGAAGGTGAAAAATAAAAACACAAAACAAAACAAAAAACGGCATGGAGTGGAGCAAGCAAACACGTCTGCCACGGAGGGCGCCATGTTGACTTTTAAATTGAAATGGCTAGTTGTTAATGCCTAATCACCACATGGAAACCATTTCAATACTAAGGTAAAACTGGAACCTGGTCTTAGGTTTTGTCAAGAAGCAAACATCTTTAATGAGATTTACTGTATACTCTGCTCCCCACCAGAAAGTAATTGTTTCAAAGTGAGGAGATAGATTAGTTGAAGGATCACTGGCATGGGGTGGCTAAATACTGAAATAGACAAGGAGAAAGGATAGCAGGTGAGAGGGAGAGCATCTTTATGGCATAAGGAAGATGGAAAAGTAGGAGGAGAAACCTCAACTAATGGGCTGAGTCAAAGAAGCCCGTAGTGTTAGTCCCAGTAGGTGTTCAGGGTTTTGTTTTCCAACAGCCATTACTACATTAGATCATTTGTGTTTCATGTATGTGCATTCTTCCCTTGTGTTTTTGTCAGTAGTAAAATGATTTTTTGAAACTATTTAAACCCTTTTGGCACTTTAATCTGGATTGCATCAAGCAACAGTTGCTCTCTTATTTTAAGATTTTTTTTGGTATCCACTCCCTAATATTCATTTCCGTCTTTTTTTATACATTCATGTGGCTCAGTCACTCTCAAGATTCTAGACTGAAGGCTCACCGTTTCTCTTTTGTGTTTATTTGACATACTTGTGATTTTCTGGATATAATTTACTTTTACTTAAATAGGTCTTTGTATTTTTTGATTTACTTTTACCTTTTGTATAATTTCACCTCACATTTCCATTGTCCTATCTGTCGTTGTACTTTCTTTTGCTTTGTAAGATTACGCTTTTTTTTGTGACCTCAGAGCTAAAAGTGTTTTCATGTAGCATTTCAATTTTTTCCCCTCTTGTCTATTGTGACAGCTGCATATAATCAGTTTATACTTGACTAATAAAAGCTGACAGTGTATTTTGATATGAACTGTTAAAGAGTAGGCAAGTGTGAGGGGGCTTGTTGATACTGTCATTCTCTAGCTATCAAATTAAAAAGCCAATCCAAAGAATACAAAACACCTATTTCTGAAAGGCTGTTATTGTTGCTCAGTGGTTAGAGCTGCTGTATCACAGCGCCTGAGAAGTGACGTTTAATTTTGGTGCAGTCACTGTCAGTAAAATTGACATATTCTCCTTATATTTATATGAGTTTTACTCACATATCTCAAAGGCATGCTGGCTGTATATTGATGGAACACAATAGACTAACCCAACGTGAATGAGTGATTTTGTGTGTGAGAGTGCAGTAGTAAGCAGTGCTGTAGTTGTTGTTTTTTTATATCTGCACGTTTAGATTTAAATCTAGATGGAGCTGAAGAGCGAAAAAGTTGCAGATTTTCTGAACCGCACGGACAGATAATGTTAAAAAGTATAATAAAAAACCTCGCTTTATGGCCCACTCTGACTACTCTTCCAGATTAATAAATGAGAACAGAAATAATCCACATGTATTATTTAGAACAACTGCTAATCTAACAAATGGGAATTCTGAACTGCAATGTAAATTACCGACATACATTATCAGTGCATACTTTCTGAACTTCTTCAGTGATAAAACTGACAATTATAAGATCCCAGATTTCAGCATCACCTCACACTAAATATTATATTGTCAAATCCTATCTCTAATTAAACACACCACTTTAGTAATTTTAACTCGATAACTGAAAAGTAAGTCATAACTTTCATTTCAGAAATAAAACCTACTACCTGTTTCTGAGACCCAGTCCCAACAAAACTAATAAAAAGCTCAATAGATGTCCTAGCAGCACTCATTCTTAGCATTATCAATATTTAATTACTGAGTGGCACAGTTTGTGATGCACCAAAAGTATCAGTATCTAAGTTAGTGTGATAAGTCAACCACTCCAGACATCATAAAGGTTTGGGGAGCCACCTGTATATTATAACCAGGCTTCAAAACTTTAAGTATTTGAACAAAGATGTTCACAAGATCGAGTCCAAATCAGAACTGCCAGACCGGAGGTAAGCTGGCAACTTTAAAAGCCCGCAGAGGAAGTGACGTCACTGGGACCGGAACTGGAAGTGATGTCATCTCTGGTGCCAGCAGCTGGTGGGATTTCCCGGGACTGACTTGCAAGGAACAGAGAAAGACAGTCAGTACACCCTGCCGCCCGTGGTCTGGTGTAGTATTAGAATTACTCAAGCCCTTTAGGTGTCTCCTATTCGCTCATGTGTGACACTAGACTTTGTTTAACAGTTATACACCAATTTCTAATCTACCCATTCTTTCCAAGAAACTTGCAAAAGTAGTAGCTACACAGCTTAAGTCTTACCTTATACATACTAATTGGTTTGAGAAATTCCTGTCTGGCTGCCATGCTGGTTATATTATAGAAAAGGCGCTAACCAGGAGTTGTAAACAACATTCACTGTAATTATGTTTTTAGATTTAACCATAACCTTTGACACTATTGGCCACTCTATTCCATTTTATAAACTGGAAAATTACACGGGGGTCTCAGGCACTGTTCTTGCACGGTTAAGTTCATATTTATAAAATCAATTAATTACATTATGTATACAGTAGAAATGTGCCGACAGTATGCCATCAATATACTTATAAGTTCAAACTTATACTTATAAGTTCAAAATGGCTTCTCACAGGGTTCGGGGCCTTAACTGTTTTTATTTACGTGCATCCATTAGGAACTGTCATTAAAAAACACCATTTATTTTCACTTGTAACCATACAATACTCAGCTCTACCTGAGTGTCAAACTCTGATCCTGAAGGGTTGCAGTGTCTGCAGGATTTCATTCCAACCACTTTGTTCATTTGTAGGCAATTACTGCTGCTAATAGAATGGTTGTATTTTGGATTAACCTTTAAATGATTTGCTTTTCAAGATTCTGAACCCTTAATTGTTTCTTCCTTCCTTAGCCATTCACTAAACAATAAAGAGATGCAAAATGTGCAAACAGAAAGGCAGCTAAATCAGTTCACAGACTCAGTTCATTCAGGGCCACCATTTTCTCAATTAGAGATCAATTCTTGTCATTAATAAACCATGGCTGCTTAGTGCTCTCATAGCAGACACTTCCGGTTTATTTCTTTTTTCTAAGAGCACTATTAAAATGTTATGAGGACTAGAGAAGATCACATTTTCTTTTAAGGAAGATGAGATTAGCATTTTTGAATCCTAAAGAGCCTAGTCATTTAAAATGAAGGTAAAATAAGTATGCTTCATTGACAGCAGTAACTGGTTACTCATTAAGATGGTGTCTGAAATGAAAACGAAAACCTGCAGTTGCTGCAACCCTCTACGATCAGAGATTGACATCAGAGTTTGGTTTTAGACCAAATGACGTTTCTCAAATACTGTTCTTAATTAATTGTGTCAGTGAGTCAAAGGAGAGGATGGATGAGACCTGCTTATCTCTGAGTACAGAAAAAACAAAAATGGGATTTTTAGGGAGAAATTATACTGACTATAATTAAGTTCTGTGACCTTTTAACTCAATTGGAATCACCATTAGTTTTACTAAATCAGCTTGCAATTTAGGCATTTTTTGACACTAGCATGCTGCTTAAAACTCACATTACAAAGCTATCCAAAAAATATTTTCTCCATCTTTGAACTGTATGGAAAACACTGAGAAATTAATTTGTGCATTCATTTCTAATAGGACTGACTACTGCAATGTGATGTTTACTATCTGTAAATTGTTCTTTATGCAGCTTTCAGTTCATTCAAATTGCTGCTACAAGAGTATTTACAAGAACCAGAAAGTACAAACACATAACTCTGGTTCTCAAGGTTGTACACTGGCTCTCTGCTAAGTATAAGGTTGATTTCAGAATCCTCCCTTTAACTTATAAAGCCCTAAATGTCTGAGGCCCTGATTACTTATCTGAACTCATCATTGCTTACAACCAAGAGGGCACATTGAGATCTCAAGATGTCGGCCTACTTAATATTCCAAAAATTAATAAAATAACAATGGGTGGTTGAGCTTTTAATTACAGGGCCCCAAAGCTGTGGAATGATGATGCCCCTTAAGTCTCAACATTAAAATCCTTACTGAACACTCGTTACTTTAGTCAAGCATACCCTGACTAGAGCTGCTGATTAGCCATGCATATTTCATCTCTGTTTCTTACTGAGTTGTACAAAAACATATGCATTACAATAATTGTGAACTGTTACTAACCTTCCACTATTCTGTTTCTCTTCCAGGTTTCTGCTCTGACACTTGGTGCCACTGGTCTACTGCCAAGCTGTTTTCCTACCCATGGAAAAGACAACTGTGATATTATGTGCCTTGGAATCAATGGATAGAAATATTCTGTTGTCAGGTTAGACAGTTTAGAATCAAGTCTGTTCTGAAATGACCAAGAGGTCATGGGCAGCCATTTGGCTGAGTGTGTCTGACTTTGTCTTTGACGTTTTCTCTTACAATGGACTGTGGTCCATCCAAAGGTTTATTTTCCACAGGGATGCTGCTGACTGGAGTTTTTTGTTTTCCTATCCTCCATTGTCAACGGCCACAGTATGAAAATTACCTAGTTGAAAGATATTTCTGGCTTCCAATTATGTCAATCAGGTTCAAACTATTTTATTTTACTGTCTGTTCAAACGTGTAATTATTATATAATTAGTAATCTGCAAAGTTTTGTATTTCCATTTTACCTGAGAACATTTCACAGTGCTCTGTGTCTGCAGTCAGTCAAGAGCACAATATAAAAATGGGCTTAAAGTGGGGAAGGACAAACAAACAATAATTGTCTTTACTTCACTATCAGCACATAGACTTATCTTGCTGAACTGGAAGAATCCTAACCTCCCTCTTCTAAGTCAGTGGGTAACTGATGTTATATACTATTTGAAACTGGGAAAAATCAAATTCTCACTTAGAGGATCTGTACAAAGCTTTTTTTTTTAAACCTATCAGGACCAAATCAATATATATAAAAATCAATGTATGTGTGTATTGTATGTACAGTTAGGTCCATAAATATTTAGACAGAGACAACTTTTTTCTAATTTTGGTTCTGTACATTACCACAATGAATTTTAAATGAAACAACTCAGATGCAGTTGAAGTGCAGACTTTCAGCTTTAATTCAGTGGGTTGAACAAAAAGATTGCATAAATATGTGAGGCAACTAAAGCATTTTTAACACAATCCCTTTATTTCAGGGGCTCAATAGTAACTGGACAAATTAAATAACTGGAAATAAAATGTTCATTTCTAATACTTGGTTGAAAACCCTTTGCTGCCAATGACAGCCTGAAGTCTTGAACTCAGGGACATCACCAGATGCTGGGTTTCCTCCTTTTTAATGCTCTGCCAGGCCTTTACTGCAGCGGCTTTCAGATGCTGTTTGTTTGTGGGCCTTTCTGTCCGAAGTTTAGTCTTCAACAAGTGAAATGCATACTCAGTTGGGTTAAGATCAGGTGACTGACTTGGCCATTCAAGAATTTTCCACTTTTTTGCTTTAATAAACTCCGGGGTTGCTTTGGCTGTATGTTTTGGGTCATTGTCCATCTGTATCATGAAACGCCACCCAATCAATTTGACTGCATTTAGCTGGATTTGAGCAGACAGTATGTTTCTGAACACCTCAGTATTCATTCGGCTGACACTCGATACGACCACCAGAGGGTGAACTGGAGGTGACTGCCAGTATTCTTTATGTTTGAGCACCACTGTGCCCCTGTTGCTTTTGAAATTAAATAGAGTTGGCCGGTTCTGAGCATCAACTTGATGATAACATACATACAAGACCGCAAGACGAGAACATTAGTGAGTCTTCATTGTTTGTTAATTTATTTTTATTTTTAAAGTTGTGTTTTTTTTAATTATATTTTTCTCAAACAATTAAAAAAACACTTTATTTTACTCCCGGGCAATGTTGGGTATTTCAGCTAGTCAATAATATTTTAGATTAAGCATTTATATTGGGGAAAAACACTCCTTTCTTTCTTTACTACTCTCAATAGTTTTAGTCTGACTGTTGGCCTTTCTCTCTTTCTCATGGGTGGGGGATTCATTTGAATTTATTTTTGTTAAATTTTCACTTGATTGTATGGAACATTATATGTTTTTAATAAATTCAATAAAAGAACAAAAAAGAGCACTATATAAAAAAATGAATTGAATCTAAAACACTACAGGACCAATACAGCCAGCCCCGTCACCTGGAGGTAGGGTTCTAGCACATGGCATGAAAAAATATCACATGCTACAAAAAATATTTTTCTAGATAAGAAATATTGAGCATAGGAAAGGACTGGAAAATAAATAGCTTAAGAAGACAAAATCTAGATTTGCTATACATATTTCTTAGTAACTTGCACCACTGGACCCTAATGCAGAAACTGTAGGGGACCAACCTAAAATTTACCCTATACTATATGCGAGTCAAAAGTTAGTTAAGAGAAACATAATGTGACCCTGTTTACAAGAATGTGGTCTAAAGCAAATGCTGCAGCATAGAGCTCAGGCAACAACAAATCTTTTTATGTCCCCTCAGCAGACTGCAGCTCTATTAGTTGCTACACTTCTACATTGCTTGTTTATTCCACTCCTGCAGCTCAAGAATTTCCACTGAGGCTTAGAGACTGGACCTAACAGAAGACTTCTTTGAAAGTAACAGGGACAACTGTGAAGTGACTTCTAGGGCAGATACTGTGTGTGCGGGAGAGGAAGGGTGTACTTTCTAGACCAGGGGTGCCCACACTTTTTCGGCTTGCGAGTTACTTTTCAAATGACCAGGTAGAAATCATTTACCTACATTAAATTATATATATATATATATATATATATATATATATATATATACAGTGGAACCTCGAGATACGATCACCTCTGTATACGAGAAATTCAAGATATGAGGAAAGTATGAGTGAAAAATTCGGATCTAAATACGAGCATTGGCTCGCGTAAAGAGCCACGAGCCTGGCTGTGGGTATGCGTAATGCGTTTCCCGATCCGCCTCGACTCAGGGATTCACCCAAGCTGATGCTGCCAGCCCGTCAGCTCACTCAGTGTTCCTTGTTCTCCTGTAGCGTGAGGATCTACGCGTTTGTGCGCTTGTGATTTCATTGTTTCGCTGTAGCAGTTCGCCGTATAAGCATATCCAAAAATATCGCGGACATGCAGACGGAGAATAGGAGACGATTGCCCTCTAGAGGAGAGAGAGAGAGGCGTGTGCACGCGAGCGAGCGAGTGAGAGAGAGAGAGGAGAGAGAGGCGCGCGTGAGCGAACCAGCGAGCGAGAGAGATAAGGAGAGAGAGAGAGAGAGACACACGTGCGCGAGCGAGAGAGATAAGGAGAGAGAGACGCGCACGAGAGAGAAGAACCATCAGCTCAGTTATGATCACATGACGCTCAGCAGAAAGTGTATCCATACTACTCGTATTGCAAGACATTGCTCGTTTTATCAAGTCAAAATTAATTAAAAAATTTAGCTCGTCTTGCAAAACACTCGTAAACCAAGTTACTTGCAAACCGAGGTTCCACTTGTATATATTATTTATCAGTGTTATTTGTTAGGAAAATTGATTTTTATGTTGATATTTTTGGGGTTGTGGAACGGATTAACTGGATTTCCATTATTTTCAATGGGGAAGTTTGTTCTAGATATGGGAAATTCGCTATACGAGCTCAGTGCTGGAACGAATTAAACTTGTATCTCGAGGTTCCACTGTCTATATATATATATATATATATATATATATATATCTATACTAATAAAAGGCAAAACCCTCACTCACTCACTGACTGACTGACTGACTGACTGACTGACTGACTGACTGACTCATCACTAATTCCCAACTTCCCGTGTAGGTAGAAGGCTGAAATTTGGCAGGCTTATTCCTTACAACTTCCTTACAAAAGTTGGGCAGGTTTCATTTCGAAATTCTACGCGTAATGGTCATAACTGGAAGCTGTTTTTCTCCATTTACTGTAATGGAGATGAGCTTGAAACCCGTGGGGGCGGAGTTTGACATCATCACGCCTCTCACGTAATCCCGCAGTACGTAGAAAACCAGGAAGAGCCCCAAAAAGC
>JANRMT010062841.1:39281845-39294021 GCA_026402145.1 Polypterus bichir lapradei
TATCTATCTATCTATCTATCTATCTATCTATCTATCTATCTATCTATCTATCTATCTATCTAAACCTCTAATGGAGCAAGGATCACATGGTGTGTAGGTCCCAATTCAGCAGACAACTCCAAGAGGATGCTCTAGGATGTCTAAATTGGCTTATAAGTCAACTATCTTCATGAAAAAGGGACACAAATACCATTAAGGATATTTGAATGAAATAAAGCATTGTGTTTTTAGGTTTGCATATTTGTGTATTTTAATTGTGGCAAAATAAGCACTTTAATGTTTTAAGAAATTAGAAACTATATTCACATTGTAACATTCGGGTTGCACTTGGTTAATTAATTTGAAAGCCAGAGCATTTGCTGTTATGTATTTGCATCATCAAAGAGACAGATATCACATTTATGTTTTTTAAAATATTTTACAACAAGTGTATGTGGTACATGTAATGGAGATTTGTTTAAACCAACGCACTGGGCAGGCATAATCAGTGGGCCTGTTTGCTTGGCCATTTGTTTCGCTCGGACTGACTACTGATGAGCTGTTTGCTGATAGGGGTGTGTAAAAGAGGAACATTCTGTATACAAGTTATTCAAATTGAAATGATCTTTCTCAAGTTATATCTGAAACAGTGAAATATTATGTAATTGGAATTGTGCAAAGTATTTCTCGATTTGTTTTAAGGACTGGAGACGTAGAATTGAGTGTTGCTTTGGGCAGGACAGACTGTATTGTTTTATTCGTTGATCCATCCTTTCATCTAAACCCGCTTATCCAGTGCAGGGGGCAGCTGGAGCCAAACCTAGCAGGCAACAGACACGGGCAGAGACAACCCCTGGACAAGTTGCCAGCATATCACAGAGTGAACACACATGACACACATCCATATACACTAGAGGACCATTTAGCAATGCCAGTTTACCTTGTCTGCTTGTCTTTGGACTGTTGGAGGAAAGGGGAGCGAACCCATATGGACCCAAATGCCCAGAACACTTGGGACACGAGCTCCAAACTCTTTACCAAAGGGCAGCAACTCTACTGCTGCATCACAATTGGACTTATTTTGTTGATTAACATATTTACCTTAACTGTGACCTTAAAACTCAAGTTAAAAATCAGTCATTAATTGAGACTTATTTTAGTAACACAGTCCTTAAGCATGAGGGCAGCAGGCCCCGGACCACTCTTTAAACTCTACCAAATACAGTATGCGCAGTATCTCAAGTTTACATGCATTAAAGTTTCAATGGCTCCTTTTTGCCATAGTTTAAAAGGCAAGATGTTACTCAGGAGCATGGCCAAATTAATATGGTGATTAGGTCATGAAAATTCAAAATGGGTGTTTTTAAGGCCACATACGTTTACTGGTGAGAGGTGACAGGGAGTAGCTAAAAGCACATATACGGGCACATAGTTTTACAATGATTTGAGATTTATAAATGAACTTGGTACAGGAACTGGCATACATATGGTTTTATAAATCTGATTTTTTTTTGGTGTATATGTCGTTTTATGCCTTTCTTGTGTAAACAAATTTTAGGATGGAATTTAAGAAAGGTTTTATATATGAGGCCCCAGGTGGTAGAATGGGGGGCAAAGCAAATCAACAATATAACAATCTTACTTGTAATCTCATGAACTGTAGGTCTTTGTCCTTGCTTGAGTCCATTTTGTGCCTTCTGACTCAAGAGGTCTGCTAAGGGTCCTCTGGAGAGATGTCAGTGCAACTCTGATTTACACCTTTGTTATCAGCTGAAGTCCCAGCACACCCTGGTACAAGCTGCAGTTCAGTCACTTAGTTGGGAATGCAAATGGAGGAAGGTACAGATGTATTCCTGCCTCTTTGTTAAATCCGATTTCTTAACAGGCCTGGTGTGCCACTAAAGTCTGCCAGAATGAGCAATGCCCACTTTGTCCTGCATTGGGTATAATGCTTTTAACACTTTAAAACACATGAATAATATAATAAAATCAGATTCCCCTGCACACGTGCAAAGATAGAATTAAGGGTAACTGGGGTGCAGTCAATGGTGGAGCAAACTAACCACAGCAACACTTACGCACACTGGGTCTGTTTAGAAATAACAATTGTGGAAACTCAGCCCCCGTGCAGACAGACAGACACCAGATGTCCAAAAACACACATGTTTAATAATTCCTTTCAGCACACAGCACCTCACAATGTCCAAATCAGACAAATACTCAGTCCCTTCTTTCTCCTTCTGCCGCCTTCACCCTACCTCACACAAGCTCCGTCCTCTTCCACCCAACTCCGGCTCCTTGAATGGAGTGAAGTGGCCTCTTTTATGCTCTTTGATCACCTTCTGGCAGCACTTCTGGGTGTGGTGGAAGTACTGCATGCAAAAGCTCTGGAGCTGTTCAGGTGCCCCCTGGTCGCTTCTAAGCTCCAAGCCCGTGGTCCCGATGCAACCCAGGGAGGCTGCCCTCTCGTGTCCCGGGGTAAGAATTGCCCCTCTCCCGGTGTACAGGCCTCCTGGTAGGGCACGGTCCCTGGCCAGCTGTCACACAATTAATCTAACTTGCATGTCTGTAGTACTTAGTATCTGAAGCAAAAAAATACGTAGGCATGAACATGGGGAGGGGTACAAGTGCCCCTTGGGCAGTGCCTTAGAGGGATTTGAACCCAGGACTCTAGAGCAGTGAGGGAGCAGCTTCTACACCTTCTACATACATTATAGCCTTTCTTTATTTAAATGGAAGTCACACCATGTACCTCATGCCCTGCTCAGATTTAATTCTTCAGATTTTTTGTTATTTTTTCAATATTTCAAATTAATGGCATTGCAAAAATAAGCCATGGAAATATCAGTGTGAATTTAAAATCCTTTTTATTTTTGTAATTGGTTTACTTTCCTTTTAGCCTGTGCTTCAGACTTTCTCCAAAGCAGATACTAATCTAATTCTCATTGTACTCTGACATTCTAATTGAAATTTAGTTTTCAGGTTTCCTTAGAACATCACTGCTTTGGGCAAAACTTATTTCTGATTTCAAATGTAATGCTTGATCCGAGAGTGGAAAAAAAACCCAAAACAAAACTAAAAATGAAAACCTTGCAGATTTGCTCTGTGCTAATAGGTTTAGAGTTTGTATTTACACTGCTTTTCCAGTACAGCCTATCTGATGAAGAAAAAAAACTTTATAGGGTCAAAGGGAGGAAACGGGTCTTTGATGCCTTATTGTGGCAAAGGGTTAGAAAAACAGTCAGAGGAGCTGTAAAGATTCCATCATGTAGTTATTTCAGGGCTATGAAATTGTTCATCCTACAGTAGGTTTTGAAAGAAGATGGGGGCCTTCTTTGAAGTTTTTTCTTATTTTTCTTATTACTATCAGTATCACACAACCTTCTCTCACTTTTTTTCTCCTTTGCACCTTGCCAGAGGAAACCTCCAGTCAGTACCCTGTAGCTAATGAATCTGTGCCTGGCTGGTCATGGCAGGCTTATTATATCCTTTTATGCATCAGCAGTATGTACCGAAGCAAATGCACCCTGCCTAGTAAAAAGGCCTTGGCAGATTCCATCATAGCTTTTTAGCGAAACTCGCATTAAATATACAGTGTATGGCATAAAGCAAGGAGATAAACCGGGGTCTGTATTCATAAAACTTGTAAGCATAAAAATGTGGTTCCAAATATGTAAAAATTCTGCGTTTAAGGATCAAAAGTAAATGCTATGATTAAAGTCTCTTTAAGACTAAAGATTTCACATTTGCTGGATATTTAAGAGAAATAAATCAATAACAAACTTCCACCAGATGGCTGAGGAGATGGGGCGCCAATTTTGAAAGCAAAGAAACATTTACAAAAGATTAAGCCATGATGAGATAATGAAAAAGAAGCTGAAATAGTAGGCTCTTAATTACATATGTCTTAAGAGATGTCCTTAAATGTTTACACCAAAGACTACCACAATCTCTGTCAACATTCAAATTCTTATTACATTGTGTTTTCTGACTGCAAGCTGCCTACCATCAAAACAGAGACCACCTTGGTACCCCAGTATATTTGCTCAAGTAGGAAGACACTAAAAATGTACTCTTACTCCTGATAAAAAGGGCGACGTGTGGCTTACCACTTAATAATGGCTCTGTCGTAACAGAGAATATTAGAACACCAGTAACGGCACACTGCATGATAACGTGCAGTGAATCCACTTGACTTGAGCATTCCTAGTTTTCATCCTCTTTCTCTGTACATTTAGCATTCGTTTGATCAGAGGTTGATGTGCTTGCTTCTTCCTGAGCAGCTCTTCTTTTCTCCGTCCTAACGGACTGCTTCTTCTCTTCTTTCGTCCGCATCTTTTCGCGTTAAAACTGATTAAGTCAGTGTTTGTGCTGCAATTACTTAGTAGGTTTTTCTTAATTTTTCACTTAAGCTGACACTGAAGTCTTCAATCTGCCTAAAGAATGATTTAAGATATGAAGAGGTAGGGGAAGTGACAGCGAAGGTGATAGGGATGAGAATGGCACCCATACGCATGTGCCGCACACCCGCCCTGCTGGCTGCTGCTGAGAGTTGATTCTACAATAAAATAAAATAAAAATAAAAAGAGGAATAAAAATCTTCACCCCGAATGAGAACAGTAGAGGTCACGTAGTATATGTGTACCAAATTTCAGATCAATGGGACAAATGGTTTGCGAGCTACAGGTGATTTAAAATCCTGGACAGACAAACGGACAGCCACGGTAGCATATTATATAAGAAGAAGAAATTATTCAGTCCATCAAACTTATTTGTTTAGCTAATAGCTAAGCTGTCCTAATATTTTATCCAGGAACTCTTGAAAGATTTCAGCTTGTCCTATCAGCCTATTCTGGTTCTCTGCTTCAAGTGGAGATCAATAACCAGATTATCTGACATCCACAGTGGTTGTCATTAAATGCATGTCAACCACATCCATTTTCACAGCCAATTCATTAACCATCTGATCTGATGTATTAGTAATCTCTTCACTGTAAATTAGCCCAATTTTGCTTTGTTAGCTAAATTGTTAATATCATTGGTTATGACCCTCACTTAGGTGTATGTCTCATTGTAAAACAAATTATGATGTTTTCACTTTATCCCCCATTGTTAAAAAAAAGCATCAAACATGATTTTGTTTGACTTTTTTTCATGTGCATTTCTTGACTATTTTTTAAACTCTGTCACTACCCTTGATTTGTAGGATGACATACACTTCACTGTCTTCTTGTAACACAGCTTTGCAATGTGCCTTATAATGGTGTGTCCAGTTCACATTAAATACATTATAAAAATTGATTAAAACACAAAGCAAACCAATCTCTTTTCACAATTATAACAACTATCCAAATAAAAAAGAACATCAAACTTTGTTTACTCGTCACATTTATTCATTTAGTACTCAGATAATGGCATAAAAGATTTTAATATACGTTATTAGTAAGAGAGCACAATTTTACAATAAATATATAGAAGAAGGAGAAGAAGAGGGGGAGACATGTCCGGAGGCAGGAGGAGAGGAGGAAGGTAAAGAGAGTGGAGCTGAGGGTAGGAACTTTGAATGTTGGCAGTATGACTGGTAAGGGGAGAGAGTTAGCCGATATGATGGAGAGAAGGAAGGTTGATATATTGTGTGTGCAAGAGACTAAATGGAAGGGGAGTAAGGCCAGGTGGATTGGAGGTGAATTCAAATTGTTCTATCATGGTGTGAATGGGAGGAGAAATGGAGCTGGGGTTATTCTGAAGGAACAGTATGTCAAGAGTGTTTTGGAGGTGAAAAGAGTGTTAGACAGAGTAATGACTATGAAGCTGGAAATTGGAGGTGTGATGATGAATGTTGTTAGTGCATATGCACCACAAGTTGGGTGTGCAATGGGTGAGAAAGAAGATTTTTGGAGTGAGTTGGATGAAGTGATGAACATTGTACCCAAGGGACAGAAAGTGGTGATTGGAGCAGATTTCAATGGGCATGTTGGTGAAGGGAACAGAGGAGAAGAGGAGGTGATGGGTAGGTATGGTGCCAAGGAGAGGAATGAAGAAGGTCAGAGGATAGTGGATTTTGCCAAAAGGATGGACATGGCTGTGGTGAATACGTATTTTAAGAAGAGGGAGGAACACAAGGTTACGTACAAGAGTGGATGAAGATACACACAGGTAACTTACATCCTATGCAGAAGAGTTAATCTGAAGGAGTTTGAAGACTGCAAAGCGGTGGCAGGGGAAAGTGTAGTTAAGCAGCATAGGATGGTGGTCTGTAGGATGACGTTGGAGATCAAGAAGAGGAAGAGAGTGAGGGCAGAGCCAAGGATCAAATGGTGGAAGTTGAAAAAGGAAGACTGCAAGGTTGAGTTTAGGGAGGAGGTGAGACAGGCACTGGGTGGCAGTAAAGAGTTACCAGACAGCTGGGAAACTACAGCAGATGTAGTAAGGGTGACAGCAAGAAGGGTGCTTGGTGTGACATCTGGAAAGAGGAAGGAGGAAACGGAAACCTGGTGGTGGAATGAAGAAATACAGGAGAGTATACAGAGGAAGGGAATGGCAAAGAAGAAGTGGGATAGTCAGAGAGATCCAGAAAGTAGACAAGAGTACAATGAGATAAGGCACAAGGTGAAGAGAGAGGTGGTGAAGGCTAAAGAAAAGGTGTATGATGAGTTGTATGAGAGGTTGGACATAAGGAGGGAGAAAAGGACCTGTACTGATTAGCTAGACAGAGGGACCGAGATGGGAAGGATGTGCAGCAGGTTAGAGTGATAAAGGATAAAGATGGAAACGTACTCACAAGCGAGGAGAGTGTGTTGAGCAGATGGAAAGAGTACTTTAAGAGGATAATGAATGAAGAGAACGAGAGAGAGAAGAGGTTGGATGATATGGAAATAGTGAATCAGGAAGTGCAACGGATTAGCAAGGAGGAAGTAAGGACAGCTATGAAGAGGATGAAAAATGGAAAGGCCGTTGGTCCAGATGACATACCTATGGAAGCATGGAGGTGTTTAGGAGAGATGGCAGTGGAGTTTTTAACCAGATTGTTTAATGGAATCTTGGAAAGTGAGAGGATGCCTCAGGAGTGGAGAAGAAGTGTACTGGTGCTGATATTTAAGAATAAGGAGGATGTGCAGGACTGCAGTAGCTACAGTGGAATAAAATTGATGAGCCACAGCATGAAGTTATGGGAAAGAGTAGTGGAAGCTAGGTTGAGAAGTGAGGTGATGATTAGAGAGCAGCAGTATGGTTTCATGCCAAGAAAGAGCACCACAGGTGCAACGTTTGCTCTGAGGATGTTGATGGAGAAGTTTAGAGAAGGCCAGAAGGAGTTGCATTGCATCTTTGTGGACCTGGAGAAAGCATATGACAGGGTGCATCAAGAGGAGCTGTGGTATTGTATGAGGAAGTCGGGAGTGGCAGAGAAGTATATAAGAGTTGTACAGGATATGTACAAGGGAAGTGTGGCAGTGGTGAGGTCTGCGGTAGGAGTGACAGATGCATTCAAGGTGGAGGTGGGATTACATCAGGGATCAGCTCTGAGCCCTTTCTTATTTGCAATGGTGATGGACAGGTTGACAGACAAGATTAGACAGGAGTCCCTGTGGACTATGATGTTTGCTGATGACATTTTGATCTTTAGTGATAGTAGGGAGCAGGTTGAGGAGACCCTGGAGAGGTGGAGATATGCTCTAGAGAGGAGAGGAATAAGGGTCAGTAGGAACAAGACAGAATACGTGTGTGTAAATGAGAGGGAGGTCAGTGGAATGGTGAGGATACAGGGAGTAGAGCTGGCGAAGGTGGATGAGTTTAAATACTTGGGATCAACAGTACAGAGTAATGGGGATTGTGGAAGAGAGGTGAAAAAG
Source organism: Polypterus bichir lapradei (assembly GCA_026402145.1). Lineage (NCBI taxonomy): Eukaryota > Metazoa > Chordata > Cladistia > Polypteriformes > Polypteridae > Polypterus > Polypterus bichir. The sequence continues at coordinate 39,289,675 of JANRMT010062841.1, forward strand.
AAAGTGCAGGAAGGGTGGAATACGTGGAGAAGAGTGTCAGGAGTAACTTGTGACAGACGGGTATCAGCAAGAGTCAAAGGGAAGGTCTACAGGACGGTAGTGAGACCAGCTACAGTATGTTATATTGGTTGGAGACGGTGGCACTGACCAGAAAGCAGGAGACAGAGTTGGAGGTAGCAGAGTTAAAGATGCTAAGATTTGCATTGGGTGTAACGAGGATGAATATGATTATAAATGAGTACATTAGAGGGTCAGCTAATGTTGGACGGTTGGGAGACAAAGTCAGAGAGGCGAGATTGCATTGGTTTTGACATGTGCAGAGGAGAGATGCTGGGTATATTGGGAGAAGGATGCTAAAGATAGAGCTGCCAGGGAAGAGGAAAAGAGAAAGGCCTAAGAGAAGGTTTATGGATTTGGTGAGAGAGGACATGCAGGTGTTGGGTGTAAAAGAACAAGATGTAGAGGACAGAAAGATATGGAAAAAGATGATCCACTGTGGCGACCCCTAACGGGAGCAGCTGAAAGAAGAAGAAGAAGAAGAAGATCTAATAAAGTTTGGTCAAGATAGAAGGAAGAAATTCACATAGTTTTGAATTAATTTGAGATCTGAAATAAAGTGGACATGCTTTCATCCACCCTGTTTAACTTGGCACTTGAGAAAGTCTTGAGCCAAGTGATAGCAGACATCCCAGGGTTAACTATTTTCAATAGAATGTACCAGTGTTTGGCTTACTCAGATAGTATAGAAATAATTATAAGTATAACAGAGGCCTATAATAATGATTTATAAATTTAGAAGAAGCAGAAAGAAGCATGGCATTAGAAGGAAATTCAGAAAAACAAAAACAAACTTAAAGGCATGGTTATGTGAAAAAAGCAAGAGGGGATGTGAAGGTAAGATAAGACTAGGAGAAAAGGAATTTGAAAGAACTAGGATGTTTAAGCACTTGTGTACATTGATCACAGATCTAGAAAATTGTATCAGTGATAACATTAAAGCTTGGATAGCATCACAGTGCACTCAAGCATATTCTTAAATCTCAAGCAAAAAGTAAGACAAGTAAAGTTAGATTTTATAAAACAGTGAAGAGACTTGTTGTAACATGGGTTTGAAGCTTGGACTTGAACCACCAGAGAAGAAAACCTTCCACAGCGATGGGAAAAAAACATTTTGAGGAAGATAGATAGATAGACAGACAGACAGACTATGGTCTGAATTCACACCAGAATGATTGAAATGGAAGAAAATTAAAAAGAAAGAAAACTGACTTGGCAGTCACAGTCACAGTTAGGCCTTACGCAGACATATTGCTGTTTTTATAAAGGAGCCCACATGGCATTTCTTGACACACTTTTGCTGAATAATTTGTTGGCTGAAAGTCCTCAGTGTTAGTGTGTCAGAAAGAGGATGGGTAGCAATGTTTATAATGACACTCAGTTGTGTTTTAATTCCCTCCTTTTGGGTCCATTGTGTGTCCCATAACTGAGCCTGCTCTTTTAATTAAATTATTGATTCAGGCTTCCCTTGAAGTGATTTGACCAACACAGCACACCACAATTTAGAAAATCACACAGAGTTGTAAAAGATGTGAAGGATGTCATCACCCACATTAATAGAATTCATTCTCCTAAGACAAAACAGCCTGCTCTGCCATTTCCTATATAATTCCTCTGTGTTATGAGGCCAGTTCAAATGTTCATTAATGTGGACCCCCAAGTCCTTTTAGGAATACATCACTTCTACATCCTCTCCCCAAATAGTGACTGGGCATAGAGGCTCTTAGGTGTGTTGAAACTCAATAACTCGTTACTTGGTTCTGCTGATGTTTTGTTGCACATAATTCTTTTTTTACCAAGAAATACATTTGTCCACAATGTGGACAATAAGAACAAATGAAGAACTGGAGAAGTTGTATGTAGAACCTGGAATACTGGCAGAAATACAAAGAGGAAGATTACATTGGGCAGGACACATGCAAAGAACATTTTTCAGGGTACACTAGGAAGAAGACGGTATAGAGGAAAACCAAGGAAAAGATGGTTTGATGATGTGGAGGATGATCTAAAAAGAATGAAGTTTGGATGTGGAGAGTGAGAACAGACAACAAAAGATTAGAGAAGTGTTGTATAGGCCGGGGTCCTACATGAGCTATAGTGCCAAGGATGATGCTGACGATGATTACTGAGACATATACTGTAAGAGGCATTCTGCCTTGGTACCACTGGCAATGATGTTGGTTTTAACTGATATAATTCAACACCGGGTCTGGTCTGTTAAATCACATTTAGTAAGAAACAGCCAATGCAAAGGTTAAACAAGTTAAAAGTCATGACTGAAACTAATGTAGAAACTACACCATTAAAAGCAATCAGTGCAAAATGCTGAGGAAAAGAAGTTAAGGAAATTGCTTTGACCTTTCTCCCAACTTTTTGAATTGATTTTAAAAGGACAAAACAACGTAACACTCCTAGCAATTCTATGCCCTGCTATGAGTGTGAACACAATGATCGCCACGAGGGCCTCATGGCAGCCTGAGCATCTGTGAGAAAGAAATAAACAGAAAATACAAAGCAACTCAAAAAGCATGTTTGACCAGCTGTGAAACCAGACATGTGTTTATGCTAACATAATGACATAACATTCTCAAAGCCGCTTAATCCAATTCCTGGTTGTGAAAAGTCACAGTGTATTCCAACAATATTGGGCAAAAGGCACAAACCAGCCCTGGACGTGGCACCATTCTTTTCCAGGGCACACTCGTGCATACACTCAAACAGGGCTACATTAGAATTATCACTTACAGTAAATAAAAACTGTTTATATTATTTCTCTTTAATTCTATTGTAATAAACCAAAGAATTAAAAACAATGGAAAGACATATGGATGACAAGCACTGTATAAAATTCTATTTTAGGAACTGTACGTTTCAGAGGAAAGGACGTTCACTTACAGCTTCAATATAACTTGCACAATATCTGAGTGCAGCCAAATGTTTCCTTATAATTGTTAAAGTACTTGCTTGTATTTTTTCCTACAAACCCATTTTCTTTTATTTTAATCAGTTCTTTTAAGCCAGCAGGCAACGTTCAACTAGATTTACCTTTTTGTCAAAGAGGGCTTTTCAAGCACTAACAATAATCAGTTCAGTATTCGCTTTTTATTATTCACAAGGACAGTTTCATGGTAAGCTTTAGTGTACGGTTAGAAATGGTGGGAAAGTAAATGTCCTTGAGATGACTTCCTTTTGTCCTCAAATGCAGGTTATAACTTAAGTACAGCAGGGTGCCATTAGTTCTTTCATGGGTTGTAAAAGAGAGAATACATTTAAAAAATAATTACCAAGCATCACAGGAAGCTTACAATAAAAGCATGACTCTTGCGTAGGTTGGCTGCACAATGCTGTGTAGGCATCCATCAGACAGTTGTGATATGTCAGCGACCACAAAGCGTGTAACTTTGGACTTCCCCTCTTTTCTATCACTTCATTGGTTTCTAAATCAATATAATACAGTGGGGGTACATAACACTGACTTCCCTTACAAGCTGTGTTCTCAGGCACCAGGCCTCACAGTGCATGCCAGCGTACCTGGAAAGTGATTGATTGCCACATTAAAGAAGGTCAAAATTCTTTGCTGAAGTGTTTTTTTTTTTATTTTACAATACTCCTTTGCAATGTATTTATTCAAAATGCAGACACATTCTTTGGACTGAAACCACTTTTACAGAAGTTTAAAATGTGACATTGTAAATCTCAGAAAACAATTAAACACGGTATAGCAGTTGTCAAGAGTCTGGTGTCATCACTTATTTGCAATCATTTTAGCACAGCCAAACCAAGCTCTTTGATTTTTCCATCTAAATATTAAATTGACACTCAAGGAGAGTAGTAGAAGATAGGGAAAGAAGCAAATAAGATAAGTGTTAAACAGTTTTGATTATTTAAAAATAAAAAAAAATGAGTGCCTAGACCAGACCTCCGAGTCCATACACAGCAAATTGTGATTCAAGCGATGTGTTAAATGGCATCGATTGATGTGTGTTAGTGGTGGAAGGTCTGTGATTGTTGTTCAATTTTCTTAAACACAACATTTTTGAAAGTATATCCATTAGAGTAGTATATAATAAATAGTAATTGAAAAATATCTATTATTAGAAAATGAACAATGCTAGAATAAAATCAATATCGATATTAATAATAATCAATTAGAGTAGTATATAATAATTAGTAATTGAAAAGTATCTATTATTACAAAATGAACAATACTAGAATAAAATCAATATCGATATTAATAATAATACATTAGAGTAGTATATAATAATTAGTAATTGAAAAAATCTATTATTA
>JANRMT010062841.1:39294031-39329237 GCA_026402145.1 Polypterus bichir lapradei
TTACAAAGTGAACAATACTAGAATAAAATAAATATCGATATTAATAATGATCCATTAGAGTAGTATAAAATAATTAGTAATTGAAAAATATCTATTATTACAAAATTAACAATACTAGAATAAAATCAATATCGATATTAATAATAATAAACATATTAATAAATAACCCATGAAAGGAGAAAAGGAACTGAAATACTGTAGGTTCCCTATCTAGCTACTAGTATTATTTGTAACACAGTAATCTGTTAAGATTACATAAATAAGTAAGACTTGGAAAGGAACGGTAATACAAATGGTACACGATGGGCAAGAAGATCAGGGGTTTGCTGCAAATGTTTGTGTTTATCTAGGACTGAAAGATCAGAGGCTTTAGCCACTGCTGCCTCCCACCTCCCCACGCCACTGTCCATTTTTAATCCCAGCCTATGTTTATATCAGTTAGCCCAGCTGTGCCTTTCCCGCATTATTAATTACTTCAAACGCCATTTATCTACGGGTTGATAACATCAGTTCTGTACAATAGTAATCTGCAGGTAATATTAGTTCAATCAGTTCAGTCATATATGCTTACATAATTGCCTTCCCATTCTGTTTATTTTAACTTACCTAAAGCAGCAAGAGAAGGCCCTGCTGTGTGAGCTGTTTGTGTGCGCACATGTGCACAAGTTCTGCCCGGCATTTGACTCACTTGCACTGGGTATCCGAGCAGCTGTCAGACGAGTAAAAGTGAAAAATACACAAGTCCACTCTTAAGGTAAAATTGAAACAGTAAACTAATTCCTAGCTAAAGTCTCACAAAATGTTTCAACATTTTAACATGGAAAATTGTAAAATTTTCAATGGGAAATTTTGAAATTCTAAAACTTTGTACAGTGCAATCTGTTGGAGAAATCTGAACAAAAGTGGAAGTGTCTCGACAAATTTCTTTGGAGAATAAGTGTGCCACATCTTAATAAAACTGGTCCACGGGGTGCTAAGTTGTTTCATGTGGATAGACAGACAGACAGACGTGGGCTTTTGCAATAGGTGCTCTGTTCATTATATTTGAACACACCTAAAAATTAGTTCCATGTAAATCTCTACTAGCATTAACAGCATGGCCTCCCGTCCAAGGAAAGAAGTCTGTAATACTTCATCCCTGTTTGTTAGTCATTTCTACAGAAATATACAATATTTATAAACCGCTACTAACCCTCCTATATTCTGTCTCTCATCTCGTTATCCTGATGTGGCACTTGATGTCACTGCTCTACTGCCAAGTTGTTCTCTTGCCTATGGAAAAGTCATCTCAGATAAAGAAGTGCTAAAGTCGTAGAAGGGTTTTTTTTGTCAGATTGGGCGGCCCAGCACTGACTCTGCTGTAGAATATCAGGAGGAAGTAGGCAGCTAGTTGGCCGAGATCTCCAGCATTCTGACTGTGTCTGACTTTGTCTTTAACTCTTTGTCTTACAGTTTCATCTTCTCCATTGTCAACTGGCCATAGTCCTACGGTTAATTGGTAGACAGATATCGTTGGTTTCCATTTGTGTTGATCAGTTTCGATTTCAACTTTGTATCTTATGTGTGCTAATTCTGTATTTAGTGACTGCATTTTGCCTTAAGAGGTGTTGCAGTGCACTGTGTCTGCACTTGGTGAGGATTGCTGTGCAAGAACAATTAATATTGAATTATTGTATTTTATTTCTGAGGTGGCAATGATAGATTGGCCATCTAGCTCTGAGACGAGGACTACTTATATTCTGTTTTATGTGTTTTATTTGTCCTCTTTTCAAGATCAAGATTCTTTATTTGTCACAGGCATAGTTATACAGGACAACATGCAGTGAAATGCATCCATCTTTGTATTGCCCTTCCTAAGATTTCTTCCTTTTTTCCTGCATTGTTTTTTCTGTTGATTTTTTTTTCTTGTTTTTTTGGAGCCTCAAGGCTGGGGGGGCTATCAGTTAAACTAGGCCTGTTAAGGCACATTGAGGCATTCTTTGTATGTTTTTGGGCTATGCAGAAATAAATTGATGCTATTGTTGTTGTAATATTAGATGGTTGACAGTGCTTATGGCTGTAAGTGCAAAAGAATTATGCAAAAATTGATAAATAACCTGTATGATTACATGTTTCTGAGTAACCTGTATCCTTAAGCGCTTCAAGTTTATATACTGTACTTGCACGTTTACATACTGTAACTCCTTATTGAATTAAATTACATATTTAAAAAGAATATACTTCTAATACACAATATTTCAGTAAATATTCTCTCCTCAATGGGTATTGTTTTTCCTTGCTTTTCTATATCAAGAACTTTCACTTTAACTTTTGATCTTGAGGTTACTCTAGTTCAAGCAAAATGTGCTTAACTAAGTGTAAAAAATAAATACCAAAGACATCAAAAGTCTGCTGAATAATGGAGATGAAGGAAATGGCACGCTTGCATGCCAAATTTTAATATGAAAATGAATGCGATATTATGATGTCTAAAAAAAAGTAATAAAAAACTAGAGGGAAATAGAAAAGGGGTTGGGGTTCCAGTGGACATCCCGTTTAATATCTGATTGTAAAAATCGTATCTTAGATGTAACATTTTAAATGACTAGTGACACAGCATCAACAGCTGTTGAAAAGCTTTGGATCACAGTAGTTCTGTATCCTCCTGAAGCCGATCCCCAGATGAAGAGGGACTGCCAATGTGTCTCTTGGTTATATAAGATTAGGAGGCGGGGCTAGTGAGGACAGGAGCGAAGATGATGTCATACGTATATGTTTCCTTACACCAATACCCATGAGACACTTGGTTATGAACACACATACCTGCATAAGCCTTAAAATCTCTATTCTTTACACGGGTTGTCCAAACTGGTGTTTCTGGTGTGTGTGTTTATTATCAGGCACATATTCACTGCATTCCTGATATTGCATAACTTTATGCTATACACTACTTATGAATATACATGCAAGATTCAGATCTGTGAAATCTAAACTTTAATCTGTTAGAATAGTTATAAGGATTCTCAGGTTTAAGAGTGGACCGTGGTAATGGGAGGATAATACTTTTAGTTTGTGGGAAGCAGCAGGACGAAACATTTAGTGTGGGGGTAGCAATGGAAAGGACTGAGACTGCTTCGGTGAATAAGCGGGTGGCTGCCCAGGATAAAAGCACGCTGGATTAATATTAAAAAATCAGTCTCCTCGCAGCACTGAAGCAAGTGAGACTCACAAATTGACTTCAGTGAATATCTTTGATCCGCAGAATCAAAATCGAATGTGGAAACCCACACAAGTATTAGAAACACACAGACATTTTTGTCAAGATGCTCTCTAGCCCATAACCAAACCTAGGACTCTGTAAGTGCTAAGTCATTAAACAAGATTGCGCTCTATCAGTTCAGTCCGGCTGCTATTTAAACTTTAACATGAATATTTTTCCCCCTTTTTGTTACTGTTCAGCAGATGCTCTCCAAATGTTAAGCTCATTCTACTGATGCTCTGAGATTTGAAGCAGCATCACCCTCTGTTTCTTTTGGCTTTTCGCCTGCTCTCTTCAAATAAGCTGCCAACAGAGCTTCTAGTATCACAAAAAATACAGCAAAGTGAGAGGACATTCAGGGATGGGCTGCAGTGTTTGCATTGCAGGAAAGAAAGGAAACAAGGGAGAAAAGAGCTCATTTTTTTTTTTTTTTACTTTCAGAGATGACATTTTCAAAACGGGAAATAATAGAAAAACAAGCGTTTATATATGACGGGCATTTCAAGAAACAAGAGGTTTAGATATTGACACATTGCCTTAAGTGTGAAGAATGAGACACAGTTTATGTATATTGATGTCCATGTGAAAAGCAGGACCTGTAACAGAGCACAGATTCAGACAAACTAAATTTAAGTGGCATGCTTGGCATGCATTTGTGATGCCATCTGGTTTGTTTTAACAATGGGGTGCATTCTATGTACGGCTTGCATCATGTTGGTTTACGGGTGTCCTCTGATTTCTTCTAAAAGTCTACAAACATGTTGTTAGCAGATCCACCCATCATATCTTCTTTAAGATGAGTTTTATATTTTTCAGGTCAAAGATGCTTCTTCACTATCATGTTAGGTATTCCTCTGCTGCATAAAGTTGTGTTGTAGAGTGAAGCATTTTGTTTAATGATTTTTAAAAACTTACCTAGCCTGTTCTTGCATTTTATAATAGAAATGAAGGGGCATGCGTCGTCTTGAGGTAAGGAACTGTTTGTGGTTCGCTTGCCTGCTCACCATTAGGGCTTGTTTATACTTCACGCTGGGATCGCGTATGCGCCCACATCATGGCTGCCATGCATTCCCAGCATTCATTTGACGCGTTCTCTGAGCAGATCCTCAGAAATTAACGTGACATGTGCACGAGTTGCAGTACCAGCAAAAAGTCGGGGGGTGATAAAAGTTGATAAAAGTTGGAATGCAACATCAGAGTCTCTGTTTACTATCTACATGTGACAGAAAGTTGCTATGTGAATCCCATGGGATCGATGTTTGATGAATGGTTCAACGTAGTGAAGCAAAATGCAGACATATAGAGTTGCATTCGTGGTGCTTTTATATTCAAGAGTTGCATTTTCCCCATCGTAATGACACGATTCTTTTTAAAAGTCTCACATGCCATCTTTTGTGCCATCTTTTTTTTCTGGGGCTTCCTCCTAACCTGACAGAAGTGGCAAGCAGCAATAGATCACCACACAGAATACATTAAATGTATGATATTCCAACTCTCTGCACATTTAGAATCCTTAGATTTATACGTGATTTCACTTTCATGATGAAATACATTAAAGTATGTATATTACATTTTACAGATAAATTGTTAATTTTGCTTAAATAATGAATACTGTTAATAATTACACACATGGGGGGTGACACGGTGGCAGAGCGTTAGCACTGCTGTCTCGCAGGGAGTCACATCGCTTGTATTCCCTGCCTGGAGTTTACGTGTTTTCCTGCTCGGCTTTCACAATGTGCTCCGGTTTCCTTCTAGAGATATGCAGATTTGTTGCCACTAAAATAATGTAAATCAGATTTACATTATTCAGCTTCTGTCTCTTTCTGTTTGTCCATGTGTGCTTTAATTTCCCATTTTCTATAACTCTGAACTCTTCAGCTGTTACTCTGGGTTCACAGACAGCTCAAGTGCACTCCTTCTTGTTCACACTGTGTGGACTATAGGGGGCACTCTTGCATCATCCCTGAACACAAATGAGGACTAAAAGAACAAAAATAACAAAATAAAGGTGTTGTATTAACAAAGCAAATATTCAATAATCTTATAGGAGTAAAAACAACAAAACCTTAGCCTTCTGGCCTTCCTGTTTCCCCCATATTTAGTTCACCTCTAGCCTCATTACCTGTTAAGCCAGTTAGCAATGGCTTCCTTCAAATCCCAGGCACACTACATTCTTACTGCAGAGGCATTTTAAGCCTGGATCAGGAAACCCCTTCCAAATAAGCATTACAGGTACTTCCAGGTTACACTCCTAGCACTCAAGGGTCTGCAGGTAACCCCTTAGCGGTACTAGATTGCTCTGCAGACTTCCCATACACCAGAGTGTGACTGGGGAGGCCTAGACTGTCTTTCCTCCAAATTACTCCTATGAATCTAACCCCTAGTGTGCTCTAGTAGCCTAGGGGACATAACGAATGTGTTGTTACCTGTCTCACTTTCACAACCGTTTAATCAAATTTCAAGGACACCGCATACTAGAACCTACAATGGTACTGTAGCAGTGGTTATAAGCAAAAATAATCTCTAGATGGCAAGTTAGAGCCGTTATGTGATAGATGACTACAAATTGCTACAAAGTGTGTGTGTATGTATCCTGAAGGGCGCTCGGAGATGGTTTGGCACCCCACTCTGGTCTTGTTGTTTTTTTCTCTTGCCGTTTGAAATCCTAATTAGGTAAAAAGTATACAAGAAATGGAATTAAGGATGACCCAGCCTATAGGAAGGCAGGCAGTGTGGCACAGTAGTTAAGACTTTGGACATCAAACTTATCCCACCACTGACACTCTGTGACCCTGAGCAAGTCACTTCACCCGCCTGTGCTCCAATTGGAAAAAACAAAAGAAATGGAATCAATTGTATCTCAAATGTTATAAGTCACTTTGGATAAAAGTGTAGCCAAATAAATAAATGTAAGAACTATTTTTCATTTTCTTTTGGTGAATACTAAAATGCAAGGATGGAGGAGGCATATTTAAAAGTAACTTTACAAAGGTTGATGTCTTCACAGTTACAGGATAATGGATTATTAAATACATTACATGCTGTAGTAGTTTAGCATCTCCCAAAAAATCTGATAGGTCTGAGATGAATCAAGTATAACTACATTCCAAAAATATGCCTTTAATAAGATATCCTTTTGTTTTTTTAAAGGTCATGGATCTAAGAACTTTGATAGATAATACAATTTGTTACTTATTGTAGAAGTTCAATTATCCCCTATTACAGTATGCCGTGGTTTTATGAAGCTCCCCAGAGAAAAATGTCTCTCATACTCTTCTGCTTTTTAGAATTTCTCTAGTAAACCCAATGTGTTTGTTGAAAGTGGAAAAAATAAATTGGCTTTGGTAGGAGTGACATACAGTGACGCCAAACAAAACAGGTTTTGGGACAGATTTATCCATATCACTAAACAAAATGACATTGGCATGTACACAGTCCTTCTGACACACAGATGGCGGTTCTTCACACACAAGCACTCAAGGGCATCACCAGAAAACTGGCACAATGCAAGGCATTTTCTGTTTATCAAATTTCGTTTTTTGCAAGTCTTTTATTAGACTCTTGCCTGTATTGTTTTTCAGCTGAAATCCTTTAGACCCACTTAATAGTATGAGGAAAAACCTCCTTCATGAGAATTTGTACATTTTTTATAATAAAAAATAAGTCTGCTTTAACATTAAAACGCCTCTCAATACAGAAAACATTCAAAACAGTTCCAGTATGGAGGATGATCACTGAAGTGCAGCAAGAAAAGGCTTAAATGTGTGGTCTCTTTACTTTAATAAGTGAGTTTACTGTAACAGAATATATCTGACTTTCCTAATTTGTGTGACTGACTAATTAGACACATGCTGTTTATTTGTGTTTGTTTTTTGATTCTTTTAAATCTATTTTTTTTTCATGTTGATGGGTTTTCCCCAGCAGGTCATTTAGTTACAAACCTCATTACAGACCAAATATTGCAACCCAGGGGCCTCATGCATAACGCCATGCGTAGAACTCACACTATAACATGACGTAAGCACAAAAGCCGAAATGTGCTTACGCACGGAAAAATCCAGATGCAGGAATCTGTGCGTTCGCCAGCTTCCACGTTCTTCTGCTACATAAATCCCGGTCAGCGTGAAAAGTAACGCTCATGCACGTGCCTGCTGCCCCGCCCCAACTCCTCCCAGAATTACGCCTCTTTGAATATGCAAATCAATATAAATAGCCCTTAAGCTCAGCTTTCTGTGAAAAGACAATGACAAAAGCAAGAGGGAAAATGGAAGAATTTCAACAAATACCAAGTGGAGGCAAGGAAAAACGTACTATTTGTTGGTTTAAACAGTGGTATAAACAACAAAAGGAAGTTGATCGAGTGACATAGCGTGTCGGAGAAACTCAAAAGCTCAAGTTCACAAAGTCGCACAGTGCCCGAAATAAAAAAAGAAGCTGTCAGATATCAAAGTCGCCGTGAAAAGGCGAGTCGTAGCCCACCATCTGAGTTTCATATGAAAGCTTATTAGGGCACAGAGAAAAATAAAGGCACAGAGTGGGGAAAAAGCACAAAATGTCAACTTCAATCTCGAAATGTCCACTTTAATCACATAGTTTATTTTGTCATTAAAGTAGAACATCATAAACTTCATCTTGAAATCGTTTAATTAACTAGTTTCTCAAATCACATCGTAAGTAAAGTGGCACGTTAAATGCTTTGTTTTGTATGTGTTCTTCTATGTGCTCTATGTGTGTGAATCACTACGTGCTTCTTAAACCGGCTTTTTCTACCTCCGACAGGACACAGAATCCATTACATTTGTGATATTACAGCTCTCTAAATAACTAAAATACTGAGATGTATACGTGATATCATTTTCATGATGATAGGAGTTAAAGCATGTGAACACGGTGGCCCAGTGATTGTGCGCGGCCTTCGATGAAATAATTTATTGCAGCAGTACTCGGGGGCGGCTCTAGGCTCGTGGCGGCCCTGGGCAGAGGAAGAATTGGTGGCTCCTTCACCCGCCAACGTCAATATGGTATCTTATGCACGGCAGATGGCCACGTTCATTGTAGACACTGCATAGCCACCTTGTGCTCACGACACAAGCGTTTAACTTTTGCCGAAATTTGCCGCTGCGTTTTTAGCTGTGTCATTATTTTCTCTTTCTGTTTTATATTCAATATATATTGGTGTGGCGGCCCCTGGGATTTGGCGGCCCTGTGCAGGTGCACAGTTTGCACATGCCTAAGGCCGTCCCTACAGTACTGTCTCTTTCAAACGTACTAACCTCCAGTTCTTGTCCTTCCTTTTCTTTCTCCAAGTAACCGATCACCACACAATCAACTCTGTAATGGACGTTAAGCCATCTGTAAGCTTATAACGCCGATTCTTCAAAACTTTTAAGGAACATTGAAATATCTTCGTAGTACATGTTTAATTATTCCATCCTTCACTCCAGTCCCAGTGAAGCATACAGTGCGGGGCAGGAACAATCCGTGAGCGGAGCGCCAGATCCTTGCTAGTGTAGCAACACTGTCTCCTTTAATTATTAACAATATAGATCTTTTAAATGAAGTTAAAGTTTTACCTGTATAATATAATAAACATATTTTGCTGCATTTCATCTTAAAAATGATATCGTCATCATATGTAAATACGAGCTTTATAAAGTGGCTGAGGTTGTGCAATATTATAACTGTAGTGCAAGTTTACAGTGAGGTAACTGTACTAATAAGTACAAACAGTTCTACAAGGAGCAGTTGATGGACTGATTGAGTGCGTTTAGACCTCTTGGGATGAAACTCTTTCTGAACCACGAGGTCCATACAGGAAAGGTTTGAAGTGTTTGTCATATGAGAAGCAGTTCAAATAGGAAGCATGGCTGAGGCAGCGTGTGCTTGATGCTGTATACCGATAATTCTCTTTCCGATCAGTTGCTCCGAGTGGTGCAGTGAGAGTAATATGGAAAATCCCTAACGGGAGCAGCTGAAAGAAGAAAAAGAAAGCGCAGTGAGAGTAACAACGCTAAAGCAGCTATGGTATTTAGAATAGTTTGACCATTCTGTGGACCATTATATTGTTACTGGTTAATTACAATCAGATGCATTAAACTAATAAACAATATGCGGTTAATTTCTGTGTACTGTATTTATAAAGCCGCGTCAGGAAAAGAAAGGATAACCACACAGGAACAGCAGCACTGCTTTGACGCTGGGTGCTGCCAGTCTGCAAAACTGAGCGGAGTACTTGTGTACGACAGGGTATGAGGTACCATGGAAATGTGCGTGGCTTTACGCCAAGTTTAGGTTTTATACATCGTGATTTGAACGTGGAAACGTTCTTACACAACATTTTTGTGCGTACGCACCGTTTATACATGAGGCCCCAAGTGTCTCCTTCAGTTAGGGAAGACAACAATTTTTAACTAAAGCATACAATAATAAGCAAGAGACAAAGTAAACATGGGAATTTAGTGTACTGCCCATTGGGTTTCTAATGTGTAGTAGAATGGATAAGGCTTGACACTTAAAAAGTGTTAAGAAATGTTGTGTGGTCAATGGGTATTTTGTATGGAATAATATCCATCCATCCATTATCCAACCCGCTAAATCCTAACTACAGGGTCACACTGGAGCCAATCCCAGCCAACACAGGGCGCAAGGCAGGAAACAAACCCCGTGCAGGGCGCCAGCCCAACACAGGGCACGCAGACACACACCAAGCACACAATTTAGGATCGTCAATGCACCTAACCTGCATGCCTTTGGACTGTGGGAGGAAACCAGAGTACACGGAGGAATCCCACACAGACATGGGGAGAACATGCAAACTCCACGCAGGGAGGACCCAGGAAGCGAACCCGGGTCCCCTAACTGTGAGGCAGCAGCGCTACCCACTGTGCCACCGTGCTGCCCATGGAAGAATATTTTGGGCAAAAATAAAAAAAATAAATAAAAGTTCAAATCAATAAAAGTACTGAGAAATGTGAGCAAAAATAAATAAATGTGTAAATAACATGACCATAAATAAATGCGTCATGAAATATGTTTTTGTTGCTTAATTATATCCATCCATCCATTATCCAATCCGTCACCGTGCTGCCTACTTATTTATAAGTTTTTTAAATTTATTTTGTTTGTAATATTCCTTCAAACGCATCATGAAATACGGCTTGAAATAAAACTGTCACTTTCACTTGTCAAAATTGATAGGGTGGGCTCTAGCGCGTACTGTGTTTTGATTGGTGAATCGTCTTCTGTAGATTGCTCATGCCTAATTCAATACATCAGTACGGGAGATGGAGATAAAAGAGACAGCACAAGAATTAATTAGAAAAATGCTTACTACTGCCGATAAAATGGATTCTGCCGAAGTTATCACATATTTCAGAGAGAAAATTGAAGATTTATCAGAAGAAATTACAATGTTGGTATGACTATAATATTGATTAAACAATTTTTGAAAATATTGAAGAACTGATGCAATGGACAAGGCTACACGCCAGTTTAGGTGATGAAGTTACCTGCCCTGGACGGCCATCCTTTGACATTCCAACTGAGACAATAGAAGGCTTTCTTTTATGCGGTTTAAAAATACGACAGATTGCAGGTCTATATGGTGCATCAGAGAAGACAATCATAAGGCGAATGAAATCTGAATAATCTCCCATACTACTGTAAAATTTGTCACAAAGCAAGAAAACCTGCAGTCTCACTGGACCTTCCTGCACACATTCTTCACCCTAAATGAGTGGATGGCTGGCAGCCACAATGTCCCACAAAGCAGTCTCTGCCTCTCTCTGTCTTTTTCAGCCTCTGTTTCTTTTCTTTCGAACAGTGAACCTTCTCCAATATTTACCTCCAAACACTACACTCCTTCTGGCATGGAGTGACATTTAGTAGTAGTAGTTTTAATAGCAGTACTGGCAGTAGTAGTTGTAATAACAGGATTGACAAATGTAGAGAGTACAGTGAAATTCTTATTTGTGTGTCTGACCTGCACTCAACATGTCATCATTTTCCAGTACCATGAAAAATCAAGAATGTACTCAAATACTTAATTCCATTTAATTTAATAAAAACAAAAATCAGCTTACATGATGTACTCCTTACCTCTGTTTTCATACCTCTTCTCTGTTGAATCTCTTAGAACCTTTAAATCTGTGAATTTCCCCTTGGGATTAATAAAATATCTATCTATCTATCTATCTATCTATCTATCTATCTATCTATCTATCTATCTATCTATTATATAGTGCCTTTCCTATCTATCTACTGTATCTATCTATCTACTATATAGGGCCTTTCATTATCTATCTATCTATCTATCTATCTATTATATAGGGCCTTTCATTATCTATGTATCGCAATTTCATCCTAGAATTACTGTGATAAAACCATATAAACATACCTCCTTACTGTCTTAAAGGGAGAGACACTTTATTTATTTATTTATTTATTATGAGGGAAGACTGGGAAACTGGGAAATAAGAGTAGCCTAACAACAGTAAAAAGCTGTAACAAGAAGTCTACAATCACTGAAGGTTAAACACTAACAAAAAATTGAACTCTTAAAGCTAGAAAGAAAAGTCAAGAAAGCTATTAAATCTTAACTAGAATTGCAACTAAAATACAGAAAATTCTGCGATGTGCATACCAACGTGTACATAGTCACTCTGTTGACGTCACCCACAGCACTTCCTGGGGTCCTTCTGATAAAAGTTTCCACAGAAACAACCAAGGTGAAAATGCACAAAATGACGGCACCCAGAACAAAACAAAATAGCGATGCAAAGTAAAACTAAATACAATTTCAAGTCTTAACAGATACTTTCTAGAACAAATAGATGTTCCCATTGAATTCCTTGGGTACATACTTTTCATAAGACAGTTTCAGAATAATTATTAAAAAGTAAAAGAAATCAGCAGCCCAAAACAATAACATTGCATCAGACAGAACTATGCAATGCAGGTAACTAAAATATTAATATATGTTGTGAAGGACAGCCGGGTCCCATGCCCGGCAGGGACGCCCCTGCTGCTTATGTTCCGGGGGAGCCGCCATGGACAGTCCAGTACCTCCCCCGGGACGCTTGGTGGCAGCCTCCCTGGCCGACGGTGTTTTCCCAACCACCCGCAGGGCTCCATGGGAATTGGAGTCCTCCACAGCTTGGTTGGGGCCCGGCATGGCCGCTAGGGGGAGCTGCCTGCTTCCCACAGCCCGGCTGGACGAGCCTGCAGCCCCACCCGGAAGTGCAATTAGGACCAGGTGGTTAATCACCTGGAACGCTTCCGGGTGGGCTATAAAAGGGCCCAGCCACCACCACTCGGAGAGCCAGGGAGGAAGAGGACGAGGTTGCTTGGGAGGAGTGGTGGTGCCAGGAAGCATTTGGTTGTGTGGGTTATTTTGTGCTTTGAACTGTGTTGGGCCTGTGGGACACGGGGAAGGCGTGTGCCCACGGCTGAAGAAAATAAAAAGCCCTTTGAGTGTGAACACGTGCCTCTGCGTAGTCTGTGCCGGGTCGGGCGCTATATAGTGCCTTTTCACAATGTATTGGCAAATAATTTTTGAAGTGGGGGGAGGATGACATCCATTTACTACCTATATAGAATTGTTTTTCCCATCCATATATTGATCTTCTAAACTGATTAAGTGCATTTTATGGTCACAAAGACTATTCCAAAAACATTCAGTGTATAGCAAGTCCTATCCCAACACTTAATTAGTAAAATGAATGTGAATCATAATCGATTCATAAACAAAATCAGGATTGTATTGTGTAAAAGGGTAAGTGTTTAAACATAGCCTGATTCGGAGACACTCCATGGCCTGCCTCCCTTATTGCTGCCTGGTCGTTTGTGTGCTTGTACTCGGCTCACTCTTTCCATCCTCCTTTATACTGAGGGTCTGTTGTATCTAAACTTAGAGGCTCCTTTTTTTCAGAGCTTTATTAATTGATACATACTCACATCACAAACAAGTAGACGAATCTTGCCAGGCTACATACACTTCTGCAAATGTGAGAGATATGAATCATAAAGTGTGGGATTCATTTAAAGTACATGGTGGGGCAGAATTAATATTGCAAGCTTTATTAAGAGGAAACACATATATGAAATGAATGTAGCCCATTTCTACAGCAGCATTTGAAAAACATGATTAATATTCAAAGTGCTGCTGCATTTCACTGAGAAACATATTTCATTAAATATATTCTAACAGTTGACTACATTCTTGCAAGTTTAAAAATTCATATTGTTAGCACCCATGATTTTTATCAGTAAAAACACTGCCCTGCAGCTACTGATCTGTATTTCATTCTGGGTTGTGCCTGAGTTACAGAGAACACACACACATGTTAATAGAGTACAATAGTTCATGGAAGGAGTTCAGCTGAAGAGTGCGACTTAGATGTGGAATTAGACTAACTAGCAAAAAGCTCTAAGGCAAGTGCTCTTTACACCCAGAATGTGTATTAAATATCATATATTTGAAAATGCAGTGAATAAAATCTGGAAGAAATATTCCACCAACATACAGTATTTTAAAAGTGTGTTATAATTTCCTTGAATTAAAAATGAGATTACTCAAATCATCATTCACTTTTTAAAACCTTGTTAGAAACTCTCATAAGACCAGAGTCTGCTACAGGGCAGAGTCAGGCAGCTGAGATTTGTAATAATTACAGTATGTTCAATAAGGACATGTGGATGTTGTGCTTGTTCAATAATATTTTTTCTAAATTGGTATTAGGAAGTACGTTAATCAAAATGTCTATTTATATCAATATGCGAATACACATAATTTTAAAACAGTCCCAAAATGTTATTTTTATTTTCTCCTTCCACATTAACAAAGATACATATAAAGTTAATTTGGTGATTCTAAGATAGCTCTGGTAAGTAGGCACTGCAATAGGCTGTTGCTCCATGCAGGGTTGGTTTGTCACTCACACCTGATGCTGCTGGTAAAGGCTCCAGCCTCCCACAACCCTGAAATGGATTAACTGTGTCTGAGATTGGGATGTTATTTTATTGTGAATTGGCATCAAGGTAAGAAGAGGTTTCCAGAGATATGATATAAAACATCTGAAAGAAAGAAAGAAAGAAAGAAATTTTCACACAAGCAAGATAATATGACAAACAAACCTAAGAAAGTAATAGACCCCATCATTTAAAAAAATACAGGGGATGATTAAAAATGAGATTGCTCCAGGACACTAAAGGGCAGGGGACTCTGCAAATGCTGGATTGCTCAATCCTCTATGTAAATACAGAAGAGTTGTTTATACGGGGCTAACAACAAGTCATGAGTTCTCCAAGCTGACAAATGATAGGATGTGGTCCCTAGCTGGGGTTGAAGGCAGAGACTATTAGGGTTCAATATGGCCTGACATTGATGAGTGGGACCGTGTATGTAATTTTGACAGAGCAGCATTGGACTCCTGACCCTTTAAGTGCCATGGAGGTGCATGGATAACAGAGACCTTTAAAGTGAGCTCCTACTTAGAGTTCCAGCAGTTAAAGAAAGGACCTTACCCCTCCAGACATTGACCAAACAGGTCATCTCTTTGAGAACTAAATTAAGTTCTGGCTAAGCCTCACAGGTAGAAGGTAGATAGATAGATAGATAGATAGATAGATAGATAGATAGATAGATAGATAGATAGATACCGTATATACTTGTGTATAAGTCGGGCCCTGAAACCCGAAAAATCGATCATAAAATCAAACCCCAACTTATACACCTGTTCAAAAATACAATGCCTAATTTATTTTTTTACATCTTCTTGCTTCCTCCAATCTCACTCCAGTTTTTCAGACATATTGAATTTTGTTGCAGCAGTGCAGTTACCAATTGCTTTTGCCACTTCAACGACTTTTAATTTAAAACCAGCTTCATATTTTCTTCAAATTGAATGCCCCATCATAGATAAGGGATGCTTTTACGATAAAGGTGTATGAGTGCGTGAGATACAAAAAACATCAAACAGTGCAAACGTTACTTCGGAATAGTTTGGGTATTACCGTGTGGTCACGTAGGCACAATGCACAGAAAAAAAAGGCCGTGTGCTCCGTGGTGACTCTCTCAGGTGGGCGTTAGCAGATCATAATCTCTTGGACCAATAGCACGAGTTTTCCGCATTCGGCTTATATGACCAACATTATAAAATACTGGAAATTATACGGTAAAACTAAGCCCTGACTTACCCTTGGGAGAACTTATATGTGAGTATACAGTATATGGTAGAAAGATAGAAAGTGAATCGGGAGAGTCCGTTGACAGCTGAGGTGGGTAAGCCGTTAGATATGTGCTCAAAAGCTGTGACAAAATGTTTAGTGGGGCAGTTGGATTTTTGCTTTACTTTCCCTGGTTGTTTATACTTTATGCTCTCTTTTTATGTGATAATCAGTTTGTATTATTCAAATTGGTTTAGTTTATTTTTATTATACCTTATAGTACAGTGAAAGGTATAGATGTTACTTTAGCTGGTGCAGAAACATTTGCTGTATAATAAAACACTAAGGTCTATCTGTGTGTGTGTGTGTCCTGTCCCTTACAGCAATATGATTGGCCAGTATGGCTTTGGTGTGATTTATGGGTTTGGTGACACGATCGAAAGAGGAAGCATGAGTGTTAGACGCACGAGGAGGAGAAACGGCATATGAGGGATGCTGAGTTTCCTTCAAATACAGGAAGTGAGAAAGATGCCTCAAAAATAACAAGAGAGTCTGAGAAGCAGGCTTTATGGGGGTGTGCTCAAGAGAGGGATTGCTTGTGAAGGGAGGTTCAGACTTACACAGATATCAAGGAAAGGCCCTGAAGGTACACACAAGGTAAGAGATAGCAAACATTTTAAAATTATTCTATGACAGGTAGTGTGGCTTGTCAAAAATAAAGTGACAATGTACATGGTACACCCACTTTGTACAGCAGACACAGGCACAAAAGACAAGTGACAGCAATAAGCAAAAGTAATTGATGTCAATAATATTTACCATATTGTAAAATTAAACATTACTTTATATAAATATGATGTATGTACCAGACGGAACAAGTAACAGCCACACAATATATAAACAACACCACCACCCAACCACCACATAGGTTTAGGCCTCAGAAACACTGGGTATCCTTTGTACGAAGCATAGGCTTTAATACATTTTGTATGGTTAATTTGAACAAGGCTATTAATGAGATTACTAGTTACAATACAGATAATATTATACATTTAAAACTTATTTATGTTCACCCTCAGCATTCATTCTACGCCTATCTTCAGTATCTTCATGTGTCTCAGTTGTGTTGGCCGGCACTTCTTCTCTCAATCGTGTTCCTGTAAAACCTGCTTCTCATACTCTCTCATTTCAAGGCAGAGTTTTTGCCGCCTGTCCTTTTAATGACAACAACTAATGGTAGGCAAGCCCCCATTACCTGCTGCGAAGACATCAATCCTATTCTTATAAACACTTCCCCTTGTTTGAAGGTGAATCTTTGGGTTCCTCCTATGCCTTTCTTTGGTAACTTTGTGTGTGTTGACCTCCCATGCCTAGCTCTTCCTGTCTCAACAGCAAAATTGATCCTGTGTTGGCCTGAATGAGTCACATCTGCCAGAATGCCAGCTGTATATTTTGTATATCAGGCTCTGGCATCTCATAAAATGCATAATATAAAGAAAGAAGGGAGCATGCGACCTGGCAGGTGCAGGCTGTTTTTTCCAGAGTTGGTTAGATGACCAGCGTTACTGGAGTTCTCAGACATTCTGTTAGATAAGAGAGCAGATCGAGGGAAAAAAAAAACGTAGGTGACAACACTTCCTAGTAGAAAGAGGACAAACAGTCCCAGGAAGCAACATATTGGACTGTGCTGTCACTCTGTTAAGACTGGTAGCAAAAGAGCTGCTTTGGAGCCCTGGCTGTGGAGCAATGGAAGACTCAAGAGTAAAGAGATAAAAAGGGCCAGTGGAAGGAGCTCTATACTGGTGCTCCAAAACAGTAAATGCAGGGTTCGGTGTGAAAGTGACCCTGGTACAGTTTACAATTCTGCTTTGAACCAACAGTCTTACAGAGTGTACACTTGGAGATTAGTTAAGAGTAACCAGTCACTTACAAGAAGAAGTGGCAGACCAGGTGAGAGAGAAATGAATAAAGGGAGACGGGGAGAAAGAATATTATGGGAGGAGAGGAGAGCTTTGGAGAACTGTTATGATATGGGTGGTAAGGGTTGTAGAGGACGAGTCACCACTTTTTATATATACAGTGTCAAGCTGGACAGCAGAGAGAACTGATTACTGTTTCTCATACCAAGTGGGATGCCAGATTAATAGAACCACGGTGGAGGAGTACATTAAAAGTGACAGCACCTGCTGCAGTCCAGGCTCCTGGGAAATTAAGTTGCTGCAGGTGGTAAGGGGTTTTATTAGCTAAGCGGTAATCCAGGGGTCTTTCCCAGCAGAACAGAAACCACTCCAGAAGTAATCCCACATCAAGGTTTATAAAACCCTTCCTTATCCTCAGTCAACAGAGTTTGAATTTGGAAGTAGAGCAGAAGCAAGGTCTCATCTGATTGAGAGGCAGAGGGTTGGGAGGTAGGAAAGAACCATTTAATACTTATTACACTTGTGTAGTGGCTGAGCCAGAAAACATTTGAAAGGCCCAGAATGCTTTGGTCATTTGGTATTTTTATTGTATACATTTTTTACTTCCAGTCACTCCTTCCATGTAATCCATCCATCCATCCATTATCCAACCCGCTATATCCTAACTACAGAGTCACAGGGGTCTGCTGGAGCCAATCCCAGCCAACACAGGGCGAAAGGCAGGAAACAAACCCCAGGCAGGGCGCCAGCCCACCGCAGCCATGTAATCCTATCTTACATATTCTGAGTTTTGTGGTACGATGCAAGATCAAGAGTGGCAGGGCTACGATTTCATTACTAGTGAGCTCTAAAGGCAAATTCAGTTTTAGTTACAGTGCTTTTAGAAGTGCAAGACTCTTTGCCGAAAATGGCAGATGTAAGTGGGAGGATTGTAACATTATTTGGCACATGAACATTTTATTATAACTATAGCAGAAGCATAACTTCCTCACAGCTTTCACATACAGTACATGTAACTACGTGACTGTATACTAGACAAAGTAGGATAAGAAAATGGATGGCTAGAAGTATTAATAAATGCAGCATAAATACAGTAACACAAAATAATATTTTTGACATAAGGCAGTCGTAGAGTTCTTACCTGATTTTGCATAATTTATGTCTAATAAGGTAGCCCTTTAATTTGCTGGCAGAATATTTAATTTATAGATTTAGTTTATTGTTAAATATTTCCAAGTAATTCCCCAATTTGTAAAACATTACGGATCACATATTAGTTTCTTTTCATGAACTTTCAGCACTCAACTCTGACATTTTCATTGACCTTGTCTGAAAGCTTTCATGTCTTCTTGTATCTTAATGCTTATTTATGATTATTTGGTAGTCATTCTGAACCAAAGTGAGCAAAAGTTTAAAAATGTTGAATGAACATCAATGACCACAGTGGTCACGGCTGCCTTAGAGTTCTAAGTGAGCTGTTTGGTTTTAGCCCTGACTACTCTCTGTATGAAGGTTCCTGATCCCCTTATGTCTATGAAGATTTTAGATAAGTCAATAACCAAATTGATGGTCGTTTAGGTTATTATGTATTATAGGCAAAAGCATGTAACTGAATGAAGTGGCTTCCAATATAATTCAAGATTAATTCTTGTGTTGTATTGCTGATAGTGTTGATTGGCAAAATTCGCCAAGCATTTTTGAATTTGCTGGGTTTGCAGTAGGACTTGTTAGCCAAATATATTTCTGGAAATTTGCAGTGTGGCCAGCTTAGACATTTTTTCACAGTGCTTTGAGAGGCCAGCTTGACATCACAAAGCTGTAACAGCCGATGTTTGATGGGACTGCCCCTCTCGAGTATATAACGGTGGATTTAATAAGAACTGTTTTAATGGTCTTCTAAAAATTAGAGGAAAACCTAAGAATACATTTAAACGCAAAACACGCAGCAGAAGGAAACCAGAAATGTTTTGGTGTAACGTTTTTGTGATAGGCTTGTTTGTGGCCTGTGTGTAATATGTGAGCCTACTGTGAGCAGTTGATAAAAACAGGAAAGAGTGAACAATCCATGACCTTTAGTGTTGTGCTTATTTCTTTGCAGTGGCGGTGAGCAAGCAAGCATGCCAAGGAAAAAAGCAAAACAAATCTATTTTTTGGTCTGAGAGGGGTGAGTACCTGCTGTGGAATCTGTGAGGGCCAAGCCTCACTGAATTCATGCTCCCTGCTCCTGTTGCCACTGCCTACAAGAAATGCTACTCTTTTGATATTTAACTTTATTACCGCATACACTCACGTATATACGCCTGTTCAAAAATGCGACACTTACATTTTTTTTTTTTTACATCTTCTTGCCTCCTCCAATCTCGCACCAGTTTTTCAGACGCATCCAATTTTGTTGCAGCAGCACAGTTACCAAGTACTTTTGCTAATTTAATGATGTTTAATTTAAAACCAACTGCATATTTTCTTCTGATCAAACGCTCCATCGTAGATAAGGGATGCTCTTACGATAAATGTGTATGACGGTGTGAGATACAAAAAACACAAAACAGTGCAAACGTTACTTCGGAATAGTTCGGGTGTTACCGTGTGGTCACAATGTGTCTGAAAAACTAGAGCGAGATTGGAGGAAGCACAATAGAGAAAGCGAGAGAGAGAGAGAGAGAGAGAGGTTAGGAGCACCCACTGATACAGCGCATTGCCGCACCCACATTGATAAAAAAGGCAGTGTGCTCTGTGGTTACTCTCTCAGGTGGCCGTTACTTGGACCAAGAGAGTGAGTTTTACGCATCCGACTTATACGACCAACATTATAAAATACCAGAAATTATACAGTAAAATCAAGTCCCGACTTATCCCTGGGAGAACTTATCCACAAGTATATACGCTAATTTTATCTCTGAGGTGCACCATGGTACAGTGGTTAGCACTGTTGCCTCACAGGTCCAGTCACATATTTGCCCCAATAATCCGTTCAGCATAGTTGGCAGATACTTCCCTAGCCCACAGGAACACTTAAAAGACAATTGCACCATTATAATCCAATTGTAACAAGTTTAGTTCACCCTTCCACATTGACCACAATGCATTTCACCAAGTTTGATTAAGTTCCCCAGAATTTCCACAATTTTGTTGAACTTAAGGAGAAGTGACTTCAATAGGCTTCGGTCACCATTATTTATAAGTAAAAAGACCAAATATGCATGATAAAAACCTGATGTATAGTGAAATACTGTAGATAGTTAAGGATTAAAATGGATTTGGGTTAAAAAAAGACAAACCATATTTGGAAAAAAAGTGACATGCTTATTCAAAATTCATATTAGATTTGACTTGATACATTTCTTGATAAGACTTATGTCAGGTTATATACTAAGTAGTATAAGACGCTAGGGTTTGCTATTGTCCCTTTAAAGCCAACAGACAGATGCTCTGGACACAGGTTAAAAATAACAAGAAGATCTTTTAATTCTTTTCTTCCTGTAATTGTGCCCTTAAGCACCTCTGCCACAATAAACAGGCAATTCAATAATAATCACAATAATAATAAACACCCAGCAAGCTCTGTCCTACTCCTGACTCCGGCTCCTCTGCTGGGCTCACAGCAGTCCTTTAAATACTCCTTGACCTGGAAGTGCTTCTGTACTTCATTTCCCGTGACTTGCTAGCACTTCTGGGTCGGATGGAGAACTGACTTTTTCTTCAGCCTGGAAGTACTTTGGAGCTTCCGTCCTTGTGACTTGTGAGTACTTCCAGGCTATGGAGCTCCTCTGGTCCTTTCACAGCTCCTCCTGGTGGCACCCAAGGTATCTAATAGGGCTGAGAAACTGAACTCCATGTCCCAGGATGCCTTTCGGGATTCTGGAGCACCGCTACACTCCAGGGGAGCTGCCATCTAGTGTTTTGGGGAAGGCAGTATCCAAAAGTAACTGCCTCACCCCCATCCACTCCCCAATCCTCAGGTTGAGCTGCCAGCCATCTATCACAGTAGTTACTTTATTAGGTATGCACACCTACCTAGGAGTAGGCTGCTCCCTTATTCGCCTTCATAATAGCCTGAAAATTCCAGGATTTGTACTCAATCAACAAAAATATAAGAGATGTTTACTACAGTGAGTTGTTCAGTGCTTTCTTTCATATTCTCTTACCATGATCTTCTGAAACAATGAAAATAACTTGAATAACTTGAAGAAAATAAGCCACTTGCTGAATTTTGACAGTAAGACTAACTCATTTGATTTTATCGATTTTTCAACCCAGTATTTGTCAACTGCAGGACTGAGTTGGGTCACATTGAATACTGTGCAAGGATTAACTTTAGACAGGATGCCAGTAACTTGCAGAGCACACACAACTCACAGCAGACAAATGTAGAGATAGTGATGAACCTACGGTTAAAAGGAATATCCAGAGAAAACCTTCTGAGCACAGAGAGCTGCATAAGTTCCAAACATAAAGTGACTTATGAAGGAATCAAACTCCTGGTCATGGATTGATGAGACCACCAAACTAACCATCTTATGGTTTGCACTACAGTATGCCGTTTTGTACTACTCTGTAAAATGTTAACACTGAATGGAAGAATAAACATTTAAAAGTCTCATTTATGAGCTAAAAAGCAATTTCACATAAATCTATGGTTAGGGATTTATAAATATGAGAGGCAACATTAGTGGCAGCATAACAGCAAACAAATGAAATTTTAAAATGGTAAGCTGTTGCTTCTGTTATGAGTTAGCATTATTCTTCTGTTATATCAGAAGACATTTCCTGGCAAAAAATATAGTCATTAAGTACGTTTGCCTTAGGAATGAAGAAAAGCGTGTACGTAAATATTAAAAGCAAAATAAAGCAGCAGAGGACCTGAAGCACTTTGGCGAATGCTGATTTATAAAGACGAAATGAGGACAAAGGATGCCACAGCTTTCATCTTTACCCAAATTAAAATGGATTGTGTTAATGCTATTCAAAAGACAAATTAAAAAAAGTGTCTGTTGAAAATTGGATTGGGAAAAGGCGAAATCGAAGACTTTATTAAAAAGAAAACAAATTCGCCATTTAAGTGAAAGACGCCTCAGGTCTTTTCGCAGTTAAAGTGTTAGTGATATTGCAGAGTGAATTAGAACTGTGATTTCCTTAAAATGATTGTTTTCCTGGTGATGTAATGTTGATCTTGTGGTGAAGTGGCAAACAAGGTGGAAAGTTAGATACCTCTTTGGATTTCCTGTGTAAAACATTGTTACAGTAGGATAACAAACACAGTTATGGTTCCTGTTTAAAGTGAGTTGTAGCAACATCTCTTTGAAAAGTGTGGTGCAATATAAAGTTTGTTTATTTCTAATGTTTAAACAGATGAATAATGGCATGTGTCACTCTCATTCTGACCAGCCACAATGTTGATGTACTGCATGTTGTCTACACTGTGCAGCACCGTTTAGTGGTTTCCCACCATACCGAAGCGCAGTCTCCAATACTTACAGTTAAATTCTGCACAGATATCAATGCAAAGCTGTCAGCTACCAAAACACATTTATATTTGTGGCAGTTCATTCAATCAGCGCATCAATGGCTACACTTGATGAGATTCTACTGATGGAAGAAGAGTTGCGCCTGTTATTAGTGCATGCTGCAGTGAGGACCCTACATGGAATTTTTTCTGTGTGTGAAGGTCCTCACTGTGGCATGTGGAACGGGGCATGCCTAAACCTGGGCAGGCTAAACGATTAACACCAACTGTAATTTGTAGACGTCACGTGTTTGGATCCTGCTGAGCTCTGCGCTAGACAGGAAAGACATGACATGCACACAATTCACGAAATGTGTACTTTTATGTAACTTGGTTTACATTTATAATTTTTTGAGTCAGATAACCCTCCCAAAACCCTAATTTTAACCATAGTGTCACCAAGTGTATTACTCTTACAGTCACTGTAGCCTGACAACTGTCATTACCAGTGGTCAGAATGGGTTAGTTAAACTTTGAACTCAGTCCATGTTTAGTTAAGCCTCATTTTGCAAGATAAACAAGGGGTGCTTGGACTATGGTGCCATGTATGTAAAATATTTAAATTTTTAGGAGTGGCTGGAGGCAGATGAGATCCTACCAGGCTTAGATGGGTGCCATAATTATGAACGAAGAGCTGAGTATGATGCAACAGGTCATCGAAGCATAAGAAAGACAAGCAGACCTATTTGAAGTGCATCTTTTCTTTATGTACATCACTCATTCACAAGACTATCACATTTTCTCACCATTCACAGCTTTTGATTAATCCTTTATTTTAATAAATCCATAATAACAGGCACTTTCACTACCCAATCTGCACTATCTGCTGCTATGGTTGATATCTGTTGCTGAACAATCATGTATACAACTCCTTTACTCTGCTGTGAAATTGTAAAGTATGCAACATTGACCAAACACAGTCTACTAGTGACTAGAAGGATATCAACATGCAGAATGAACAGGCCACAGGAAGTATAAATGTGTTTTGGCAACTCTGGGCATGTGTGCTTGCGATGAAATTATATAAGAAACCTGGGCTACAGTTGTATTCATATATTTTTAATTATTTTGATGAAAAATTTTTCTGTTTTACAAACCAGGTTAAAATATTTGACTTGGTAAGCAATCATGTTAATTAATAAACAAACTGACTACACTCTTTAATGATATTATAGACAAGGCACTGGCAGGGTACTCTACAGCCCCGAGTGCCAATGAACTATTTGCTCTTTACAACTCTCTTTCAGATAGCTTGTTATCCTTAAAAGAGCTGCTCACTGTTGCTGTACCAGTTGAAATTCATATGTGACATTGAGAGCCTTGCTGTTTTTATAGGCTCCCCTGTAGCTAGCGCGAAAGCAATTCATTTCCATGCTGGAATGCCAGCTCATACTGGTGGTGACTAATCCTAAGCTGATGCAACTTGTCACTGCCATTACAGAGCTCTCCCTTAAAAGTTGCTGTCTCAAACAACCACTGCCAATCACTTCATTGTTAGGTGATAGAGCAGGGATGTTGAGTTCTGCACTTTCAGGTGGTGCAGTACGGGTGTTTCTATGCAGTGATCTGCCCATCATATGTGGGCAGGCCAATCTTTCTGTGTGGAACTGCTGATGTGCAGGTTTTCTGGCTATCTTCCTTCAATACCCTGCTGTTTAAATAAGAACCTTGAGCATGGAAAAGATGCTATATAGATAAAATGTATTATCATTATTATTATTAATAAAGATCCAACACTACAAATGGTGCTCCAGGTCCAGATCTCAGCTTTGACGCTCCCAGTCCATGGATACTCTGTGATGCCTTGACAATCTGCTTCTTTCGCTGCCTGTGCAGTTTTGCCACTGGCCCCTATACAGTATCTTACTGCTCACCTGGAATTTGCAGCAACTCAATCTGATACACTTTTTCCCAGCTCTATGAGCCTGGAGCTTTACACACCCAAGCCAATTGACCTTAACAGGTTTGCAAATGGTTGCATAAATCACTCTTACTTACGTTTGGCAGCTGTATGGCTGATATTAAACTCTATTGTTTATTACTTTAGCCATTTCGGCAATAGGTACTTGCTGCCAGTATCTTTCCCAAATGAATAATCTCAGATTCAGGAAAATGAACAAGTTAGTTTTAACCATACAGTAAATATTTATATTCATTATACAGTGCTTCAGGGACACACTAGGAAAACACCTACTGGAGATCACGTCTTAGCGCAATATGAGGTTACTTACATTCTGTTTCAGAACATTGGCTAGAGTTTTAAAATGTAGGAAACTTATCAAACAATTCTAAAAGTGACTAATTATTGCTTTCTCAAATTACTTCAATTTACATATAATTAGCCTAACAAATTATTTTACTCAAGCTATAATTGCAAACTGTGTGTTTCCTCATCATTTGCTACAATGAAATAATGGTGACATAAAACAGGAGCTTCACGGTTCATATTGCCTTTGGTCACTCATGCTGTTTATTTATAAAGAGTGGTGATTAAAACTTTTTTTTTTTTTTTTTTAGATTAATGCTAGCATCTGGGTATAAAAATATAAATGATTAATTTAGTCAAGATATATCTAATGTCAAATCTCAGTAAGTAGCATAAATGCATGCCCAAGTGTAATACAGTAATTACAGGGACTAAGCAGTTAGTTACTTGCATTTGCTTGTGAGGATTAAATAACAACTCCCAAGAAGATCCTGGAGATGAGAATTTATGAGAGAGAGAGAGTGGGAGAGAGGCTTAAACTGGGAAAAGAGCAGTCTGTGGTACCAACTTATAATTTAATTGTCTGAAAAATTAAAAGTGTGAAGAACAAGAGTGCCACCTTAGTAATGGCTTAAAAAGGCACAGTAGCCTGCTTGATTTAGGATCGGGGCTAAAGATATTTTGACGTCATTACAGCACATGCATTTTAAATCCTGCACACCTACAGTATAGTCTGTTAAATCTCCTTGGATGCACAGGAAGCAACATTCAAAATATACTGTACACTACCAATCAAAAGTTTAAGATCACCCCTGTTTTTTTTAGTTTTTATTGAACTTTAAGCAGTTCAAGTCTGGTTGAGTAACCTAAAATGGTACAAAGGTAAGCAGTAAACTGCCAGAGGTTAAAATAAAAGTTTAGGTTGCCGAAAACTGAAATATTGAGTAATTTTCAGAGTTACACAACAGACAGTTTTCAGGGAACAAGTAATGGTTTAACAACTTATAACCTTTCTGCAGCAATGGAAGTGAATTAAGCCTTGAAGGTAGATGTGAAAAATTCCTACATGTGTCACAGCCTTTGTTGATTACTTACAAACATTCAGTCTGTATAAAAGAACTGTTGGAATACTCCCTGAAGTATTATTTGTACAGCATTACTATTATAATGGCAAGAAAAAAGCAATTAACAAAGAAGGGCAACATTAGGTGAACTGACAAAGTGACCTGACGCCCTGCAATAGACTTCCATTGCAGAGCACAGAGTCGGTTCCTGCATTTTGCCTTTACCTCTGGTCTAGTCTCTGTCTCTGTACTGGAGAAAATGATTTAATAGAAGGAATCCCTCATGGTAGCCCTCCACACCCAGATTAACAGCAAGGAAGCCCAATACAAATAAAAGTGTCACCTAAAAAACTGCATCTGTCAGTCTAGTGGGTTGGCTTACACATTTGCCCATCACAGTACTGCACCATTCTCATCTCTGTCTCTCTCACTCTAGAACCTAGTCCCTCTTTTTCCCACCAGTTCATCATTCCCATCAACTTACCTCCTTGCTATAGACTCAGTGAACATGATATTATGTTAAACCCTATCAGAACGCTGCTTCTAGTCAAGCCTCATTATTTTCCTGCAGGTTTTTTTTTTTATTAGATCTTCATTTGGCAGCTCCAGGTCTCCTTTGAACCTTCTATTACCCTTACAGAGCAGTGGCTCTCAGGTACCCTTTCCACTAGCGATTTCCTTAAAGGGAGAATGCTTCACGTTTCCTTAATAGATAAGCATGAGGTTACAGGGTTTCTGCCAGTCCTCATTGGTCTTGCTCTTACATCAGCAACATAGTCCTGCATTTTCCGGACAGTGGCAGCACATTGCTACCTGTCAGCCAGATGGTCTTGTGGTCTCTTGCCTGGCCACCTGTCTCTAAATGGTACAGGTTAGGCACTGCTGTTATCTGTTGGTTCACCTGCCCTCTAGTATATGACGGATTACACCCAGGTCATCACTCTGTCTTTCATTTGCTTGTCCACCTGAACGTTGCACTTCTGATGCACCCAACATACATAAAATGTTGATAACTGTAGACTTTTCTCTGGCACACTAGCATGAGAAACCCCTTTATGTTGTGATTACCAGCACACAAGGTAGTAGAAAGGGTAAGCAGACCTCCAAATATTACCAGTCAGACCAGGACTTCGGTGATCCTGACCCCAAAATAAGCCTCACCCCGGGCAGCCTGACTCACAACTTAAAAAGCAGGCTTCAAAGGCCTTCACAGGCCCAAATTGAGCCATAAGGTTTCAAAAGTTCAAACTTAAGGGGAGGATAAATCTCTGTATTGGGAAGACAAGCCAACAAAACCTCTTTGTAAATGAAGATTTGATTTATATAAACAAAAAAGCATAAAAATGGCCAAACAAAGAAAACGACAAAAAGAGTATTCCTAAAAAGGCAAATCAAGGCAAACATGACTATTTTACTATGTAGATTATCAAATATAAAAAACAATCAAAAACCCACAATTGTCATAAAATTAGATATAATGCTTATAAATGATTAAGTTGACTCTCCAACAATCAGTGAACCTTTGAGGGGCTCATTTTCTTCAACAGTATATAAAGGTACAGTGTGGTCTCTCAGCAGTCACTTCATTGTGGCGCCAGTGTGATGATGCGGGTTCACTACATGCTCACATCGTCCGTCCGGGAGCCCTTGAACCCTGCACCGTCGGTAATGTTACCGATGAGCTCGGCAGTGAGGTACAGCAATTGTGCAAGGGGATGGTGTAAAAAAAATGCCTAGTGTTTTTATTAAAAACAGCAAACAAAAACAAGTGTTCAAACAAAGTGCAGTGCATCAAATCATTAAATAAATAATCCATAAAAACAGTTGTAAAGTGGAGGTTAAAAAAAACACAGAAGAAAAAACAATCCTTTAAAACGACAACAAGGTTAAAACAACGCTGGAAGCAGTCCCTTAAAACACAAAGCCCGGTGTCTTTTTACCTGGCGGCTCCCCTGCTTCTCCCATCAGGCTTCTCAACAGGAGAGTCGCCCTACCAGCAGCTGGCCTTCTCTCCACTCAACTGGTCTGGAGGCTTCCCGATCCCTAGCTTCGGTTGCGCTCTCCAGACTGAGACTCACGTCAGGGAATTCACCGCCCAAGCCTCCCGACTCCCGCTGCCTTCTCGGCCTTACTCGGCCAGCCGTCCTACTACCGGTCACTCCCGTTCCTCCATAAAATGTTCAATGGGAGCAATCACTTCCAACTGCCCAAGGTGTTGGCCAAACACCCCTGCTAGGGCTCAACTGTCCAGCTGCCTGCCTGTGAGCCTTTGCTTGCTCGCTCGCACCGGCTCTCTCTCTCTCTCTCTCTCTCTCTCTCTCTCTCTCCACGCTGCTCTCCTGCAACCTCTGTCTTTCTTTTTCCTTCCTTTTTTCTTCCCCTCCTAGCCGCCTCGCGCTTCTATTTATGATGGGGACGTGATTCACCTGTGGCAATCAGCGGCTCCCGGGAACAATCACGGATGCGGACGACTCCTCACCCGTGTACTTAAGTGAGACTCGCCCGCACTGCAAATCATCCCAGGAACCACTTCAGCCACACATCACCACACCCCCTCGCTAAGCCACGAGTGTGGTGATTATTTATTTTAAAAATGGCCCTTTGACATGGGCTGTGGACCCGCTATACCACAGCCAGCTATTGGGGGTTCCACCCAAAAACCACAACAAATGTATCCTTGAGGCTTATATAAATATCACATAACAATTAAACAGTACATATGCAAAAAATATTAACAAAATTTGCGTAAAATGAAAAACATATAAACAATTCAAATACAACACTAAAAAGAAAAATTTACTTAAGCAAGGGAATAAACCCTGGCTTAAACAGAACACTTTTCTTTCTTCCAGTGTAGCTTTTACCATTTCCTGGTGGTTCTTCGTGAGTTTTATGGATGCCCTGCACCAACTTTTGCCTTTACCCTTAGGTACTCCATCAGAGTCATAATAAAATATGGAGGAATGACAACTGGAGGAGAAAGGTAAGACAAGTGCTTTATAAAAGGAAATTCTGAACATATTCATTTTAAGCAAAATGTGCATCTGCATTCAAGCAGTCATTGTCTAGGACTAAAATCATAATTCAGCAGAGCCACAGCTGTTTTAGGTAAAGAGGTGAAAACCGTTGTTTACTTTAGTAACACATCTAAGTGAGTTTAGCAGGCACTGGGCAATATGGGTGTGGGTACCATATTTGAAAGGCTGAATCAGAAATAATGTACTTTTCAGCTTTAACTTTTATAGACGCTTCTGTTGCTAAACTAATTTCAGAGTCCCGGTGGAGCCCTGCAAATTGATATTTGGCACTATTGTGATTTCTCTGACTAGCTGTGTTGCCTGCAGCTGCTCCCAAGTGTGTGTTTAATACAAAAGCTATTTTCTTTCCGTTTCTTATATAAATACCATTCACACAGTTACTATAAATGTAATAGTGTTGTTAGAAATTAAAATGACCAGCAGCCTGGGGGTGCTGTGTTAAATTATGTGCCAGACAAATTTTAAAAGAAGCATGCAAGGATAAAATAAAGAATTAAAAAATGGTGTCATTTCACTTCTTTTTCCCCTGGAGGCTTTTTAAAAAAAGACATTGATTTTTTTATCAATAAAATGAAAGTCCCATACTAAGGCTGATACGTGTCCTGACATTAAAATATTACACCTTCATTTCCACTGGAATTGTGTTACATTTTAAATAAATGTAAAGTTGAAATGATTATTTATGTATGTACCTGTGTAGCACCGACTGGTCTTTATATTACGACTGTTTCTCTTGGGCTTGTTTTTCACATTTTTTGTTTTTTCCTGTAATTTCTAGTTTAACTTTGGTTTTGTTTAAAGATTTTAGATTTTGTTTTGGTGTTACGTTTTCTTTCTTCCCTACCACCGTGTTGGACACGGCCTTTTAGAAATCAAGACGTATCCTTGCGTTGATAGGTTCATGTTCCCTAACGTCCTGTCCTAGTTTGTGGATTTAATTCTAATCACCTTTTGTTTATTGTGGTTAAAGCCTTTATGGTCAGATTCTTTTAACTTTGAGTATTGAGTAAATTTTGGGATTGGTTTCAAAATCATCTATCTTTCTGTTTTTTCACCCTTGCTATTTTCAGGTAGTTTTCTGTTGCCTTGGTAAATTACCAAGTTTTCTACATTCTAACAGTTCAATAAGGTGTTGTGTAATCCTAGCAGATACAGAAAAAAAAATGCTAATAGAGAGCAAATGAAGATGAAAGCTATATCAGATATAGTTACTCACGTCTTCAACTCCTTATCATGTAAGTCATTAAGAACAGTAGTCCAGTAGCCCTGGCCTAGAAGTATAGAAAACACATCTTGACTGATAGAGAGGACATTGTACTTAGCTTTGTTGTCTCATACTTGTTTACCCAGGAATCCACATTCAGTTTCTCTCTTGGTTGTTGTGTTTAGTTTTCTCCTTCTTCCCATGTCCATGTGGTTTTCTGTAAGTGCTTTGTTTTCTTCCCACATCCAAGCGGTGTGTTGATTCGTTTTTTATAAGTCCTCTAAATTGACTCATTTTAAGTATGTGCATGTGTACTTAACATTGGTCTGGCATTTCATCAAGGTTTTATTTGTGTCATGCTGCATTGATAGGGGGTGGCGCAGTGGTAGTGCTGCTGCCTCGCAGTTAGGAGACCCGGGTTCGCTTCCCAGGTCCTCCCTGCGTGGAGTTTGCATGTTCTCCCCGTGTCTGCGTGGGTTTCCTCCCACAGTTCAAAGACTTACAGGTTAGGTGCATTGGTGATTCTAAATTGTCCCTATTGTGCTTGGGGTGTGTGTGTGTGTGGGATGATGATGATGATGGAAGTATCAGGTCCACTGAGATGAGGAAGTGTGGTGTGAAGGCATGATATCAGATTGTCAAGAAAAGCAAATCTACTTTATTAAGAAAGAGTAGCAATATGTTTGTATTTATTGTGGGCTCTAAATTCTCACTCTGTGGCCATCACAGCCTTTTATATTTATTAGGTTAAAAAAAAATGATGAACAGTGCATTTACCCGTTATTATTCAGTGATGCCATAATAAAACTGAACTAAAAATATTATGTGACAAGAACAGTAAAACCTTTGCAGAAGCAGAAGGCATAAAATTAGTATAGCACTAGCAATATGGAAGCTACTGATTCTATTTATGGTCTGTCTTTAACCTGAAGTAAATCAGAAAAAACAGAAATGATTGGGGTAATAAATTAAGCATTGGCCAGATGTTCCTTCCTTTGAAAGTTTACCTGTATTATGGCTGTTTGCTGTCCATTCACATGGTTTTAGTCATCTATTTTGCTTCAGTTCTTTCTCTGTTGATGTTTTAGTCTTGATTTTATCACCGTATATTCCAAAGCAACTTCACAGAGAGGTTGCTTGCTTTGAATACAATAAATATAATGCATATGTTTAGAGCCCCTGCCATACTATATGTATCTTGTTGCATTTTTAGTCACTTATCTTAGTTTTATACAGTATTTAACTTAGTAGACTAAAGCACTTTAAGGTATTCTTTTTTATTCTGTAGTATATGCATTGCCATAAAACTTACTGGCTTCTTAACAGAGGTGCCCAAAAGTAAACAAGTTCCAGGTTGATAAAGTTTGGGAAACTGTCAGAGAGGAACAGTATTTCAGAAAAGAGAGGCTCTCCGGCAGCAAGGGTGGACTAGAAGGTAACAATGATTATTAATACTGTACATATTTATAAATTAGTTTATGGTAGTCTTAGATTCTGTGGTGGGCTGGTTCCCTGCCCAGGGTTTGTTCCCTGCCTTGCACCCTGTGTTGGCTGGGATTGGCTCAAGCAGACCCTTGTGACCCTGTAGTTAGGATATAGCAGGTTGGATAATAGATGGTTGGATAGTCTTAGATTATAGGAAATAGTGTGATGCCACTCTTCAGTTGTATTACTTTAAAGTATGACGAGTCAGGATCAAAAGTGTTACGTATTTCAAGTCTGCCTTATGGAAATGTAGTGTCGCAATAAGAAAATGAGGCCGTTTTTTTAATGACAATGGACTGTAATGTGAAACATTAATCAAAAGCCTACCGAAGTTCATTAACAAAAGCCAGTTTGATCGTCAGGCCTAATACAAAACTCAGAAATCAAAGTCGAAGAATTAACAGAAATTAAGTATTTCCAGTGAATAATTAACCAAACATATAATTGCCAAACACTGAACTTTCTGTAAACACAGATAATGAGCTTTATATTTTTACACCTTTGTTTAAATACTTATGTGCTTATTCTCCATTGTTTTTTAAGTCCATCATTTTAATTCTAAAGTCTGTTTTTAATTATTTTGAGTACTTTTTTATCGTTGTTAAAATTTTTTGGTCTGAATAGACCACTATTTTGTTTTTTCCTGGTTGGTGCCAAATTGTCCTCCCATTGGTAGGGTAACAATCCACATTGTTAGGGGGCACCATCAGAGATCTTGACCCACAGGAAACAATGCGATGGGTTAAAACATCATCTAAGGGATTTCTTCCTCATCTGAGCTGACAGATTCCAAACACACTTCTTGCTTTTCTAAACTAATTATTTTCTTTTACTCTCTGGGTTTTATTTGTGCCAGATTTTGTGAGTTCTATTTTTGTCTCCTGTTTGGTTTTGTTATCTCTGCTGCTGGTATTGAAGTTTTTTTTGGTTTCCTCTCATCTTCTAATTGCTTCTCAAAAATTTCTTTGCTAGTTTTACTAACATAATAACCAGGACTTATTAAGAGGTGACCTTTATAGCTTTTCAACGATGATGTCACAGGTTGCAACCTCTGAAACAGTTAGCAACAGGTCACTGCATTACGACAACAAAACCACCAAATGATGATGTCAGTGGGAGGGAGGGCCTTGGGGAAAGTGTAAAATATTACAATGCCTCAAAATAATTTTTAAGGAAAAAACAATTATCAAAGTCAAGTTCTGCATTCATCAAAACAGGTCAGAAAAAGTGTCTAAATATAATGAAAAAAAATTAAAACCAAATCATAACAGGAATAGAATATAAATGACCACCATCTACCATAAATTATTGAAGAATGAAGAGTAGATAGGCAGAGGATGAGAGTTTACTAATCTGAAGTAGGACATCAGTCCATCACAGAGTACAAGTTACAGCCAAAAGTCCACCTGAGCTACACTTCTTTAGGATTTGAGAGGAGCGCTGGAATACCCAGAGAAAAGCCCACACAAATATGAGGAGAACATTCATTTTGTTCAGACAGCAACAGGCCTGAGATTTGGACGCAGATCTCGGGAGCTGTGATAAAGCAGTGCTAAACATTGTGCCACTGTACCGCTTCTCATTTACAAATATACTAGTTAAAGTCAAATACAGGGTGACACAGAAAAACGGGAACTTTTTGAAAAACCCAATAAAAATAGAAGAAATCCAACAAAAAAAAAATGTTATTGACAGCAATTGAACCACTACAACTTGCCTTTTAAGAGACAGTAATCCAGATTATCAATGTCTGAAAATTACGTCCTTTAGATGGTATCCTCCTGTACGTATGCATTCTTCCAATCTGCTGTTGACGTTCCCCATTGATCGCTGCAACATCTCAGCTGGGATGCCACGAATTACGTCTTGAATTCTTTGTTTCAGTTCATTCAGTGTTCTTGGCTGAGTCGTGTAGACCCGACTCTTAATGTAGCCCCACAAGAAAAAATCACAAACGGACAAATCCGGTGATCTTGAGGGCCAGGGAATGTCACCGAATCTTGAGATGACACGGTTACCGAACAATTCTCGCACAGCTGCCATTGATTGCCTTGCAATTGATTACTAAATCACTAAATGGCGAGATTGTTTACAGCTCAAGGTCCCTGTTCCGCAGTGCTGCCAACTGTACATGGCTGCCACTACGCATTTCAAAAGTTCCCGTTTTTTTGCGTCACCCTGTACAAAGTAACATGCCTTAAAAAAGCTTCAGTCACCTACTGTAGATTCAGCTTCATGTTGCATGAGATGCGCATGTCAGGATAACTGAAAGTGCTAAAGTAGGTCAATGTGAGTGTGTCTGGTAGGGTTTGTGCCAATGTGCCCTGCAGTGGACAGGCATCGAGTCTGAGCTTCAGGGCGAGTGATGTCAGGACACATTTAACTCCTTAAAGCCGTATAAACTTGTAAGCAGATTAAGAGAATGAATGAGTTTTTAAGGCTACTTATACTCCTGTCCTTCTGATCTTGCAGTTAGAATAAAGTTGTCAGGTTGGGCTAGCAGCTCTCTGACGCATTATATTGCACCACGAAATGCCCTAAGGCAGAGATTCAAATTTTGTCATATAGCACAGAAGATAATACTATATTTAGTAATAACTAATCAATGCTGTTAACTTTTTATCTTTTTCAAAAAAAAAAAAACAAGTTACTTGAGATTCACTGCTTTCAAAAGATGGAGTTCAATCTGAAAAGCAAATTAAAGAAAATGACTATAAAAGACCTCAGCTGAGCGAGCTTTATTGCAAATAACATCTGCCCCTCTCCACTGCATGAGAGCTAAATGTCTCCCTACTGTAGCTGTTATATAGCACTTGAACCTCCTATTAGTTTGGATTTGTCCTCATTTAACCTGCTTTAGTGTATCAGAGACCTGTTGTGACAATAAACTCTGCAGATTAATTTACTACTTGGTTTTGCAAAAATAAAAATGGAATAATTTATTTTGTTGATTCTTAATTGCAGTATTTAAGATTAATGATGCTGACAAACTGGAAGTAGAGTGTATTAGTGTGCGTGTCCGGATAATTTGTTGTTTGAGTGAGTGAAGGTTGACTCTTAGGTGGTGAGTTTCTACGTTAAAATAAAGATTAATGCCTGCGGAATCAAAAGGCAGATAAAATCTAGTGAAACAAAGCAAAGTGTTATGGGTTAATTCAGTTTAACCCAAATTATTTCACTATAATTAGATATTAAACAGGAAGGTTCTTATTTTAGCAGAGAGACAAAGAGAAATGCCTTCACTCGCCTTAGAGTTACTTATAATTCATGTTGAACACACCTTCTAGGGAGCAACAGAAAGCAAGGTCACTGCTGAGAATGCTGATAGATAGATAGATAGATAGATAGATAGATAGATAGATAGATAGATAGATAGATAGA
>JANRMT010062841.1:39336280-39354788 GCA_026402145.1 Polypterus bichir lapradei
ATAGATAGATAGATAGATAGATAGATAGATAGATAGATAGATAGATAGATCTTTATTTGTCCCCAAGGGGAAATTTGGCTTTTAACAGAAGCACTTTAAATGAGTAAATACATAAATAGGTAGATAAGTAAGCAAAACAAATAAATAAATAATTAAACACAGTTTGTTCTGAACACACACCAGAATAACTATAAAGCAAGAAAATTCAAAAGAAAGAAAACGTCTGATTTGGCTGTCACAGTCCCAGTGAGGCCTTATGTGGTAGTATTGCTGTTGGTATAAAGGAGCTCATCGCATTTCTTGAAGCACTTTAGCTGAATAAATCATTGGCTAAAAGTCCTCAGTGTCAGTGCGTCAGAGAGAGGATGTGTAGCATTGTTCATAACGGCGCTGAGTTTTGTTTTAATTCTCTCCTTCACTACAATCTTTAGTGGGGTCCAGAGTGCATCCTATAATAGAGCTTGTCCTTTTAATTTGTTTGTTGATTCGGAGGGCTTATTTTGAAGTGATGTTAACAGTCCAGCACATCACAGCATAGAAAATCGCACTGACCATCATAGAGTGATAGAAGATGTGAAGGATGTGACTTTCCACATTAAAGAAGCTCAGTTACCAAAGGAAAAAGAGCCTGCTCTGTCCTTTTTTATATAGCTCCTCTGTATTCCAAGACCAGCCCAACTTGTCATTAATGTTGAACCCCAAATACTTATAGGAGTCGACCACCTCTACATCCAATTCCTGAATAGTAACATGTAGGTTTTTTGGTGCGGTAAATGTCAATGACCATTTCCTTAGTTTTGCTGATGTTAAGCTGTAGACAACCCTGCCTACAACAAGAAACAAACTTCTCCTCCTGACTCCTGTCTTATCCCCCTTATGTGTGTTGTCACTTCCAATGACGACATTAATTCCAATTAATTCAAAGGAAGTTCATTAGCAGTGAAAACAGGTCACTAATTAAGAAAAGGGTTAGAATGAAAACCTGCAGCCACTGCGGCTCTCCAGGACCAGAATTGGGGACCCCTGCTCTAGTGGGTAAAGTTCATCCAGTAAGCCTTTTTAATTAACTTGTTGATTCACTGGGCCTTTTTTGAGGTGATGTTATTGACTCAGCACACCACAGTATAGAAAATCGCACTGGCCATCACAGAATTGTATACAATATGCGCTGTAAAAGATGTCTCTGCCCACATTAAGGAAGCACAGTTTCTTAAGGATTTTCAAATCTTAGCCTGATATTATTTCTGAGAAATTTAATGTTGAATGGTGTGTTCTTGACAAAATTGTTCCAGTGTTGTAAAGTTCATTCATGTTCTCTGATGGTAGTACTAGGGTGTTGTACTATGTTAGCCATTATGGATGCAATGAGTCAAGCAAAATTACACCTTTTATTGGCAAACTAAAAAGACCACAATATGCAAGCTTTTGAGGTAGCTCAGGCCCCTTCTTCAAGCAGGATGTATGTGCAAACAATAGAATCTATACTGATCTTTTAGGTTTCTATGGATATATTAATCTGCCAGTGGTACTGTATTTGTTCTTCTTGCCACCAGTTTTGTGACAGAGTTAAGACTTGTTTGGTTTACTGTCAGAATTTAAACCTGTTATGCCATGCATTTCTTTTCCATGATCATTGATTGTCTGTTCAGTAATTTAAATATACTGTCATAAATATTGAGTCTTGGTGCTGTGAACTGCTATTTACATAACAAGTTACGTCTGCCAGCAATGCATTAATGTTTAATACTTGTTTGTTTGCATTTGAATATAAAATACACCCGATGATGAAAAGCAGGAATAAATAAAAATATAAACTCCATCATGAGTGGATGGTTGGTTCCACATATTAAAAATCCTACTCAATCCTGAAGAAGGTAAACTGCTTAAAAAATGTATATAACAATTATCACTCAATACAGAGAAACTCTTGATGGGTATTATACTGTATATAGATATAAATGTTCTTTTCTATGAGTACTTTTATTAGTATTATCTTTTTTTTTCTTTTATCTGAATTTGTGCTGGTTGCTTTTTACCGGTTAACTCACTAGGTTCCTTAAGTCTTAAAAAAATAATAATAATAATAATCTCAACTCCTCTGCTGGGCGGCACGGTGGCGCAGTGGTAGCGCTGCTGCCTCGCAGTTAGGAGGCCCGGGTTCGCTTCCTGGGTCCTCCCTGCGTGGAGTTTGCATGTTCTCCCCGTGTCTGCGTGGGTTTCCTCCGGGCGCTCCGGTTTCCTCCCACAGTCCAAAGACATGCAGGTTAGGTGGATTGGTGATTCTAAATTGTGTGTGTCCTGCGGTGGGTTGGCTCCCTGTCTGGGATTGGTTCCTGCCCTGTGTTGGCTGTGATTGGCTCCAGCAGACCCCCGTGACCCTGTGTTCGGATTCAGCGGGTTGAAAAATGGATGGACTCCTCTGCTTTTGAAAATTTTAGACCCATTTCTAACCTGCCTTTCTTAAGTAAAATTCTAGAGAAGGCAGTCATTATGCAGCTAAATGACCTCAATAAACATGCTATTCTTGATAAGTTTCAGTCGGGTTTCAGAACAAATCACAGTACAGAAACTGCACTCATTAAATTACTAAATGACTTGTGGGTAAATGCAGACAGAGGGCGTTTATCTGTTCTCATCGTCTTAGATAACGCTGTTATTTCACTAACACAATGTCTCACTTGTGTTTCTAAATGGATGAATAGTAATTTTCTCAAGCTAAATAAAAACAAAAACAGAAATTTTAGTGATTGGCAATAATGGATATAATGAGGTTATTAGAAACAAACTTGATGCATTAGGATTAAAAGTCAAGATAGAGGTAAAGAATTTAGTGGTAACTGTTGACTGTAACCTGAATTTTAAATCGCATATTAATCAGATCACTAGGACAGCATTTTTTTCACTTAAGAAACATAACAAAAGTTAGACCTCTTATATCATTGAAAGATCCTGAGAAATTAGTTCACATTTTTTTTTTCAGTCGACTAGATTAC
The DNA here is from genome assembly GCA_026402145.1 of Polypterus bichir lapradei. Taxonomy (NCBI): domain Eukaryota; kingdom Metazoa; phylum Chordata; class Cladistia; order Polypteriformes; family Polypteridae; genus Polypterus; species Polypterus bichir. The sequence goes on from JANRMT010062841.1 coordinate 39,339,274, forward strand.
TGTAACGCACTCCTCTTAGGACTACCCAAAAAAGACATAAATCTTTTGCAACGAGTGCAGAATGCAGGTGCTAGAATCTTAACTCGGAAAAGAAAATCCGAGCACATTTCTTCAGTTTTGATGTCACTACGCTGGTTACCTGTGTCATTCAGAATTGACTTTTACAAAGCCTTAAATAATCTCGCTCCATCTTATATATCGAAATGTCTGACACCTTATATTCCAAATCGTAACCTTAGATCTTCAAGTGAGTGTCTGCTTAGAATTCCAAGAGCTAAACTTAAAAGAAGTGGTGAGGCGGCCTTCTGCTGTTATACACATAAAATCGGGAATAGCCTGCCAATAGGAATTCGCCAGGCTAATACAGTGGAACATTTTAAAAAACTGCTAAAAACTCATTACTTTAACATGGCCTTCTCATAACTTCATTTTAGTTTAATCCTGATGCTCTGCATATTCAATTAATTATCATAATTATTCATGGTGGCTCTAAAATCCATACTAACCCCTACTCTCTCTTCTGTTTCTTTTCCCGGTTTTCTGTGGTGACGACCTGCGCCATCACCACCTGATCAAAGCACCATGATGTTCTTGCATTGATGGATTAAAACCCAGATGTCTGAATGACCATCATCATCAAGTCCTTCCATGAAAACCCTAAAAACAAAGAGGACTGTTTAATTTATGTTAGGTAGAATGCCAAGAGGGGGCTGGGCGGTCTCGTGGCCTTGAACCCCTGCAGATTTTATTTTTTTCTCCAGCCGTCTGGAGTTTTTTTTTTTTGTTTTTTCTGTCCTCCCTGGCCATCGGACCTTACTCTTATTCTATGTTAATTAGTGTTGTCTTATTCTAATTCTTACTTTGTCTTTTTTTTCTCTTTTCTTCATCATGTAAAGCACTTTGAGCTACATTATTTATATGAAAATGTACTATATAAATAAATGTTGTTGTTGTTGTTATTGCCCGATGGTCAGGACTTTCTGAAGTATGTATGCAGTTCTGAGGAGGACAATCTTCTGCACACTCACTCTACTTGGCAGTGTATTAAGACATTTTCGGAGACCTAGTCGAGCAGGTCCAAGTGCTCCAGTTATGACCATAATTGCACAAGCTTTTGTGTTCCACATGCACAAAATCTCAATCTCAAAGTATTTTTGTTTGTGTTTTCTTCCCCTGACTGAGATGTTTGCTGTGTCGATGAGTAGAAATCACTTCTTGGCTAATGGCGTCTGATCAGTTGGCTCTAACGATACAATCGGTGTTCACAGCCATATCGCACATAATGGTGGTGTTCTCTGTCTCTAATGACCTTTTCAGGCTGGTCATCACACCAGTGATCAGGACCTGGGAGGACAGGCTCAGAGTGTTGACCAGTGCAGGTAGCTAGCTGTCCAATTGTGTCATTGAGTGTTCTTTTGTCATTAAGCATTGAACAGCCAGAAACAATATGGCTGATGTGCTCTTCTTGTTGCTGGCATATCCTGCACTTGCTATGAACATCCATCTTGAGAATATTCTTCTGATGATAGCAGGTCTGAAGTGCCGGATCCTGATCTGCCGTAAAGAGAATCTCTGTTTAACCCTTAAGTCCGGAGATTCACAAGCTAAGCAATTTAAACTTATATTAATCTACAGTATATATAATCCAGGTAAAGCTCATCTGATTGAAACAAAATCCCACAATTTACAAATTAAGAAGAGGAGGAGGAATAAAAATGTAACTGTAATAAATTGTGAAATGAAATATTATAAACTACTCAGTATATTATTTTATTTTTTATTTATTGCATTTTAAAATGTAACATGAAATTGAATGATAATAAATAAAGTTTCCATAAACTGCATACTGTAGCTTATGTGTAAAGTTGCTTGCAGCTTTTTGTGGTTTGCTTCAGTTTAGGTGAATATCAAAATTTTCTTTAAAAAAACATTTCACCATTTCTTTTTAGACTGACAAAAATGAAACATTGCAAGGTAACGACGTACTGCACGATAACGTGCAGTGAATACACTTGACTTATAGTTGTCATCCTATTTCTCTGTACGTTTAGCATTCGTTTGCTCAGAGGTTGATGCGCTTGCTGCTTCCTGAGCGGCTCTTGTTTTCTCCAGCCTAGCGGCCCGCTTCTTCTCTTCTTTTCGCGTTAAAACTGATTAAGTCAGTGTGTGTGTTGCAATTACTTAGTACATTTTCCTTAATTTTTCATTTAAGCTGGCTTCAATCTGCCTCAAGAATGATTTAAGATATGAAGAGGGTAGGGGAAGTGATGGCGAAGGTGGTAGGGATGAATGACGCCAGTACACATTCACCACCCTACTGGCCACCGCCAAGAGCTAATTCTACAATAAAATAAAATAAAAATAAAAAGAGGAATCACCTTGGAGGTCAATTATCATCCCGAAAGTGGATAGTGGACGTCACGTAGTGTAGGTGTACCAAATTTCAGGTCAATAGTTCAAACAGTTTGAGAGCTACAGGTGATTTAAAATCCTGGTCAGACAAACGGACAGCCACGGTAGCGTATTATATATAAAGATTGTCTAAAATGCCTTTACTCTTTACTATTGTACAGGAATTGTTGCTTATATATTACACATTTTTATAAGCGTTAATCACAGTAAGTCCTTGCATCCATTTCCAAACCTGTCTTTCCCAAGTCCTGGTCTCAGGGACTGGAGTCTATCATGGCAAAATCAAACAAAAAATAGTAATCAGTTCTAGAAAAGATGCCAGATTGTTAAAAGTCTCCTTTGTATGGCAGAAATGTAAACTCACCAATTAACTTAAAAAGAAAGATATTGATATGTGCGAAGAAAGTTGGAAAACCACCTCAGACACTGTGAAGACTTTACAAGACAATGGTCAGATTGGAACTTAAAACCAATACTTTGACGCTATTAAAGTGCAGTGCAAATATCATACCACCATGTAGTGTCAACATCATTAAGTCATTTTATGTTAATTGTTTTAAATGAGAAGATTCAATTATTTCATGTTGTTTTTTATTTATTAATTTTTGTAAATGCTAGGCTAATTCTCAATTAACCAGTTTTTCTATTTTCTACATTCTTTTCATTTTAACTGCTCACGGACTTCCTTATTACTGTTCATTTAAACAGGTGTCTGTACTTGCTGTATGTACCGTCTGTTAATGTTACATTATCTGGAAGTTTTATTTTTGTTTGTTTTTTATTTCTTTTCACAACATACTGGCCAAACAGGCTCCTGCTCTACCAATACTGGGTTTTAGAAAAGGAATAAACTTCCATTATCCAACCCATTATATCATAATTACTGGGTCATGGGGGTCTGCTGGAGCCAATCCCAGGGCACAAGGCAGGAAACAAACCCCGGGCAGGGTGCCAGCCCACCGCAGGGAACATACACACCCCCACACCAAGCACACACTAGGGGCAATTTAGGATCGCCAATGCACCTAACCTGCATGTCTTTGGACTGTGGGAGGAAACCCACACAAACACGGAGAGAACATGCAAACACCACGCAGGGAGGACCCGGGAAGTGAACCCGGGTCTCCTACTGCGAGGCAGCAGCGCTACCCACTGCGCCACCGTGCCACCCAAGGAATAAACAAATGACTATAAATAAATACAAAATTATAGTGAATTTTAGAATGTAGATTTCATACGATTGACATTATGACCACTAGTGTAGTTGTCCATTGTAGCAAAAGTTCTTATCTTTTTGACTAATGATGAACCATGGTGATTTTTTAATATCTTCATCTTCTTCTTTTTCCTTCAGCTGCTTCCGTTTGGGGTTGCCACAACAGATCATCTTCTTCCATAATGTGATTATTCTTTCCTTCTCTCTCTTTACAGTCACCTAGTCACCTCCATTAACCAAATACCAACCACGATGCCTTTAATTACTTTGTAATTTTAAATTTAATTATTTTTAAAATAATAAAAGGATAATATCCTTATTTTGTCCCTTTTTATTTTATTTCCATTTCCAATTTTTTTGGGAAATTCCTTCTATATATTTGATTTTGATGCTGCTGGTGCTTTCTCCAGGGTTGTCAGTCTTCTTGCCCCCAAGTCCTGCTGTAATAGGTTCCAGCTAGACGTGGAATAAGCAGTTGACAATTTATGCATGAATGTATGGAATGTCAATAAGTTGTTGCTCAGGCTTGGAATCCATTGGTTTTGGCATTGGAGTAGACACTGTGCAGCCATGACCAAGGAAAAATGTATCTCTAGAATAATAGATCAGTGATTGGATATTGATGTGCCATGTACTGGTGTTACAGCCATGCTACTAAACACAGCTCTAATTCCATCATTACATTGGCTGATTGCATGATCATCATAAGCCTGTTCACCAGCTATGATTAGACAGCTTAGAGAGAAGAGGCTAACATGCTGACTCAGTGGTGCCAGGACACGAGTCTCACCATTAATGTCAGCAGGCACTCCTGTTTACATTGGAGAATATGCTGGTGAGAGTGTGAGCAGCTTTAAGTTACTTGGAGTGACTGTCACTGATGAACACAAGTGAGCACAACACATTTTAGCTCGTGTCAGGAAGGCCTACCAATGCCTCTACTGTCTTGGATACTTGAGGAGAACTTATATTTCTTCATTGGTTCTCATTAAGTTCTACAGGTGAACAGCACAGTCTGTCTTTACTAGCTCCATCACATATCCTGGTGTGGTACCTGTCAGGCTCAAGACTGTAAAGCTCTGCAGGGGATAGGGAAGGTAGCACAGAGTATCACCAGCAGCCAGCTGCCATATTGTTCAGACTCCCTTACAAAGGCAAACTGCATAATTTAAGGCCAGCCATCCTGCACAGTCACTTTTCTCACTCCTTCCTTCTGGCAAACAACACTGGTCCACTGGTACACACACCAATACATTCTCAGAAAGATTCAGTAATAATTACAGCAATGCTGGCAGGATGGTGACACTCATAATGTAAATAATATGGCTTCCCAAAAAGAGGTTACAATTTTTCTAACAATATCTCACTACATACAGTATAGCACAAAATCATGAATTTCAATGAATTCCCAACATATAAAAAAACTATTCAAAATAATGAAAATAACCAAATGTTGTAACAAATGCTTGAAAATATATGTTGTATATAATTTTATATATTGTGTATTTTACATGCTATGTATACGTTTTTGCATTGTGTGTATGTGCCTGCTGGTATTGTGTTATAGTCAGCGGTTATGAGCAGATATGCAAGTACAAATGTCATTCTGCTATGAAAATATGACAGTAAACCTAGACTTGAACTTAATGGCCTTGAGCTCGTAATGAATGACCAGAAAAATGCGGATAGATGATATAATAATCGAAATGTTACATCAATATTTCAGCTTTTGCTTCTTGGTTTACCCTGACAAAGTGATACTTCAGTTTCTAACCAGCTTAAGCATTTCTGCTGTAGTGTTCAGCAATGTATACTCAAACAAAAAATAAGAATAAGTGGCAAGAAGAAGTAAAACACAATGTGCAAGTATATGTTAAGGTATTGATGTATTCCTTTAGAGAAAATTACAAATATATTAACATTTTTTGCAGCTTTCCGATAGTTAGCTCTAACCATCGCAAAGATCTGCATAATACCATTAAAAAGATATTTAAAACCTTACTAATGCTGCTAGTGACAACTACTTCATGTAAATGAAATCATTTTTTTAGATGTCAGCTCGTACAATTGTAGCCATTTTGTGTCCTGAAAATAGGGGACTGCAAACAAATTCCGATCGAAACTTAAACTAATGCCTAGGGGGAAGCAGCTAATAGGCATTTGCCTAGCATGGAGGAACTGTATTTGCTCCCAGAAGCATTTCACTTTTCCTGTCCTATTAGTTTAATTGTTAGTAAGTTTCTCTATATAACTTTATCCATTTTTGAATGTCAATGCAAGGTATGTAGTAGGTACCATATTAACAAAAATTTTAATTTAATCAATTATTTACTTCTATTTTGATGTAGTCGATGTCAAACTTGGTTTAGTCAAGCCTTTCAAGGTATGATCTTGGAGTGAACTATACATACTATGTTCATTATTTCACTAATGGCAACTGTAGGTCTATGAGCATAATGAGTGGCATTTGATTCAAAGCAGGAAGTGAAATAGTTTGATTTAAAGTTTTTTTGTGCTTTTCTAATTTTTTCTGTATGTTTCCTTTAGTGTAAACTTCTGTTTTCAAGGTTTTGGAATACAGTGGTTACATTTATTTTTAGGTTTGAAGTGTTTTTCACCATGTTAAAAAAATACTTTTCACTCTGTACCATTTTATTTTTGTTAGTGCTGTTATTTCTGGATCTGTGTTTTGTGTATTTTCATATCTGTATAACTTTTTGTTATTTTTTTGTCTTTAAATATGACTCCATTTAAGTGCACTTTGTGGATGGCGCCCAAGGAGACAGGGCCAATCTGACGTCACTGCTGATGGCTCTTCACTCTGCCTTCATGTGGAGGCTAAAGCGAGAGTCTCATGATGAGCGGCTTTAAAGGCCAGCAAGAGAAGTCATTCAGGGTGGAAGCGGAAGGGTCCTCTTCCATATACTCGGACCTGGACGTGACGTCATCAAAAGAGCCGGAACCAGAAGTGATGTCATCAGGGCCAGGTGGAATGTCCCGTGAATGGTCTGCAGGAAAGTGAGAAAAAAGGTCAGCTCACTGAGCCACCCCCTTGTCTGGCATGAAATTGGTCTCATTTAGACCCTTTAGCTGCCTCCCATGCGCATGTTTGTGACACCATACAAAATGCTGTTGGCTTGGATCTCATTGTCCTTCTTGGCCTCTCTATTTAACTTTGCCTAAGTCTCTTGTGTCCTTTGTCTCCATACCCAGTGTCCCCTTTCTGCCACCCATTGTAGTTGACGGTAATCATCAGCTCTTGTTGAATTTGAAATCAAATACATTAACCCAATCATTGGTGGGAATATGAGAGGTTAGTTAAATGTCTTCCTGAAACACGGAACCAAAGGCTACAATTTCCCCTCTAGCCCTGAACTATTCAATTTTAACTGCATTGTTTCTTTTCTTAAATTTGCAGCTTTTGCAACCACTCTCTTCTCTTGAGTTTCGTTTTTTTCCATTTTCTGTTTATAGCCCCTTCTTTAGCTCCAAATGTTCTGTTCATTCACTACACGGGTATACACAACTACCTGATGAAGTCTGAATATCATATATACTTGCGTATAAGTTGGGTCTTGAAACCTGAAAAATCGATCATAAAATCAGACTCCAACTTATACGCCCATTCAAAAATCCATCCATTATCCAACCTGCTATATCCTAACTACAGGGGGTCTGTTGGAGCCAATTCCAGCCAACACAGGGTGCAAGGCAGGAAACAAACCCCGGGCAGGGCGCCAGCCCACCACAGGGCACACACACACACACACTAGGGACAATTTAGGATCGCCAGCCCACCTAACCTACATGTCTTTGGACTGTGGGAGGAAACCAGAGCACCCGGAGGAAACCCACGCAGACACGGGGAGAACATGCAAACTCCACCGTGCCGCCCTCCGTTCAAAAAAGCAATACCTAATTTTTTTTTTTATATCTTCTTGCTTCGCACCAGTTTCTCAGACGCATCGAATTTTGTTGCAGCAGCACAGTTACCAATTTCTTTCGCCACTTCAATGAGTTTTGTAAGTAATGCTCTGTAAGCATAGTTTGAACAAATACAGTATATACTCAATATTTAGAGTATGTTACGCTAAAAACAACTTCATGGCTACATTATCTGAACATTATAAAAATTCACTACAATTTATCGTTGGAGCTCCAGACCTATATTCCATCATTGTCTAAACCAGCTAACAATTTTACCTTCAGACATAAAATAGATTTTCTTTCTACTTTGGATAGGTCAGGTTGGGGAGCATACACTGGTACAGCCTGTTGCTGCACCCACCATATGATGAAACAGCCCCCTAGACAGACACCCTTCAGAAATTATCATGTATTTGCTACAGCCAGGTGTTACGTGAGGGTCACCTTGGCCTGGTCCAGCCACTTGGGTCCTCAACAATGAGGATCTTACGAACGGGTCACCATCTGGGAATCGTGCCACATGGACGTAGTGCCATAACTGACACTCCCTCACAATGCAGGTAATGTGCCTCATTCGGGACTCCATGAGCAATCACTCATTCAACACAAAGTCAAACCAACAGTACCCAAAGATTCTCCAAAGAGACACAGTACCAAAGGAGCCCAGTCTTCGTCTCAGGTCCCTAGATAGCGTCCATGTCCCACAACCATATAGCAAGACAGGAAGCACCAGGACTCTAAAGATTTGGACTTTCGTCCTTTTGCATAGATATCGGGAGCACCACAGACCCATTTCCAGTGACCTCATGACTCCCCATGCTCTCCCAATCCGTCTATTGACTTCATAGCAAAAGTCACCAGAGACCTGAATGTCACTGCCGAGGTGAGTAAACCTCTTGACGTGTCTGAGGAGCTGAAACCCACAGAAGGCTTTCTGCACCTTATGGAAATAGTGTTTTACCATGAAAAGTTCAAAAATGGGTAGAAAGGTGTTAGGCACTAAAAAACAGGATACCCATTTATGTCCACTACCAACAACAAGTCTGTACCATGATTGTGACAGAATGACGAGGATATTGGCCACTGCTGCCTCTTCAGCCCATAAAAAGCATATCACTACTTGCTGCTTTTCTTTGGTGCAAACTGAGAATGAAGTGCCCATGTTTATTCCTAGAAAAAAACAAGAGAAACTGAGTGATCAAGGTCAAAACTGTGACCACAGACACACCATATTTCCACATGTGTGTGGAAAAGAATGTATAGCCAAGTCAAAAAAAAAATAATAACAAAAGTGGGAATAGATATTGACCTACCCTCGTAATTCTCGAGCCCTCCCTCCAGAAATACAGTGGGGAGGTTGGTGTAACTGAGATAGAAGGCTGTCAGAAGCAAGGCAATGAAAACTGCAATGGCGAGGAGGCAGAACTGTGCCAGAGCAGAGTGTTTATTACATGCACAGTTAGGCAAATGTGAGGAGATCCATAGGAGGAATGGATAGAATTTGTAAAATAAAGAAGGCTTACTTATGTGGATTCTTTGGAGGTCAAAAAACTTTGTAGGTAGTAAATACAGAATAGATTTGTGTCTGGCCTAATATTCGTTCTAGTCTTGTATATGTTGCTGCTGGGATAGGCTAAGCCCTGTTAACTAAATTAGATACAATTAGTTATGTACACCTTGATAGGTGTACAAACCCAAATGGATATTATATATTTCTAATATAAAAATGTATATGTAATTTTAGATATTGTGACACTAGATGGCACTGTCACTCCTCAAAACCCCACTGGCAAATGTCCAGACACCAGGTAAAAGCACTAGAAATATTTTTAATTTCTTCTTTTCTTTAAAATTGTGCCACAGTGCACCACAATCACCCCAATGAACAATAAATCAATAATAATAACAATAACAATAATCCTCCTCTCCTCCCAGTAGCTCCATCACTCTACCTCCCAACTCCAGCTCCCTTGCTGGGTCTCGATCAGTCCTTTAAATAGTCCTTGACCCGGACGTGCTTCTGTCCTTCTGTCCATGTGATTCAATAGCACATCCGGGTCAGATGAAGACTTATATTTTTTTTCAGCCCGGAAGTACTTCTGTTCTTCCATCCCCGTGACTTGGGAGTACTTCCAGGCTACAGGGAAAATAAAAATCCCCGCATCTCCCTGCAGCGTCACATGATGGCACCCATGGCATCCAGCAGGGCTGTGAAGCCAAACTCCATCTCCCATGGTGCCCTGCGGGAATCCGGGGCACCTCCATGCTGCTGGGAAGACACCATCTAGCGTCTTGGATGTGTCGGCTGGGATGAGCTGCCGGCCGTCCATCACAATATATATAAGCTTGGGTCACAAAGTTGCACAGGGAACTGAAAAAACAAACAGATTTCTGAGGGACAAAATCTTTATTGCTGAACTGGCAGATACAAACACAAGACCTTATTCAGAAAGGGGTTTGTCAGCAGCAGAAAAGCACACAGGTTGTAGCTGTCAAACGTGGTGGTCCAGCTCCCACCTCCAGGTCTATAGAATACAAAGTCCTCCTCATCAAGAGGGTTGAATGGCTCGGAAGCAGCGACTGGAGCAGATGCAGACAGGAGTGTGAGCTATTAGGTTGTCCAGGGCTCGGCCTTTTAAATGTTCTAAACCTTGTGCAAGAAGCATGTTGCATAGTAAGCCTGCAAGCCTGCAGCTGATCCTGCAAAAGGGACAGGTAAAAGTGTGTTTGTTTCTCATTGAAATTCTTTTTAAGAGGGAGTTTCTGAAGGGCAGCTGTGATTCTTTGACACAATTTCTATGTTAAGAGTATAAATAAACTGCTCAAAAAATTAAAGGAACACTTTGAAAACACATCGGATCTCAATGGGAAAAAATCCTGCTGGATATCTATACTGATATGGACTGGGTAATGTGATAGGAATGAAAGGATGCCACTTTGTTTGATGTAAATGAAAATTATCAACCTACAGAGGGCTGAATTCCATGGACATGCCTCCCCAGACCATCACTGACCCACCACCAAACCGGTCATGCTGAACGATATTACAGGCAACATAATGTTCTCCACAGCTTCTCCAGGCCCATTCACATCTGTCACATGTGGTCATGGTGAACTTGCTCTCATCTGTGAAAAGCATAGGGCGCCAGTGGTAGACCTGCCAATTTGGGTATTCTATGGCAAATTCCAATCGAGCTCCATGGTGCCAGGCAGTGAGCACATCGCCTACTAGAGGACGTCAGGCCCTCAGGCCACCCTCATGAAGTCTGTTTCTGATTGTTTGGTCAGAGACATTCACACCAGTGGCCTGCTGGAGGTCATTTTGTAGGCTCTGGTAGTGCTCATTCTGTTCATCCTTGCCCAAAGGAGCAGATACCAGTCCCGCTGATGGGTTAAGGACCTTCCATGGCACTGTCCAGCTCTCCTAGAGTAACTGCCTGTCTCCTGGAATCTCCTCCATGACCTTGAGACTGTGCTGGGGGACACAGCAAACCTTCTGGCAATGGCACATAAAGATGTGCCATCCTGTGCTACCTCTGTAGGGTCCAAGTATCACCTCAGGTTGCTAGTAGTGACACTGACTGTAGCCAAATGCAAAACTAGTGAAAAAACAGTCAGAAAAGATGAGGAGGGAAAAATGTTGTTTTAGGGGTCGTCTCATTGTTGCCCCTCTAGTGCATCTGTTGTTAATTTCATGAACACCAAAGCAGCTGAAACTGATTAACAAGCCCCTCTGCTACTTAACTGACCAGATCAATAGCCCAGAAGTTACATTGACTTCATGTTATACTCTGATTAAAAAGTGTTCTTTTTTTTTTTTGAGAAGTATATAAATATAAATACTGAAATATTGTTTTTTTTTGTAAGTACATATTTTATTTAAAAAGAGCTCAATCAATTCACAATTGTCTGCTATCCCATAGTAATTATTTGTTGTCCAGAGACTTCACTAGCTAAGAAACAGTCAATCTGTTACTAAAAGCTGAGCATCTGTGCGCAAATCCAATACTGGTGCACAGTTACAGTGCTGGAGAGTTAACCTTTAGTCTCTGAAGTCTACAGAGAGAGATTAGTGAAGATGAAGCATGCATTCCATTCATTAGCCAAATTACCATTGTGGCTATGGTTTCTGTGCATTTTCAAAAGATGTATGCGGTGGTAGTTTAAGTGTATGCATGTGAGAAGAATGTATGGAGTATGAAGTGTCTGTCTGCCTCTATAAAATTCACATTTTTCCTAATTAGCTTTGTACTGCAAATAAATGTACATAGACAGCCAGGTCTAATTAGGATGGAGTACTGTTGAACCTTTTGACCTTTAAACAGAAAAGCAGAGAAGTGCTAAACTGTAGTAGCTGCTTAAAGAGACAGACGCAGCCTGGCAGTCGCAGTGAAAAAGCAACCAGATCTTATGAGGCATGAAGTGTTTCTTATGAGTAAACAAGTTAACAGAGACCTCTCTATCTCTTATTTTCATGATGTATGAAGTGGCTCCTTATAGTAAAATGCATAACGTGTACTGTACACATGCAGAATACCAATGAAAAATTGTTACTAAATATACATTCCTATATATTTAAAATCCAATGTCTGTCTGTCTTTATGTCTGTCCGTTTTACACAAGAGAACTACTTAATGGATTTATATCAGGTTTTTTTCTATAATTTGCTTGAACATTCCAGTTGAATTTGCGACTTCTGTCATTGCAGAAAGTATCACCGATTTCCATCCATCCATCCATTATCCAACCCGCTATATCCTAACTACAGGGTCACGGGGGTCTGCTGGCGCCAATACCAGCCAACACAGGGAGCAAACCCCGGGCAGGGTGCCAGCCCACCGCAGGGAACACACACACCCACACACCAAGCACACACTAGGGACAATTTAGGATTGCCAATGCACCTAACCTGCATGTCTTTGGACTGTGGGAGAAAAACGGAGCACCCGGAGGAAACCCATGCAGACACGGGGAGAACATGCAAACTCCACGCCTGGAGGACCTGGGAAGCGAACCCAGGTCTCCTAACTGCGAGGCCCGTATCACTGATTTATTCGTGCTAATCCGAGACAGAGGCTGTGGGCTGAGGGGAGAGGGAAGCATGATGTCAGGACTGGAGAGCCGGGCAGAGCCCACCTCACTCACACGCCAGCCTCCATTCAAGTCGGTGTACCTCTGTGTTTTGGAGTGTACCTTGCCTTTGCTTAGCTAGTGATACCTGTTTGTTTATAGTTTTTAAAGTTTGTCCTGTTTCACTACTACATAGGTGGAGCCGTGGGGAACAGCTAGTGTATAATATGTCAGGATCTCCATATGTTTCAGTGCTTTTTTATGCCTTTACTGATTTTTGTTGCTGTTTCAGTTTGTATTTTAATTTATTAAAGATCTTGGATTTTGAGCACCATGGTACAGAGACTCTTTCAATCATTGTGGGTTGTGCTGTTGCAGTGCCAAATGCATTGTAGCCATGTGCCAGCCTATGATATCTCAAGCACCATTTTCTATGAAGGACTTGGTTTTTGGTGTATTCTTCTATGAATTATGCAGTAATGAAAGGAAGATTAAATATTTTATTACAGCGTGTGTAAGAAAATATAAAAACAAAAAAAAAATAAGTAAAAAAAGGTTACCATGTTGGAAACATTGAAAAAATAGCTATGTGAGAAAATTAACAGAAGAAAGCATTGGTTTTAATAAGAACAAAACATCTAAGTTATAAAGAAAATTTGCGCAAACGTTCCTCTGAATGTTACATTTCAGCCAGGGCTTTTTTCTTGGCTTTAGTTTATTTATATACAGTTGTCTGTCATTATTGATGAGTCTTTTTGTGTTTTACTATATTGAATTTGTTTGTGTTTTCTTTTTGTATTATAATTTTCAATGTTTCTTAAATATTTGGCTTTGTTATACTATGTCATTCTGTTAAAGATTTACAGTATGTTGAGCCAATGTGTGTTGTGATCAGCAATTTTTATTTTTTTTTTCTTGGCTCATCTGAATTGATTTATTAAGGTATACACCTATGTAAGGTTTTGGAACATAAGGATATAAAAATAAAATTCATTTTTTGTCAATTCTATCTAAAAGCCATTTTGAGAAAGTTATTTTTTAATACTATGCTGTAAAGTCATGTTTGTTTTGTATATGGCTGTTGATTTCTGTTGTCAAGATGTGACTCACAGTTGCCGAATGTCGTGTTCACAGAGGTCATAGCATCTGATGTCATCGAGGCAATAGGCTCAGGCTTGGTCAAGTTGCATATTGATTGTGAGTAAACAGCCTTTTCCGATTTCAGCTACAAATTCTCAGTTGGATTGTGGTCTGGACACTGACCCAGCCACATTAACATTGTTGGTTTAAGTCATTCGTGTGTAGCTATCTATGCCTTTGGGTTTTGGTCTTGCTGGAAAACACATCATTTCTCAAGGTGTCAGTTCCTGCAGATTGCATCAGGGTTTCCTCCAAGATTCCCCTGTATTTGCAGGCATTTCATTTACCCTCTACCATCACAAGACTTATATAACATTCCTACAGCATAATGCGGCCACCATGCACGATGCTGCCGTATGCTTAACAGTGGTGGTGGTGTATTTTTGATAGCGTGCAGTGTAAATGGTATTTAGTCTCAACTAAAAACTCAGACCATAAACCATCTTCCAGGTGATGTGAGAGCTTCCCATATTCATTCTGGCTAACTTTCTGTGGTTTCCAAAAAACACTGTGTCTGATGAAGCACCCGAGCAACAGTGGTTATCTGCACAGTCTCTCCTGTCTCAGTAGCTCTGTAGCTTGTAACTCCTTCAGAATTATAATTTGTCTCTTAGTGGCCTTCCTCGCTAGTTTCTGTCTGACACAGTCACTGAGTTTTTGAATGGCCTCTTCCTCAAAGAAAATGTGCAGCTTTGCCACACTCTTTCCAATGCTTAAATGACATTTTCTTGTTATCATCCGTTAACTTTGTAGTGTGCAGATGGGGGCCTTTGCCTGGCTGGGACACCCTCATGTTAGGAGGACTGGGGGAGTAAGCGTGGCCAGAGTATTACCTCCCCTGGGACGATAGATGGCAGCCCCTGTGGGTTGTAGCGGTGCCTCGGACTCTCGCAGGGCTTTATGGGAGTTGGAGTTTGGTGCAGTCCTGTTGGGATCCGCAGGCGCTGCCACAGGGTGCTGCAGCAGGAGCTGCTGAGCCCTTATGGGCAGTTCTTCAGCCACACCCAGAAGTGCTGCCGGAAATGAGCCATCAAGCACCTGGAGCACTTCTGGGTGCCTCATAAAAGAAGCCAGCAGCCACTACTTGGGGAGCCAGAGTTGGGAGGAGGAAGACGAAGCTTGACCAGAGGAATGGAGGAGAAAGGAGAGAAAGAGACAGAAGAGAATTGCTTGTGTGCTGTGCTTGTGCTGAGACTGTGTTGTACTTGTGGGAAACGGGGGAAGGCGTTTCCCATGAGGTAAAAAGAAAGTAAAAAATCAGTGTGCCTTGAACTTGTTGTCCCACGCTTGTTTGTGTCGGGTTCAGGTGACAGTGCCAGCCTGGGTGGTCCACATCTTGTGTTTTTCAATCACCTTCTCACAGTTTTGCTTAGAATGTTCTTTTGTTTTTATCGTGTATGTCATGCCACCATACTGACTTACTACAAGTTGGACATCACAGATAAGATACATTTATACTCGGATCAATTGAAACCCCAGAAAGATGATCTCCACTGAGCTAATTCAGTGACTTTAAAATCAGTTGGCTGATTGAGTGATGATGTAGAGGTGTCATATTAAAGGGGTTGAATACTTACGTGACCAATTATTGTAGTCCAATTTAAATAGATCTGTTTTCACTTTGGCATTAAAAATTCTTTTTACATTGAATCTTTAATTACATTTTACAACAAAAAAAGAAAACTTCCAAGGGAATGAATAGTTTTTATACTACTGTGCCACATTATGCACATTTGCATTTATATCAGTA
>JANRMT010062841.1:39354798-39397495 GCA_026402145.1 Polypterus bichir lapradei
CAAATACAAATAAAGATTAGGGCTGTTCTCTTGGTTTTGTAGAATGAATCACACAGACACAATCAATACCTTTATTTCAGCAAATTGGGAATTCCCTTTCTATGTTGGCAGTGAAAAATTAGTACTTTAACCTCTCAAAGAGTATATTAACTACCTTGTGTGTGTGTGTATATACTGTATTTATATATATATATAGTCTATGAATGCAAGCCACTGTTGTTTTCACTCTTCATTGTAAATTTAAATTCTATTGTTTGAGCTGTTTCAAGTAACAATTTGGTCATGTATTAGTGGTGGTATGAAGGGTACAATCAGTCAGACATATTGTAGAAACACTGCGTTGATTACTTTTAACATAAGTGAATACAAAAAAATGTTATATACGGGGTGGTCCAGATCTAATTATGCAGATCCAGATTGTCTGGATGACTTTGATTTATGCGGGGTCGATTCCAGTTTGGTGCGAAGGCAATTCTTCATGTCGTCAGTTAGCACACTTCTCGATGGTCCGGGATTTTTCGGGTGATTTTCTATGTAATAAACTTAATACGTTATAGCATAATTAGATCTGGACCACCCTATATAAACAAATACATGCTCATTTTTAAACAGTTGTAAAAATATGAACTTCATGTGAAGTTTTTAATAATATGCAATAAAGTGTAAAAGAGAAGTTAATAAAAAGACACAAGTTAATTATTTTAGCATTTACTGGTAGCCTAATTATAAACAGCTACTGTTTCTGAAACGTTATGTTTTGCCTTCAATGAAGTTCTGACACAATGGCCTGGGAATCTGGGAATTATTATTATCTAGGAAATATAGCAGCAACCCTGAACCATAATTATTATACTTTGATATGATGAAAGTGTGTAATTATATCAGCAGTTTCACTTGATATCCAACATTCCCTAGAAGGTAAATATCAAAGCTACCTTCATTTTGATTATATCCCTACAGTATTTTGATTTCCATTTGCCATAATCAAATTACCTGTGATATTACAATAAAAAAATCAATCAAAGACACCTTTAAGTCAGAGGTTATTAAAACCATTATGTAGTAAATATAATCATAACTGCCAACATACAAAGTTAACAGTGTTTGAGTTAAAGGAGAATTAGTTAAAATTGTTATTAATTTGTATTTAAACAGTGCAGCCTACTTGCTAGGGTGTCTGAACCGTGTCAACACTAATTTACTTGGTTCAATTTTCACCACTGACATACTGTACAGTATATAACGTCTGTTATAGAAATACACAACTGATTGTAAAATTCATAATTCTCTTTCTAAATTGTTTGATTATTATGGAATTTATTGAATGATGTCTGTGTGGTGGTGCCATTTAAAGACTGAAACTCCTGTACTTCTTGATATCTTAGTATAATAGGTCAGTAATTTGTAAATGTGTGGGACTTTGTCATATTTTATGACCTCATATTGAGAAACCAGTGCATACCATGAGTTCAATATCAACCTTGTTTAAGATTTTGGGTTTTTTTTTTACATATTTGGAACTGTACGTTCTTCAGTTTTGGGTAATATCATATGAAAATTATGCCTCATTAATTGGACAGCACTATAAATCATGTTATATATTAATATCTTAAAATGTAAATTAGAAAGACCAAAAGTGGCTTTAAATTTATGCCTTTTTTTGTAAATAAAAAGATTACAGTATGCAAGCTTTCAAGGCAACTCAGGCCCCTACTGTTACATCTTGCCTGAAGAAGGGTGCTGAGTTGCCTCAAAAGTTTGCATATTGTATTCTTTTTAGTTAGCCAATAAAAGGTGTCATTTTGCTTGACTTTTCTCTTCATTCATAATGGCTAACATGGTACAACACCCCTAGTACTACCATTTTCTGTGAAATAACAACCATACTGCTTTGTACAGTAATTTTAACTTCAAGTGGCTATTGGAAGAGTTGTTTTCCCCATCTGCTTGTAATGGAGTTGATTTTTGTTAATTGCTAGAACAAGTACCTTTTGGAAAAGTGCAGGACTAACATCATTTTCTGTATTTCACATTTGCTGCTCTTCCGTCTACATTTTACTGTTCTCTACCACTGTAGTTTTTCTGTCTTCCCCGGAGTCATCATATATCGTGCCCTTTAATTTCCTTAAAATAGTCCTTTATTTGACACAAATCTTTTAGTGTGTTTTTGCCTGTTTCAGTTTTCAAAAACCATGTATATTATATATATTATATTATGTGTTATAAGTAACACATTTCTGTTCATCGTTTGATATAAATCTAGATTGGGAGCCAAGTACATTGTGTTTTCTAGTTTGGGGAACAGCAACAACTTATTTTAATGTAACCCACTAGCATGTATCAGTGCAAGCACATGGCTTCTTTCTCTTGTTCTTCTCTCATATCTCTCTTCCAGTTAATAATTGTGGTCGAAGTGCAGACAAATAAGCAAAAATATTTGTGAGCCTTCCCTAATTAATAGGAGGCATTCTTCCTCACCTGCTAATTACAAGCCTAACCTTAACCTAACCCAAATTAAGTCAGTGGCACATGTACATCACAAACAAAGAAAGCAATGCACTGAATGGCTGGAGTATTTGACTAAGAAATGGAACTATCAGAGTGCAGTACGATAAGCAAACATTAGTCAAGGCTGAGATACAAAAAATGATGGCTCTGCTGTTTTGGTCATGTCTGCAGAACGGACAGTCACCACCTGCTCTGCAAAATCCTCTGGAGATGTGCAAGATACAGTAAACCACTCCAAAGAAAATGTGGTTAAGCCAGATTGAAGAAGACCCACAAAACCAGTGACTCATGGTAGTGGATGCCAGACATGTGGCTATAAATCAACATACAGTCTCCGTGATCAGTCACATCCAGATGCCCCACCAAAGAGAAAAAGAATAACAAAGAATCCAATTCCACTGACTCTTTATCCCTACTAGAAACCAGGATAATAATTTATCAAATACAGTTAATACTAAAATATGAGCTCATTACATTTTGTTTTATCACAAATATTATTATTATTTATTTCATTATTTTTGAAAATACTGCAATTCAAGTTTACTTTTGCTTGATAACTGAAACTTTGTACTTTTGGATAACCTTAATAAAATCTTTATAGCCTGTGTAATTTTCTTGCTATTTTGACTTCTGGGGAACTGTATGCATGTGCCTACAATCCTTTGGGAAGAAAAGTTTTTCATAAATTTATTTCCACAATTCTTCATAATTTAAATTCTATCTGTGTACCAATATTCCAAGTGAAAAAATATACGTCAACATAACAGCTGCCATCAATTTCAATATATGGTAATTACCTTTTCTGTTTCTGTTCATGTAAAATGAATGCCCTCCTACTCCAGGGGTCACACTCATTATAACTGTCCGATATTAGATGCACACCTACCTTTGGGTCAGTTCTCATTTTATACCAACAGCCACACCACCTGCACTCCACGACATTTAATGCACTTGAAGCTAAGCAAGTTTGAGCCTGGCCAGTATTTGGATAGGAGGCCAAACCAGGAAAACCTAGGTAGTTTCTAAAAGAGGTGTTGGTGAGGCCATCAGGGGTTGCTTTCTCTGTGGTCTGTGTGTGAATCCCAATGCCCAAGTGCAGTGATGGGGACAGAGTGCTGTTAAAATTGCTACTGTCACACCTGAAGATTCCCAAGCATTCTTTGAGAAGAATAGGGTGTTCCCCCGTGTGGCTAAACTTCCCACCGTGGCCTGGTAATTCTGCCCCCCTAATTTTCCTCTGTCCCATTTTATCTAACTGTCTCTCTTAACCCTTCACCACCTAACAGTTAATGTGTGGTGAGTGTATTGGTGCAAGAATGGCCGCCTTCGAGTCATTCAGGTGGATGCTGCACATTGGTGGTGGTTGAAGTTCCTCCCCACTTTTCTATGTAAAGTACTTTGAAAAGCACGATATAATTGTAATTAATTAATTAATTAATTATTAATTAGACTGAATCAACAGAAGAAAACATTTTCAAGAATATAGTGAATGTATGTATTTGCCACTAACCTTCACTCTAATTGTCTTTTCTAATCCTTTGATTTCTGGTCATGTTGATATCAAACTCAAACTATTTTTAGACAATAATTTAGGTGACCTTTTATGCCCATTGATCTCAAACATTGTGTTTCAACCTTTCCTCCAGCTTTGTTAATCTGTGGTTGTTATATCTAACAAATAACTACTCTTTCTATGCAGGGTCCTGGGAAAACTGTGCAAACACCTCTGTAATTTACTATTGGTTAAATAAAATGTAAATTACTTGCACCATACATCACTTGCACAGAACATGAGGATGCCCGTGACTGTGGTCACAAACTGTTCTCTTCTTTCTAGTTTGTCTGACAGTCCTTTGGTAGCAAAGCTTAAAGCAGCAGGATCAAAAGCCATTTTAATCACCAAGCATTACAGTACATGATATTAGGAGCTAAAGCGCTGAGATCTCACTTAGAACAATTTAACAGCAAGAATGTTGAATGTAGCACTTTTTTGCACTGCATTTTGCTTAGTTTATTATTTTCTATTAACTGTTTTTGCTGTTATATTGTTTGAGCCATTGTCAGCCATTTTGCTCTATTTTTGGCCTTTTATTTCTTACTGTTAGGTCAAGTGAAATTAGAAATTCCAATGTACTGTATGCATTAAGCACGATAAATAAATTCCATATTTATTGACAAATTTCTGTTGAGTCAGATTATTGTGGTCATGGATACCTGCAAGAGCTGAGTTTGTCGCCGGACAACATGTTAGTTCTAAGTTTTATTGGAGAACTATTTCAGTGAACATGGAAAGAAAGGTAAGAATCTAGAAGCTTTATGTACTAAACGTTTGTGCAGTTTGTCAAGTATTTGTGTCTTGGCTCTACTGAGGTAAGCAGTTCCACTTTGGGACAAGAGGGGGGCACTGATGCTAAAAGCCCCTGCTGATCTCAGCCCTCTAAAGCTGGCTCAGATACCAATCTGACAGAGGTGAAGGACAGAGCTTCTGAATGCCTTTCCAAGTGCTAAAGCCTTAGAATATTGTTTTTAAATGAGCCGTTTGTTGGCTATAATTTTTGTTTCAATTAAAAGGAGTTACCAAGGTGGTGCCCCAACCTTTCTTTGACTCCTCAACTAGTTTGCTTGCCAGGGCACCATTACAAGTTACATTTGTTCTTCAGAATCCATTGTGTTCCATTGGTTAAGTAGTGTATGATTTCTTAGCTATTGTAAATGTTTTAACTTGTTCTTAAATACACAATTCAGCTACTTGTATGTCTTTCTATTTATATCTAAATTAGTGTAATTAAATATTTGGGTAAGTATATTTCACATGCTGATTAAGGTAAAAAAAGATAACTACTATGTATGTTTCATGTAAAAGAATACACCGTATAAAATATATACAGTATATTTTTACTAATATAAGTGGCATTGCAAAACTGAACTTTCGAAATCAGCAGTAATAGAAGGAACACAGTGTCCTCTTGGCCACTGATTACTAATTGTAATGATGGGTAAATCTGACTTTCCGGTCAGGGAAATCTTTAAATTCTCATAAGGCAATTGCAAGTGTTTCCAAAAGTTGCTTTCATTAGACAGCTCAGTGAGTGTGAGATATGTATTTTTTCTTTGACCATAAATGAATCCTAACTAGGCCCCTACCATCAGATGTACATCAAAAGAAGGGCTACAATTCTTTAGAATTAATCTGCATTATATTATTAATCAAATGAGCTGTAAATGTGAAATACTCTGAAATGTCCTGGCTACTGCAAACTACTGTAAATAGCATTTTAGGGAATGAACATTTGAACCTAACATGAATAGCTTTAATATTTTACCTTTCAAAGTATAATGATTCCAAGCAAGCTAAGACTATAGTTGTTCATCTTGTTTACTGTCTGTGCTAACTTCCCAATCTGGAAAAAGATTCATGGGGTCCAACATCCAACTTAGATGTTCCGTTTTGGCATCAAGAGATTTGCTGTCAGGCTGAAGACGTCCTCTAGGCTTTGGTCCCCCTCCATCATATGTCCAGCTTCCTTGTCTGTCTCTCTCGATCTGTCAGGTGAAATTAAAACAACACCCCTCCCCCCCCACACAGTTATTAATTAGAAAAGTCACAAACTTATTACATGGGATAGTGACTGCTTTTTAAAGTGCATTGAAGCCCTCATACATCAACCCTTTTAATGAGGTCAGGTCATCACCTTGCCTCCTACGTATTCTGAAGTTTCTGATGTCTTTTGCAAACAGTAGTGTCTTATGCTTCCTACTTATCATGCATATGATGGTGCTATAAATATTTTGCCTGGATCATGTTTATCTTAACAGCAAGTTTACCCATTATGAGGCCAAAACTATGGTTGACTACATTTTGGAAAATCTAGCAACAGCCGCTATCCGCCTGTTCAATAGCTGTTTTTTTGTGTTTCTTTAAAAGATGGCACTTTACACTATTCTGTGTATTAAGTACAATTTAGGGATTTTGTTAAAGTTACATTAAAAACAATTACCCCCTCCTGGTGATACCTTTCATTGTATTTACTAAGCTTTGCCTCTGTAATGTCTATAATGTCATCTGTATTAGGGTGGGAGATGCATGGAAAACGGCTTTAACTACTGCCTCGGAACATTATGAATTCTTGGTCATGTCATTTGGGTTGGCCAGGGCTCCGGTGGATTTTCAGTCTTTTGTAAATTGTATCTTCTTTGATTTACTGGGTCACTTGTGTCTTGGATTATATTGATGACAGGTTATTTTTTTCCCCATTAGTTAGGTTGTATTCCCCTGTTAGGGAGGTCATATCTCACTTTTGGCCACACAGTCTTTTTTGTCAAGCTGGAAAAATGGGCATTTCATCAGTCCTCAGTTTTGTTTTTGGGCTGTTATACTCATCAGACTGGTTTCCAAACGGACCCCAAAATAGTATTGGAAATTTTGATTTAGTAACCACTGAAAAATATCAGACAGGTGCAAAGATTGGTTGGTTTTTCGATCTATTACAGACGATTTATTAGGAAATTTGTTTTTTAATTACCCCTATAATAAATCTTATGAAGAAACTAGCGAGATTTATGTGGTCTCAAGATGCTCTCACTGGCTTTAACATCTAAAGAAAAGCTTACCTTGTTTATAATAATAGAGGGTGTTGGGGGATCGGAACCAGAAAGGGTGAGAAGCACTGCTTTAAAGTATACATAATGTGTGTTCTGCCTTGATTGTGCAATACATAACTAGTTTTAAATAAAGAAATAGTTATTTATCTATCCATAACTGGTATCTACTTATGGTCCATCCATCCATTATCCAACCCACTATATCCTAACTAGAGAGTCACGGGGGTCTGCTGGAGCCAATCCCAGCCAACACAGGGCCCAAGGCAGGAAACAAACCCTAGGCAGGGTGTCAGCCCACCATAATCTGCTCATGATCTTTTAGGAATTTATTTTGTTCATGACTAAATATGCCACTGAAAATTGTGTGTTGACAACATCTGTGAAATAGTAAGAGCCAGTGTTATGCAGATGTATCCTAGAGAGGACTTGCTTAAATCAGGTTTGTTTGTTAAATGGAGTATACAATGTGGTACCAGATGAAGCCTCTGTAGTTGACTTCCCCAGTATAGGTTGCTATTTTTCACACTGCTTCTGTACCTGCCTCTATCAACTTCTGGTACTACTTCCGCTTCCTTTCAAAGACCATCTCCATTCTTTCCTCCCATGGGTTGGTGAGTTCAGCAATGATCACCGTCCTGGCAGGAATACACCAGAAGTCTGTTCAGAGGGCAGTTGTGGTGATTTTGAAGAGAAACTTCAACTGCTGGTCTATATTAGGTCATCTGTCAGGTTCCTCCAATTTCCTGATATCAGTCTTGGCCACTGCGTCTAGGTGATATGCTGTAGTGCTTCACCCTGCCTGACAAAGTGGATCAGCCATTGTGATGTTATGGTACTGGTGCTGTTCACTTGTAGCCTGCAATGACTCCAAGCTCTTTGCAAGATTCTGAAGAGCTCTGTCATGGCAGCAACCGTACCTACCCTGGGTTAGTGCCATCTTGCAGACCGAGAGAATGTGGTGTAAACCTGGATTCTTTGCATTGCATAATTTCCAGTTTGTCACTTTGCTATACTAGATGTGTATATTTTTGGGACGTGAAGAGAGTCATATGTGGAACCTAATGGGGAAGTGTAAAGAGTGAATTCCTTCTGATCGACTGGTTATTGGGAGTATGGTGTTTAGCACTCCCTCCAAACCAGATCAAACCTTGCTGTATCGCAAGACCACTGTTTGTAAGGTACAGGCTGAGTTTTTAGCATATAAAATGTATACTAAATAAATATCACTTTCTATTTCTGAACAAATTCAGAACTTAATCTAATTCTTTGCATATTAACTCTGATGGATTACAAAATATTAATAAATGATAAACAGAAGAAGTTCCTAGGAGACATTTAGCATCAATTTAAAGAATACCAGTCACTGTTAAAAAAATGTAACATATTTGCATTTTTATTCAAACTTTATCACAGATTTCTTTCAGTCATAAAAAGTGTTTGGAAGTTCTTTTAAGTAACAAAAATACAGCATTATTTTTTTAGTCTTTCTTCGATCCTGGAAAAACACCTTGCTTTGATATTGTAGCGATTACTGAGTAGCAAACCAGCCTATGCATCCGGTCCAAACACAATGTAAGTGTGGGTATCTTCTACCCACACTTCTATAGATTAATGCATGTTATTTTCATAACACACCAGTAAAATGTTATATTATTTGCAATGACTGTAATAATTGTTACACTGTACAATAACTGAAGGTGTATAGAGTTCCTTTTTGAAAAAGTGTAGCACAGTTGTACAGATTAGAAAAGTTTAGTCTTGGAATTTGTATAGTAAAACAGTTGATTGGTTTTAAATTTAATTGATTGCTTGGCATTTTAAATTAATAAAGATGGTGTCCTTGTATATGGTTCTGTGATTGTTTGCATTTGTATTAAAAATTCATGAAGCATATGCAAAGGCCTTTGTTTCATAGACTGTGGGTGTACAGTATATGTGGGCGTACAGAGAATCTAAAGTGCCCAGGATCAACTACTGAATGTGCCTATCCCAGCTGGAGGCAAGGGGTGAATTACTGGGCACCAGAGAGACATAATGTTTACCACTGTGAGCACACACTGTAAATACAGAAACCTGGGTTTGAATTCTGGCCTGGGAACTTCCTATATGAAGTTTGCACATATTCCCCATGTCTGTTAATGTTTTCCTTTGGGTATTTCTGTTTCCTTCCCAAAACTCCAAGAGGTGCATGTTAGATTCATTGGCAGCTTTAAACTGGCTCAGCATGGCCCAGCAATAGACTGACGTCCCATCCGAGGCCGGCTCCGACATTCTGCTCTATGCTGCTGGGATAGGCTTCAAGCACAGTAATGCTGAACTGCAAATAAGGTGTAATAACAGATAGATATATTATTTAACAAATGTGAGAACCTTATATACAGGAAATCTCAAAAAATATATACAGTATGTATTTTATATAAAATATATAAAAATAAAAACAGTTCTCGGAAATAGAAATCTTTACACATCAAAGAACAATTTTCTGAATTTCATAAAATGTCTTCCTCATTTTAATAAAGAATAAAATAACTATTGCATTACTTGTTACTTCAGCGAGTAGTACAACACCAAGTTCAGTTCCCCATTATAATAATAAATATGTGGTATGATAATACATATTGTGTGCATGTCAAGCTGCTTTGAGGCTATTTTACAGTTTGGTTGCATAATGAATGTATGAAGAAATATTTATTAACATTTTCAGTCCATTATTTAAACACCCAATTGGGTGGGGGGTGCATTGAGCATAAGGCTGGAGTAAAACCTGGACAAGTATCCAGTCCATCAAAGTGACATTAAGTCACATACCTACAGTCATACTTGCTAATCAACCTACAAGCAATTCCCAAAGAAAACTGATGTGTACAAAGGGAGAAGTGCAAACTCCACAAAGACAGCACACAGGGTGGGATTTGAACTCAGTACCCCAGTAACAGCAGTGCTAACTAATGTACTGCCCAAGAAAAGATATTTTTATAAAAATATATAAGGAATTTTCAGACCCTTTACTCTCAAAAACCAAACTAAACTGTATGGCACCCTTGCTAAAAGACTATTTGCCCATTGACCAAATCAAGTAATATCTGCAAAATATCATTTTTATAAGACATTTTTTAATTAAACAGTATTTATAGAGGGTTATATTTATTAAGCTCTCCCTCTTTGACCATCTAGTAACTCACCACTTGGGCCCCAGTAGTCGTAAATGAACTTGAGCCTTTAGACACCATAACATCCTTTAATCATGTTTTAAACAGTGAAGGTAATGTTTAGTTAGAACAAGAAATACAATTATTATGAAAATGAAGAATTGGTCTTTGGGCTTGAAAAATGAAATCAGTATTAAATTTTTAGAACTGACACTTTACCCCACGCTGAAATTTATTTCATCTTATTATAAAAATTATATTGCAGAGTAGTTTCTCTGTTTGTTGCTCACAAACGTACATATTTTTTTCTTTGTTTTGGACCGGATAGCATGACGTATGCGGCAATAAGTTATCCATCTATCATTATCGTTCTATATCAAGTAATGACTTTTGCAGTCTTCCTTTCCTTGAAATTTAAACACTTCTACAGAAAATGTATTCATTTCTAAAACAAAAATTTTTGTTTTCAAAATTTCTAATTAATATTTTACTTAGTAATCTTTTCTTCCTAATGATATAAACATTGTTTTGCTTTTTAAAATGTTATTATTCCAGTCTTTTCGGTAGTCCATGCAAGGGTTGCACAGTGTCATACAACAGTACTTATATCATCAGCTTCATCAGGTTTCCTCTGCTTACTTGGAAGAGATTTTAAATATTCCAGATGTCGCCTTGCATCTTCCTGATTCTGCCGTACATAGTATACAACATATGAGATCACCATGGTGAACCAGCCAAACATGGTGACTAGCATAGCATAATCGGTGGTCTTTTTTGGAAGATTACAGAGGTCTGCATCTGCTTTCAAGAATGACCTTCCCGCGTGCTCCTCCAACACTGATGTCTTGCAGATAACACTGTTGGCAGATTCATGATTCGAGACCATAGTTTTCAGAACCTGCTGGAGGGTGCAGTCACAGTGCCATGGGTTGTTGGCAATCCGAGCTCTAGCTCTTAGGTTGTTGAAAGTGTTCTTATGCACAGTTTTAATCCGATTATCGGAAAGGTCTAGGGTTTGCAAGGATTCTTCTACTCCTTTGAAGGCATGCTCATCAATAGACTCAATGATATTTTTGGACAAGTTAAGCACTTTGAGCTGATGAAGGTCTTTAAAAATTTCATTGGGGATGGAAGTTATCTGATTTGAGTCCAGGTAGAGTAAAGTGGTATCAGGAGGAAGGTCCTTTGGGATCTCCTTAAGGTTGGCATTGCTACAGCTTACATTCAGCCCACCCAGATGTGAACAGAGGCAGCCCTTGGGGCACATACTTGCAGAATGAAAACATAATATCATGAGGACAAAACTCTGCAAGAGCAGGCACATGGAGAGGGAACGAGTTAACCACAGGTCCACCAGATTCATGCTGGGATGTCTGCATAATCACCCAGACACTTTTTTCAGCTTATTCAGCATTGCAGAATCACAGGTACCACACTCTGTACCAGTGTGTTTCGGTTTTTTTGACAGTTATTGAAAGCATCCACAGGAGACAAAGGCACATCAAGATTATTTCATTAGAGATATTTATCCAAAAATGATAAACCTAAAAGATAAAAAAAATACAAAATTAAACATGAGTCATGAGAAAAAAGAAAAACATGCAGAAGAACGTATTTGTTTGCAATATGCTGTACAGTAATCCCTCCTCGATCGCGGGGGTTGCGTTCCAGAACCCCCCGCGATAGATGAAAATCCGCGAAGTAGAAACCATATGTTTGTATGGTTATTTTTATATATTTTAAGCCCTTATAAACTCTCCCACACTGTTAACATTATTAGAGCCCTCTAGACATGAAATAACACCCTTTAGTCAAAAGTTTAAACTGTGCTCCATGACAAGACAGAGATGGCAGTTCTTTCTCACAATTAAAAGAATGCAAATATATCTTCTCTTCAAATGAATGCATGTCAGGAGCAGAGAATGTCAGAGAGAGAGAGAGAGAGCGCAAGAGAAAAGCAAACAATCAAAAAATCAATACGTGCTCTTGCCGAAGCACCGCGATAAAGCAGCATTTTTTAGAGGAGCGTCCGTCCGTATCTTCTAAGCAAACAGCCTCTGTGCAAACAGCCCCCCTGCTCACACCCCCTCCGTCAGGCACAGAGAAAAACAAACAATCAAGCACCGCGCGGGAAGCATATCGTATATCACTGAGGAGTTTTAGTTAATACGTAATACATGTTCTGATTGGGTAGCTTCTAAGCCATCCGCCAATAGCGTCCCTTGTATGAAATCAACTGGGCAAACAAACTGAGGAAGCATGTACCATAAATTAAAAGACCCATTATCCGCAGAAATCCGCGAACCAGCGAAAAATCCGTGATATATATTTAGATATGCTTACATTTAAAATCCGCGATGGAGTGAAGCCGCGAAAGTCGAAGCGCGATATAGCGAGGGATCACTGTATGTAAAATAAATTTAAAAACAGAGCACACTTTCTAAGTCATTCCTTACCACAACTGGAGCGTAACCTTTTCCTGCTTCTCCTGTTGTAGCTAACAGTTAATTTATATTGAGTTGTGATTTACCTTTTGATTTATTGTTGAATACAATTGTCAATTTTTTGTAGCCATTGAGAATTTTTTGGCTAACATCCATCATTTTACTGAACCTGATAAATCCTGTTCAGAGTTGTAGGGGCTAGAGCTGATGATACTAGAATTGTGTTCAAGGCAGGGACCATCACTTCAAAGGATTCCAGTCCATCGCATAGGACGCTCACTTGCACACTCATGCACACCCAATTTAGAACTGCCAGTTAACCTAACACAGCTGTATAGGTATGCCCATTTACTCATCCTACTAAATCAAATTCTGGCAGCATTGGACAGAAAGAGGGATCCTGTTCTGGATGGATTGCCAGTTCACTGTAATAATACTAATACTACTACTAATAATTATTATTATTTTACATATAGAGCTTTCCTCACTACTCAAAGTGTTTTACATAGAGAGCAGGGAGCCACTTCAACCTCAATCATTTATGTGGCACCCACCTGGATAATGTGACAGCAGCCATTTTGCACCAGTACACTCCCCACACATTAGCTATTAGGTGGTTAAGCGGTGAGAGAGAGAAAGACAATTAGGCCCAGGGTTAGGGTTAAGGGGCCAGAATGACTAGGCCGTGGAGAGCAATTTAGCCTGGACATCGGGGAACACCCTACTCCTTACAAAGGATGCCCAAGGATCTTTTATGATCACAGAGAGTAAGGACCTCAGTTTTATGTCTCATTTGAAGGACAGCACCATTTTTACAGTACACTGTCCCTGTCACTGAAGTAGGGTATCAGGATCCACACACAGAAAACAGGGTATGCACCCCCCTGTTGGCCTCTCCTACAACTCTTCAAGCAGCAACCCAAGCTTTTCCAAGATCGTCTCCCATCAAAGTACTGGCCAGGTCCAAGCATGTTTAGCTTCAGGTGGAGTCCCTGTTCTGAAGTACATCTGTTATGGCTGCTGGCACAGAGCACATTCAGTCAAAACAAGCCAGCTCAGAGTCGTCCTTAATATAAACTCGTGTGACTTTACGGTTAACTACCCAGAGAACAAAACAAGCAGACCATGATTGGGAAGGGATTTGAACAATAGACTCTGTTTTCTTTGCCACATTAAATGTTTTGAAGTGAAATATTATCATAAAATTATACAAAAATGTAATTGATTTTCCTAGGGTCTGAAAATAATGGTAGTTGTACACTAAGACTCAGTAGACAGCCATGAATTTTAAAGTCAAAATTAAAATAAACAAGGAGGAAATCTACTGGCTTGAACCTGTCTGAATAAACTCTTGGATGTGGAGAAAGTCATTTGATAAAAAAGCCACTAACGCTTGGTCACAGTAGGGATCCTTGTCTATCAGGATTTGCAAAAAGCATAGATGGGACCTTAAAACAAAAGTCGTACATTTAACATTTCTAATTTTATATTTAGGGTAAAGATGACGCATATGGACACTAGACATCTTACAGCAGAATTATCATTTTAGTCACCTCTTCATTTTAAGGATTCTTGCATTGTTAGTCACAAAATCATATAATAAATTAATAATTTATTGATTATTAGATCCTAAAATGAAAGGCCTCAGATGTATAAATAATATTGTTAAAAAATAACTTCAGAATTTTACATGATTTAAGGGCTCAGATGTATATATAATGTTGGTAAAAAATAACTTCAGAATTTTACAAGACAACTACTACAATACTCAATGAACCACTGCTGGGACATTCTCATTCACCTCAGTACACCAGACAAAAACAACAATAAAAAGAAAATTACTCACAAGCCAGGGGATGAACCTTGGCTATAATATAAAAGCACTAAGGTATGCCATCTTAGCTATTCTAATTAACTTCTGCCAAAGATGGAAGCAAATGTAAGTGTGCATACACTACCAGTAAAATAGTAATATGAACATAGACCAAGGGTGCAAAATCAAGTGTGAAAAATAAAGTTGCCAGGTGGTCAATTAATCTGTCTTCCCAGTTATCAACTCTTGGTCCATTTATTTGACTATTCCTTTGGGTCTTATCATGGTATCTCGTTTGGTTCAAATTTCATAACTGTTTTCTGTCTTTGTAGACTTTGATGCTTGTGTTAGATTATTTGTAGATTCTGAATCTGAGTCTGTGAGTATAGGTGTGAGTGAGTGTCTGGTCAAGTTTTTTTATAACCCTGAATTGGATTAAGTAAATTTGATAATAATTGGTTACTATTTGTTTGTAAAACAGAGGTAACAGAATACCTCCAGGTGTCTCTTTACAGGTATATTGGAGGACTAGATTCATTCTACACTCTGAAGGACTTCACAGAACTGTGAACACAATTATATGCACCCGATTTACTAGCCAAGCAGTATAAAATTCCCATATTTGCTCAAACACCATACAACACTGGTTACTGCTATAAAAATGGTAAGGCAATTTAAATTGACTTGTCAAACCTATATCTGCTTCCAGGTACTCTTTCCAGCACTGAAGAGTAAATCCATAATTTATTAACTGTTAGACCTAACTGTCAGTCCTTGTCATTCTTACTAATGCTCATATGAGCACAGACTGTACCTTACAGTACAATGAGCTGTTAGTCTGTAATTATAGATTTTTTTGCACAGCAAAGCACATCTAGACTATCAAAGTAAGGCATCAAATGTTTAGTGGCAGTAGCAACATTAAGGCAAATATTAAGTAGAATTATATACATCTATAGCAACTTGTAAGACTAGGATATGCTGTAAGTAGGTTCTGTCAAAAGGAAGACTATGACTGTTATTAAATATATTATCATAAAATGCAAAACCCAGCTTAATATTTAACTTTGTGTTTAATTTTTGCCTGAATTTTGCACAACACATAAAGGCGTATATAATAATCTTACACCTGCGAAATTTAAGCGGGATAAAACAACTTTGATAATGGGTGAATGGGCAATTATTATTTTTTTAATGACTTTTAAATAATGTGTACTCATTCTGAATTTATAATTTTTAAAAATATTTTCAGTGTAGTATAGTTTAGAGTCATTATGCTCACTGCTCTCGACTGGGTTCAAATCCAGACCTGAGGCCTCACGTATATAAGATGTGTACACACAAAAATGTTGCGTACGCTGTTTCCACACTCACACTGCGATGTATAAAAACACACACATTCTCACGCCAGCTCAAACCATAGCGTACGTAAGTTTTTGGCTCGTTTTTGCAAACCCAGCATCAAAGCAGTACTACTGTTCCTGGGTGGCTTCCCTTTATTTTTTAGATTCACATCCCTGAATCAAATACACTGACATTAACCGCATATCATTTTTTAGTTTAAAGCATCTGACTGTAATCAACCTGTAAGCATATAATAGTGTATGGAATGGCCAAACTATTCCTGATGCTATGAGTGTTTTAACCCACTGCATTTGAGTGTGGAATCACGGATCTACAGCAGATGATTGGAGGCCTCTACCATAGATTCTGACAGGACCAGAGAGAATTCTCGGGGTACAACTTCTAGCACACGCTGCCTCAACCATGTGGACAGTCTATTTGAACTTCCTCTATTCGGCAAACACTTCAGAGCCTTTCCTGCACAAACCTTGCGGTTCAGAAACAGTTTTATCCCAAGGGATATAAACGCACTCAATCAGTCCACCAAGAGCCCCTGGTAGAACTGTTTGTATTTATAAGTACAATACCTCACTGTAAACTTGCACTACAGTTGTAATATTGCACAACCTGAGCCACTTATGCTTTCATATTGTATATTTTTCATTTTTTTTATCGTATTATTATTATTATTGTTGTTGTTGCTGTTTTTGTTGTTATTTTACCATTTTATAGGAAAATAAGTTTATGGAGGATTTGTATATTGAATCTCATTGTACTTTACAATAACAATAAAGGAACTCAATTCAACAGAACAGAGCGTGTATTTACAGATGATGATGACTGGCTTCTAAGTTGATTTAGATTTACAGGCGCTATTTTCTTGGAGCTCTTGATATAATTTTTCAGATGAAATGCAGTAAAGTATATATATTAAATTATACAGATAAATTTTTAACATCTGTTCAGTTATTGTTCCTGCCTCGCGCTGTATGCTTGCTGTAACATCTGTTCAGTTATTGTTCCTGCCTCGCGCTGTATGCTTGCTGGGACTGGCACGACCCTGGATGGATAGATGGATGGAATAATTAAACATGTACTATGAAGATATTTCAATGTTCTTTAAAGGTTTTGAAGAATCTGTGTTCTAAGCTTTCAGATGGCTTGACATTTATTTAAGAGCTGATTGTGTGGCGATTGATTACTTGGAGAAAGAAAAGGAAGGACAGGAATTGGGGGTTAGTACGTTTGAAACAGAAAGTACTGCTGCATTAAATTATTTCATCGAGGGTTGCGCACAGCACAGCAAATATCTTGCAGGAGACAGGAACAATCTCTGGACGGGGCTTTAATTCCTATCATCATAAAAATGATATCAAGTAAACATCTTAGAATTTAAATTGTTCAGAGAGCTGTAATATCATGAATGTAATGTATTCGGTGTCCTGTCAGAGGAAGAGAAAGCCCATTTAAGCAGCACCTAGTGATTCACACACATAAAGTACATAGAAGAACATACAGAATACGAAGTATTTAATGTGCTACTTTAGCAACAATGGGATTTGAGAAACTAGTAAATTAAAAGATGTTAAGATTAAGTTTATGATGTACTACTTAAACGGCAAAATAAACTATGTGATTAAAGTGGAAATTTCAAGACTAAGTTGACATTTTGAGCTTTTATTCCCACTGTGTGCCTATTTTTTTTCTTTTCTGTATACCCTAATAAGCTTCCATATGACACTCAGACAGTGGGCTACGACTTGCCTTTTCACAGCAACTTTGATATCTGACAACTTCTTTTCTATTTTGGGCACTGTGAGACTTTTTGAACTTGAACTTTCAATCAACTTCCTTTTGTTTTTTATACAACTGCTTAAACCAACAAACAGTACGATTTTTCTTGCCTCCACTTGGCATTCACTGATATTCTTCTTTTTTCCATGTGCTTTTGCCATTGTCTTTTCACAGAATGTTGAACTTAAGGGAATATTTATATTGATTGAGTTGATTGGTAAGTGTAAATTGATCTAGTGTGAGAAACTGTAGGTATCTATGCAGATATGGATTGTCACCAGGTTCCCAATAATACAAGGTGCCGACAAGCATGAGATGTAGTTGAGTAGGTTCAGTAATTGAATAAATAAATGAAAGAACAAATATACATATAGCATACTTTGCTTATTGACTGATTCAGTTACTCATTAGGTAGACATTTTATAAAGCGAAATAATATATGGCCCCAAGTAAAACACTGTATGCAGTATACACAAAAGTAATTAACAAAATTAATTTTTTAAACATAACATACTTAAAAATTACAGCAGCAATTGTGAAATAACAATTGTACCTTAAAGGGTTACAGTGGTTAGGAGTAGGACAGCTCCTAGTGTGTGAGTGCAAATTCTGGTCTGCTCACTGACTGAGGTTTTCTTTGTGTCTATGCAAGTTTTTTTCTTGCATACTTCAGCTTTGCTCCCACATCCCAAAAAATTTTGTTAGTTTATTTGATGATTGCATTGTTATAAGTAAATGTGAAAATGTGCATTACTATTGTCATTCAAAAAGAGGCATGAGGCCTATACTTATAATCTGTTATGGGAGAGGAAAACTGTAAAAAACCAATGTCCCATGAAACAAAGTCATTAATTCTTTAATTAATTTGTTAAACAAAGTAAACACTCAAAAACAATGCTTGATTATAAAAAAAGTCTTAAGTTCTAAAAACTTACTATGAAAAGACGAAAATCTGAAAATATAAAGTAGACAAGGCTAAATAACTAAGGCTACAGAACAATATTCAACCTAAAAAGTAAACAAAACCACGTCTGAAATGCAAAAAGCAAAACCTGGTAGTGACCAACCCAAAAAAGTCCAGATCGGAAATCCAAATGAAAAGGCTATATAGGCCCACCCCACAGGCAGCCTTAGCAACTGCACTCTCAGGAGGCTCGCCCCCCCTTGGACCCAACATACAAAAAGAAAGAAATATAACAAGTAATAGTAACATAAATACAAGACAAAATAATGCATAAACAAGGAGATACCAAATAAAATAAATAAACTACACCAAGAAAGAAAACAAAAACATATTCTATAACTTAAATCACATAATAATCATCAAAATCAAGGTTGGTTCAGGGTTGTTGTCTACTTTGTTAAATTGAATTAAATGGATCTAATAATCAATGAATACTTGAAATAAAGTATGACTTCAGACAAAAAATATTTAGAAAGTAAAAAAAAAGTAAAAAAAAAAATAAAAAATCACATGTCACGAGACCCTAATTCATAAAAACAGAAGACTGAGCTTCTTTCTGTCTACTTTGCTAGTAGCAATTGTTTTAAACAAATTATTAATTATATTTAGGAATAAATAAGAAGGAATGTGTTTAGGCATTGTACTGAACCTTGATGTCACAAATCAGTGGAGCTATAGAAACAGAGAAGGCAACATGTTATATTTTTAATATTTTTTAATTTCTACAGTGTTTGATCAGTTAAACTATTATAGTTGAAGTGTACTGTATCCTGTTTTATCTGTGCCTACTATTCACAAGGGAAGTGCTTGTGCACAGCAGGAAAAATCACAACCTCTGCAGAAAGTGATATTGTACAGAAAAAGTACATTTAATCTCAAAATAAATCGTTTAACCTCTTTTTTACTGCTTAAATTATGATAAATAAGCAATTATATATCCTTATTTCCTTTACATATGTCTTGAAAAGGTAATGTGATCATATAAAAATGTACACAATATGAATGTGCATAATTTATGAGCTTCACCATAACTTAGCCCCTCAAACATTTAAAATGGAATGAAGAAAACAAAGACTATAAAGTCTACATTATTATCAGTAAAAAGCACTTGAGAATTTATGTAGCATTTCACTTTGCCAGATATTGTCCCTTGCTTTGATCAGACAAGGACATATTTTATTTATTTGATTCCTTTTCTGTTCCTTGTCACACAATAGTCCCTCAAGAGCAAGTAGAGTTAATGTTTGGGCTAATTACATTCTTGCAAAGTCACCTTCGGCTTGGCCAAGAAATATAAAAAAAGCTGTCAACACTGCTGAACTATCACAAAGAAATTTCAATCATTTTAGACTATTTCAAAAAGGTCTTGCACCGATAAACCATATTCAAATATCCAGCAAAAAATCAGAAACATCAGCTGTCACAAGCAATTCAAAGAACAACTGGCCTATTCACCCTGCGATAATAAACAGCTATACAAAAAACATGCCAGCACGCAAAAGTATCTCAGCCACATTTATTTGAAAGACATAACTATATTTTATAGCAAGAGTGGAGGCAAACTGAAACTAAAGCTAATAGGATACAGAAAGCAGAATGTAATTTAAAAAAAAACTTGAAAAAATAAATTCCATATCTCATCTGTTACTAAAATGGCCTTGACTGATGGATATAATTTAGGGTGCTAGATACAAGAGAAAGCACTTCAGGCATCAAAATCTTTTTTAAAAGATTAATTACTAACCAATCAGGACTTTCTTTCGAAAAACTGTTACATTGTAAATGAAGCTATCATATAGTTATTCCATGAAATAAAACTGTAATTTATTTTTTACACCTTCACCAAATGGTCTGCCACAGATTCCTTCAAGCTATAAAGTGCCTTTGCTTCCAATAATGTGAAAGTTTTTTTAAGATTCAACCTGCAGCTCAATCAATTATTAGTATTATTATTACAATCTGTTGTATGCATGATGCTTTAACCTTTTCAAGTGACAGATTTTAGGTGATAGTCCTTAACCTGAATGTCTTCTTATGCTGGACATAAGTGAAATGCATTCTGGGAAAGCTGCAATGCAAGTCAGGATTTAGAGCATTTTACAAAGTTAGAAAGTGAAGAGGAGCTTCAGCTTTGCAGTTTGCTTGCAGCTTTTTATGAATCTTACACTTGTATGAAAATGACTTACTACCATTTTTTCGATTTTAAGAAACTGTCTGCCCTGCCAGCACTAAAGAAAGCCAGTTGTGTGCACTTATTTTGGGCTAGAAGGGGAGGAGTGTGTGGTTGCCTTATATTATTTATATATATATATATTGTCAGAGATGGCTGGGGTGGCGACTCGGCCGGGATGCCCAGGAGGACCAGACTTGCGCCTTCCCCAGACCATGTGGGGGCGACCACCCTGGTACCTTTGGGGGCCACGGGTTCAGAACTTTGAAGCTCCACCCTGTAGGGGCCCGTGGTCACCGCCAGGGGGTGCCCCTATGCCTTTGGAGCCCTGGGTGTGGAGGAAGTGCTCGGGGGAAGAGGAGCAGGGACACCCGGAGTGCTTCCAGGGATACAGCCGGCACTTCTGCCACACTGGGGCATGTCGGTGGAAGATTGCCGGGAAACACTTGGAGCACATCCGGGTGATTATAAAAGGGGCCGCCTCCCTCCATTCGATAGCTGGAGTCGGGTGAGGAGAAGGACAGAGCTCGGGTGGAGAGGGAAATAGGCAGCCTGAAGTGAAGAGAAAGGCATTTGTGTTGGCCAGGACTTTGGGGGAGTATTTGGGGTTGTTGTGGTGCACTTATTGAATTGTAAATAATAGAAATATGTATAATAAACGTGTTGTGGGTGACGTCAACGTGTCCGCCTGTCTGTGTCCGGGCCGGCTTCCACTATATATATATATATATATTTTTTTTTTTTCTTCAAAAAGAGTCTCTCTGTTCAGTTGCATCTGTGAACACATTAACACAAACTGAACTGTTTTTAACTAAAATTGACAGTTTCATGAAGCTCTGTAGCTGTTTGGCTGCTGGACATTTGAAAAAGAGCCGTCATTCTCTCTGGCAAAACATCTTTCTTTTCATCTTCAATTAAGGATTTTTAGTTTGTAATTACAGGTACTGGATCACCAGAAGCATCTTACTGATGTGAAGGTTTAGCCAACCCAGGTTCTATAAATCAAGCCAAGTATCTAGATTGTCCATTCCTTGTCTAGCTGCAGTTGCTTTAGAGCTCAAGGGTTCGCCTTTAAGAAGCCCTATATTGGTGATAAAACTCAGTTAAAGTAAAGGTTTGGAAGTAAAGACGGCCCCTGCCATTAGAGGTCCCTAGAGTTGAATATGTGTGGTATAGTACAAACAATGAGACAGGTAAGCATGTACAGGTAACAGTGGTATAGCTGTTTTTCCCATTAAAAAAGAACCTAAGAGTTTAGGTGGTACCCTTCGCTGCACCTGACGACACAATCAAACATCTTCTTTTGTCATGTTTCTGTTGTTCAGTGCACAACATCAAAGCTGCCATTCCAGGACAGTCATCTCCATTGACAAGCCAGCTGTAGAGTTAGAATCTAAAATCATTAAGTGTGAACTACACAAAAAGCCATGCAGAATCCTCCTTTGAGAGAAAGAAAAAACCTTTTGTTCTTCTCAAAAACATAATCAGATTGTTTTATTATTGGAAAAACTTCTTTATCTTTTACCTTTCCAATGTAAGTAGATTTGGACTATGGGTGTCAGACTCAGGTCCCGGAGAGCCTCAATGGCAGCAGGTTCTCATTCCAGCCACTTTCTTAATTAGTAACCAATTTCAGCAAACATACTTGTTGTGCCTTAATTTAAATCGACTTAGTTTTTAAGATTCAGATCCATGATTTTGTTTTTCTTAACCAGCTGCTGTACGTGAGCAGGAGTTTATAATTTCTGTCAGGGAGGAGTCATAGGATGCATTCAGTGAGATAAACAGATGCACATTAGTCAAAAGACAAAAATATTAAGAGAGTAAAAGAAAGAAAGACAGAAAGACTTGGGTGATGGCATCATTAACAAGCAAGGTGTATTAACTGCTTGAGTACTGGATTTTAAATGACAGGTTTGTTGATTTGTGGCATCTCAAGAGGAGAGAGAGGAAAACATGAATTGTATAAAAGGAAGACAAACCTGCTCAATCTACTTTAATGCTTCCTTAATTCCAGTGCTTTTCAAAGTCTACAACAAATATACACGCGCCATGTATAGTACAAACCTGAGGATTTTGTAATAGCATCTCTTCATTGTTAACGGAAACATTTCCTGTTTCTCTGAAATGGTGAAAACAGCAATGCACCCAAAAATGCCCAGCACAAAAAAAAACACAGCACATGTTCAAAAAGGACTCTCATTTGTCTGATTTAGTTGTGTTTTGTTATAATGCTTTGTGTCCAAATACATAAAATATGTAAGCGTTTACCAAGGGGACTTAAAGATGAACCATACAGTCACATCTGCTTCTTAAAATCTCAATAGTAACGCCATCCACGCACAGTGTAAAAGCAGTGTTTGACACGCTCTAAACTCCTAGATTGATCATTTGCATTTAATTGACATTTTGATTTAACAAACACCTTTTCATACGTATGCAATCAAAAATCCAGTATTTACTTCATAATGCTATGATTTAGATTTCACTCGTTTATATTAAGCTGCTGAGCATGTATTGTGATTTAGTGTTATTTAGAAGTACAAAGAAAAATTTAAAGTAAATAATCTCAGATTGCAATTTTTATGTTGGTGCTCTCATGTCAGGTCATAGTTAATAATAGTGTGCTCTAGTCTTGACATTTACAGTAAAAGTCTTCATGAAAGCCTTTAATACTACCATAAGTTCATCACTCTAGAAGTCCAGTCCATCTTTAAAGCCTACAGAGCAATGAGAAAGGAAGACGTCTTCCTGCTTGAGGAGGAACGTGAGCAAAGAGGATGAAAGTGACCCAACTCCTTATTGTATGTTTTCCTTCACAGTCAACTGCATTATACGGAATCATCATAAAATAACTTTATTGTATGGTCGACTCCAAATAAAGATATTCACTATTAACAAAAGCTCATCAGAGGAGAGGATAACAAAGAATCTTGGGAGTTTTTTTTTATGGGGATATTGATGGTGCCAGAAAACTAAGTGATCCAGATTAAAGGAATGACAGATTTCTTCGGCTCTCTGTATAAGAATAATATGACTTGTGGACTATGGCCATGCAATTCATCCCAGCCAGTACCCCCAGGCCTCCCTGCGACATGGAGATGCCCCGAATTCCAGCAGGGCATCATGGACTATGTAGTTTTAGTACAGAGCCCTGCTGGATAATGTCGGGGCCACCAGGAGACGCTGCAGGGAGACTCAGAGATGTTTATTTTCCCTATAACCCGGAAGTACGTCTTAGGCATAGCGACAGAGGAAATGACATACTTCTGGGATGAAGAAGAAGAGTTTTGATCTGACCCGGAAGTGATAAGAATCACATGGACTGAGGGATTAGAAACACTTCCGGGTCAGGGACTATAAAAGGATTATGGGAAATCCCAGCGGGTTGAGCTGAGTCGGGTGGCAGGAGACAACGCGTCTGGGAGAGTGGAGGATTATTTATTATTGGTTATTGATTGGTTATTGTATGAGTATTGTGGAGTGTAGGGTGCTTTGTGCACTGTATAGTTTAAATAAAACAAATTATTGGACTTTTATCTGGTGTCTGGCGTCTGGTGTGAGGATTCAAGGGGATGACAGCGCCCCCTATCTGTCACAGACTATAGTAAGAAATCAAAAAGGCAGTTACCCAGTTGGTAAAAATACACGCAACTTAGAAGCTGACTATATTCACTTTATTCTTCCTATTTACTGGATTGGTAAAGATACAATTTATCCACGTCAAGAATCCAAAATAAAAAGCATAGGCCAAGAATATAGTAAATGATACAACTAAAAGAGCCCCAGTGATGACCATGAGCATGTTTTAATATGTTGAATGGCTTCAAGTGAATGCAGGTTAACTGAATTATGACAAATGTAAAAGTTGTTGTTTTCCAGCCAGGGTTTTCCCCCAGCTGAGGTTTAAACTTGTGATTTATGTCTGTTTTGTTCATTTTTGTTTCTTTTATTTATATTAATGTTACTTCTGTTGATTGTTTGTATTATTCCTTGTTTTTGATTGTGCCTATGTATATAAGCTGCCCGGGTTATGTTCCATGTGTTTTATGGGTGATCCCCTCAAGAGGTGAAGCCACCTACCAATCACCTCCAGGAGATGCCCTTTGCCCTATAAATCCAGTGGTCTCCAGTAGTTCCTGGCAGTTCACTTTGAGTGCACTCTGGGAGTTTGGTGACTTGTGTTTTTCTCTGGTTTATACTTTTTTGATAACTCTGGATTTTTGACCTTTGTACTCTGTGTTTTGACCTTGAATTGGAATTGTGATTTGGGACTTCACTTGGATTCCATTTTGCGTGTTGTATTCTACAGAGCTTTATTCTTGTGCTACAGAACATTTTGCTTAAAATAAATCTTTTTATTTATAAAGACTCTGTTTTCCATTTTATCTAGCGGGTTTAGCAGCATAGCCTTCTTTATTGGTATTTTTGCATTTTTTGGGACTTATGTGCCTTGGGACTTCTAGTCACAGCAAAACTAAGGCATGGTTATGTGGTGGATGTTGGGTTGAGAGTGATAACTATGACAGTACAACCATCTGAAGAGCTGCTTTCAGCGATTTCAGCAGTTTCCAGTCTAGAATTGCTAATAGATGGAAAGCCAAAAAAAGAGAAAAGTGCTCGATTTTAAATACACATCTAGAGCAATGGCCAGCGTAAAAGTCTTTTAACCATCCCCTAACCTGCAGAAATGCAGAAGAGCAAAATATCTCCTAATGTAGACTGAGGAGACTCACAAACACACACAACCTTAGAAGTGAACAGAGGTTAGTATGAGCAGGCATAATAAAGCCATGAACCAAACCTAAAAATAATCTAGACAGGAATTTGATAATCACAATCTAGAACCTACACAATCGAGGAAATGCAATACTTTCCTTTAGATCAGTGGTTTTCAAGCATGGTACACTGGTGGTATGGGAAGAATTACTGGGTGGTACGCAAAGGAACACACACACAAAAGTTTAAAAATCCAGGAGCAGCAGAGAGGGAGAGACATTGTAGGCGCTGTTGTGATTGTAGTTACACCTCAAAAATGCTTCAAGTTTTAAACATAAGATTATGGGTGTATATTACAAAAAAATCCTGCATGTTTTAACTTATAAAGCAAGAAAATCCCAGTCTGCCTTCATGGCAAAACAGGCTTTTT
Organism: Polypterus bichir lapradei; assembly: GCA_026402145.1. Lineage (NCBI taxonomy): Eukaryota > Metazoa > Chordata > Cladistia > Polypteriformes > Polypteridae > Polypterus > Polypterus bichir. Next base: position 39,380,736 of record JANRMT010062841.1, read on the forward strand.
ATTTTCGCATCCTTTGAAACATTATAGAATCAGTTGTCAAATAAAAATAACACTATGCATGTGTTGAGAGTTGTGAATGTCGAGACCAATCAAATGTCAGTTGAGGGAGTTAAGCAAGTAGCAAGATTATTTAGCTTGAAATACAGAGCCATACGTAGAACGAAAGCTTAGCATTTATCCTTGAATTGCTATGGACATGGCTACTGTTGTCCATTTTTTGACTGCTGTATCCAGTTAAGTGGAATTTGGTGCCTGCACTGGGGAAACACAGGATCCAACCTTTGACAAGGCACCATCATTGCATACAGTACATCCGACATCATATCATGCCAAAATGAAACGTATATAGTTACTCAGTTAAAACTATTATCCAGAAATTTGTTAATATTTTGAAGCACAAAACAAATCTTTATAATCATGCAAAGATTTAACAAGAGTACATAATCTCAGAGAAGTGGAATTAGCAGGGCTAGTGGCTACTGATACAGCAAGCTTAATTAGTAAAACAAATCAGTAAACATTAAATTTGTAATGGCCATTGTTTTATTAACAAATGTAATATTTATTAGTTTCTTAGTATAGCCATTAAAACATGACTGAAACACATATGATACGTATTTGAATGGCACAAAATGAAATGGGATGTTGTCTGTAGTTGCGACTAATTTCTGGATTTACAAGTATACAGATTCAATGATTAATTCTACATTAATACACCAAAGTTTTACCCTTTATATGAGGTAACTTGAAAACAAAAAAACAAGCCCTGTTTTATAGGAATTCTGGAATATGAACGAAAGGTTTAGAAAATGAAAGCATCAGGTGTATGGCATTTGAAATCTGCCTTAATTTGATGTGTGGATTAAATATTAACCTTCCGTAATTCTGTAGCTAATGTGCTCTCCATACACTGATGCCGTTTGTCAACAGCAAAAATGTCACAAATCTGACAGTGATTTTTTAACGAACCTGATTTCAAAAGTACATTCTTATTAAAGCAGCTTTAAAGATTTTGTGCTAATTAAAATAATTCATGTGGCAATAAAATAATAATGTCTGATTTTTTTAGTATTGGTTTTAAACAGCATTTTTTATTCAGGCAATGGACAGAAACTAAGTGATTAAATTTAGTTCATGCACATGGTTCATGTTTATCCTTTATAAACCCCACACTGAAATCCCCTAATGTCCAATAAACTGCCTGTATTTGTTGCTACCCTTTAGGGGGAATTCCCCTCTCTGTCACACACGAAATTCAAGTTCTGAACGGTATATTTTTTGAAAATGAAAAGTATGGGAATTCAAGGCTTTTTATTTTATATCAAAACAGCTTTGTTCATACATTAAAAATAATTTAATTAGAAAGACTGGCATGGATAAGAAAATTTTAGAGACACATATGCTCTCAAAAACTATAGACAAAGGTTTGTTAAACCTCAAATACTAGTGATGGGTGATTCGCAAACAATTTTTTGTTGTTGAACGACTCTTTTTGGTGAATCATGGGAATCGATTTGTGAGCATGAATACATCATTTCAGTAGAGCTCAACAGACATGCTAAAGCACATGTGTGATGCTGTCAGTTTCTTCTGTTCAGAAGTTTTAAGCGTATGTGCAAATACTACCCGTCTGATTCATGATTCTCATTCACTTCACTTATGATTCTTTCTAGTCAGAGCTAAATCGTTATCAGTGAACAACAACTATCATTGATCATTGTCTCGGCCATCATACAAGTACAAACAGTAACAACACATTTATATTAGAAAGTTTTGTTTGTTTGGCATAATTCGCTATTTGAATTTTTTTCAACAGAACATATAAATATATTAAACTAGTATGTTTAATTTATACTTTATACAGCTTAATTGCACCAAGCATGTGCCATTCACCAATCATTTCACTTACAAATAAGTCACACAATTCTCGTTTATTTTATTAATGAACTGAGACCAAATTGTATGATTCTTATTTGTTTGATTCACAGCGTGAATGACTGAAATATTACCCGAGAATGGCTTGTACAATTCTTGTTCACTTACGATGCTCAGACTTAGTGTGTTGTTTTAATTATGCATTTTAACAATATTGTCCTGGTTCTTGCTTACAAAGAGGTTAATATTATAAACAGTATGTTTAATATAAAATTTTATATATACATATATAAAGTAAATAAATGATTAATTTTAATTTCATTCCAGGGTTAGCCCCTTGAAATGTTTTGTTTTTTACTATGGGTGAATCAAACAAATCAAATGAATCAATTTCTTAAATTGGGTAGTTCAAAAGAATTAAATCAGTAAAGGGAATCGAAATACTCATCACTACCAAACACTATTTTTGGGCAGATAATGTCATCTTTACATTTACCTAATTACAGTTAAGTTCTTAACAATTTAAGGTCGAAATAGATTGGTGCTACTTTGGAACATTTAAATTCTTGTGAATGGTATGGCAAGCCAAAATGTTGGGAACCTTTGCTTCTGACAAGAAATGCAAAGAGTCTTTACTGTCCTGAGCAATAACAATTAGGTAATTGTTTCCCTCTACTCAAAGAGCAGGTAAGGAGTCATGTTCATCAATATCCTTTTAGTAAATAAGGTTGCTGTTTCCCTAACATTGAGAAGTAGTTAACCCATGGGGGTCAGCATTAAAATGACTATCAACATCGTAACATGCACATTAGCAGAGAAACCAGACATTTCATTCCTCTGTGCTTAACATGAACTATGCTCTTTGATTACAACTAGGATATCAATAGGAAAGAAATGTCTAAGCTTGGGAGACATGTATATCAACGCTCATCACCACTTCATTCTCCAGTCTGCTTCAACAAGCATTCCATTTAGGGACAGCTGACATAATGGTGGAGGTTTTGTTCTTGTAGTGCGTTGCATGTTATCAGTACATTCAAGCAATACCATGTGCAATATGAAATGTGTGATTTAAGAAGTTCCATTCAAGTTGAAAAGTTGCTGTGGTATTCTTTCTTCAACTTCTATAAAACCTACAATACAATAAAACATTACAGTACCAAGCTGTTGGCAGAGGTGATATAAATAGATGTGGAGGCAAAACTAATTCTCAAAAATGAAAAATCTAGTAAACCGATAATGTAGTGCTGATTAGCGAAATTCACCAAGGGTTTTTTGCAGTGTGGTGGACGGGACGCCCCTTCCAGCATATCTGCCGGGGTAGCAAGCATGGGAGACCCAATACCTCCCCCGGACACTAGATGGCAGCCTCCCTGGGTTGTAGCGGTGCCTCGGACTCCTGCAGGGCTTCATGGGAGTTGGAGTTTGGTGCAGCCCTGTGCCAGGGGTTGCTGCCACGGGAACTGCTGGGCCCTTGTGGGCAGTATTTTCGGGTGCCTAATAAAAGGAACCAGCGGCCACCACTTGGTGGCCAGAGTCGGGAGGAGGAGAATGAGGTTGCCTGGGAGAAGTGGTGGAAGAAGAAGAGTGTGCTTTACATTGTGTGGTGCTTTACTTTAGTTTTGAGACTGTGTTAGGGCTGAGGGACACAGGGAAGATGTGGACCTCAGCTGAAGAAAATAAAAAGCATTTTGTTGATTTTAGTGTGCCTCCGTTGTCAGTCTGTGTCGGGTCGGTGCATATATAGCGCCTTTTATCACAGCAGCAAAAATGCTGTGTTCACCTGTTTCCTTGTTCACATTTTCACGGACGTTTGCCATGTGACTGGCTTAAACAAATGTTTTTTCCCAGTGCCCCATGATGCTTTGTGAGACCAGCATGGCATCCCAGAGCAGTAGAAGCCAATGTTGGATGGGATAGCCCCTGAGTATGTAATGCTGATCCTAGTAATGGGCTAAAAATAGTGAAAATCTTTTGAATACATTTAAAAACAAAATGCGCATGCATAAAGAAATCGGAAATATGTCATTGTATTCACGGTTTAAAGGTAATGTCTTTTTGTGTGGACTTATATATGACCTGCATGTAATATATGAGCCTACCCCTTTAATAATATTACCCAGAGTGCTGTGCAGTTGATGTTAACAGGAAGGAGTGAAGAATCCATGTGCTTTATTTGATAGTAGCAACAGTGAATGAGCAAAGGCAGCAGGGAAAAAAACAAACTTCTTTTCGGTTTGACAGAGGTGAGTACTTGTAATGGAATCTTTGCGGGGTAAGCTTTAGTGAATTCCTGTCTAGAAGAAATGTTACTCCTCTAATATTTAATTGTATTAATTTTACCTCATGGAGATACAGCGATGAAGAAGTTATCACTGCTGCCTCACAGTTCAGTTTACATATTTGGCCACAATAATTGGTTCAAACCAGTTCAGTTTTTCCTTCCCTACTGAGTTCAATGCACTTTACTGAATTTGGGAAAATTCCCAAACATTTCTGAGATTTCGCCAAACTTGAGCTGAAGCAAATTCAGCGGGTTCAACTCTGCACTAGTAGAGTTGGGTTCTTCAACAACATACACAGATAGAAGCTGGTTAAGGGTACATTTTGCACAAAGTTTTTCTTCATTCAGATAAACACAGATATGGGAAAGAAATTAGCAAGTAGGGTGGTAGGTAGTAGTACTTCAAAATTCAACTGGACATTTTTGCAAAATGTCGGTGAATGGAGATTGATGAGCTAAGTGCAGCTGAATGACCTGAGCTTGTCGAAATTGTTCTTACATTCTTAAACTAATGAAGAAACCCGCCAAAAAGTTTCTGTCAATAAAAAGGTGCAAATAAAACAGTTTACATGCCTTAAACCAGTAATGACTTTTTTCCCTAAACAATAGCTTACACAGGAGGTATGAAAAGTGTTAGTGTTGAAGTGTTAATGAAAAGATTTGGATATGTTTTTTAAAATCTTAGTAATGACATTTAGCAGCTACAAATTTCTGTTCTGTTCTGTTGTGTGGACACTGTTATTTAGCAAAAACGGTACTCGTGTGTTATAACCCTGACACTCAACCCAAATAGCGCTTCTCCATTCACTCCTCATTTGAGAATCATAAATTTAATTTCGTCGACCCGGAGACGTTAGCTCCCACACAACAGAAGTAATGTTTCAAAAGTAATTAAAAATCAAATTTTACGTATTCTTGTTTTTGTTTTGTAAATAAACAAATGTAAAAAATGATTACTTTTTTCTCTTGCCTCTTACCGCAACAACTCTTTTCACCTTTTAGCTACATCCATTCAACTTCCTCGATGAATTGTGCAATTTTGCTGAATTGGTGCGGAAGGGATAACAGAGAACTTTATCATCTGAGACCAATAGGTAAGAACTGACTCTTGAGATATTTATAAAAAAAAACAACAAAGTTAATCTCCATACATTACATGTAAGGCAGAGATTTCATCTAAAGTATGGTACCTTTTTGTTGTGAAAACCAATCTCATTGATATATGAGTGGCTTATTAATATTCTCTAATGTGATACAAAGAAACCTTTCACATCAATCCCTGTTCACCAATAGCTGAGTGTGGCTTGTGACTGTCCATTTGTGAGACCTCAGTGACAATGTTGTTCAGATCTCACCTGAAAACCTACTTTTTCCATTTTCGTTTTAATCTGCAATAACTACTAATTACAAGCTAACTCTTTTGGATTTATGATTCTAATACTTGTCTACCACTTGTGCTAATTCTTAGTGTTAATTAAAACCTGTGTATATTTAGCACCTTGTTTTTATCTGAATGTCATACTCTCCCTAGAGTCTCAGTATTTCATAGTAATTTGACTTGGGTTTGCCTTGTCTTGTTATATTCAGTTGTATCTTGCTGTACACAATTCCTAAAGTCATTGTATCCGGTGACATTTTAGACATACCGTATGCAGAATGCAAGGTTCTGCATGTACAAAATATTCATGTTGTATAGTATGTCACAAGGTCTGTTGATACGTTTCTTTGTTGAAATGATACAAAGTGAGAGTGGCAGTATTATATTTATATACCTTAACAACATTTTCTCTTTACAAGATCATTTGGGCCCATAGTGCATCCTAACAGCAGTCACTGCAAGACAGGAACCAGTATTGGATCCATGACATAGAATACTCATGCATAGCTGATTTAGATTCACTAATGAAACTAACAGACATGAAAGCTGGAGTGATTTGGAGTACCAGGAGAAAATCTTGGGGAGAACATGCCAACTCCATACAAACCATGGCCAGTCTGGGGTTTGAATCGAAGACTCAGGAACTGTAAGGGCAGCAGCATTACTATTGTGAATACAGTAACTGTTTTAATGTAAGGCAAGTTGTGTTTATCAGTTGCAGTTTGGCACAATAAAAATAAAAAAAATATTCACGTTAATGTGTGTATCAAAAGGAAAACTGCTAAACTTCATTTTATTAGGTAGATTTTGACCAAATTCACTTACATCTAAATGAGGCAAACTAGGTTACACTGTGAAGCATGCAGAAAGTCAAAGAGCAGTGGAGTAGGTTTAAAAGTATATTTCAATGCAGGACAAGCTCATTCCTAAAAAGTTAGAATTGTTAGGAAATTTAAGAGATGGGAGAAATTACAAATGTAAAAGCAGTTGTATAACACAACAAATACCACACAAGTACAGTCAATCCTCAATATTTGCACATTTACGTTTTGCAATGTCAAGCATTTGCATGATTTTATTAGCAACTTTATTCACACTTTGGCAACCACAGACATTCTTGGGATTCGTGGCTATGGGAAGCAGAGAAAAAAAATAAGAGACAGGATGCATGCAAGTTTTGGGAGCGGCTCATATCCTTCTTGGCGCTTCACTGGTCTTGTTCAACCTACCATTGTAGATTAAAGAACTCCTCATGCATTTGTTGCATAGTTTAATTGTTTTGGTTGAAAAATCAAGTTTTGTGTTGCAATTGTGCCCCCAGAGCTTAGTGTAAGTCCTTCGAGCTCTAAGCCCAAGCATGCAAAGTCAGTGATCTGGCATAATGACAAAGGTGTTACGTAAAGTTGGTACTATAATGTCGGCAGCCACTGTCAGCAATAGACATCAAGGCTGCCGATCACATCATTGATTGCAGCCTCAATGTTAAACGTCACCTTGCCTCTGCTATGCCCCCGTACTCGGAGGCCCTTAAGGATCTGAAACGGCACATGAAGCAGACTTCGCTATTGGACAATTTCAAGCCTGTGTTCCTTCACAATCTCCAACGCAATCCGTCAACCGCAAAGGACAGAGTGTCTGAGATGATGTTGAGTTTCGACATCTTCTGACAGCAGCAACTAAAGTTTTTCTTATTGAGAATTTAGCACAAAGGGTCACAATATTCTAGGGAATGATTAGCGAGAAAAAGTGTTTTGCATGTTACCAATTTTATTTTGTGTATAACAATTTATGGGTTATTTCATGCTTACTGTGTTATGAAAATTGTAAATTATCAAAAATAATGTTTTTTTAATAAAGAATTCTATACAGAAAAGTCTATTTTGAGCAATCTGTAGCGAAAAGCTATAGATTCTGGTGGTCACAGGGACCCAACCCCTGTTTTCCATTCAACGTACTGTATTAACATTCGCCTTTTTGACTTTCCCGCTGTTTTCTAGCAATGTTACCACCACGAAAGTTGAGGATTGACTGTAACTCCAGCTCTAACTGCAAGGCTTACTGGGATGTGACCATAGTGGTTAAAAAATAATATTAGGAATCCTTAAAAGAAAGTTACACAGAAATACTGCAGAAACACGAAAAGTTGAACCCAAAGGTTCTATCAGTGTTTCGGTTAATATATTAATACCAGTAACGGCGGACTGCACAATAACGTTTAGCATTCGTTTGCTCAGAGGTTGATGCGCTTGTTGCTTCCTTAGCAGCTCTTCTTTTCTCCACTGTAGTGGCCCGCTTCTTCTCTTCTTTCATCGGCATCTTTTTGCATTAAAACTGATTAAGTCAGTGTTTGTGTTGCAATTACTTAGTATGTTATCCTTAATTTTTCACTTAACCTGGCACTTAAGTCTTCAATCTGCCTCAAGAATGATTAAAGATATGAAGAGGTAGGGGAAGTGACGGTGAAGGTGGTAGATGATGAGAACAGCAGCAGTACGCATAAGCCGCACCGCCACCCTGCTGCCTGCTGCCGAGAGTTGATTCTACAATAAAATAAAATAAAAATAAAAAGAGGAATAACCTTGGAGTTCTACATCACCCTGAAGCAGACAGTAGACGTCACGTAGTATATGTGTACCAAATTTCAGGTCAATAGCTCAAACGGTTTGCAAGCTGCTGGTGATTTAAAATCCTGGACAGACAAACGGACAGCCACGGTAGCATATTATATAAGAAGTAGTGAAATCGGAGAGAGAAGTGTTATTAGCATTGAAAAGGCTGAAATTAATTAAATCACTGGACTGGATAAATTTGGGAAGTTACTGATTTCATGAAATCACTGCACACTGCCATTATTCTTGGACTCTAGCAAATGTTCAATTATATAAATAGAAGATTGGTCTGACCCTAGTAATTAGAAAATATTGAACAATGCATGCAAAGTATTGGTGTATTACTCAACAATGAATATGATTTTTGACACAGCTGTGGTGTTTAACTAATATGCTAGAATTCCATGAGGATGCGACCAAATGATTTCATCAGAGGGGCCCATACGATATTATTTATCTTGATTTTTCTAAAGGTTTTTGATATTGTATTGTATAAGAACTAGTGATCAAACTAAACAAATTGTAAGTTGGAGGCATACATTGTAACTGGGTGGAAAATGGGCTTAAACATAGAAAGCAGAGGGTTATGGTGAGAAGAACTTTACCTAATTAGTCAAAGCTAAAAGTGGTGTTCCTTAGTAATCAGTGCTGAGGTCATTACTCTTTTATTAATTTAATTGAATAATCTCAATTAAAAGGCAACTAAAAAGCTGTTTAATATTGCAAAAGACACTATTGAATAACCTAGAGTCGGCAAAATAATTAAAAATGGATCTGAACAGAATTTAGACTTGGACATTGTAGTCACCAGGAGATGCAACTATGGCCCAAACCCCTCAGACAACCCTTCTCACACACCTCCAGATTATAGGCACAGTTCATTTCTCCACAAATGCCTGCCACAGGCTTTACCTCACACTCAGGTCTGCACAAACAGCATAAACTATTTTTTTCTCTTTTATCTTCCCTTCCTGTCATCTTCGTATTGTTTCATTCTTTTCCACTCAACTCCTCCTCAGACTTGTAATTTCAGGTGTGACCAAGAGGTACTTTTTGTCAGAATGGAATGATACCACTGTGGTGGGCTGGCGCCCTGCCCAGGGTTTGTTTCCTGCCTTGCGCCCTGTGTTGGCTGGGATTGGCTCCAGCAGACCCTCATGACCCTGTGGTTGGGATATAGCGAGTTGGATAATAGATGGATGGATGGATGGAATGATACCAAAAGTACTCCTGGGTCTAGGGTTATAAGGTCTACCAACTACTCAGTTAGACAAACTTGGAGGTGGAAGAGGAACAGAGACCAGGACTCTCCAGCAAGGAGGAGGAAGAGGAGGTCAGTGTGTCATGGAATAGGAAGGGAGGGAGATACAAAGGAGGCTAAGCATAGGCTAAACTAGATAGCTCGGTAACTTAAAGGAGGGAATAGAAGGACATATACTTTTATTTTGTTCAGCCTCTTTTATATTTTGTGTATCCTTCCAATTATTCCTATCTATATATTTGATGTTTCTCTATAAAATGCCTTTACTTTCCATACCTGTACTGTTCTGTTGTTTTTCGGGGTATGGGGTCTACTCCAGTGTGTCTTTATCTGGTCACAGAGTGTTGAAAATTCCGAAAGGAATTAGTAAGGTAGAAGTGAGTAGTTATTTTAAAGTGAGTTAATCAACAAGAACACAGAAGCACAGATGGAAGTTGCTTAAAGTTAAATTTTGCTCAAACTTGAGAAACTGTTTTTCCTAAAATAACTCTATATATGTGAAATAAATTACCAAGTTGTGTGGTGGATAGTAGTACTTTGGGAGCCTTTTAAAAACTCAACTGAATGATATTTTACAAAGGTTAAATGCATAGGAATTGACAGGCTATGTTGGGGTGAATGGTCTGTTCTTGTTAAAATTGTTCACGTTCTGATAGTTAAAATAAATGTCTAATAGGAAGCATTGTGAAGAAATGATTAGGACAATGCTGCCTCACAAATTCAGTGTCTAAGGTTTGAATCCTTCACTTGGTGAGTGACCGTGTCAAGTCTGAATTTTCTATACATGTTTTCATTAGACTTTCTTTACTGTGTTTTTCTTTCCACGTCTCCAAACATGCACACGTTTGGTTAGATAGATAGATAAATAGATAGATAAATAGATACTTTATCAATCCCAAGGGGAAATTCTCATAATCCAACAGCAGTATACCGAAATAAAAAATATTAAATTAAAGAGTAATAAAAATGCATGTAAAAGCAGACAATAACTTTGAATAATGTTAGCATTTACTCCCCCGGGTGGAATTGAAGAGTCACATAGTGTAGGGGAAGAACGATCTCCTCGGTCTGTCAGTGGAGCAGGACGGTGACAGCAGTCTGTCGCTGGAGCTGCTCCTCTGCCTGGAGATGACACTGTTAAGTGGATGCAGTGGATTCTTCATGATTGACAGGAGTTTGCTTAGTGCCCATCGCTCTGCCACAGATGTTAAACTGTCCAGCTTTATTTCTACAATAGAGCCTGCCTTCCTAACAAATTTGTCCAGGCGTGAGATGTCCTTCTTCTTTATGCTGCCTCCCCAGCACACCACCGCGTAGAAGAGGGCATTTGCCACAAACGCCTGGTAGAACATCTGCAGCATCTTATTGCAGATGTTGAAGGACGCCAACCTTCTAAGAAAGTATAGTTGGCTCTGACCTTTCTTACACAGAGCATCAGTATTGGCAGAACAGTCCAATTTGTCATCCAGCTGCACTCCCAGGTATTTATAGGTCTGTACCCTCTGCACACAGTCTCCTCTGATGATCACGGGGTCTATGAGGGGCCTGGGCCTCCTAAAATCCACCACCAGTTCCTTGGTCTTGCTGGTGTTCAGGTGTAAGCGATTTGAGTCACACCATTTAACAAAGTTTTTGATTAGCTTCCTGTACTCCTCCTCCTGCCCACTCCTGATGCAGCCCACAATAGCAGTGTCATCAGCGAACCTTTACACGTGGCAGGACTCCGAGTCGTATTGGAAGTCTGATGTATATAGGCTGAACAGGACCATTGGTTAGTTGGTGCTTATAAATTTGTCATTATTTGACTGTGAGTAAGGGTCTGTGCACTTATGGCCACTCTGACAGTCTGGTGCCCTGTCCAGAGTCTGTCCCTTTCTTGTGCCCAATGTTGCTGTGATAGACTCCAGGCCCCATGAGTCTGAATTGGAATAAATGGATTTGAGTATATTGTATTGTGTTAAATGTTTACGTTTATTTCCAAAATAATTTGCACAATTTCTCTGATCATTATTTTGCTAACCTTAGAGAAGAAGTATGCGTTTAATGTTTGATTTAATAAAATCATAGTTTTAGGTTCAACATACTAACCTGAGCATCCTGGTCTCTGTCTGCACGGAGTCAGTAGGCTCTTACTGTGTCTGCATGGGTTTTTCTCTAACTATTCTATTTATTCTCTACATCCCAAACTTATGCAGAATAGGTAAATCAGGGTCTCTATAGTGGCCCCATACGAGTGACGTTGTGAGTGTGCCATGCAAATATCTAGCACCTTGTTTAGGTCTGATTTGCATCCAGTGCAATCAGTATAGGCTCTGGTTCTCCATGACCGTAAAATGAATTAAGTGGACTCGGATGGTACTTGGCATGTCACTGGATGATTATAGTTCATGTTTTTCTCTTTGTAACAATATAGGCAATGGTAGGTGTCTGTGTTACAGAGTGTACAGCAAATTTCTCCTTGCAGTGTGGATATGAAAACAATTACAGAAAGCTATAATAAAATGTCTTCATCACCAACAGCTGGAGTTACAAATTGTACCATACTATGAAAAGTATGTGATTGACAGAGACTCTGAATTTGTCACAAGCTTGTCTTAGAGAAAGTAAGCAGTCAAGCCTTGTGAAATGAGGCATTCAGACATAAACTCCTGATGAATGAGCCACATCTATTAAGCGGTTTATCTGCAACGGTTTTCCAACAAAGGTAAATTTTTCAACTGGTCATTTACAGATTTCAGAAATCAATCAGTACTCACTCTTGTTAGAAAGAAAGTACAAATTCTACCAATTTAAAAGGAAATCAGTCAGTCTGTTCATCAGTTGAGGGTCATGGGGGTGGGATGTCAGATAATCTTAGAATCATCAAATGCAAGGTAGGAACCAGCACTGCAAAAAGGGCCATTGAAGCATTTGGCTCATAAGGCATACTCAGGCACACACACACCTACAATCACTCACAGTGGCACAGTTTAGAGGTACAAGTTCAAGATGTGAGAAGAAGCCACAGTACCCAGAGAAAAATCAAGTAGATACAGTATAGGGAAAGCATGTACTACAACGCTACTCAGAAAACAAGTTGTGGATTCTAATCTGGTCTCCTCGAGGTGTATGGTGGAGATGCTAAGCACAACACAAACATGCAGTGCCAAAAACAAAATACAGGGTGGGCCATTTATATGGATACACCTTAATAAAATGGGAATGGTTGGTGATATTAACTTCCTGTTTGTGGCACATTAGTATATGTGAGGGGGGAAACTTTTCAAGATGGGTGGTGACCATGGTGGCCATTTTGAAGTCAGCCATTTTGGATCCAACTTTTGTTTTTTCAATAGGAATAGGGTCATGTGACACATCAGACTTATTGGGAATTTCACAAGAAAAACAATGGTGTGCTTGGTTTTAACGTAACTTTATTCTTTCATGAGTTATTTACAAGTTTCTGACCACTTATAAAATGTGTTCAATGTGCTGCCCATTGTGATGGATTGTCAATGCAACCCTCTTCTCCCACTCTTCACACACTGATAGCAACACCGCAGGAGAAATGCTAGCACAGGCTTCCAGTATCCGTAGTTTCAGGTGCTGCACATCTCGTATCTTCACAGAATAGACAATTGCCTTCAGATGACCCCAAAGATAAAAGTCTAAGGGGGTCAGATCGGGAGACCTTGGGGGCCATTCAACTGGCCCACGACGACCAATCCACTTTCCAGGAAACTGTTCATCTAGGAATGCTCGGACCTGACACCCATACTGTGGTGGTGCACCATCTTGCTGGAAAAACTCAGGGAACGTGCCAGCTTCAGTGCATAAAGAGGGAAACACATCATCATGTAGCAATTTCACATATCCAGTGGCCTTGAGGTTTCCATTGATGAAGAATAGCCCCACTATCTTTGTACCCCATATACCACACCATACCATCAATTTTTTTATTCCAACAGTCTTGGAGGGATCTATCCAATGTGGGTTAGTGTTAGACCAATAGCGGTGGTTTTGTTTGTTAACACAAACACAATGGGCAGCACATTGAACACATTTTATAAGTGGTCAGAAACTTGTAAATAACTCATGAAAGAATAAAGTTATGTTAAAACCAAGCACACCATTGTTTTTCTTGTGAAATTCCCAATAAGTTTGATGTGTCACATGACCCTCTTCCTATTGAAAAAACAAAAGTTGGATCCAAAATGGCCGACTTCAAAATGGCCACCATGGTCACCACCCATCTTGAAAAGTTTCCCCCCTCACATATACTAATGTGCCACAAACAGGAAGTTAATATCACCAACCATTCCCATTTTATTAAGGTGTATCCATATAAATGGCCCACCCTGTACTTTTTTTCAGATTAGGGTAATGTATATGCTTATAGAGGGAAAATGACCAAAGTATTTCACTGCCTCATCTGTTTCATATAATCCTGACATTTATTTATTATAATGTCTTTTAAAAGTTAGGTAGTTTTCAGCCAACAATCACAGATACAAATTGCACTTAATGAGTAACTATGGGTCAAACATTGATTCATGAGTTGACCATGTTTAAAGAATCCTGTACTAATACTGACAAACTGATGGACACCATAACCAATTATATACATTTTTAATGGAAGACACACATATATTCCAACAACAATCCATGGGTTACCAGGGATTGAAAAGAACTGCTAAACACAACAAACATGGAATTTTGATGCAGATCTACTGTATAATTGAACAGAAAGGACTACAAAAAAGATGAGGAAACATGAAATCAAGAGAGTAAAGCAAAATATAAGTACAGGATTGAAAATGAACTGTAGACTGATAACCCAGGTTTGTTGTGGAATGATATGAAGATGATGGCTGACATTCATACTAAAAGTAATAACCATGTGGAATTGATGGGATTAAAATTGACTTTCATTTGGCCTGAAAGCCATTAATGACTTAAAGCTAAACATTTTACCTACTCCAATCATGATATTAATTTAGAAGTGGATTAAGAGAAAGCTAGTAAATAAAACCCAGGCCTATCTGGATCCTTACTAATTTCTGTACAGACCAAAGTGTGTGGTGGAGGATGCTACATTTACACTTCTGAATCTGCTGTAGGAGCACTTCGAAGGCTCAAAAACCTTCTTCTTCTTATTTCTCATCTATATTCTATACATTCCTGCCTTACATTTTAGCTGAGAAAATGAATGATACATTGTTTGGACCCGAACCTGTTGGTCTGGATTCTGGACTTGAGTGAGTGGAGTGAGTTTCGATGGCTGTATTTTTTTTTCTGGTCACCTTACTTGTTCCACTAGATCACTTCAAGTCTTTAATGTGCCTCCTCTTCTGTTTATTTTGAATATACAGTGCATCCAGAAAATATTAAGACCCCTTCACTTTTACACATTTTGTTATAATGCAGCCTTATGTTTAAATTGTTTAACTTTATATTTTCACTAGCAGAATACCCGCGCTTCGCAGCGGAGAAGTAGTGTGTTAAAGAAGGTATGAAAAAGAAAAGGAAAAATGTAAAAAATAACGTAACATGATTGTTAATGTAATTGTTTTGTCATTGATATGAGTGGTGTTCCCATATCTATATCTATCTATATCTATATCTATATATATATATATATATGTATATATATATATACAGTATATATATATATATATATAGCAAAATACATATCTATATACATATCTACATATACATATATATATATATATGCATACCTATCTACATCATATATACACACACATATACATACATACATACACAGACACACACATATATATAATTTGTGTGTGTGTGTGTGTGTATACACATACATACAAACATACACACAGGTATATATAAATATATGTGTATATATATATATATGTATGTGTCTATATGTGTGTGTATAGCTTTGATCACTGAGTGCAAGGGAAAAATAATAAAATGTAGTCTATAAGTTATTAAACAGTAAAACATTAACGTTTTATGAAGTAAAGTTACATTGAGCACTACTGGAGTGGTTGCGGGTAAACTACATTTTAAAGACGGCATAACAGAAGAGGTAAGTAGTACTAACAGCAGCTAAAATGTATATGGATCATCTCTCGGTAGTAGATCCCTTTTGAAAGGCGCCACACGACGGCTGTGGTATAGAAATTACATTTTCTATGTGAAAGTCCAAATTTCTGCCTCTAATAATGTGCCTTACCAGCAATTAAAGAAAATTAGTTTTGTGTTCTCTGCAGTGTTAAGAGAGAAAGGCTTTGGTTTGGGATAAAAGGAAAAAAGATGTAAAGAAAGGAAAGTTGCATTTTTCTTTTATATAGTATAGAGAGATGTGTTCGCTGACGATATGAGCGCCTTTTGGGGACAGTCGCGGTGGGTCTTGTGCAGACTGGTGAGACGTCCCAGCTATTAATCGGCTGTGATGGCACTGTCAGTCCTTCACTCCTGTGCGTGTCTTCATAAGAGCTGACGACCTCATAATCGTATACGTGCAAAATAAAGTGCGAAGCGCCTTAATATTATTTTGCCGCAGAAGCGCAGTCAGCTTGTTAAAGGCCGGCACAGCTATGCGCGCGCGCCGGCTGCTCGACTTTTGTTGGGCAGGAGACGCCAGTTTTTGCAGACACGTTCACATGATCAAAAGTCTCCGCGCTCTTTGGAGGTCATTCATATACAAAATACCCGCGCCTCGCAGCGGAGAAGTAATGGGTTAAAGAAGTAATGAAAAAGAAAAGGAAACATTTTAATAATAACATAACATGATTGTCCTGAGTGTTGCTGTCATATATATGCCTGCCTAAATAAGTCACCCTCGCTTCGCTCTTACTTTTTTACCGTTCATTTAATCATGGCTAGTGGCGGAAAAATTATAAAATGGAAGGAGGATTACACTGAGTATGGCTTTACCAAAACAATTATTGATGGCGAATCGATTATTCATAAAGCTTGAATTGGTGATCTGTTTTTGTGTGTTAACCTCATATTTTTTCATACTTCTTCTCAAACCAAGGTGGTGCGAGGCTAAAATGAATTGGGATGCGCTGATCAATGTTATCGGTGTACCAGGAAATCATGCATTGACAAAAGTTCCCCTTTGATTGTAATGCAAAGTGTGATTAAATGCATTATTTTTTAACGCGTTATGGAGCACATGCATCGAAGCTTCTCAGCTGTGCTTGTGCTAAGAAAATTAAACATTTTAAAAATAACGTAACACGATTGTCAATGTAACCTTTTGTAAGTAGTGCCTGGAGGATTCAGTGTGGAGAAAGTCTAGAGACAGAGTGTGTATTAACGTGGATTTCTCTGTATTTGGTGGCAGTGTGACGAAGTTGCTTCGGAAGACGGCGTTAGCCGCGGAGCTCA
>JANRMT010062841.1:39397505-39458018 GCA_026402145.1 Polypterus bichir lapradei
TTAATGTTTCGCTGCCTTCTCAATTATATAATGCATGTTTTGTTCAGCGTATTTTGGAGCTCTTCCTGGTTTTCTACATAGTGCGTTGACAGTCAGTTCACGTGATTACGTGGGCGGCGTAATGATGTCACACGAAACTCCGCCCCCACGGCGGTCAAGCTCAACTCCATTACAGTAAATGGAGAAAAATTCCTTCCAGTTATGACCATTACGCGTAGAATTTCGAAATGAAACCTGCCCAACTTTTGTAAGGAAGCTATAAGGAATAAGCCTGCCAAATTTCAGCCTTCTACCTACACGGGAAGTTGGAGAATTAGTGATGAGTCAGTCAGTCAGTCAGTCAGTCAGTCAGTCAGTCAGTCAGTCAGTGAGTGAGTGAGGGCTTTGCCTTTTATTAGTATAGAAGATCAAGCAATGCTCAATACCCTAGAATTAAAAAGTTAAAAACAGGATTTTTTTTAGACATTTATGAAAAGGTATTAAAATAGTAAAACTGAAATATCGCATTGACACCAGCTTCGGATCCTGGATATGACACAACAAGTTTCACAACCCATGAATTTGGGGAGTGTCTGCCATTCTTCTCCCAAAATCTTTGCAAGCTCTGTGGGGTTGGATGGAGGTTTTGGTGGACAGCTGTTTTCAGGTGTTCACAGAGATGTCTGATTGGGTTCAAGTCCGGACTCTGGTTAGGCCACATAAGAACATTCACAAAGTTGTCCCTGCATCACTATTCTGTTGCCAAATCTTTTTGCTTAGGGTCATTGTTCTGATGAAAGATGAACATTACACTTAGTCAGAGTGCACTATAGCAGGTTTTCATTAACTATATCTCTGTACTTGGCTCCATTTAGCTTTCCATCAACCTTAACTAGTCTCCCAGTCTTTTCTACAGAAGAACAACTTTAAAACATGATGCTTCCACAAGCATTCTAACCCCTGGAATGGTATTGTGCAGGTAATGAGCACTGCCTGGTTTCCTCCATATGTGGTGCTTAGAATAGAGGCCAGAATGTTGGCTTCAACAGGCTATTGAATCACGTTTCACACAGCCTAAGAGCCATTTAGGTGCCTTTTCGCAAACTTCAGGTGGGCTTTCATGTGTGTTTTACTGAAGAACAGCTTGGAAGTTTCTCCCATCTTTACACAAGTTCTCTGGAGCTCAGCCAGACTGACTAACAAGTTCTTGGTCACCTCTCTTATCAAGGCCCTTCTCCCACAATTGCTCAGGTAGCCAGCTCTAGGAAGAGTCCAAAAATCTTCCATTTAAGAATTATGGAGGCTACTGTGCTCTTGGGAACCTTCAATGCCACAGACCATTTTGTAGCCTTCCCCAAATCTCTGCCTTACCACAATGTTGCCTCTAAGCTCAGCAGGCAATTCTTTGCACCTCACGTCTTGATTTTTGCTCTGATACACACTGTCAACTGTGGGACCTTCTACAGACAGGTGAGTGCTGTCCTGATCATGTGCAATCAACTGAATTGACCACAGGTGGTCTCCATACAAGGTGAAGAAACATCTCAGTGATGATAAATAGAATTTGAGCCATTTTTCAAGTGTCATAGCAAAGTGTCTGAATACTTGTGTCAATGGGATATTTCAGTTTATTTCTAATAAATTTCACTTTGTCATAATAAGTGTTACTTGGTGTGGGTAAAAAATGAATTTAAATGATTTGTGCATAAGGGTGCAATATGACAAAATGTGTAAAAAGTGAAGGGGTCTGAATACATTTTGAATGCACTGTAAATAAATGCAGGAGTTCATTACAGGCCAGGCATATCTTCAAATTTGTGGATAACTTGTGGACAATCATGGACCTGTTGATGAGTTTGCTCAGGGTTGTGAATATTCCTTTTTACAGCTAAACGTCTCAAGCCCAAGGATATGGCTGTAGCTTTTAGCGGTTCCCTTCCTCCGCCTCTTGCAAAAGTAATTAAAGGTCACAGAGTGGACATGATGGAACACTACAAATACATACAGTGGGAACAATCCTATATATAAATGTCTACGTGTGGAAATGTGTGTGTCTGTCTGTCCATCCTGAAAGTGCGAGGCTACAGCATAAAGCTCAAATAGACGGTAAGGTGGCCCGAAGTTCACGAGTCGGAAGAAGAAAGAAGTACGAGGCTACAGCATGAAGGTGGAAGAAAGTGACTCTGTTGCCAAAGTGAAACCTCTGAGGAAAGACAAACAAGACAGAAACTCGCTTAGCCGCTGATAGACAAGGGGGGCCAAGCACATCTGCAAAATATAACCGCCGACTCTGCATTTCAATTTTTTTTTTGACAATTTCAATAGTTTCTAGCAGCCCATACTTTTTACAGCACTGACTTGCACAGCTAGTAATTGATTATAGGCTAACCATTAATTTCAACATAGAACAAATCTGTAGAAAAAGCAATTCCTTCTATCTAAATGCACCTGTTCTAAGGTGAACAAAGCTATAATGATACCTTCCCATAAGTCTTTTATCAAATCTTTTGCCAGATTTGCTGTAATATATTGTAGTGGAAACAGCCACGTTTAAGAACATAAAATGTCTAAACAATATTGTTAAAATAAGCGGTAAAACTATTGGTTTGTACCCGTTTTCTCTTACTGAACTATATCACACACACGTTAGAAAAAATACAGACTCATATCTGTCAGTCTGTAGCCACCCTCTGTTTCCTAAGTTTCCGTTGTTGCCATCAGGCTGCGTATTTACATTCTCAGGGGTCAAGAGGAACACATTTAAGAACACTTTTACCCCCACAGCCATAGGCAAATTGAATTTTAGTAGTTATTGAGACCCTGCTGTATTCTTAATTATTATGATATACTGCTAGAGTTCATTATTCTTATTTGTAGAAATCTTATGGGGGTGTGTGCACAGATTGTAACAATGATTGTCTTGCATTGTCTCTTGGCTTATTTTCATGTATCTGTGTAACTTCCTGCTGTAAACAAATTTCCCTCTGGGATAATAAAAGTCTGCCTGCCTACCTCATGTTGTGTGGAATTAGTTTGCTTTTCAGAAATGATTTGCACAGAGTACTTATTAGGCACAATCACGGTTTGGAATAAACAGAGAATTTTGAACTTGCTTTTTGCCATCTAAATGCTGTAAGTGCTTTGGACTTGTTTAGGCAAATCAGCCCAAGAGATAGAAATAACCCACTGCTTCCAGCTGTTAGAATGTCTTTGATAGGTCTGGAGTGTTAGGTGTAACAGAGCTGGTCAAGCGGGGCACCTTTAAATCCAGCACAGAGAATAAAGAAGGCTAAAGTAATAGGAACTAATTTATTAGGCAACTTGACACACAGCTCCCCCTAGTGTACAGGAAGGAGACATCCTTGATAATGTGCATGGTTTTCTGGGCAGAGATGCCCTGTGCCGAACTGGCTTGACTATGAAGTCATTTGTTGCATATGTTCGCTTTGATTATATGCAATGTTTTTTTCTTCAATAATAACATTAAATTAAAAAAAGAGAGAGAGAGTGATGCTCTGTACCCTGTGAGCATTATCCACATTGCATGGCTTTTATTCTTAATACGCTGCCAGATCTACAAAACAAATAGAAACAGCCAAATACAAAGCTTAGAAGCAGAACTAAGAAAGTGGTCTGCTCTGAAAGTTTGTTTGTGCCAAATGACAGCTCTTCTGAGTTTAAACTGCATAAATGATAGACACAGATTTATGGGACATTTTAGGATTTTATGAACACATTAGCCTTATACTAGTTAAATTTTGGGACTATGACATACTAAGCAGGCAAATGCATGGGTTAGTTGAAGACTCTTTTAATTAGAGTCAACTCAAATAATTTTGTTTTCTATTATTCTAGTGCAGCCTTAAAATAAATTTAAACAAAATTCTTTTGCAGTAAATGCTGTGATTCTATGAAAGGCACAAGTTGACCACCTGAAAGCTTTTCGAAGTTTTCTTGTGGTTTAAAACTGCAGTGTCCCTTATTGTCTTGCTGGAAGTATAGTTGCCTGCCTGCAGACGGTGCATCACAGTTAAAATAATTTAAATGTTTTTACATCTTTTAGAAAAGATAGGATAAATGTTAAAGATAAGTGGCCAAATATGGAACATATGAGAAAATTTAAATACCAGTTTGCTTAAATAAGTGTGGCCAGAATAACAAAAAGAAAATTTTCAGAAAGGAAATCACCGGGGCCCCTAATAAGTTCTGAAGCTAGTGACACCCCTGTCATTATGCTAGTCTGCATTCTCCAATCTTGTAAGAGAATCTATAATATTGATTACTAATTTCACTATTAGAAATAGAAGTGGATATAGAGGAGGTTAAAGGCATAGTGAAAATATGCTTATAAGGAAATAATCAAATATACTTCTTTTTAAACAAGAAAAAAATTAATAAAATACCAGTTTTAAAAATAAATATGTAAAAGAGAAGGTACACTTTATTATGTCTAAATTGCTAAAAATATTCACAACCACACAAAATATTTTAAAACAATAGGTGGTATCTTTCTTACTGAGCTTAGCTCTGCAGTTTTATTGCTGACGGTACAAATGCTCTCTGCCGATATTCACGTTTACACTCGATAGGAACCCTCGGTGCCAGTATGCAGTTGATGGTAGACTTTTTAGGTATAAAACCAGACTGCTCTGGTCACTGGTACATGAGCAAGTGATCACAGGTCCTATTGAAGATCCCTAGCATGGACCTTACCCAGCACCAAGAGCAGTTTTGTCCCTCCCTGTAGTTGTTACAGTCCAGGCAAACACCCTTCCCTCTCCAGATAGGGACACGAAGTCCTGGTTTTCAGTCAGTTGGGATAACGCCTGTCTCCGAAGTGGAAGCAAAGATTGCTTGTAATGCCAGGAAGAGAGCCTTACCGCTAGTCTGGAGACGTTCATCCCGGATACCACAGATCCCTGTAGCCTTCACTACCCTCAGCTGATTCACCACGTGTGCAATCTCAGTGAGATTGAGTGGTTCACAGCTTTAAGAACTGTGGATCCAACGTCCTAGCCGTAGGATCACTTTAAACAGTTGCTCAAAGTAGCCAGCTCAACAGGTCACAACTCCAATGTAATCCATAAGGACCGTTCCATTACATGCCCTGACTATGACTCTCAGAGGAGCAGATTCGGATATGCATAATGCTTCGATTCCACTGTAAGCAGGACATGGATCACTAGACCATAGATGGTGTGTCACTTACTCACAAACTCCTCTAACAAACGCCTCCTTGTCTGCCATCAGAGTCCTCACAGACACCTTTCACAGTTCCCAGTACACACCGGAGTTGCCATCAAGCCATGTGCTGCGAATCCTCTCTGTGATATCCAGGGTGCACTGCAAGCTGAAATACCTCCTTCTGAGAACACCAGCAACACCAACACAACCCTCAGCAACCTTTAAGGGTCTTGTCATGAAAGGTTTCCCACATCACATTAGGATTGGCAGTCGCACCTAAGCCTGCAAATTCCTAACACAAACTGCATGCAAACTCATTAGAAACAGCCTGGTCTTGGAGTCAGGCAAGGTTCGGCCTCATTCTCCTAGTAGGTTGTAGCCTACTGGACCTAAGCTAGTTCTTCAGAGTAGCAACAACAAATCAGTGATCAAAACTCACAAACTGGGCACTTCTGAAGACCCTGCAGTTCTGTCGGAGCCTCCAGCGACTGCCCATGAGGATGTGATTGTTCACTACACCACCAGTATTGGAATACCAAGTCCAAGCGGCTCAGGGTGCTGGAACCGGAGCAGTCTGATTTTACACCTAAGAAGTCCACTATTGACAATACTGGCACTGGGGGTTCTCAACTAGCACAAACGCGAATATCGGCAGAGTTTCTTTGCAGGCTTTGTTGAATTTCGTAAAGCGTTCAACTCAGTTGAGCCCCTATGGGAAATCTTGAGACATTACAGGATATCCCCAAAGTTGCTGGATATCATGGTCGGCCTGTACACTGGCACTGTGAGTGCTGTGCACAGTGGAGGCAGAACCTCTGTGTTCTTCCCAGTCAATTCCAGGGATCCCCAGGGGAGTGTTCTTGCTCCTACTCTGTTTAATGCTTGCATGGACTGGGTGTTGGGCAGGATTGTGGGGTCCAGCAGCTGTGGGGCATCTGTTGGTGAAGAAAGATTTGATGATTTTGTCTTTGCAGATGGTGCTACGATCTTTGCAGAGTCAATGGAGGCTCTGATTGAGGCTTTCGAGAGACTGAGCAAGTAGTCTGAGTGTCTGGGCTTGCGAGTGTCTCTCTATCTATGCAAAAGGACGAAGGTCCAAGTCTTTATAGTCCTTGTATGTCCTATTTTGCTATATGGTTGCAAGACTTGGACGCTATCCAGTGACCTGAGACAAAGACTGGATTCCTTCAGTACTGTGTCTCTTTGGATGAACCTTAGGAACCACTGGTTTGACTTTGTGTTGCACAATGAGGCATGTTACCTGCATTGTGAGGCAGTGTCAGTTACAGCACTATGACCATGTGGTGCAATTCCCTGAGAGTGATGCGACTTGCAGGATCCTCATTGCTGAGTACTCAAGCGACTGAACCAGGCCGAAGGGACGCCCACGTAAGAAACTTGGCTGCCGTAGATAGCTGGTCATTTTTGGAAGGTAGAACTGGACCACGTGTCTGCCTGGGTGGCTGCTAATTGGGATCCTGAGCTGTTTCGTTGTGTGGAGGGTGAAGCATTGTGCTGTACTAGTGTATGCCCTTCAACCTGAGCTGACCTGCACAAATGGTCTCTGTCATCATGTTCTGTTTATTATCCAGGACTACAGAATTCTAAAATTTGTGAAATTGCCTAAACTAAATATACAGAAAAAACAAATCATAAAATCTTAGAGTTTGACTATATTTTTATGAGAAGATCTGCATATAGCTTTCTACAAAAATTGGAAAACAAATAAATTGTCAGAAAGAGGCATCCTAGTGACTGTTTAGAGATGATGTCCTTTAACAAATTATTTTTCATAGGTTACTTCTGTCAGAAATAAAAAAGTGTTTTTATTATTAGTATTTTTGTTTTCTTTAAGTTGAACCATTTGTGATTTGAAGGCTTGGTTGCCATGACACAAGACATTGATTGGTGCGTAGCCTGTCTGTATTAGGAAACTATTGGAGACTCCTGGTGGTGATGTTGTGTAATGACAAACCACATGCTTAGTGACTTATCTGCATATCTACACTGTGTGAAAATCAATGAAACACTTGGTCATTGAATATTAGGTTATATAAAAATGTCCTTTTTATTTTAGTTGTAGGCTTTGAGGGTTTCTTTTTTATTTTATTACATTTCTTTTCTTTTCTTTTTTTATTTCCCACAGTTGCTGATCTTTAGTCATTATTAGGTTTAGTTTGGCCTTTGCTATAAGCCCTTAAAGTGTGTGCCACTTTCTACAAAATAAAATGTCACGATAACAGTGCACCCTGTTTAAATTGAGAAGTTCTGAAATTAAATTCCCAGGCTGCTTTCTAAAGTAACAATCAGTAAGAACATGTTTTTGAGCATAGTGTGATAGTAGAGCTGGGGCTGCTGCAGCACTAAAAAAGAAGATTACTCAGGAAGTCCTAGTGGTTGTAGGTGTTTTCTTAATCAGTGCAGCACAACTTTTCTATCAAAACTAACTCTCTTACCACTGGTAAGGCTAAAATTATTTACATGTTTCTTTTGGTAGGAAACTTCTCAACATTATCACGTAACAGTTTTTAAGAGAATTTTGTTCAGCGTTTGATGCTCTTGAGAAAAAAAACAAAAAAAAAAAAAAAACAACAGTTTTGAATATTAAATCTTCAACATGTTCATCAACCTATAAGTCATAATTAATTTTAATTTGCTTTATGCAGATTCAGAATGAATGAAGATACATTAATTGCTATTGTTCAAATAATGGATTCTCAGAAACATGGATGAGAGGGCTAGTCATGACGTTACAAAATCTTCCTGAAGAAGTAATACATTCAGAGTTGACAGGATTAACCAGGCCTCCTGAGAGAAATGCAGGGAAATTACACGTCCAGCATCAGGAAGTGATCAGGTCTGAAAACTCACTGAATGAAGGAGACAAATCCAGGCAGCTTATATTTTTTTTTATTGTAGAAGTACAGGGCATTACCAAGAGTTGTGTCTGAAGCTAATGAATACCTATTTAGGTGGGGTTCTTTGGGTGAGCAGTTTGTTCTTCAATGTAAAAACAGTTTAGAACTGCCTGTTTGTCTGAAATAGAAAACTCATAATTGTCCCCCAATTGGTTCAGGAGCTAGAATTAATTTTGTTAGACCCTTTAAGTTACCTATTTATAGAAATGCCAACTACATGAAGATGGGGTCATATCATATTAATTTAATAATTGTTCAGTACCCCAGTTCCTTTCATATACTGATTATTCAGATGTATTAAATAAAAAAAAAATTATAAGTTACTTCCACACTGCTATTATCAAATCATATTATGTGATATCAGTCATTTTCCAACCTACTATATCCTAACACAGGGTCACGAGGGTCTGTTGGAGGCAATCCCAGACAGCACAGGGTGCAAGGAAGGAAACAAACCCCGGGCAGGGTACCAGCCCAACACAGGGCACCCACACACACACACACACACCCAGACACCAAGCACACACTAGGGACAACTGAGGATCGCCAATGCACCTAGCCTGCCAGTTTTTGGACTGTGGGAGGAAACCCACGCAGACACAGGGAGAACATGCAAACTCCACGCAGGGAGGACCCAGGAAGCAAACCCAGGTCTCCTTACTGCAAGGCAGCAGCGCTACCCACTGCGTCACCGTGCCCGCCCTATGTGATATCATCTACTGTTAAATTCTGCTCCATACTTGTAATATTTTTATTTTTATATTGTATTGAGGATTACTTGTGTTCTGTGTATTGTATTGTATTGACTCCTTTCTTTTTGACACCCACTGCACGCCCAAACTACCTGGCAGCTCTTTGAACTGCCTTTCCCAAAGTTTCTTCCATTTGTTCCCTACAACGTTTTTTTTGGGGGGTTTTTCCTTGTCCTTTTCCTTGTCTTCCCCCGTCTTAGAGAGTCAAGGCTGGGGGGCTGTCAAGAGGCAGGGCCTGTTAAAGCCCATTGCGGCACTTCTTGTGTGATTTTGGGCTATACAAAAATAAATTGCATTGTATTGTATTACAACTGTTCAATTCACTCACTGTCTATAGCACCACTGCTTGCAGGTACGCTGCATTCACTTATCGGTACCTCAAACTAAGTGTATTGAAAAATATATTTAGGAAAGTCTGACCAATGGATTTATAAACCCATCCATTACTCCAATTGGATTTGGATTCTTTTTTGATGAGAAAAAAGATGGCTCATTGATACCCAGTACTGACTACAGAGAGCCTAACAAAATTATTGTAAAATATTTCATTTATTTTTGCTTATTTAAATCAAGTTAATGATTATCATTTTTCATTAAATTGTATATATATAGTGCCTATAATCTCATTAGAGAACGAGGTCAGTTGAAGACAGATTTTACCTCTTAGTCTGTACAGCGGGAGTATCTGGTAATCCCATTTGGGCTGGCCAGTGCTCTTACTGTTTTTCATGTGTTTATTAACAACATATTCTGAGACGCTCAAGGAGTTTATACTTAAGTTTACATTTATGATACAACTTCTTTTCATGATTGTAAGAGTAGACTCCCCAGGTTTGTGACTGTATGAATTGTTTAAGAAAGAGTATTAATTTTGCCATTTGTGAAATTAGAGAGGTGTGAATTTCATCAAAATTATTTTTAGGTATGAAATCTTTAGCAAGTGATTACCACCATTATTAATGGCCAGAATATATTTGGTTTATTCTTCTGAAAAAATAAATGATTTAGAATTAATTTCTTTCCTCTTGTATCAGTTGATTCATCACCAGGTGTTCAACTTCCAATATTTTCTAATATATAATGTTAAAATAAAAAAATAATGTCTTTAATGCACAATAGCAACAGAAAGGCTGAGCCCACAGAAATATTCTGTCTTATTTTCTTGTATTCAAGCACCACTAATAATCATGAATCATTTTATTTCTGTCTATTGTGGAAAAAACGAACAACTTCTTTAGCTTCCTAGATAAAAATAACAGGACCATGTGATAGAGGGAATACATTTAGTGCTGCTGATTTCACAGCCCCTTGGGAACAAATATAACAAGCTGCTGCTCCCAGCTCACAAGTAAAGACACTGCTGATGGATTCAACATGTTTGAATCAGCTCCTTTCAAATGTTTCCAGAAAAACACGACAGGAAAGAAAGAAAGAAAAAAAACCAACAACAACTTGGAGAGAACAAACCTATAGAAACTCATTGGCAAAACACAGCATGTGAATTTATGCCTGAATTCGGTGTAAGTGTTGCTTCTCCTACATCCTGACATCCCGGTGCGTGGTACTGTGCAGATCAGAAACGTACTGCATGCTGTTTTGTACAAAGAAAGTGACAGAGAAAGAACTGAGTGAGCAAAATATTGTGGCACTCACCACAGTTGCTTGCCTCGCATGGAACATTACAAACTGTCACACAATTGCTAGATTACAATTAGGTTTGTGACAAAGGAAAGGTTGCAGAGATTCACATTTATTTTATATGTTGCAGATAAATGAGTGCTTGTACATTAAGTATGGGGCAGCACAGTGGCACAGTGGGTAGCGCTGCTGCCTTGCAGTTAGGAGACCTGGGTTCCCTTCCTGGGTCCTCCCTGCGTGGAGTTTGCATGTTCTCCCCGTGTCTGCGTGGGTTTCCTCCAACAGTCCAAAGACATGCAGGTTAGGTGCATTGGTGATCCTAAATTGTCCCTGGTGTGTGGGTGTGCCCTGCCCTGGGATTGGCTCCAGCAGACCCCCGTCACCCTGTGTCAGGATATAGTGGGTTGGGTAATGACCGACTGACATTAAGTATGCCATTTATGATAAAGACTCCTATTTGCTCTGCTACCTTCTGAAAGTGTTTTTTTAAGTTGTGATAACTCATTTTTAATCTGTGTTGTCCTTATCGTTTTGAAATACGGCCAAATCAAATCTGACTGTCTCTGTAACAATACAGTACGCTATTTTAGACTATAATGAGGATTGTTTTAGCATAGTTAAAGATTCTATATTAAATGCATATAGAATGACATTTAATGGGGAAACTGTTTATTTACTACTCTTGAGTACGGAAAGCACAGCATTTTCACGCATCCATTACTAAAAATGGGACATACAGAAAGTCACATGCTTGATATGAATTTCTTTTCTGAAGTAAAAACTCTTCCAAGTTCAAACTTATCTTGGTGTACATCCTTAATCCTTTTAGCAGTTTTGAAAAGCAACTCCCTATTTCAATGAGTAAAACAATTAAACTGCAGAGGACATGCAAGGTGTACTGTATAGGCAAATTTAAGGAGAATCCTAATAATTGTTGGAATTACTTATACACCCTAGAAAATTTTGATTTTCCAAACTGAATTACCAGTTTACAGTGCTAAATTTCCAACGTGTCAGAATAGCTGGTGGTACTGACTCACCCAAAAAGGGTGCAAGACACATGAAATCTTTTCACCCGTTCTTTTTTCCAATGCAGCATTGTTGGAATTTAGTCTTGTTATGATAGAGCACCACTATTGACTGTACAGTGTCTAAAACTTATATATTCTGTTCTATTTTAAACCTAATGTGAGTGTTTTATTTTCTTTTAAAATTGTTTTCTAACTACGGTACTATTGCTGACTAGTATAGACCACCACAATTTGCCAAAGTATTTTTCCTGGTGAATTTGGTGGGTTTGCCGGTCACCTTGTTTGTCAAATATTTTCCTAAAAATTTGATATATGGCAGGTTTAGATGAACGTTTATTTTTTCTAGTGCCCCATGATGCTTTGGGAAGCCAACATGACATCTCAGAGCTTTTGCAGCCAATAACGGATAGGATGGTCCCCAGTATATAATACTTATACCACTAGTGGGTTGTTGAAAATTTGCAAATACAATTAAACACAAAATGTGCAAGTAGAAGGAAACTGGAAATGTTTTGGTGTATTCTTGTCTAGTAATTGATGCACGCAGGACGGAGTGAACAATCCATATGTTTTAATGCTGTGTTTATTTGGTGGCAGTGGCATTGAGTGAGTAAAAGTGTCAGAACAAAAAATTAACTACTTTCCTGTTTGAGACAAGTACGTACCGGCTATTTAATTTGTGGGGGCTAATCTTCAATGAATTCATGCTTCCTGTTCTTGTTGCTACTTTTTGCAAGAAATGTTATTGTTCTGATATTTAATTCTATCAATTTTATTGGAAAAAGACATGGTGGCACAGTAGTTGCCACTGCTGCCTCACAGTTCACCTTTCATCTGTGGAGTCAGCTTTCTCTTTGAAATGGTTCCTAGAAACTTACAATGTTGCAGATGTTTGTGACCCTTTCCTGTTCTTGCAACAGGATAGTCTCAGTATTTTAGTATATGGCATTGGTGCTTTTCTCTCAAAGACTTGCAGTTGTAACATCCACATTTTTTACACTCTTTTTGTGACTGGATCACATTTCTGTAGATTAGGCGGTAACTTTTGAATGCGAAGAATATGATGTTCTGTATTGCTGGAGCAAACTGTAATGTCATGAGTTTAAATTATTACAAAAACATGTTATTAATATCTTTAACAAGTCATTGGAAGTGTTATTGTTAGTGCATGGCAAAATATTTGTAATGATTAGTAACATAATTCAAAGCAATTTATTAATTGTCACACATACTGTACATACAGTATGAAATTAAACCGCAAGCAAATAATAAAGTAAAAAGCATAGTTCAGGCGGCTGACCGGAGCTGTGGCCGTAAGGTGGTCAGTGCCTGTCGTGGCGGCAATCCCCGAACCCGTTGGTGGACACCGGCGGTGAGGGATGCCGTCAAGCTGAAGAAGGAGTCCTATAGGACCTTTTTGTCCTGTGGGTCTCTGGAGGCAGCTGATAGGTACCGGCAGGCCAAGCGGAATGCGGCTTCGGTTGTTGCTGAGGCAAAAACTTGGGCGTGGGAGGAGTTTGGAGAGGCCACGGAGAACGACTTTCGGATGGCTTTGGGAAGATTCTGGTCCACCGTCCGGCGTCTCAGGAGGGGGAAGCAGTGCAGTGTCAACACCATATATGGTGGAGATGGTGTGCTGCTGACCTCGACTCGGGACGTTGCGGATCGGTGGGGGGAGTACTTCGAAGACCTCCTCAATCCCACTAACATGCCTTTCAATGAGGAAGCAGAGCCTGGGGACTCTGAGGTGGGCTCTCCCATCTCTGGGACTGAAGTCACCAAGGTGGTCAAAAAACTCCTTGGTGGCAGGGCACCGGGGGTGGATGAGATACGCCCGGAGTTCTTTAAGGCTCTAGATGTTGTAGGACTGTCTTGGTTGACACGTCTCTGCAACATCGCATGGACATCGGGAACAGTGCCTCTGGATTGGCAGACTGGGGTGGTGGTCCCCCTCTTTAAAAAGGGGGACCAGAGGGTGTGTTCCAACTACAGAGGGATCACACTCCTCAGCCTCCCTGGAAAAGTCTATTCGGGGGTTCTGGAGAGGAGGGTCCATCGGATAGTCGAACCTCGGATTCAGGAGGAACAGTGTGGTTTTCGTCCTGGTCGCGGAACAGTGGACCAGCTCTTCACCCTTAGCAGAGTCCTGGAGGGTGCATGGGAGTTTGCCCAACCAGTCTACATGTGTTTTGTGGACTTGGAAAAGGCGTTCGACCATGTCCCTCGGGGAATCCTGTTGGGGGTGCTCCGGGAGTATGGGGTACCGGACCCCCTGATAAGAGCTGCTCGGTCCCTGTACAACCGGTGTCAGAGCCTGGTCCGCATTGCCGGCAGTAAGTCGAGCCCGTTTCCAGTGAGAGTTGGACTCCGCCAGGGCTGCCCTTTGTCACCGATTCTGTTCATAACTTTTATGGACAGAATTTCTAGGCGCAGCCAGGGTGTTGAAGGGGTCCGGTTTGGTGGACTCAGGATTGGGTCACTGCTTTTTGCAGATGATGTTGTCCTGTTTGCTTCATCAGGCTGTGATCTTCAGCTCTCTCTGGATCGGTTCGCAGCTGAGTGTGAAGCGGCTGGGATGAGAATCAGCACCTCCAAATCCGAGACCATGGTCCTCAGCCGGAAAAGGGTGGAGTGCCCTCTCAGGGTTGGGGGAGAGATCCTGCCCCAAGTGGAGGAGTTCAAGTATCTCGGGGTCTTGTTCACGAGTGAGGGAAGAATGGAGCGTGAGATCGACAGGCGGATCGGTGCGGCATCCACAGTGATGCGGGCTCTGCATCGGTCTGTCGTGGTGAAAAAGGAGCTGAGCCGTAAGACAAAGCTCTCAATTTACCAGTCGATCTACGCTCCTACCCTCACCTATGGTCACGAGCTATGGGTAGTGAACGAAAGAACAAGATCACGAATACAAGCGGCTGAAATGAGTTTCCTCCGTAGGGTGTCTGGGCTTTCCCTTAAAGATAGGGTGAGAAGCTCAGTCATCCGGGAGGGGCTCAGAGTAGAGCCGCTGCTCCTCCGCATCGAGAGGAGTCAGATGAGGTGGCTCGGGCATCTGATCAGGATGCCTCCTGGACGCCTCCCTGGTGAGGTGTTCTGGGCACGTCCAACCGGGAGGAGACCCCGGGGAAGACCCAGGACACGCTGGAGGGACTATGTCTCCTGGCTGGCCTGGGAACGCCTTGGGATTCTCCCGGAAGAGCTGGAAGAAGTGGCCGGGGAGAGGGAAGTCTGGGCCTCTCTGCTCAAGCTGCTGCCCCCGCGACCCGACCCCGGATAAGCGGAAGAGGATGGATGGCATAGTTGGGTATAGAAAAATGTATCTGTATTTATCTTCTTGATGCACTGTGTCACAGCGTTTACGAGTTATAAGACAAATTGTATGTCACTGTGAACATACATTTTTTATTGTGGTTTATTTGTTGCCATTTGAATGCTACACAGTGATGCAATTATTATTTTGTAATCTTGGATTTTGATTTCTATGGTGTATAATTTTGCTAAGTCATCAATACATGCATGCATGCAATGCCATGGTGGGCATCGTTGTCTAAAGTGTACCAAACGCCAAATAAATAGCTTTACAGAGAAGATCTCTAGTAATCCTAAGAAAACTATCTTCTCTGGAAAATTCTTTTTGAGACTGTTTTTACTATTAATTTTGACTTGTTTTGCTTTTATTTCAAGCTCAAGTCTGTTTTTTAGTTGTTGATTTCTTATATCATCTGACCCCTGCCACGTCAAGCCTACTCTTCTTGTTTTGCCATTTAAAGGGCCTTACATCACTCTCGCAGTGAGTTTCAGCCAGAGCTGTATACCTGGCTCAAACATGTTCTTTGTTTATTTAATCTTCGTGTTTTTTCTTCCAAATATTATTTTGTATGTTATTAATTCTGTTTGTGGTTTGTACTTTGTTTGTTTAATATGTCGAGAGAGAGAGAGGTTAGGGTGTTTTTTAAATTATTTTCTAATATATTAACAGTATTTGTGTTAACATTTTTGTCTTCTGCCCTGTCCCCTTTGTATAGAGCTCAAAGGGGTATTGCCACCTGATGATGCACAAAAGGAGAAGTGGCCATTTACACTGCACATTCATCCTTGCTAATTTTGGATTTCTGTTTTTTTGATTAACAATTGTTTTGATTATTGGATTTTTACATTTTTTTTATCATTAGATTTTTGACTTCAACCACTACAACATTTTAAATGTATTTTCTTTGATTCTGGTTTTGGCTTTGGTTGCTTTTACAATTTTTTTTTCTTTTTTTGTGACTATCGTAGTTTTGTTCAATCTTTTTAAATTTAATAATGTAAATTCTTAAAGGAACTTAGTTTTGTTTCTTCAGGTTCAGATGTTTTAATGGCTTTCCTCTCATGTTTAAAGAGTTTTTAACCTTTTGATTGTTTAAAGGCATTAGCCCCATCTTTTGGGCCTGTGTAGGGCAGAGGTTTGCTATTTGAGTAGGGGCTAGACTACTTGAGAGAGGCCTATTCAGTGGATCCAGACCAATAAAAAGGTCAGATCCAGTTTTGGATGGTTTCTTTTCAGGCTGTGGTCCATTTGTTCTCATTGTGGCAGAAAACAACATGTATCAGTTTTACTGAACTTATCATTTCATTTTATGAAAAGAGCAAAATTTTTGTGACATTTGGAAAGACTAAACAATTTTTGTTTTACTTATTGCAAACTCCCACATTGAAATATCACTCTAGTTCAGGCTTCCTAGAGAATTACAGCCTAACCTGGCATGAACATTATTAGGCACCGTGAAAAAAACATCTCTAAGAGGAGACATCAATTCTTCCTCAGTCTGCTGGCTTTTGTTTTTATTTTCATTTTTTTC
The DNA here is from genome assembly GCA_026402145.1 of Polypterus bichir lapradei. NCBI lineage: Eukaryota > Metazoa > Chordata > Cladistia > Polypteriformes > Polypteridae > Polypterus > Polypterus bichir. The sequence continues at coordinate 39,413,846 of JANRMT010062841.1, forward strand.
ATTCATTCCTTGCCCTTTAAAAATACTTGAGATAGCATTTTCAGGATTGTAGAGGTCAAGGAATATTTAATGTTTATATTTGCGTTCTCTTTGTTAAAAATGAATTACTGCTTCCAATGGCGCCATTTTGTTTTTCTTATGAGCGCCACCATTTTGTGTTCTTTGTTGTCTGTCTTGCTAGGTAAAATCAACTAGAACTGTGCGATGAATGACATAGGTATAAAGGTCAGCTTTGCACACTTCCTAGTTTGTCCAAAGTTGTGGATACAATCTAAAAGGTCTCCCATTATTATTTTTTTAATGTTGGTTTAAATTCTGGTTACAAGCTTTTTTTCTGTGCCTTTAACCACACTTTTTGATTGAAATGATTTTTTCATATTATATGTAAATTCTTGGTTTTGATGCTTTTTTTCTTTCTTGAATATTGCCTATGATTTTTTTCTCATACTTTGGGCTTTGTTACTTGATTCTCACTTGCCAGATTTTGACGTTAGGTAGTGTATCATAAAACGACTATCTCCTAATTTCATTTCCCTCTTCATACTACTGCTGCCTAGTGCAGTCAGAACACAATCCTTAATAAAACACTCAAAGGCACATCTACTCACTCACACAAACCACAGCTATTTAGAGAGGCCAATTAATTTGATAAAAACTCACTGGAGTAAATTCAAAAGGAAACCATTATTAGCATTAAGAGCTCACGTAAATTTCACATGAAAGGCACAGAATTAACCTACAGTGAGGTGACTTTGCCATGGCCTGCACCACTTAGATATAACATACATATATACAAACAACAAAACTGAAACCAGCAAAAAAAAGTACTTTAGTATTTCTTTTGTCTCTTAATTACTCCCTCACCAGGAATATTTAGAACACTAAAAGTAAAAAGAATACATTTTTTTTAATATTAAAATTGCAAAATTAAGTTATTGCCAATCTTTTCATTATTAATTTGTATGTAGTATTGGTCTGACTTTAAGTCTTTGCTGTAATACCATAGGCATATAGTATTATATATTTTATGTATAGGGTGGTGCGGTGGGCTGGTGCCCTGCCCGGGATTTGTTTCCTGCCTTGCGCCCTGTGTTGGCTGGGATTGGCTCCAGCAGATCCCCGTGACCCTGTAGTTAGGATATAGCGAGTTGGATAATGGATGGATGAATGGATAGGGTGGTCCAGATCTAATTATGCAATTTTCATTACGCTATAACTCATTAAGTTTATTACATAGAAAATCACTCGAAAAATCCCAGACCATCGAGTAGTGTGAGAACTGACGACATGAAGAATCGTCTTTGTGCCGAACTGGAATCGTCCCCGCATAAATCAAAGTCATCCAGACGATCTGGATCTACATAGTTAGATCTGGACCACCCTGTATATATTACAGTATTATATACTGTAATTTACTGTAAGGCTATAGGCATATACAATGCATATGTCATATTTTTGTGTGTCAATATGTGTATAGTATTAATATACATCATCACTTCCTATAGATTATTTAATTAAACTAACAAAGGTAGCAACCTGTCGTGTGAAATAGATTCAAAATCTTATTTTAAAAATATGACATTCTTAAACAGACAGGGCCGGACTGGGATGCTTATTCAGACTGGTAATCCCAAATCTAACGCAGGCCACACAATATAGATCAGTTTTCCTGTAAATGCACAGACTCAAAAAACCAACAAATACCTCAGATTTCTCTTGTTTTTCTGAATGAGGAGACAGTAGATTCAGCTTTTACACATATATTTCACTCTTAAATACTAGGGGGCCTCGCTTCACTCATCCACCTCTAAACCCCCCGGGGCATGCTGTGCAGCAGCCACTTTGCATCTCTGCCTCTCGCGTTGTGAAGGGGGGGCTGAATGCACAATGCGGTCGCTCCTCCGAAACCCCCTCTTAAACGGTGATACAATGAGAAACAAATACATTTTTTTTTACCTCCTCTGTACTTGATCAGCTGGCTTGCTGCTGCTGTCGAGCTGCGTGTTCTGCTTGTTGCGCAGCATGTCGAACATTTAAAAGCCTGTACAGCAGCTGTCCTTTTGTCTCACTGCCTTGTCTCGCGGGACGTTAGTGTCTCCGAGAAAATCTCGTCTCAACCCAAGATTTTTTTATATAATAGAGAGATTTGTCTCTCGACAACCTCTGATAAAGTGTGGAACAACACTTCGTAAATGTAAACACTTCATAAATAAATAAACCATGTAGTTCTATAATATTTATATCAAAACAAATGTGCAAAAACCACTGAACCACAAAACGTAGATGTCCTTGGAATCCATAGTGCATAGATTATGTTTGCAGTTTCAGCAGTGAGTCTGGAATCTACACAGCCGAGCCGCTGTCAGTGCCTGCATGGTAGTGTAGAATACTCTTACACAAAGTTTCGTCAAAAAAGACCACTTTGAATTTCTTCAGGGTGGCACGGTGGTGCATTGGTAGCACTGCTGCCTCGCAGTCAGGAGACCCGGGTTCGCTTCCCAGGTCCTCTCTGCATTGAGTTTGCATATTCTCCCTGTGTCTGCGTGGGTTTCCTCCGGGTGCTCCGGTTTCCTCCCACAGTCCAAAGACTGGCGATCCTAAATTGTCCCTAGTGTGTGCTTGGTGTGTGTGTGTGTGTGTGCCCTGCGGTGGGCTTGCGCCCTGTCCGGGGTTTGTTCCTGCCTTGCGCCCTGTGTTGGCTGGGATTGGCTCCAGCAGACCCCCCGTGACCCTGTAGTTAGGATATAGTGGGTTGGATGATGGATGGATGAATTTCTTCAGTAGACAAACGACTCAAAAAAAGTCTCAGTGCAACAGAATTCCGTCAAGCATTTTTTAAAGAATTCACTTAGTAAACGAAAAACTTTTGTTCTGAATTTTGAAATTCAGTCCCTCTCTCATCATAGCACTAAGGTTTAACTGTCAGAGTGCGAGAGACGCACTTTAAAAATATTAAAATAAAGTAAAAACAAGACACGTACATTAAAAAACATCATGAAATAAAGAACAACACGAACATTAAAAAACACGAATCATTCCACTCACATACCTGTTTCATTAATAAAAAAAATAAAACATTTTGTGTAGCCTATTCAGTCACTCTGAGGAGAAAAAGGGAAAAAAAAACATTAAAAATGTGACCATACACTACACTTCATTCAAATTTGAAACAAAAATAAAAGAAAATAAGTACACAGTAACAAATACCAAAAGCCATACAACATCCAAATATAATTCAAAGTATTGTGACAGGTGGCTGGCGTCCATGCCCAGCCGGGACGCCCCTGCTCACTGTATTCAGGGGGAGCAGCCCTGGACAGTGCAATACCTCCCCCTGGACGCTATATGGCTGCCCCCCTGGGCTGGAGTAGTGCCTCGGTTTCCAATAGGGCTCCCAGGGAATTGGAGTTGGGGGCAGCCCTGTTGGGTCCCGCAGGTACCGCCAGGGGGTGCTGTGTTTGGGACTCCTGAGCCCGTGTGTGCAACAGATTCATCACACCTGGAAGTGCCGCCGGATCTTGGTGATCTAACACCTGGAGCACTTCCAGGTGACCTATAAAAGGGAGCCAGCAACCACCACTCGGCGGCCAGAGTCGGGTGGAGGAGGACAAGGTTGCAAGGAAGGAGTGGTGGTGCCAGGGAAGAGAAGAGTGCTTGTGCTGTACTGGTGTTTGGGACTGTGTTGTGGCTGGGGGGAGTACGGGGAAGACGTGCCCTCCAGCTGAAGAGTAATAAAAGTCTTTGTCTTTTACATGTGCCTCCCGTGTCCAATCTGTGTCGGGTCAGGCGCTATATAGTGTCTTATCACAGTATATTATAAAGTTTTAAGCAATCTTCATATATAACTTTAATCACAAAAGCACCAGACGTACGCACTACTCATCCTAAATGCTCCTGTTTAACTGTCAGAGCGCAAAACGCACGCGAAGTCAAAACTGGACTTGAACAAAAGCAAGAAACCATCCAACCAGAAACAAGAAAAGAAACCCTCCGATGTTAAAACGAAAGGATTTGTGCCCATTACAGAGCAATAACGCCTGCTCGTTTTCCAGTATAATAACATTATATAATTTCACCATTAATTTATTTCACTGGTTGCTCTGAATGCCAGGCCAGGCCAGGCAGCAGGCCACCAGGAAAGCCCCCACTGATTGTAAACGTCAGTCCGGCTCTGTAAACGGAAATTCTCTCTAATGCGGTGAGAGATAGAATAAGGGAAAATACACCGTGAACCCTGGGTACAGTGCCTTTGCCTACATCTACTGTATATAGACATACATAGATATAGAACCAATTTAAAATCACGTATGGCTTCGGGATATGGGATTAAAATTTGAGATGTAGATAAAACACACACACTGACACAAAGAGGGTGCATATGAGATTCAAATCCAAGACAGTTTCAAATGCAGAGCTCCACTCCAGTTTTATATTTTTAGTCTTTGCTGACCATTTCCCATGTCTGATTATGATATTCTTTCCTGCCTATGCAATGCTTACGTTGGGTTTTTATTCTGTTAAATTAGTAATTGTTATTGTTGATTCTAGGAAGAATTTATTACTTGTCCAGGGTTAGTTTCTGCCCTAAAACCACTATTGTCAGGAAAGGCTTCAGCTTTCTGTGACCCTGACTTGGTATAAGGCAGCTTTGAGAATACTGCAGGTAATGCAAGGCTAAAAGTCGTAGTAGAGCAATTTATATTTAGATTAAGTTTAGCTTAATTTACATTTTTTTTTTCCTTATGTCACTATGTCATTAGAATTCTCAGTCTTGGCTTCTTTTGGAAAAACAAGGAAGCGAAAGCAAGGTTGTAATACATGTGATAACATACTGTACATTTCATAACAGCAATGCAGTGTAAATGACCACATAGAGTAACTGATAAAATGAAAGTTAGGATATTAATGCAGTTTAAAGATGCTTGACTGCAGCAAAAACCAGCAGCTGTGGTTTAAACACCAGAGAGTTATGTCTTGGGTTGAATTGGTGCCATTAAAGCAGCAGTTGCTTAATAACGCCTTCATTGACTTGCCTCAGAGCTCCCAGCATGTTCAAGATGATTCAATTTCTGGGTTATTGACTGTTGGTTTTTGCAGAAACCTTATTTGCATGTTGTATGTGTAGTAAAGAAGACCAAATAATAATTATGCTTGTCAGAAATGCTTAATGTGCAAGTGTGTACTTAAAAAAAAAATAATAATAATAATGACCTAATTTCTACAATAAACATAATATTCTCATCTCTACATAATCCAACTCACTGTTAGAGGAGATTGAGCCGATCTCATCAGCCCTGGGCACAAGGCAAGAATCAGCCCTGCACAGGGAACCAGTCCATCACAAGGTCAGATGTTGAAATGCCATTTAAAAAATAATAATAATAACATAAATTTGTATGTATATTTGGTACAAGTATCACAGCCATTAAATTTAAATTGGCACAACTAGAATTTCAATCCATTAATTCCTACTGTTAAAAATAATAACATTTATGGTATGCAGCCACATACAAATTGGAATTTTAACATCATGAGGTAGCATACTGATACACATTCTTAGCTGCGTCTTTTTCTTCTGAAATTCTTCATCAGTGGATTTTTCATTTAGTGTTGAGTATTTTGCATTGCATTTTCATCAAAAGGCATCTTACAGTTTTTGTAACCTTTATTAAAACACATCTGTATAATGTGAAATGCCATTGGGGGTTATTCCTTGTCAGTTATTACCTGCTTAGTTTACTGGCTTTATGGACATCATGAATATTACATTTTTTTGTAATTATTTCCTGCATTTTTTGTCACTGAACTAAAATAAGAAATAATATTCATATTCATTTTAAATTTAATGGCACTCTGAATACGATTTGAGGATTTGTCAAAATCCTCAAGCTAATGCCTTGTTTTTACTGAATTGTTATTAGAAGTGCAAAGCTGTCATTTCACACATCATTAACCCATTAATAACCAATTCCAAGCTACAATTGCAGTCTTTATTTTATTCAAATGAATGAAGATTTAACATTTTCATTTGCTTTTGCTGGGGAAAGCCTGTAATTTGTGTGAAGTCTGTATTTAGTAGACCACTTAGCTCTGTCTAAATATGCAATTTCCCGGCAACACATGAACAAAAAAGTTTTAATAAGAACACACCATTCAGCATAACATCATTTTGTTCATTTAACATCACACAGTGCCATTCGATTGGAACTGGTGTGGTGCTGAAGTGTCACCCCGGTTCTAATTTGGGATCCTGATGTGTTTTGTCGTGTGGTGGGTGCAGCAACGTGCTGTATCAGTGTATGCTCCCAACCTCTCTCATTCTCAGTTTCAACTAATTCTTGCAAAAATATGGTTAAGGTAAGATCTGATTAAACTTAAGTACTATACTACAATCTATTACTTTACTTGATTATTTGTTCCATGATTTTATCAGACTGCAGTTCGAGGACAGGAATGTTTTTGTCAGTCAAAAACTGCTTTACAGAAAAGAAGTACGATCATTTCAAACAATCTGATTCACTGTTTTGATGTTTTCCTTGGTCCGAGATGAGCGTGGGTGACCTGGGTATTGAATATCTTCCACATTTTCTTGTCCTTCCTTGAAACGTTTCTGCCACTCAAAAACTTGTGTGCGAGACGAACTGTTAACACCGTACACTGTTTTTATCATTTTATAAGTTTCTGTGGCCGTTTTGTTCAGTTTCGCAAGAAGTTTGATGTTGATCCACTGTTCCATTTTTTTTCATCCGACTTTATAGCAGCAACTCGTATAGCAATTGTTGTGCAAATTCTGACTGGGCTATTCACAGGGAATACCTAGCCGGTCTGCGGTTTGAGAGGGTGTGTAGGAGAAGATATAGTTCTATGATTCACATTCGGCTGACCTCCAAACGGTTTTTCAGGAAAGACCCGAGTCCAGTCTGGTTATTTTTGTGTCTCACCTCGTAATAATGATGTTTCATACTTGCAAAATAATAATTGTGAACCGTCTGGGGGCAAAAAAGGTCTAAATGCACAATGCAGAAAAATGTAAAGAAAATGGCCAGGAGATGAGAATCAGAGTCAGAATCACTTTTATCGGCCAATTATGCACACATACAAGAAATCAGTCTCAGTGTTTTTGTTTTTAACTCTCCGCATACAGTTACATGACAAACATACACATAATTGATAAGTATACACCTGTAAAAATACAAAACAAAAGGTGTAAGCATATGCCGATCTAAACTGGCCTATTTTCACTACAAAAGACTCAATCAGTGATCGTTAAATTGTCCGATTGCAAAAAATTTTTTTTAGCATCTGCTTTTCTCTGGTTTATGGTAATTTAGTTGTAGTGCTTCTTTATGTGAGGTAATACCATTGTTGTGCCTGTGCATGACTTTGTTTCTGTGAACTGAGAGTAGAAAGGAAGACTTATGGTGAAGATGGGAGTATTAGCCTTTACATTAAAGAAGGTGGAGTAGTAAAGTGAGCAAAATGCATCGGAGGAGTCATCCTGTGCAATTACACAAAAGACAAGAAAAGATACTTTCATTTATTCAGATCTTTTAATATTGATCTTTAATTAAAACCATAACTGTTTGTCTGAGTTTGGGCGGTAAGCAAACTTGTGTTAGGTACAGCAGCACACATTTTTTAATTAGCAAAAGATAACATTTAAGATAAAATAGAAGAATTTAAAATATTCGTTTAATTAGGTGGATTGGTGATTCTACATTGGCCCTAGTGTGTGCTTGGTGTGTGGGTGTGTTTGTGTGTGTCCTGCGGTGGGTTGGCACCCTGAATGGGATTGCTTCCTGCCTTGTGCCCTGTGTTAGCTGGGATTGGCTCCAGCAGACCCCCATGACCCTGTGTTCAGATTCAGCCGGTTGGAAAATGGATGGATGTTTAATAAACAATAGGCTGGTTAGTTTAAAAGCAATTTTTTCCATTTTACTTCTAAACATGTTAAGCATGTTAGCCTTGTATCTTCTTGATAAACATCTAATGAATATTTGACAGATTTTGGCTTTAAGATTATTATTTATTTGTGTGTGCCATACAGTATTAGTTTTGGTAAGAAATAAGTACTGCATAATTAAACTAGTAATCCATATTTACTGTATAATTATACATTTAGGAATATCTAGCTATTACACTGAAAAACAAACCCAAATAAATACAGTAAAGGTATATTTTAACAACTGAAAATCTGTAGTTCAATTAATAATTTAAAATAATTCAAAACTATGAGTGCATGTCTCGCAGACGGTCAGGGCCCATACCTGGCTGGGACGCCTTAATAATGGAAGGACCTGGGGGAGAAAACAGACACAGGGCACTACCTTTCGTGGAACGCTAAGTGGTAGCCCTCCTTCCCTCATTGGTGGCAACGGGGCCTCGGATTTCCACAGGGCTTCATGGGAGTTGGTATTTGGCACAGCCCTGTTGGGTTCCATGAGTGTCGCCAGGGGGAGCTGCAAGGACTGCAGAACCCTACTTGGTTGGGCTTCCGCCTCACTCAGAAGTGCTTCCGGACCACGCTAATGGGCCACCAGAAGTACTCTGGGTACAGAATAAAAGAAGCCCACTGGTACTGCTCCAGGAGCCAGTGTTGGGAGGAACAGAGACAAAGCTTGCCAGGAGGAGTGGAGGCAGAAGGGGAGACAGTGAAAGGAAGAAAGAAAGAAAACAAAGGCATTGTTGTGTCCTTTATTATCTGTGTTTGTTGAACTGTGTTGGTCAGTAGGAAACATTTGGGAAGAGTTTCCCACCTGTACATAAAAGCCTGTGTATGAGAAAGAACTTGTGCCTACATCTGTCTGTGTCAGGTTTGGGGAGTTGGTGCAACCCCTACAGGCCACAGTGTATTTACATTTAAGCAGTGTCTAACTGCTAATATCAATTGATTGAATTTGTTTGTGACATATGTATTTTTTGTTAGACAAATGCTGAAAAGTATTTTTTTTTAAATTAAGGTTTGTTTCAGATAAATACATTGCAGAAGAAATTAAACAATATGACAGCTTAAGATTATTAGAAGCATTTTTTTTATTCCATATGTATTTTGGAATTCTGTACACAGTTGACTAGTTAGAAATGTATTTTAAGGTAGTTTTATTTATTTTAGTAGTTTCATGGTCACTGAAAAATAACCCTACAGAATTTCATTTTGTCAATAAAATATGAACAGGTAACACCTGTGTTCTATAGTTTAATTATAAAAATCTCAAAGTTAACACTTTAATATAGAACATAAGGCTTCTTTACATCTGGTTATTTAGGAACTTAAAAAAAAAAAATCAGGATCTCAGACACGTGAAGGTTATTATTAAGTATGGTGAAAGGAGATAATATTGGGGGCTGGGGGTCTCATAAACTCCACTATTGTCTCCACAGTTTTGAGTGTGTGTTGTTCCAGATTATTCTCACCAATACAAAGGGACCAGTTGCTCAAGGTCCCATCTGTGTATCTTCACTACTCCTGATGAGTCCAATGATAGTTGTGCCATCATTCGACTTCAGAAACAGTGAAGGGATCCCAGTGTTCAGTGCTGCCTTCTGATCGGAGAGCATGCCCACTGGGTTGAGGAGTTCCTTAAAGTGTTCCTTGTACCGCTCCACAATTTCCCCAGAAAAGGTCAGCATCTCTCCATTACAGCTTAACACAGTATGGACATGGTCATGTCTTCAGAGGTGGGTAGTAATGATTTACATTTACTCCTTTACATTTACTTGAGTAACTTTAAAAAAAAAATGTACTTCTAAGAGTAGTTTTACTGCTCCATACTTTTTACTTTTACTTGAGTACATTCGTGAAGAAGAAACGCTACTCTTACTCCGCTACATTGGGCAACACTCCACTCATTACTTTTTCCCATTTATACATTACACTGTATTTTTGCCAGAGAGAAGTCGCCAGTGGATCTACTGTATGACTGTTTCACCAATCATACGTAGCAACAATAATCACATGACTCCGATTCACCAATTAGATGTAGCCATGCAGTCACATGACCACACACAAACTTCCTGTGTCTGCAGCATGCGAGAGACTTTTTAGTTATGCGGGGCTCCTGTTCACTGCTAAATGGTCACAGCTTCAGTACAAGAACCTTGTGAAGCTTAACCATCACTTCACTGAGAGAAGAACAAGTACGTTTTAACCAGACATGCACAAACAGTCATGGTAAAGTGAGACTTCTTGTACGGCACAAGCTACCTTGTTCTAGTGTTATTTTCTATCAGCTGTGCTATTTGGAGGGCAAGTATGTGATGATGCCGGTCCACTACAGACTCCTCCTTCCCACATGGGAGTCTGCTGAACCCACACCATCGATAGTTATGACCGAGATGAGCTGACATATGAGGATAATTCACTGATGAGGCCAGAGGATGGTGGAAAAAGTGCTCAAGTGTTTTTATTAAAATCCAGTCAAAACAAAAGTAAACTCAACAAAAGTGTCAATGGTGCAGTGTTCTAAAAAACAGTACATAAATAAATCTATAAAAATCATTGTGAAAAGTAAGGATAAATAAATCCGTTAAAAATCCGAGGTTAAAATGCAGACTAACTCCTCCTGATCTTGGCCCACCTCCTTCTCATTCTCCTGGCTCACCCATTGCTCACGTAGCCGGCAGAGACTCAGCAGCCACGAGCTCCTTTCGGCTGACCTCCGTCTTGGCTCTTTTCTTTACTCCTTTTCTTTGATTCTTCGACCTGTATATATACACTCCCGTCTCTGTGGGCCTTAATCACACGCCGCAGGAAGCCAATGAAGCAATTAAGAACGATCGCACCCACACGTGCAGGTGCGACTTGCTCCAACCACCTCATTAACCCCCCGTGGTCGTACAATTGCGCCCACAGAGAGTGACACTGCTTTCTCGTCACTGTAAGTAATTTGCACTGTTCAAATATACATGTTACCTACTGTAGGTATCAGCTTCAAAAGCTTTGTTGTGAAAAACGGAGATTTGGAACTTTGTGTTATTTGTGCATCTTTATTTTGTAAAGATGTTATTTATTTTTACTCATTTTTTTTATTTATTATTTGGAAATGGCAGAATTTGCATATTATTTTATATTTTTGTCTGTGTTATTGTAACATTTCTAAAAAATAAATAATTTATTATGTTCAAACAGTTACTCAGTACTTGAGTAGTCTTTTCACCAAATACTTTCTACTCTTACTTGAGTAATTTTTTGGAAGACTACTGTTTACTTCTACTTGAGTAATCTTATTTTGAAGTAACGCTACTCTTACTTGAGTACAATTTTTGGCTACTCTACCCACCTCTGCATGTCTTCCTTTTGTGAGGCATCAAACAGTTTGCCAAAACAGCCTCAAATCCATCTGATAGTTTTTCTGCATGGCCACATCAAACTCCTTTCTTGCTTGAGCTTTTGCTTCGGCAGCCAGCCACTTTTGCAGTAGTCCTCTTAGCCTGTTGGTACCTCTCAACCAAGTCAGATAATCCCACAGAAGGAATTTCCCTGAAGGCCACTTTCTTCCCTCACCTTTGGTAGTTGGTGGTTCCACCATTGGGAACTTGGGCTCCCGCTATGTGATGTCTTTACTGCCTTAAGAGGACAGCTTTTAGCAGCCATTTCCATAACTGAGGTATTCAGCAGGGTCCATTCAGACCCATTGTCTCTTATCTCACTCTGCACATGGGAGAAGTTTTTTGTGAGCTAGGATTTGAGCTCATCACAAACTACTTGTCTAGGCTCCCCAAGTGTATCCAGCCAATGAATCCAACTCACTATGATAAAGTTGCCCTGTACATTTCATAATGAGGCAGGTGAACTAAATTCTGAATCAAATGCTTGCATCTAGTAGATGAGCAGTAAAGCATATCACCAATATATAATGCAGTAGGCTTATATAGTCATTTCTTCAATGAGTACAGAGCAAAGTGAACGTTTTACTTGTTATACCATATTATACCATCTGTTTAATTGTGAGCTTGATCATGGATGAGTGGCACCTAAACCAAGCAAGCATACGGCACAAGGCAGGTATAATTCCTGAACAGGGTACCAGTCCACCACAACGTGAACACACTCACACACCACACACATATATGCAGTAGGGTCAATTTAACGTAGCCAGTCCACCTAACCTGCATGTCTTTGGACTGTGGGAGGAAACTGGATGTACTAATCAATGCATTGTGCTCCTTAATTGTATTCTGATGCATACCATGCAAACTTTCTGCTTGTCTACCACCCACATGCTCCAAGTATCACATCTGTTCTTTTAAATCTTACAAGCTGAGAATCACAGCAAGACTCCTGAAACATTGGCACATTATTAAGTCAATTACAGGGGCTTTCTAAATTGCTTTCTTTATGAAGGTATGCCTCTGTGTCATTCCTGTCATTCCTGTCACACAGACATTACTGTTTCATTCCATAATGTACTGTATGATTCTCAAACCCACTTAGTTCAATTCAGGACTACTGGGAACTGGAGCGTATTCAAGGAATATGCGTTGCAATGCAGGAAGCTATCCCATTCTGGCTACTCTTACGTTGCACAGATTACACATGCACAAATCCAGAAAAGTGCCTATAAACATGTTTTGGATGTTGGAGAAAAAAATATAGATACGGGTAAAACAAACAGACTCCATAAGGACAAGGAATGAATGAGGGATTCAAAAACAGGACACTGCATTTGTGAAGAAAAGTGCTAACCACTGTGTGACCATGTCACCTCAAGAGTGATTTCAATATAGACACTGTTATTATATTAACACTAAAGACTAAATTGTGAAATTTTTGCCTTTATATCCCTTGTAGAATGTTTCAAGGCATAATCTGTTTTCTAACATTTAGTTATTTAAATAAATCAACAGTAAGAGACATCAGCATTTGAAGTTATCTTTAAAAGAATTCTATACATCTGAAATGCATTTTAAGAAATCCTAAAATTACTTCCCGGGAAATTGGCTGTGTTTGGAGGAGAGTTTTACATGTTATCCAAGACACTGCAAAATGCATATGGAATATCTGAAAATAGGCAGTCTGATCAGCAAGATCTATAACAGATGCAAATATATAAAAAAAAAAAAACAAGTAAGAAGGCCCAGGTAAATGAAGAAAGGTAGTTTATTACAGCACAAAACTCACACAAAGGGGTATTACACAAGGACTGACAATACAATGGCAAAATAACAAAATCAGAGCCTATTGAGGCCTTCCTGAAATTACATTGACCCTGTGTACCTGTGCTGAGTAACTCTTCCCACAAACAGAATATTCATCAGCACTCATTTACTTCCCTCCTCTTCCTCCAAATTTACACTACCTGCACTTCCGTCTGCCATACAAGCCCTTGACAAGTATTCCACACACAGCCCTAAAATCAACCATAGGGTCATTTTAAACAGCATCCCTCACTCACTTCTACATCAGTCAAAAAAAATCAGTTTTGAAGCTGTGATTAGTCCTGTAAAATAATGGTAGCCATCTCTGTGCTCCTTCTTCCAGTCCCAAGCCTCCCAGCAGCTACATCAGTCCGTTTTAAAATAATGGTGACCTGCAGCAACCTGAATAACAGGGAGCTGAACTCTTCTGCTGCCACCTGTCAATTAGGGGGACAAACAACATCTTGTCCTTTGTTCTCCACTGTTCTCCTCTGATTACTTTTTATCCTAAGAACAATTCTTACAGTTATTGTTATATACTGCCTTAATTTGGCATCCATGTCCAGAGTGATTAATGTTGGCATCCTTTACAGAATGGCACTTACACTTTACAATTCAGACCCTGAACACAGTTACCTTTACACAAGGAAGGCAGCCTGAGATACCTTGAAGTACACAGAAGCTGTTACAAGATAACTAAAATGGATCAAGATGTCATGTAATTAAATATAAATATCTTATTCTTATTTTGAGACATACATCCATTTTTGGGTGCACTTTTCCATTATGGGAGTTACAGTAGCCTTTCCAAGCATCATCAGATGCATTTTTTTTTTTAATTTCCTTAGATTTGTTTTGGAACAGGCAACTGCAATAGTTGAATTTACTTAGACTTACAAAAAGTGTTTGACACAGCAAAGATTAATTCTGAAATTAAAAACTGTAGGCATCAGAGGTAACCTACAAAACTGGATCTCAAAGTCTCAAAGAGTACAGATAAGAGGAGAATGCTCCATGTAGAGCATGGGTGTTGTACTCTGGTCCTGGAGGGCCGCCGTGGCTGCAGGTTTTCATTCTAACCATCTTCTTCATTAGTGACCAGTTTGTGCTGCTAATTCACTTCTTTTGCCCTAGTTTTAATTAACCTGACTCAGGCCCTTTAATTGTCTCTTTTTCTTTAATAATGAGACACAAAACAAGCCGCCACATGACCAGCTGTGCCAATCACACAATTTCTAAAAATAAAGGTGATGGTCTCGGTAACGTCAAACTCTCAGGTCACCAAAACATTTCGATGGTGTTCTTAGAAAAAACAGAAAAATCAACAGTTTTGGAAATGTCTGCTGTGGCAGAATGAGAGCAGCAACAAGCCGTGGAATTAAATAACGAGTTTAATTAATGGCAAGAATCAGCTTCTCATTAAGAGATTGGTTGGAGTTTGAAATCTCAGTTTAGCTGGTCATCTGTTGGCTTGTTTCACATCTCATTTCTGTTTGGCTTCCATTTATGGATGAAAGGAATACATTCAGAGGACTGAATCCTTAAAAACAGGGCTATTAAAAGGGAGGTAAAAGAAGTTAATTAGCAGTGAAAACTGATCACTGATTAAGAAAAGGGTTAGAATGAAAACCTGCAGCCACTTGCGGCCCTCCAGGCCTGGAGTTCGACACCCCTGATGTAGAGTGATGTCTTCAGCGGAGTCCCTCAGGGGTCTGTCCATGATCCGTTACTTTTTCTGATTTGTATTAATAGCATAGATTTCAGCATGATTAGTAAACTTGTGAAATTTACAGATGACACTAAAATTAGAGACACTGGGGAGATCTCAAAAACAATTCCAAAGACCTGCACACGCTTCAGAACTGGGTGAATACTGGATTGTGAAAATGAACTTTAATGAAGAAAAGTGCAAAACTACTACATGTGGAGGAACATAAAATATAAACACAAGATGGGAGACATTGTTCTAAAGGAAGCACCCACTGAAAAGGATATGTTAACACATTTTTTTCCTCATCTAAGCAATGTGCAAACGTTATTAAAAAAGAAAATAATATGTTAGGGCAGGGGTCCTCAATCACGGTCCTGGAGAGCCGCAGTGGCTGCAGGTTTTTGCTCCAACCCAGTTGCTTAATAAAAAGCACTTATTGCTAAAGTAACACTTCTGCTTCACTTTAGTGATTTTGAGCCCTTATTGCTTAATTTTGTCTTAAACAGCTATTTTAATTGCTCCTTATTATCAATAACATGCAAATGACAAGAGAGAGCAGCATTTCTCCATTTAGCTTATTTACATTTACACCTGTGTGTATTTATCTGCACTATTGGGTTTTAATTAAATACTTGGAAGAAAAATGAAGAGAAAAAAGTGAAGGACTGAGAATTACTCGTCCATTTTAGCCTTCAAATCATTTGCATGATAGAAAGGGAAAGAAAATCTAGGATATCAGAATGACCTGACATAGCAGAGTTAATTTAATTTCATAGCTTGTTAGTGCTTTATTGGCAAGAATTGCTTTCTAATTAAGCAACCAGGTCAGAACAAAAACCTGCAGCCACTGCGGCTCTCCAGGACTGGGATTGAGGACCCCTGTGTTAGGGTATATCGCAAAAAAGTGTTGACTATAAAGCAAGGGACATTACACTTTGACTGTATAATGCACTAGTAAAACCTCATCTGGAGTATTGTGTGCTATTCTGGTCACCACGCAATAAGAAAGACAGTGGCCCTTGAGGATGTGCAGTGGAGAGCAGCCAGGTGCATCCTGGGATTTAAGGACATGGCATATTATGACAGACTCAGAGAATTTAACCTGTTTGGTCTTGACCAGAGATAACTGTATGGGAACCTAATCCAAATCTTAAAAATTCTCCAAGCCATTCATAAAGTAGATTCAGCAGAGATCTTCCAGGTTCTTGAGGACACCAGTGCAAATTAGGCGGAAATGTATTTAGGATTAAAGTCTGGAAGCACTTCTTTATACCAAAGAAAGGTTGTGCAAATCTGGAACAAACTACTGAAACATGTAGTTGGAGCAGAACCCTTAACAACCTTTAAGTACTATCTGGATGAGATATTGTCTACCACCCACATGCTCCAAGTACCACATCAGTTCTTTTAAACCTTACAAGCTAAGAATCACAGCAAGACTCCTGAAACATCAGCACATTATTAAGTCAATTACAGGGGCTTTCTAAACTGTTTTCTTTATGAAGGTATGCCTCAGTGTTATTCCTGTCATTCCTGTCACACAGACATTACTGTTTCATTTCATAATGTACTGTAAGTTTCTCAAACCCACTTAGTTCAATTCAGGGCTACTGGCAGCTGGAGTTTATTCAAGGAATATGCGTTGCAATGCAGGAAGCTATCCCGTTCTGGCTACTCTTCCGTTGCACGGATTACACATGCACAAACCCAGAAAAGTGCCTAAAAACATGTTTTGGATGTTGTAGAAAAAATATAGATACAGGTAAAACACACAGACTCCATAAGAACAAAGAATGAACGAGGGATTCAAAAACAGGACACTGCATTTGTGAGGGAAAGCGCTAACCACTGTGTGACCATGTCACCTCAAGAGTGATTTCAAAATAGACACTGTTATTATAGAAACAATAGAGACTAAATTGTGAAATTTTTGCCTTTATATCACTTGTAGTGTATCTCAGGGCATAATCCGTTTTCTAACATTTAGTTATTTAAATAAATCAACAGTAAGAGACATCAATATTTTAAGTTATCTTTAAACGAATTCTATTAATCTGAAATGCGTTTTAAGAAATTAGGACAGCTTAGCTATTAGCTAAACAAAGAAGCCAGATGGGCTGTATGGTCTCCTATAGTTTGTCAAATTTCTTGTGTTCATAAGTAAAAATCAGTCATGAATGTATTGCCACTACTTGACACACTAATGTTCACTCATACTGTGAATAACCTTAACATGAGTTCAGATGAGCTTGGGGACAAGCACCTAGGGTAAACCTCATGCAAACACAGGGCCAGTGTTCCAAGTCCAGTTATTTTCGGGGTCTATTTTTAAAAAGTCGCACCTGACCCATACCTGCAACAACAAAGTCACACTCAGATTGCAGCTTGCAGGTAAATATTGATTAATGTGGCAAACCACACTGATCATCAGCTTTAAGAACTGTGACCCAATCTAAATACATTCACTTTAATTATTTAGAATGAGTACAAATGGCGGATCATTAGCATAGCCTTTTAAACATCTGTACATTATTTAAAATAATGCTGTGAAATTCCCATAAGCAACACTTAAAGGTAAGCAGAAGCAGATGTTGTGAAGTTATCACTTATTCTGCATCAGCCTCCACACAGAAGGAGGAGGATTATAAAGACACACCGTCCATCTGCCTCTGTATTAGGAGGAAAAAGGAAGTGGCTTACCAAGTTTAATGTTTTACTAAATGTATACATTATTTTTTGTCTTTTGTTAGTTTTATTACTGTTACTAGTTTGATGTTTACAGCATCACTTGACATTGTGCTGTTTTTACAAAGGCAGAATTTTAAAAAGTTCCTCCTTATCTGCACATACTGAACTGGCCATTCTCAGTCTGAAGATTGTATTTATCACTCAAAGCAGTTTTCCACACTAAATTTTCCAAATGTGATCTATGATAAGGATGAGAGCAAATCTATGGAATGACACACAGGTTATGAAAGTACTTGGACTGGCAGAGGTAGAAACAAGACCAAGAAAGCTTTTACAACAAGAGGAGGAATGTGGTGACTCAACAACATGCACTTGTTAAAGCCATGGGACAGATAGTCCTATAAAAAAAGAACTTCACCAGAAGATTCTTTAAATATCTCCAAATATATTATAATTTCAGAATTTAGTATATTTACCCCAGAAGATGATGGAAAGTCAAATGAAAGTATAAAATAGCTCATTTACTCTAACTCTTTAAGACATGAGATGTGGAAGGCTTTTACAGCTTGTGCTACATTCAAATGTAAGATGTCTTATTGGTGATGTCTTCTTTGACAGCGCCCACCACCTTCCTGTTAGGGTATAGCAAACTATGAGACAGCCATCCACTCAACACAACTTTCCAAACACAACTCCTATTGTTACTGTCTGTGTTGAATGTGTATGTTTTCATAGGTCAGTACGTTTATTTTTTGGTTACTCCTGCTCTTCTTCTAGTATTTGAAAAATGTGAATATTTTTAAGTTAATTTGTACCTCTAAATTACCCCGGACTAAGTGAATGTGGGTGTGTGGATGAGGGTACCCTGCACTGAATCTATGGAAAATGGATTTAGTAGGTTTAGAAAATGGGTAGACAGATTGTTAGCTAATAGTTATCACTCAAGAGATTTAAGTTTTATACATGTCAGCAGTTTAAGACAAATAATACTTATGAGGTTGACTGGATGTTATACAGTTGTGCTTGAAAGTTTGTGAACCCTTTAGAATTTTATATACAGTACAGGCCAAAAGTTTGGACACACCTCCTCATTCAACGTGTTTTCTTTATTTTCATGACCATTTACAGCACTCCATCACTCTCCTTCTTGGTCAAATAGCCCTTACACAGCCTGGAGGTGTGTTTGGGGTCATTGTCCTGTTGAAAAATAAATGATCGTCCAACTAACCTGACTTCTGCACAACACACCTGCTGGTCCCAACCCCATTGATAAAGCAAGAAATTCCACTAAATAACCCTGATAAGGCACACCTGTGAAGTGAAAACCATTTCAGGTGACTACCTGTTGAAGCTCATCGAGAGAATGCCAAGAGTGTGCAAAGCAGTAATCAGAGCAAAGGGTGGCTATTTTGAAGAAACTAGAATATAAAACATGTTTTCAGTTATTTCACCTTTTTTTGTTAAGTACATAACTCCACATGTGTTCATTCATAGTTTTGATGCCTTCAGTCATGAAAATAAAGAAAACGCATTGAATGAGGAGGTGTGTCCAAACTTTTGGCCTGTACTGTATTTCTGCATCAATATGACCTAAAGCATCATCATCAGATTTTCACTCAAGTCCTAAAAGTAGATAAAGAGAAACCAGTTTAACAAATAAGACAAAAATATTATACTTGGTCATTTATTTATTGAGGAAAATGATTGAATATTACATATTTGTGAGTGGCAAAAGTATGTGAACCTCTAGGATTAGCAGTTAGTTTGGTGAAATTAGAGTCAGGTGTTTTCAATCAATGGGATGACAATCAGGTGTGAGTGGGCACCCTGTGTTATTTAAAGAGCAGAGATCCGTCAAAGTCTGCTCTTCACAACACATGTTTGTGGAAGTGTATCATTGCACGAACAAAGGAGATTTCTGAGGACCTTAAGAAAAAGAGTTGTTGATGCTCACCAGGCTGGAAAAGGTTACAAAACCATCTCTAAAGAGTTTGGACTCCACCAGTCCACAGTCAGACAGATTGTGTACAAATGGAGGAAATTCAAGACCATTGTTACCCTCTCCAGGAGTGGTCGACCAACAAAGATCACTCCAAGAGCAAGGTGTGTAATAGTCGGTGAGGTCACAAAGGACCCCAGGGTAACTTCTAAGCAACTGAAGGCCTCTCTCACATTGGCTAATGTTCATGTTCATGAGTCCACCATCAGGAAAACACTGAACAACAATGGTGTGCATGGCAGGGTTGCAAAGAGAAAGCCACTGCTCTCCAAAAAAAAACATTGCTGCTCGTCTGCAGTTTGCTAAAGATCACATGGACAAACCAGAAGGCTCTTGGAAGAATGTTTTGTGGACGGATGAGACCAAAATAGAACGTTTTGGTTTGAATGAAAAGCGTTATGTATGGAGAAAGGAAAACGCCGCATTCCAGCATAAGAACCTTATCCCATCTGTGAAACATGGTGGTGGTAGTATCATGGTTTGGGCCTGTTTTGCTGGGCCAGGACGGCTTGCCTTCATTGATGGAACAATGAATTCTGAATTATATCAGAGAATTCTAAAGGAAAATGTCAGGACATCTGTCCATGAACTGAGTCTCAAGAGAAGGTGGGTCATGCAGCAAGACAACGACCCTAAGCACACAAGTCGTTCTACCAAAGAATAGTTAAAGAAGAATAAAGTTACTGTTTTGGAATGGCCAAGTCAAAGTCCTGACCTTAATCCAATCGAAATGTTGTGGAAGGACCTGAAGCGAGCAGTTAATGTGAGGAAACCCACCAACATCCCAGAGTTGAAGCTGTTCTGCACGGATGAATGGGCAAAAATTCCTCCAAGTCGGTGTGCAGGAATGATCAGAAGTTACCGGAAACGTTTAGTTGCAGTTATTGCTGCAAAGGAGAGGTCACACCAGATACTGAAAGCAAAGGTTCACATACTTTTGCCACTCACAAATATGTAATATTCGATCATTTTCCTTAATAAATAAATGACCAAGTCTAATATTTTTGTCTCATTTGTTTAACTGGTTTCTCTTTATCTACTTTTAGGACTTGAGTGAAAATCTGATGATGTTTTAAAGGGTTCACAAACTTTCAAGCACAACTGTAATTAATTCTCCATTTATCTCATGTGGGGTGGGCGGCTGGAAATCTTGATTTTCAGGACAGTTTCTACCCCGGGCTGACAGAGGGCAGCCCCCTTGGTTTCCAGCAGGGCCACGGGTCATGAGCCACAGCCAGGGGGTGCATGGACCTTTTCAGGGCCTTATTTGGCCATACTTCTGCCACACCCGGAAGTGTGGTCAGAAGAGGCTTGTTGGGCACCTGCAGTCCTTCTGAGTGCCCTATAAAAAGGGGCCAGTCACCACTATTCATCAGCCAGAGTCGGGAGGAGTAGACGAAGCCTGAGGAGGAGTGGAGGGAGAAGGACTAGCGGCAAGAGGGACTGTTGTGGTGTGTTGTGTCGTGGTGCTGGTGATTGTACACTTTAAAACTGTAAATAAACGTGTGCTGGGTGCAAACTGGTGTCCTGCCTGTCTATGTCCAGGTGGGCTTCACACATGGTTGTTGAACAAATCAAGTACTTGGGGACATTCTATTCAGTGCCTCAACTGAATAATAAAGCTGTTTTCAGTTATGATTTCTTTCCTTACAATGTTAACTTACAATTAATTTCAAATAGCATAATAAGTGTTGTACTGATAATGACAGTTGAACACATGGCATTGCCAGGACCCCTAGAGGAAGGCTGCATTAAGGCAGATGGTCAGCATTCTGATGACACCAAACAAAATGAAGGTCTTATTATATACAGTAAAGGCAAAGAAATATAAAAACATAATTTACATAAAAGAAATACTGTCAAAGAGAGGAGGTGAATGTTGGATAGTCTATTCATGGTAGATGTATAGACGGCACTGATTGTTAATGTGAACCTCTGTGCCAACCTCACATTTAACCACTATATAATCCAAAAATGTCTTCACTGCACCATTCAAGGTAGTGGTGAGGAGGATGAAGTTGATCAAAGTCTTGTGTACATCTTTACCATCATTTTCTATAGTAGTTTATGTATTTATTTAAAATTGCCTACTATGCAAATGATATGAGATGGACAAACACAAGCCGGGTTCTGAAATAGTTCTAGGCTTTTAGAGAGAGTGGAATGTTACTGTAAAAGTACAAAATCAAAGAATGATACAGAAAAAAATGTTTTGCAGAAATTATGCCTAAGAAGAAAAGAGAGAACACAGTTTCAGCAGTACATCATTTCCAGAGCAGCCCAGGTCATCTTTAAAAATGAGTTCTAAGAATGTTTTTTTTCCACCCACAGCTTCTACAGTAATGTAAAAGTAAGTGAGATTCCCTCAGCTATATTGGATCTGTGCTGAGGCTATCTAACAGCTTCAGATGAGCTCTGATGAGTCCACACAGGGAGGACAAGTGATACTGTGTCTCTACAATGCTTTTTGGATCACATCCTAGCCCAGAAATTCTATAAAGAAATAAAAGTTGGATGACTTCAACTTGAACTGATTGATCTGTAAGAAGATGTGGCTTTGAAGGATCAATTTGACAAGCATGACCTCGTTGACCTTATGAAGTAGTATGGTTGAGACAGACAGCACTTTGATCTAAACTGGATGGCTTAGCATGTGCTTACTCTGTGTGTCTCAACATACAGAAAGCCATCCCATTTTAGCAAACCTGCTACTCTTCTACAGGCCCGAGGAGAGGGAGGTGCAGCTGGTACAGCGATCCGGGGCCTATGAAGCCCAATGCGTCCCATAATTTTTAGTATAATTTGAACATTTATTTTTTTAAATTTTGCAAGTCTGTTTAGTTTCAAAATTAAAAAGGCACGTGGGTCACAGGGTACTTAGCAGCGGTCAACAGTTTACGACGTAAGAGACATTCATGAAGGCCGCCCTGGGAGACAAGTCACGTAGTCTACAAGGGTATTCCCTGCTCGGTGGGAAGTAACGAGGAGGGAGGAGGACGCAGTGAGAAAAAAGTCATCAGCCGGAAAACAAGTACGTCATGTAGTCACCGCGTTCTGAGACACAAGGGCCTACGCACCTTCTTTGCACCGGGACCCAGATTTTCTCTCGGCTGCTCTGCTCTTCTAAGGCAATACATTTTATTTTACATGTTCGAGGTCAGAGTATTTCTTGTGCATTTCACAGCAAAGAAATAACAAAAGCTGAATTTTAAGTAGATTTTTAAAAACCTTATGTATAGCCTTTCACTATTATATTGTTTTATATTGATGCCATCCCAAAGATTGCTTCTAGCATCAATTAATGGTGTTACTTCTGGTGGATCTGCATTCTCCAACCTCACAGCACCAAGCCGTGAAAATACAAACCAAGAAAGAAAAATCAAAAATGACAACATTTCATAAAGGGATAATAATTTAGGGCAATTGAAAAGGCCAAAGAGATAAAGATATGAAGAAAATATTTCCTAAAACTGCACCCTTATGTTAAACATTTACCACAGATGTTGCAGGTGCCATTTTTAAGCACTGATCGGGATGTGCAGAGGTGCTTCCCATACCCGGTCCTGGGGACGCACTGTGGCTGCAGGTTTTTGTTCCAAACAGGTTCTGGACTCCTGAGCTAATTAGGTTGAACTGTTATTTCCCAAGTTCTATGTTTTGGGAACAATACCGTATAGAAATTATAAAACTAAGTTTGGTAAAAGAAAAAAAAAATATTAAAATGCACCAAGCAGTTATGTGGGAATAATGTATTTTTTTTCTTTTTAACAATATTTTCATTCTACTTTTCCAGGTGTTCTAATTGTTTAATTAATCCATTATTTACTAATTAGTGGGTGTGACGCTAAAGTAGTTTCAGCCTTTGATTATTCAGTGTTGTTTGCCTGGGTGTCTACTCTGCTCGTTTTTAATTGTTATTAATAAGATACAACGAAGGGAGAAAACTGCACAGACAAAGGGCAAAATATAATGAAATCAACACAAGAGAGTTCAGGATTTAAATCTGTAGCAAAAATAAAATTATTTTTAAATGTCTTATACATGTAAAAATCATACTGCTGTGCTTTTCTGAATGTAGAATAAGAGACAATAAATCCCAGCTAATTAAATGAGATCAGTGCTATCAGGTGTTGTCACTGATTAGGAATCTGGTTGGAACAAAAACCTGCAGCCACAGTGGGACCCCAGGACCGAGTTTGTGAACCCCCTGCTCTAATGTATTGTTCGATCTTCCTTACATTTATTTTGCAGAATATTGTTGCAAACAACTGGCAGGTAACCATTTTTGTTAATTTGATATGACTCTATCCACTCATTCTAAGAGAGTTTTTAATCCAATTCCAATTCCAACTCCAGTTCTTAAATCCTTACACTGGCTCCCGGTTAAGTTTAGGGCAGATTTCAAAATCCTCCTTTTAACATATAAAGCATTAAATGGCCAAGGTCCGACTTACTTGTCTGAACTTATCATGACTTACAAACCTGAGCGCACATTAAGATCTCAAGATGCCGGTCTGCTTATGATTCCAAGGATTAATAAAATAACAGTGGGAGGTTGAGCTTTTAGTTACAGGGCCCCTAAACTGTGGAATGGTCTTCCCGCATCTATAAGAGATGCCCCTTCGGTCTCAGCCTTTAAATCCTGGCTGAAGACTCACTACTTCAGTTTAGCATATCCTGACTAGAGCTGCTGATTAACTGTACAGACTGCATCTCTGTTGTTAGTCATCAGCACTAAAACATAAGTAACATGATAGTTATAATTTGATACAAACCCTCACCTATTCTGTTTCTGTTCTCGGTACTCAAATGTGGCACTTGGTGCCACGACCCACCTGCCAAGTTGTTTGCCTGCCTGTGGTAAAGTCATCCCTGATTGAGGATCGCAGGAATCATGGGAAAGAGGGGTCCTTTCATCAGATTGGCTGGCCCAGCACTGTTTTAGCCGTGGAATGGCCAAATGGGGGAGGCAGCTTGATGGATGAGGTCTCCAGGACTCTAAAAATATCCAAATCTTATTATGTGATATCATCTACTGTTAAATTCAGCGCCGTACTTCTAAAATTTTTATTTTTATGCTGTATTAAGGATTTGTTCCGTTCTGTATATTGTATTGTATTGACCCCCTTCTTTTGACACCCACTGCACGTCCAACCTACCTGGAAAGGGGTCTCTCTTTGAACTGCCTTTCCCGAGGTTTCTTCCATTTTTTCCCTACAAGGTTTTTTGGGAGTTTTTCCTTGTCTTCTCAGAGAGTCAAGGCTGGGGGGCTGTCAAGAGGCAGGGCCTGTTAAAGCCCATTGCGGCACTTCCTGTGTGATTTTGGGCTATACAAAAATATATTGAATTGTATTGTATTATATATGGTTTGAGGTTGGGGCTGGACTTCTCTCCACAGCCCTGATTCAAGGTAGGAAGCGATTCTCAATGTCCCAAGGTAAAAAAAAAAAAACAAAACCATGCAGACCTGAGGAGAAGAACCAGCCTGCAGGAGCTGAGAGTCCAGGGTGCTTACCACTGTTCCAATGTGTATTCCCATTTCATATCGTCCATCTATCAGGACTGTCCAATTCAGGGCTTAAGGGCTCCAGCACCGGACACAAGGCAGTAATCAGCCCTGGAGTTGCCAGTGTAGCTCAGCCATGCATTCAGCCATACTGACTCACACTGGGGCCATTTAGATGTGACAAATAACTTAATGCACACTTTTGGAATGTGGGAGGAAAACCAGAAACTTCAGTGTAAAATACAGGATTTTTTTATTCACTTTGAAGCTGTGAGTCATAACAGCTGACCTCTGCACTGCTGTATATTTTATATTATACCATTCACAGTAAATTCTGCCTAATGTTCATTTTTACCAGGCAAGACTTTGGTTTCTAGCAAATCTGAACTGGAATATGTGGTTTCAGAAAACGGATGGATGCATGCATGAGATAGGGAGAGATATCAGGTATTACAGATTTACAAAACCAACTGCATTTGAAAACACCACCTCATGCTCTTTAAATGACCCTTTTCTATTTGATAAATAAATGTAATACTTTCAACTGCTAAAAATGTTCAATCTTAGGTCAGGTCAGACGTCCACGTGAACTTCCTTTACTAGTCTGAGTGTAACCCAGCAGCCAGGGGTGCATCTCAAGAACTAACCTTGGAAAGGCCATCATCACTGTGCACTCGGCACATACTTGACACACTCGCACTACGCCAGTTTAGTGCTATTACTGGCATAAACTCATGCAAACATGTGGAGGACTCGCCAGCTCCAAACAGATGGTACTGTAGCTGGAACTCAAACCTGGCATCTAGAAGCAGTGAGGTAATCCTGGGCCTCTACCCTGAGTCAGGCAATTTAACTGTCACTTGGGAGAATGGACAGTCATGTTACTTTTCAAAAGGTATTGAATATGTTGACAAGCCACTGCTTTTACAGAGTTATAAGCTTTGGTAAATGTAGCTTAATAAAGAAAAGTTTCAGTTACTGTACACAGGCAATTTTGATTTAATCTTAATTCTCATTGATTCTATATTTGTGTTTCCTTCCCAAAACACACACTTACAAACCATTCAGTTTCCGGAGGTAAGCAGTAATATGATTTGACGGAACAACTAAATTAAGCATCCCTGCCATTGCTTATTTTAGTACACTGGCTCAATAAACTCTGCAACAATCAATTTTTTTTTTGGACTTACAATCCATTGGAGGCTTACATGAGGCTGCTGCCCTGTTTTAGGCTGTTTATTGAACTTGATGCTTTTGGAAAGTACAGATGTGAAGTTTGCAGCTTCAAGATGAAAAAGGAGAAACTGCTAGTCACCGAGAGTCTATGCAAGCAAGCCAAAAACAGAATTTGACCTCTTCTCTAATATTGTGCTTCCAAAAAGCAAATGTTTAGTACTAAGAAAAAAATCCACCCGTTCATTTTTCAAATCTTTTTACTTAATTCAGAGAGAACATTAATGGCTTATTTTGCAGTGCTGAGAAAAGTAGCTTACATTCTTGTCATAAAAACAGTGAGGTCTACAAGTTACAAAAAGCAATGGATAAAATAAGGCAATTGTGTCTAGTTACTCTCTCAGGGGCAATGAATTCCTGCAGCGGGTTAGGGAGATGCCACAGCCAAAGTAAAACTGATACAGTTCTGACAATTCCCCCAGTACACGTTGGAGAAGAAAAGACTTGAGGCAGAGAAGCCCTCAGTTACATTAACTTGGAGCCCACACAACAGCAGTCTTGTGCTGAATTTCTCTTTTGTCTTTAAAACTGTAGTTACTGCTGCTGCCTCATTGCTCCATGCAACTGGATTACAATCCTAGCTTGTTCACTGTTTGTTTAGACCAGTCGTTTCCAGTCCCAGTACTGGGGGTCCCGTGTGGCTAACCAGGTTCCCAATCAATGAGTCATTTTACCTCTGGATGATCTGATTGTTTAATTAGCTGGTCTTTATTTTCTTTCCTTAGTCTGCTTTCAGAAATGCAGTACTGTGAGATTTGTATTCATAAGAACATTTATTTTTTTAAATTTATATCTTTCTTTTGTCCTTTTTTGTGGCATTTTCTTAATAGTATCCTAATTACAAAGTAGACACCGGGGGCAAATGACAAAGAATGATGCCAGGTTAAGTTTGGCCCTAGTGACCTTAAACTGGTAAGTTGGATGTGCAGAGAAATACAATCTAGAGATTGTACAGAGACTTCATATACAGTAAAACATGCTTAATTTTTAACAGGAAAAAAAAATCATAAGCCAAATATATTTAAAATAATTAATACCTGTGAGGAAGTAGTTCTGATATGTTCAAGAAATTATTATAATTCAGCATAATTATCAGTAATGTTCCACCAGTGTTAGTATGGACACAATGCCTATCACAGCTTCTTCTGCAAGCATGGACATACGTCAGCCTGGTTTACATTGGTAATTACATACATATCTATCTATTATTGTACTGCTTATTCAAATACTCTGATCACAGGATGTCAGAGCTGGTCTCAGGAGTATTTTGCAAAATGCCAACAAAGCCAAGAGATGACAATTTAATTTTAACTGAAAAGTAGAGGTGGCAATTACCAAGGACCACACAATACGATATTATCCATGGTACTTGGGTCGCAAATATGAGAACACTGTACATTTTTTATGTTTCAAAATATATTCAGTACTGTGATTCAATTCTGAAAATAAATTGCATTTTGTTCCATTTATATTAGACTGAAGTTTCGCCCCTGTAGGCGAAATACATCAGTTTGTTATGACTAATCAGAAAATCTCTCAAATAGGCAATACTGTAGAACACACTGTCACACGCGTGCACATGGGAGGCTGCTAAAGGGCTCGAGGAAGGTAATTCGACGCCAGACCAGGGGGTGGCGAGATGCACTGATCCTTTCTCTTTTTCCACTGCAGACCCATTATGGGAAATTCTGCCTTGTCCCCATGACGTCGCTTCCGATCCAGAGCTCCATGGTGTCACTTCCGCTCTAGAAGACACCCCTTCCGGTCACGAGCCCGGTGACATTACTTCTGGTTTCGGGCATAACTACCTTATTAGAACACTCTAGATGGGAACAGGCCATTCAGCTCAACAAAGCTCGCCAGTCCTATCCACTTATTTCTTCCAAAAAAAACATTGAGTCAAGTTTTCAAAGTCTCTAACGTCTTACTGTCTACCACCCTATTTGGTAGCTTATTCCAAGTGTATATGGTTCTTTGTGTAAAGAAAAACTTCCTAATGTTTGTGCGAAATTTACCCTTAACAAGTTTCCAACTGTGTCCCCGTGTTCTTGATTAACTCATTTTAAAATACAAGTCTCGATCCACTGTACTAATTCCCTTCATAATGTTAAACACTTCAATCATCCATCCATCCATCCATTATCCAACCCGCTATACCCTAACTACAGGGTCATGGGGGTCGAGCCAATCCCAGCCAACACACAAAGTGCAAGGCAGGAAACAAACCACGGGCAGGGCACACACACACACACACTAGGGACAATTTAGGATCGCCAATGCATCTAACCTGCATGTCTTTGGACTGTGGGAGGAAACCCACACAGACATAGGGAGAACATGCAAACTCCACACAGGGAGGTCCTGGGAAGCAAACCCGGGTCTCCAAATTGCGAGGCAGCAGCGCTACCCACTGTGCCACCGTGCCACCCCACTTCAATCATGTCACCTTTTAATCTTCTTTTGTTTAAACTGTATAAGCTCAGCTCTTTTAATCTTTCCTCACCTTACCTCACTTCCTCTGTTGCACTTTAAAAACCCACCATCTCAACCTCACCAGTCAGTTCTATTTTTGACTCAAACCAGTACACAAAATGTCTATTTTGCAGCCAGGAATATTATACAGGTGGCTGCCCCAAATCTTTTTATGGCTCTTGTCTCATCTTTGACAACACAAAATCCCTGAAGTTCTAAGGAACTTCACAGAAAGCTTCCAGAAATTCAGCCAGTACAAGGCTTGTGTGAGGTGCCCCCCCCCTTCTATTGCTCTTGCCCCTCCCATCATGTGACTAGTGCCAGACTAATGTTGCTTGACACCTCACACCGACAGGAAAAATTGCCGATAAAGGGGAGTCCCATCTAAACCCTGTTTTAACCCTACACATATGGTGGACATATAGACACATGTTAATAAAAAATAAACTATTCATAGTAACGCCACTCTCTGTTATAAAAGAAGAAGTCGCACCAAAGTCAGGAGCATGGACATGACAATAATACCACCTCCTAGGGCCTGGAACTCTGGAGCATCTTGAACAACCTGCACTGTACGCTTAGAAAACGTGGATTCTGTGAGCACTGGACACACTGGAATAAGTAAAACCTGAACTATGGGAAGTAGTGTTTTAGGAGCGCACCCTGTGGGGGCTTCAGACTTTAGAACATCCCCTGGTGTGGAAGGAACTCTAGAAAAGGCCTAGCACATTTCCACTGGGAAGGAATACTCTGGTACTCCAATAGAAAGCACTGGAGGAAATTAAATTAAACAATCAGTAGCAAAACACAATACGCAGTCTTCCTTAAAAACAAATAAGGCACGCATCTTGGCCATTTCTGCAAAAAGTGCAGGACTTCTGAAGACCAGGCTTATGATGGTGAACTGCATAGCACTAGTCGTCAGCATTCAGTGAGGGGCACACCAACTAGGCGTGCACACAAAAACGGTAGGACCATACATAGTACAGTTCTTCAGTTCCAGCTTTACTGTAGGTAAAGCCAAGCAGATGTGCAAATTGAAACAAATGAAGGTATTCAAGGCGTGATTCAATAAAACACAATCATTATTCATTTATTTTAGATGGAGCAATGAAGGATCAAGGAAAAGATCATATGAGGTGGAATGTGTGGTGACATTGTGGTAACGAAGAGGAGTGGGATGTTGATGAGGTCTTTGCTTTATATGGCATGTGGCCTGGAAGACTGAAGTGCGGTTACGGCTCAGGGAACAAGTCCACCATGGAGTGCCTGTGCAGGGAGGAAAAGATCTTTCTGAGTTTTTAACGTTTTAATCCCCTGGTGGAGACTTTTTGCTACTACTTTTGTTCTGTTCATGTGACTTTTAACCTAGTGGAGCTTTATTTATTATCAGTTTTATTGGCTTTTTAATAATCATCTGACTGTACACTAAACTAATGACTCTTTCTCCACTTACCACTGCCTCATCCTTAGTGCATGACTATCGAAGTCTCAGAAAATGAAAGGAGCTCATGTCTCCGGGCGCAGGGGGAAATCACACCTGTAAGGCCAATCAGAAACCAAACCGCATAGTTGAGAAAACTAAAGCGAGAAGTTTGTATTTTGGAAAGTCAAAATGAGCATAAAGCAAAGCACACCAAGTGTAAAGTATTTGTATTCAGTCGCGGATAATCAGAAAGTGCAGCTCGTCCTTATGATGACTATGCTTGAGATCCGACAAATTAAAAAGAAAACTTAATACAAATAAATACAATTTTTTTCGGTTCATATTTTTTTAATTTGCAAAGATGTTATATTGCTTAAAGTCATCAATAATAAAATAATTCTGTAAAGACAAAACAATAAACTGGTGACACCGGAGAAACGGAAGACAGAATGAACTTCAACACTTCAAGCTCTGGACTTGAATTTTTGGGTTCAGTGTCGAGGGAAGCAGAGCCAGTGCAGAGGTGGCAGCAATTAAACATCCTTTTTTTTTTTTTTTTTTTAAGCATGTGGACTAAAAACTAACAAGTTGTGAGATTTCACTTCTATGGACTTGTGTCTGTCCGGTGTCCGTCGCCTATCTTACGTCAGGTGCTGCGGAGATATCCTCGACTCTGTGACTGGCCGGTTTGAACTGGGTGAATATAGAAAGTAAGAAGTCATAAGCTTAATGACCACCGCCCCTCTTTACTGTCTTCCATTCTTTATACCCTCCATTCAGTGACATTACTGGTCGTGATCTCCTGTTGTCCTGCATAACAATGTGGCTAGCAGCCATACAAAAGCTAAGTTTAAAATGACATTGCGAAAAGATGTTAAAATTAACACATTTCAAAAACATTTTTAAAGAGCACAGTCTGATTTGGCTCATGTCAAAATCCTTACCGCAAAAAAAGGCCCATTATAAACCAATAACAAATTTAAAAGTAAACCAAATCGTTATACTTCCCAATTTTACAAAAGTGGATTTTGCAGAGGCAAGAAGCATAATGCTCCAGTGAAGAGCCAAAATCAAGCTCTTTCTTTTATTTCTCTTGCCTCTCCAGTCAAGTGACTGCTAACTAGTTAATGTCCATCCATCCATTATAACCCACTATATCCTAACTACAGGGTCATGGGGGTCTGCTGGAGCCAATCCCAGCCAACACAGGGCGCAAGGCAGGAAACAAACCCCGGGCAGGTCACCAGCCCACCGCAGACTAATTAATGTTGTATGGCAAAAGACACCACAAAGAGGGTGAAAGGAGTGCCCGAGGCACAACACAAGCCAAATTCTGACACCTATGCACTGTAGGAAGATTTGAGAAATCAGGCTTCAAATCCTCCTGTCAGCTGTAGGGTATAGAGAATTGTAGCTTGTACTATGCTATGGTATTTAATCTTATCTGATGTCCTTTGAAATTTTATATATCATGTAAAGTTCTTTCTATCTCTTACGAGAAACAAAACCTTCTCTAAATAATTAAATAAAAAGTGGACATATCATTTCTTCCAACATTTCTGGTTCGGTGTCTAATATAGAAGTAATGCACTTTGTTATGTAAGTAGGTAGCACAAATGAAAAATCCTTGCCCACGCAACAAAAAATAGTGCAGTATTGTACTGTATCAATTTTTATCCCCCCCAATTCCATTGTCAAATACAAATTGGTAAAACCAAACCAGAAGAATATAATCCCTCACATATATTTAATTTCATAAACACACATTCACATTTGTACAGGAGTACCATTTGCGATGAATATAGAGTAATGGTGCCCTTTTCTGGACTGTGAAAAAACATGCCACCAGTCAATTGCAGAATAGCAGGTCAGGCTGGGGTGTATGCACTGGTACAGTGTGTTGCTGCACCCACCACAGGATGAAACAGCTCAGGATCCTGGTTGGCAAACCCTCAGGCAGGCACGTGGTTTAGGCCCACACTCTGGAAATGACCCTTTATCTGCCACAGCCAGGTGTTAGGTGGGTGTCCCCTTGGCCTGGTCCAGCCACTTGGGTCCTCAACTATGAGGATCTTATGAACCGGATCACCACCGGGAGAATCGCGCCACATGGACGTAGTGCCGCAACTGACGCTCCCTCACAGTATAGGTAATGTGCCTCATTTGGGACTCCATGAGCAACCGCTCATTCTACACAAAGTCAAACCAACGGTACCCAAGGATTTTCCAGAGAGACACAGTACCAAAGGAATCCAGTCTTCATCTCAGGTCACTGGATAGCATCCATTTCTCACAACCATATAGCAAGACAGGAAGCACAAGGACTCTAAAGATTTGGACCTTCGTCCTTTTGCATAGATATCAGCAACACCACACGCCCCTTTCAAACGACCTCATAACCCCCTATGCTCTCCCAATCCGTCTACTGACGTCATAGGAAGAGTCACCAGAGACATGAACGTCACTGCCGAGGTAAGGAAACCTCTTGACAAGGTCAACACTCTTTCTCTCATGCAGACAGACACACTGCTGATGGCTGTGCCCAAGAGGTCATCAAAGGGCTGGATCTTGGTTTTTATTCAGGACATTCGCAAGCCCAGACACTCAGACTCAGTTAATCTCTCTTCACCAACAGATGCCCCACAGCCGGTGGAACCCACAACCTTGCCCAACATCCAGTCCATGCAAGCATTGAACAGAGTAGGAGCAAAAACACACCACTGAGGATCCCCAGAATCAACTGGGAAAAATGCAGAGGCTCTACCTCCATTCTGCACAGCACTCACAGTACCAGTGTACAGGCCGGCCATCATATTGTTGGGATCAGAGCTTAAAATAGCAGCCTGATATCCGGATCATACTGAATGTGGGATGTGGGTGGAGTTGTCGGTGTTTGAGGGGTGGAGTTTTGAATATAGATGGAGTTAAGGTGTGGTTGGTTTTTGTTTTTGGCTTGTGGTGGGGCTCTCCTCGTTATGGTCTCTATTAAGCTGAAACAAGCACCTTAAAAGGAAGATTTAATAAAATTAACTTTGGAGCAGTCAAGCCTTGTGTGTCACTCCCGGCTGTAAATTAGGACAAGGGAACTCAGGGACAGGGTTTTACCCCAGAGCACATTGCTCTGGCCCTGGAGCTTCACACCACTGGACACGAAGCAGGAGAAGCTCCCCTGAGTCACCCCGACCATGGTCCGGAGACAGGCAGGAAAAGTTAAAAATGTCCACCAACCTTGAGGGGATCACGCAAAGTCTCAGGAAGTCTCACAGGGCAGCTCGATCAACTGAGTCAAACGCTTTACAAAAATTGACAAAGGCTGCAAAGAAACTCTGCTGATACTCGCATTTGCACTCTATGAGAACGCTCAGTGCCAGGATGTGGTCGATGGTAGACTTCTTAGGCGTAAAACCAGACTGCTCTAGTCGCTGGCACGTGAGCAAGTGATCACGGATCCTATTGAGGATGACCCTAGCAAAGACCTCATTAGGCACCGAGAGCAGTGTTATCCCCCTGTATTTGCCGCAATCCAGGCGATCACACTTCCCTTTCCAGATAGGGACGATAAGACCCAAATGGAAGCAATGACTGCTTGCAATGCCAGGAGGATACCCAATCTCACTGAGATTGCACAGGTGGTGAACCAGCTGAGGGTAGGGAAGGCTGCAGGGATTTGTGGTATCGGCGGTGAACATCTCCAGGCTGCTGGTAAGGCTGTAGCTGATCTGTATAGATTTGTAAAAAATACAATGGTTTGCCTTGATTTTTTCCCCCAACTGTAACGGTTATAGTATACTCATTATTATAATAAACACACCAATAGCAAACACACCTTGATATTTTTCGTGTAAGGAAGACAAATATTTCAAGGTAAAGAAGTCATACTCTCTAATCGTGGGGCCAGACGATGCTGATATGTTTCATGTTGATTAGCACATGCAAGTAAGAACTTCACTGAACTCTGTACATTTGACATTAATGATCTATAAACCTGCAGTCCAATGCTTTACTTACAGAAACACAGAGTCATCACTTTGCCTCCTGCACGTGTAAGTAGGAGAACCATGGCAACATATACCTTTGATAATTTAAATAAAAAAGTGCCTTCAATTCTAAGAATATTGAACGTGCTAGAAAAGGAAGAAGCTTTTAGCATGGTTCATATATCATACCAAGATACCGGAATGCAAAATTCAAAATCAAAACCAATCTCTCTCTGTTGTGGCATAAGTAGCTGACATCAGATCAACATTTGTGGGGCAACTGCAATTTTTTTTTCCACTATTTTTCTCCCAAATTTGGCATTGCCCACAGAATATGGGCATCTCTTTCCTCACACTCGCAGCACTGTCACTGATACCCAGAGGGGCTACTCATGAATGCAGAACTCCAGGTTTATACTGTTTAGGAATCTGAAAAATGTAGGATTCCAAAATACTTCTGGCCTCAAGGGTTTTGGATAAGAGAATGGGAATCTGCAATTCAGGACTTTAGAAATCTTGTTGAGAGAAGCTGATCTGAATTTTTTGTCATATGTTCAGGTTGTCGTTAGAAAATCAGGCTCAAAAATGTTCGAAACATGCAATTCCAATAGTCAAAGCCAAATGCCAATAATGATACAAACAATTTCAAAAATGTTCGGGAAACACCATTATAACTTGTTTTGTTTTAGTTATAAAGACGCGGTGGGTGTAACAACAAATGCTTTAGAGACTTCACATCAACTTTTAATATCATCCATCCCACCTTTTTGTACATTGGCTTATTAAAGGTTTTAATTTAGATTTAATCTTAAGGCTATATTGAACTACACGTCTTTTCCGGTGATTTTCAGTTGTAGTTTTCAAATACATAATTTTAACGAGTCAGAGGCAGTTGGTGGCATTGCTCCTGTGCAGCTGGTCGCGCAACGTGACATACACAGCAACTCACTCCAACTAATCTGCGTATTACTCCGATAAAATCAGACAGGTTTGATTTTGTCTTTATTCGTGGGTTTATGTGCATGAGAGCTGATGACCAATAAATGCTCATCCAGAACTATAATGCATAGAATGCAGCGATGAGGAATGAGAAACTTGGATGGTTTGGTCCTCACAAACTCAAGAGTAGCTTGTCTGTCTGAAGTCTCATGTTTTCCTATCATGACAGAATGGAAAAAGGAAAAAAGGGCTGACATTATGGCTGAACTTGCCATCGCTATTAACCAATTGTACAGCTCCATCAGGCAGCACGTTATTGGCTGTCACAGAAAGGGATAAGCACGACTGCACTGGTGGGTCGTCACTCAGCTGGTAAGGCAGTGATTTAATTTGACATGGCCCGGCAATGAGATCAGCAAATGCGATTGGCAAATCTGACATACCCCACGACTGGAGGTTGTGTAATATGGCATCTGCTTTATTGAGTGGCTGACTAACTTTCTAAAGAAAATGACACAAAGAAAGAAGGTGAATTGTTGTCCTCTCTGGCTGTGCATCCTTAAGGTTATGTTCTTTTACCTGTTTTATGCATTCTGTATGTAAAAATAGATGTATTATAAAATTTCCTCAAGACAGTCGTTTTCATCCTGTTTAATGAGAATGAAATGTGTCATGGACATACTTATTTTTGAAAAGCTTTCTCTGCAACATAATGTTACAAAAACTCAATAAGTGATTATAAATTTTAGAAGAAAATATTCACTCACTGGAAACTGTCAACAAATACCAGGCAGTAGAGATTCCTGAATGTTCTAAGCATCTTGGAATAGTCAAAGATGTTGCCTATGTAGAAGAAGTGTTGGCAGGCAAGAAAGAGTGGCACTAGGAAAAAGCCTTTTGTTCACTACTATGTGTTTCAATTAATTATGAAAGTATTCTTGGCAGTTGAGATTTTCTTTAAGTGTCCTGTTCTGCTTAAAATAAACCTTTTGCCAAATGAAGTTGTCTTCTTGGAATGATAAGACATTTAAATTTAAATCAGAATTTTAGGATGATCTACTGCATCTTGAAACATTCACTTATCATTTAGGTTGTTGACTTATTTATGTAGAACTTACAAAAAGACTCCTTATAAAAAGACTAACAAACTTGTTTCTTTACCAATCAGTTTACATTTTCCTTGCTTTCTCATTTGTGCCATAGTGTGACCTATGCATGGCACTGAAAGTCATAGGAAAATGTTATTTTTAGATTTGCTTGGCGGTCTCTGATGTTCTTCTCCTGTTAATTATGTGTAACCTTTCAGAATAAAAAAGAGATGACTTCACTTCCTCTATAGGAGAATTGCATGGGGCTGCCACCTGCTGAACTACTTGGCATTCCCATGGCCTTTGTGCTCATGCGTTCCAACAAGATTTCCCAGTATATGTCAATAAAAGTATAATTAGGTAGAAGGTGATAACTTCTCGCATTTATTTCTGTCTTTGTATTACCTATAGCAACTACTGCCTTAAATATTCAACTGACTAGTCCAAAAATACCAAACAATGCCATTGATATATTCTGTTTATAAGCTTTGGATATACAATATACTGAGAAAAGTGTGCCAGGGACAAAGGTCAATACAAAAGTGGCACAAACCCATTAGAGACTTCATTAACAGAAAAAGGTCCTCTGTGGCAATCTAAAAGAATCTGTAAAGAGAAGTTTGGAAAAGTAATAGATCCTTTCTGTCTAAGGTGTGTCATGGAAGAGAAATTATTGGATACACTTTTATAAAGAGAAAAAGCAGTTGCACTATGAGAAGGATACAGCAATGTCCCCTGGGGCAGGCAATCCAGTTCACACCAGGAGCTGTGAGTCCATTTTAGTTTTTTTTTCTTTGATAAGAATATGTTGCCCATTTCTTAAGGTAGCATCAATGTGCTTCATGGAGACCCAGATCACTTCTGGTCACTCGGGGCTCAGGTAGGAAAAATAGCAAGAGTGGCTACAGAGAACTTCACCCCAAATGCAAGTCCATAATGGAGTATAAAGGGGGTATATACAAGATATGTTCAGGAAAAGGCTTAACTGGTTTTTAGGGTCAGAGACAGAGATGACAGATGAAGAAAGAGAGCAATACCAAAAAACGTACGCTGGGAAGGTCACACCACCAGAAAAAAAACCCTTTTGTTACTTTGGAATTCCCTTTGCTTATCCCTCCCATTGTATGTTCTGGTGTTAAATAAACAGATCATTTTAAAATTAGGACTATGGCATTGTTTTGTTTGTGAAAGAAAGTGAAGAAATTTTATACTTGCTGCTTTAAATATATACTACCAGTAATGGCACACTGCACGATAACGTGCAGTGAATACACTTGACTTGAGCATTCATAGTTTTCATGTTTTTTCTCTGTATGTTTAGCATTTGTTTGCTCACAAGTTGATGCGCTTGCTGCTTCCTGAGCAGCTCTTCTTTTCTCTACTCTAGCGGCCCGCTTCTTTTCTTCTTTCTTCAACATCTTTTCGCGTTAAAACTGATTAAATGTGTTTGTGTTGCAATTACTTAGTACATTTTCCTTAATTTTTCCCTTAAGCTGGCACTTAAGTCTTCAATCTGCCTCAAGAATGATTTAAAATATGAAGAGGTAGGGGAAGTAACGGCGAAGGTGGTAGGGATGAGAACGGCGCCCGTACGCATGCACCGCACGGCTGCCCTGCTGGCCGCTGCAGAGAGTTGATTCTACAATAAAATAAAAATTAAAAGAGGAATAACCTTGGAGGTCAATCATCACCCAGAAAGCGGATAGTAGATGCCATGTAGTATATGTGTATAACAATACAATAAGTCAAATGGTTTGCGAGCTACAGGTGATTTAAAATCCTGGACAGACAAATGGACAGCCACGGTAGTGTATTATATATAAAGATATTGGTGAGTGTGTATATGTGAGTAATCTTAGTTAATGATGGAAATGCATTCCAAGACTTTAGTTTTGTTTTAAGAAACTTTGTTATTGGGGATACATTTACCATAGGGGGAATGGGGATACTTGTGGTAGTTGTTGTGGGTCTCATGCCACCTGCTATCTCCTTCCTTGACCGCCCTCTGTCATTGCTGCCACCCACATTTTCCACAGCTCCTTCCATGTGACTCCACATGTCATCCTTTGCCACGTGCACAGCCTACACTTTTTTTAGCACATTTATGTCCCCAGTTCCACCTCACACCTCACTTGTAGTCAGACGCAATACCATCTGCCTCACTTTACCTAACACTCGCTGGGGCTACATACCCGAGCTAATGGAGTTTAGCAGCAGAGAAGCTCTTCTGACATCCTTGCAGGTAATTGCTGTCTATCCATGCCCTCTCTTCCATGCTCAGTACTGGCTCCTTTCATGACTGAATGTCAATGATTTTGCTACATGGCATTTCTTTTCTCCAGCACATACCCCTTTTTAATGAGCATTTTAGTTTCTAAAGATTTTTGTGACATACTGGGCAAATAGTATATATTGCTTTATGAAAATATTAATATAGCTACAGTGAATGTGAAATAACGAAGCAGGAATGAAAAATACATTCCAGTTCTACATTTCACACAATGTCCACAACAATAAAGGAATATTCTGTGTAAGGAAGTTGGACGGTGAACACCACACCATTGTCGCAGACTTTGCACACACACATTTTAATGCTGAGTCCATTATGAAGAAGCGTTGCTTCCAGATAATTTGTTAATTGAGGTATTACGGTGTGCATATGTAAGATAAGCAAGAGAGATATAGAGAAAGCAGTTTCCTTTTTGTATATTTGAAATACTGAATTCTGTTGTGATTAGAAGGCTTCAGACCTCATGCTTTATTTCAAACTCTAAAAAAGGGATGTCACAAGCTTAAGACAATTTAGCTTATAAAACAGGGCAAACTTCACAATGGCTGTTCACAACAGAAAATGTTCCTCTCAGACAGCCAGGATTTATTTTAGATTGAAGAATTCACAGTAGCTGGTTTCCAGCACAGCCTGCAATGTCCTGAAAAAAGAAACAACTGGCAAGACGAGTTCACTGTGTTAGCATAACCAAGAGGGGCAAGTTTATTATGAGAGCCTGGAGGACCAGAAATTTCTGCATGCTCTCTCACTTTGTTTCTACTTTTCACAGAGTTAAATATTCTAGAGGTGTTAGCCTCATTTGAAGAGTGGAGAGTGGAGTTGTATATATAATATATATTGTAAGTGCCCAAAGGCAGTGGGGCAGCTCAACCTGTGGGGCAGGGGGGCACGAAGATGTGAAAAAAAGAAAACAAGAATCAAAAATATGAAAAAAACATCTGTTGAAACCTAAACAAATGAACTTAAACTACATTCTGATACTAGAACAATAAATATAGAGTTAGATAAATGTCGATAAATTTAAGTAGGTATAATAAAATATGCATCTACATTTCAAAAAAATGTTGGGGGGGCGCGATTAAAACTGTTATGAAAACTCGGGTCACAAATACTTAAAGGTTGAGAAACGCTGCCCTAAGGGATATCTTGGCACCCTGATTGGGATGAGGAGTGATGCCTGGTCCAGATGGCAGGCTGTCATGGATGGGCTATGGAAGCGTAACCCAGCTGGAATGGTGCTTGAATATTATCCCAGTCAGGGTGGAAGATTAATGAATGGAGTGTGGGAGATTGTCTGCCAAGAGCAGTTCCTTTCCCTGTACAGTAGATAAGAGTGCTCCTCTGGCATGGCCCCAGTATGAATACCCACCAGGATCCATGGGATTCATAGTCCTAAAGGACAACCCTGTTGGGGTCCTTGGGTGCTGCCAGAGAGCACTGCAGGGAGAACTCCCTGTTTTGTGGGGTTCCACGTGACAAAGAAGTGCTTCTGTCATTCACTGCTATGGCACTGGAAGTACTCCTAAGTTCAACATAAAAGAAGGTGCTTGACCTCATCCAGAGGAGTCAGAGTCTTAAGGCAGACGGCAAAACTCACTTAGAGGAAGGAAACAGAGAAGAGCTTATTAATTGTGTACATTCTTGTGTTGGTTTGACTGGTGCTCAATTGGTAAGGTGCTTGTTGTCATACAGTTAGGTCCATAAATATCTGGACAGAGACAACTTTTTTCTAATTTTGGTTCTGTACATCACCACAATGAATTTTAAATGAAACAACTCAGATGCAGTTGAAGTGCAGACTTTCAGCTTTAATTCAGTGGGGTGAACAAAACGATTGCATAAAAATGTAAGGCAACTAAAGTATTTTTTTAACACAATCCCTTCATTTCAGGGGCTCAAAAGTAATTGGACAATTGACTCAAAGGCTATTTCATGGGCAGGTGTGGGCAAGTCCGTCGTTATGTCATTATCAATTAAGCAGATAAAAGGCCTGGAGTTGATTTGAGGTGTGGTGCTTGCATGTGGAAGATTTTGCTGTGAACAGACAACATGCGGTCAAAGGAGCTCTCCATGCAAGTGAAAGAAGCCATCCTTAAGCTGCAAAAACAGAAAAAACCCATCTGAGGAACTGCTTCAATATTACGAGTGGCAAAATCTACAGTTTGGTACATCCTGAGAAAGAAAGCAAGCACTGGTGAACTCAGCAATGCAAAAAGACCTGGACGTCCACTGAAGACAACAGTGGTGGATGATCGCAGAATCATTTCCATGGTGAAGAGAAACCCCTTCACAAGAGCCAACCAAGTGAAAAACACTCTCCAGGGGGTAAGCGTATCGATATCCAAATCTACTATAAAGAGAAGACTGCATGAAAGTAAATACAGAGGGTGCACTGCAAGGTGCAAGCCACTCATAAGCCTCAAGAATAGAAAGGCTAGATTGGACTTTGCTAAAGAACATCTAAAAAAGCCAGCACAGTATCGGAAAAACATTCTCTGGACAGATGAAACCAAGATCAACCTCTACCAGAATGATGGCAAGAAAAAAGTATGGAGAAGGCGTGGAACAGCTCATTATCCAAAGCATACCACATCATCTGTAAAACACGGTGGAGGCAGTGTGATGGCTTGGGCGTGCATGGCTGCCAGTGGCACTGGGACACTAGTGTTTATTGATGATGTGACACAGGACAGAAGCAGCCGAATGAATTCTGAGGTGTTCAGAGACATACTGTCTGCTCAAGTCCAGCTAAATGCAGTCAAATTGATTGGGCGGCGTTTCATGATACAGATGGACAATGACCCAAAACATACAGCCAAAGCAACCCCAGAGTTTATTAAAGGAAAAAAGTGGAAAATTCTTGAATGGCCAAGTCTGTCACCTGATCTTAACCCAATTGAGCATGCATTTCACTTGTTGAAGACTAAACTTCAGACAGAAAGGCCCACAAACAAACAGCAACTGAAAGCCGCTGCAGTAAAGGCCTGGCAGAGCATTAAAAAAGAGGAAACCCAGCATCTGGTGATGTCCATGAGTTCAAGACTTCAGGCTGTCATTGCCAGCAAAAGGTTTTCAGCCAAGTATTAGAAATGAACATTTTATTTCCAGTTATTTAATTTGTCCAATTACTTTTGAGCCCCTGAAATGAAGGGATTGTGTTAAAAATACTTTAGTTGCCTCACATTTTTATGTAATCTTTTTGTTCAACCCACTGAATTAAAGCTGAAAGGCTGCACTTCAACTGCATCTGAGAGTTGTTTCATTTAAAATTTATTATGGTAATGTACAGAACCAAAATTAGAAAAAAGTTGTCTCTGTCCAAATATTTATGGACCTAACTGTATAAAGTCCTTTATTTGAGATAAAAGTAGTGCTGTGTCTGTGGTTTGGGGCTCAGTGGCACCCTCTTGTGGCTCCAATATATTAAGTATTATGTACTGCAGCTATTCGTTTCTGTACCTATGTGAATTAGTCATAGCTTTATACACTCTGTTCTGTATAATCTAGCATTTTGTTCAGTGGTTTTACCAAACCACATATCTGTATGTACTGTTTTCAGATCAGTTTATAACAGACTACAAAAAGCCACAGATGTAAAATTTATTTGTACTTGTTTCTCAAAAGTGTTTTATACTGAAACATTTTGTCAGGCAACATGACAATATTATCCATCCAGCACTTTTCTGCTTTGTCCAATTCAATCTTGCCTATGCCAACATCATTGGTATTACACACACACAAACACACATGTCTTTGGGTGGTGAGATGAATACCCGGAGAAAAGCTCAAATAGATGCAGGATGGATATTCAGATTTAGTGCTAACAGCAATCATGGAAAGGATTCAAACCCAGTCTCAGCGAGCTAATATTCAGCAGAACTAACTACAGCTCCGCCATGGCAATGCTATGTTATACAAAAATATATTAAATTCAGTATTGTGTTTGAACAAAGTAAATTGAATGATAGGTACAACTGAAACTGGAAAACAGATGTACAATAAAGAAGGAATGAAAAAGCCATTGTGAATAATTCTTCCCACAAGCTAATGTAAGCTGGGCATTTCTGACACAAAGAATAATGCTCTTGTTTTTTTGTACGTGTGCTAGCGTATTTTCTGGTCTTGTGCTTTTATTGCTCTCAGCATTTCAATGTGTGAAATCCATTCATTATCGGCTTTGCACATTTGAAATTCAATAAAAAGGAACCCCTT
Organism: Polypterus bichir lapradei; assembly: GCA_026402145.1. Lineage (NCBI taxonomy): Eukaryota > Metazoa > Chordata > Cladistia > Polypteriformes > Polypteridae > Polypterus > Polypterus bichir. The sequence goes on from JANRMT010062841.1 coordinate 39,456,524, forward strand.
GTCATTTATTACATACCACAATTAAACAGTGCAGATGTATAACAAGTATTTTCCCTGCATAAAAGTAAATCTGCACCTTTCACAGTAAAGGGATTCACACATCACTTATACGCGTCATTAAATATTAGCTAAACAACACATCACATGTTTTTAGATTAAACAATTCTTTGGATTATCCATAACCATCCTTCTACTAAAAATGAGGTTTTCTTTTCAATCGTATGCACTGCCTAATGAGCACAACATGTTCTTTAAATAAGCCATCTAATCAATATTTTATATAGTACCTTTACACTAAACACTGTTTCATAGATTTTTTAAAAGCAACATATATTCATCCTCTTACAAAACCTGCTTTTTCCACTGCAGCACCACACACAAATCAAGAACTAATATTTGAACAGACATCCGTCTATCACAAGCAGCACTAATGGACTCACACGCACGTTTATATTTGAGTAAGTTGGTGTCACGTTTTGCCTTAATGTACACACATTTGAGGAAACCTGCATCCAAACATCCAAACAGTGATTTTGATATAGTCAGACAATTCAAGTCAATGCTTATATTTGCTTTAATGATGAATTTTAAAAATGGGATTAAGAACCTGAAATGTTCAAGAGATACATTATAAGATATTACACAGTCTGGCAAAGGCTTACACTGTCACATTAAATACTAGCTGTTCTCCGCCGCTCTGCCCGTGTAGTAGTGAAACACGACAAACTTTAAAAATCAATAAACACAAAGGTATTGCTAGCTAAGCAGAGGCAAGGTACACTCCAAAACACAGAGGTAGACCGACTCCCCACTCCTGATGTCACACTTCCCCCTGAGCCTCAGCCCGCAGCCTCTGTTTCAGATTTGCGCAAATAAATTGGTACCGCAAGTGAACTATGATACTTAGCGCGATGAGAGAATTTGCAAAATCAAAAGGGAATGTTCAAGCAAATTCTAGAAAAAAACTCAATTTAAATCTGTTAAGTAGTTCTTTCATTCGATAGCTTAGCGGATGTAAGATTCACCACTCGGCCCACTGCGTCTCTTTTGGATTCATGCAAATAAATCGGTACCGCAAGCGAACTATGATACTTAGAGTGATGAGAGAGGTCGCAAAATCAACCGGAATGTCCAAGCATATTATAGTAAAAAACCAGATCTAAATCTGTTAAGTAGTTCTCTCATGAAAAGCAGACAGAAATACAGACCGACGATGGATTATATATATATAATATGGATATATATCTATACTAATAAAAGGCAAAGCCCTCACTCACTCACTGACTGACTGACTGACTGACTGACTGACTCATCACTAATTCTCCAACTTCCCGTGTAGGTAGAAGGCTGAAATTTGGCAGGCTTATTCCTTACAGCTTCCTTACAAAAGTTGGGCAGGTTTCATTTCGAAATTCTACGCGTGATGGTCATAACTGGAAGCTGTTTTTCTCCATTTACTGTAATGGAGATGAGCTTGAAACCCGTGGGGGCGGAG
>JANRMT010062841.1:39463018-39516966 GCA_026402145.1 Polypterus bichir lapradei
ATATATGACAGCAACACTCATCACTCACAACAGTGACAAAACAATTACATTGACAATCATGTTACGTTATTTTCAAAATGTTTCCTTTTCTTTTTCATTGCTTCTTTAACACACTACCTCTCCGCTGCGAAGCGCGAGTATTTTGCTAGTATATATATATATATATATAGAGAGAGAGAGAGAGAGATGGATGTACAGTACATGGCACAGGATTTGGTGCTGCTGTGTTACCACTCCTGGGGTTAAATTCTAGATTATGCCAATAGTAGCGACTGCAGAGTTTGGTTCTTCTCTGATATCCCATTCCCCCAATTCTTAAAATTGTGCATTAAGTTAACTGGCAACTTAAAGTATAAATGAGCGTGGATGTGAATATGAATGAGATTTACTATAAAATGGAACCCAAGGCTGATTTCTGCCTTTCACCTAAGAGTTCATTGCTATATTGAACCAGATAAGGAGGTTAAAGTAATTGAAGTGAACATGTCTGTGTTTCTCTTTTCATACTGTGTTGTTACTTAATAAATACCACATCGAGGTGATAATTGGAGTAAACCAAAAAAAAAATATATATTAATCTAAATACAGTATAATAAAAATATAAATATATATATATATATATATATATATATATAAAAGGGAGTGGGCAAAAGTAAGTTTACAGTTGTATGTGAAACACAGAGTTTATTCTTATTTATTTGTTAATTATTGTATTATTTATTTGTATTATTTGTTTTCTTCTTTCTCTTCATCTTATTATTATTGTTATTGTTTTGTATCCTTACTTATAATTTATCTTTTAGGTAATGATGGCACAGAAGTGCAGGGGTTGGTGTTACCACTTAATGGTTCCAGCTTCCTGTATTTCATTTCTGGTTGCAGTCATTGTCCACATGGAGTTTACACGTTCCTCTACTCTCTTCAGTGTTACTCCTTTTTCCTTCCAAAATGCAATGGACATACATTTTAGCTTAATTGTCGGCACTGAATTGGTCTGGTGAGAGTTCTTGTGCAGGTGTATGAATGGACACTGTTGTGGACTGGTACCCTCTGAAATGCTGATTCCTGTCTTGCACCAAATGCTGCTAGACTCCAGCTCCACCCAAATCAGATTAAGTGGGTTTGGAAAATGATGTTATGTTTTGTTATATACTGCATACAGTACAACAAGAAAGGGACACCCCATGTGGTGTGGGAAAGCATGAAATATTAGGTAGTCGACCTTGTGATGACAGGTTTTATTTAAAAGAAAAGGGAAGGGGCAACAGTAAAGAGATAGACAGAGATGGAAAAAGAGGTGGTCAGGAGGGAGCCTAGGATGTACTCACACTGGCAATTTGTTCTGTACTCAATCACGTTTGTCTGCATGTAACCCCTCAAAGTCACGTTCATTTGACTTGTGTGATCACTCTGTGCCCTGGCCTGCTTGGAAGAGGTAGGCCTGAGCACAGTTCAGTAGCATTCGGAAACAGTGTGATTGCTAAATGAGCCCAAGCATGGAAAACAGACATGACATCAATGATGCGACCAATCAGATTTATTCAAATCTTTTGAGTTAAAAACAGGTTTTTATTCTCACCTTACACATGAACATACATTGTAGTTGGCAAGAAAACCTGCAAATTCCTCCCTTAATATAATTTGTCACCATAAAAATCTTTGCATGTGTGGAGCATGATTAACAGCAAAACGCTGTGCTGGACACTCAATAAATCTGTAAGAGGGTAGAGCATTATCCTGCCCTACACTACTCCAAAAGAACCATAAAATAAGTAAAATCATTTTGTCACTCCGTGTTCGGATCTTGTTTTGGCTTGTCACATGGTTGGTCATGACAAAAGCATGCCTGGGCCAGGAACATTAAAGCACAGTGTAAGTGCAGGCCAGTGGGGGAGTAGGAAAGGGGGGACAATTGTGCTTGTGCACGGCACAGAACAAACGGGCCTAGTGTGAGTACACCCTAAGAAGACTCTTTCAGAATGGTAGAGAGCAGCAAGTTTAGCAGATGCAAAGGCCTCTTGACTCCTAACATAAAAAGAGAAAAACAGTTGCACTACGGAAAGACAGAAAGAGGCCAGAAGAACCCCTGGTCAACAGGGGACAACTGAAGGTGCAGGGTCACTGACGACTGACAGGACACCAGTACCCCCCCCCCCCCCCACCACCAAAACTACTTGCTGGCAGCATGCAATGTGTGATGAATATGTAGATCAACTCACAAATACACTGAAATGGAATGTTTACTACAAGTAGCAGTATAGTACGTATTATAAAGAACTGCATTGTTTTAATCTGCATAATTCAGAACAGACATGAACATCTCTGTTTTATATAAACAGTGCTGAAATGTTTTCAGTATGTAGGCTGTATGATACCATTGTGATGCAGTACATGTAATTAAATTAAATTAAATAAATGGAGACACAGCTTTCCCAAAGAAAAAGGACACAAGCCTGTGCTGTCATCACACATTTCTTTGGACTCACTTCTATTTTAACCACAGCCTTGAGATCTGCTTTATTATGTTTAAGACCAAGCATTGTTCGGAATGAATAAAAACCACAAGGCAAATAGGATCGCCGTGATATTATCTAACAGCAGCACTAACATTTGATAAAGAAAAAGTGCAGAATATTCCATTTTAAAATCAATTAACAAATCAAATTTAACAAAGGCAATGATTTTCTCCTGAAAAATATACCACGCTGCTAAGGAACAGAACATTATAAAAGCAAATGCCCCATAAAAGTACCTTAATTATAACTCTGTAAAATAACCCTGAAAATGAGATGCATAATAATTCTCTGAGTTATTTCCACTATGTTTTATTCTTTCCTTCTTGTAATTATCCTGAGAAGGCAAATGTTTTGGTAGATTTAATACACCTTCTCAAAGCAACTTTATTAATAACTGCGGCAGCAATTTGCCACTGAACGACGATTTTTGGATTTATACTTTTTTGCCGTATTGTGCATAATCATAGGTAAGACTTGATAAGTTAGTTCCCTTTCAACTTTTATTTAAAAGATTCTAACACAGCATTCTCAAACTCACTTAATTTAGTTCTGGGCTACTGGGATCTGGAGCCAATGGAACAACTAACCCTTTCTAGTCCACCAAGGGGCCACCAAATCCAAACTGAGAATGTTCTCATTTAGAATCACCAATTAAAGTAAAATGCATGTCTTCAGGGTGCCGAGAGAAAAAGCAAAGTCCCTAAAGTAAAGAACACTAAGTGGCTCATTGTGTTTCTTTCTATTAGTAATAATTAGGTGGCATTTGCTTTTTAATTTTTACATGTTTTTTCATTTATTTCTTTGTATCTTTGTTTGTTTCCATTTTCCTGCTGGCATCATCACATCACAGTTTCATGTGTCTATTTTTCAATGGGCAGTGCCATTTTATATGTTAGTTACTACTGATTGGTGCAGCCATCTTAAGTGACCATTTAGGCAACTCTTTGTTGCTATGATGCTACTTGGTTGCTAGGAAAGTGATGCATGTGTCATGAGGCCAATGGTGTCTTGACAGCCAGGAGGTACAAGATGGGGCGTACATTTCACGTAAAGCAGATTTTCAGCAAATATGAGAGACTACTGTACATACATACATACATACTGTATATATTAACATACAAAAATCTGGTGTTGATTTTAGTTTTGTTTCAACTTTGTTTATTGGTATTTGTTCTTATTACTTAGTGCACTAACTCCCCATTATGACAGCAGCTGTTTTTTACTCAAAGAAAGATCTCCATTACTAGTTACAAAATTTATCCAATTACACACTCAGTCCATACTCCTGGTCGTGACATGTGACATTGTTCTATCCTGTGGCTTCACCAGGACAAGGAGGAGCTGTATGAATTTTTCATTTATTTTTCTTTTTTTTGGTAAAAATTCCACAGTCAGTAATTGTAATCAAGTTTTTAAGGAACACAATTATACGGTTGTTCCCATAAAATTGTCATTTTCAACAGCATTAAAGTTTTGTCTAAATTTTGAAATGTAATCTTGTACTTTCTGTTTGAGTTAGTTTATTGAACCTGAGATGTAAAAAATTTTCTTGACACGGGAATTTGGGCTACTGTTGCTAGCCAGGCAGAACAAGCATGTGTAGAAATGGATTCCAACAAGGTATCTGATATTGTTGCTGAATGAAGTTATTCTTAGATTTTGCAGCATGTGCATATCGCAATTTCATATAACACTAAATTTTAGTGAAATGAAGATCATGTCAGTGCTATCTTTAGGTCATGGAAAAAGTGCATTTCATATTTGCATTTGAAAGGAAACCAGAAAGGTTTTTACTTTTTTTTTTTTTCTAAAGATTTGTCTGTTATGTTGAAACCCACCTTTTCATCATCCCTCCTATTAAGTTTCTATCACCAATCTGGTGAGTTTTGTGCACTGCCATTTAAAATCTGTTGTCAATAACAAAATCTCCCCATCTGTGTTTTCATTGGAGAAAAAAAATCACTGCACTAAGTAGTTTTTGTAGGAAACAGTGGTGACAATCAAACAAATGAACTCTTAAGAACATGTAGTGAACTTATTTCCAATTTTCCGATCCAAGTATTGCCCCCCTGATTGGGAAGGTTTGTGGATTAACCAAAACTATCGACCTCCTGCAAAAGGTGCTGTGCCACCTCTCACAGCCAGACAGAACTAGGCCTCTGCCCTAAACGTGTGTTTAAAGAGGAAATTAAAAGAAAATGATACAATAACCCCTAATGTCTGGCTGTCAATTTATAGATGTAACCATATTTTGGTACCCACAGTGTCCATGTGTTCAGACCCTTTATCCTCATTTTGTAACTACAATGGTTTACATCGGGGTCCTCAAGCACGGTCCTGGAGGGCCGCAGTGAGTGCAGGTTTTTGCTCCAACCCAATTGTTTAATCAGAAGCACTTATTGCTCAAGTAACACTTCTGCTTCACTTTAGTTGCCTCGCTCGTTAAGATTTTGAACCCTTATTGCTTATTTTAGTCTTAAACAGCTGTAGTCTTGGTTTTTAATGGCTCCTAATTAGCAATAACATGAAAATGACAAAAGAGAGCAGCATTTCTCCATTTAGCTTGATACCATTTACACCTGTGTGTATTTATCATGCACTATTGGGTTTAATCACGGAAGGAAAGTGAAGAGAAAAAGTGAAGGACTGAGAATTAGTCCTCCATTTTAGCCTTCAAATCATTTGGATGATATCCTTAGAAAGGGGAAGAAAATCGAGGTTATGAGAATTACCTGACATAGCAGAGTTAAAGCACTAACAAGCTATGAAATTAAATTATTGGCAAGAATTGCTTTCTAATTAAGCAACCAGGTTAGAACAAAAACCTGCAGCCACTGCGGCCCTCCAGGACTGTGATTGAGGACCTATGGTTTACATTATAAAACCTAACCAGTTTAATATCCTACAGTATAGTGGTGAAACAATATTAATCAATCAATCAATAAACTAATGTTTATTTTATATACCGTCATCATCATCACAGTTACAAAGATTTTTACATGGCTGACTAAATTAGAGTACAATATGAAGTTTAAAAAAAATCAGTCTTTAACTTTTTATGTGTTAGAAATAGACATTTTTACACTTTTTACACTGAAGCATTGCTGTGTTGAAATATAACTAGCAGAATATTGCTAGCTTACTACTTTAGGTCTATTAAATAAAAAATTCTCCTCTGAATCTCCATATGTTAAATCCTATAGCTTATTTGTGCAGTTTTGTCTCCCTTATTGTCTTTTCCTAAAGAACTTAATTGCAATGACAGAGCAGGCTGGGGTCATTTTTGCTCTGTGGATGATGTCCTTGGAGAAAATATTGACTAAGTGTTGTACCCAAGTATTTGTTTGGTTCCAGCTAACAAGCTCCTCTTCAGCATATCCTGGCTCAAATCAGTACGCTTCGGCTTCGCGAAAATTCGTCTACAACCTTGTAATTAGTTTTGTGTACACATGATATTTTTAACACCAAGTTCACTGAGCACTTTGAGCTTTTTCCTCAGTGGTGCAATAGATGTTTCCAAAATATTACCTGCCAAACTCGTATGCTTGCAGGCAGGTTCAAAATAGCACCACTTGGAAAGCAAAAAAATCTTTTTAAGAATGATTCAATTTCATTGGATGATGCACTTGCTTTACTTCTAATTTACAAAAAGCATTCTATTAAGACTGCAGATTGAAAAATTCACTCACTCTTAGGTATTTTTCAAAAAAAATATTGTGAAAGTTTGAATTTTTGAGTGAACTGTTCCCTTAAATCAAATTTGAAACTGCCGTCTTACTTATAAAATGTGTGCCCATAGCTCTGCATTTAGTGTCATTTTCAGGGTAAGGTAGGCATTAGTGGGGAAGTGTAAAGACATGGGGATTGAGCCCCTCACTACCCTTAAACTTTAACTTGATGTTTACTCATTAAATAGTTGAAGAAGCATGAAACTAACTGACTATATAAATACAAACACAACTATGCTATACTAGCTGTGTAAGCCTGTGCTTGTAAAAAACCTGGGGTCCTAGAAACTATTGAAATCATCAGAAAAAAAAATTGAAATGTAGAGATGTCAGATAATTGAAAGGAACTACTCTGGGCATCTCTCTCCTAGGAGAATTCATTTTGCCGATGTGTTCGTATCGCTTGTGCATTAGCGGCAGGAGGAAAAGTTAAAGGGATACCATTTTACTGATGTTAGTTTCTAAGAGACTTTGTCTTTCTTTGGAGGTTTCGTTTTGCTGATGTGCTCGCCTCGCTTGTGTTATTAGCGGCTAAGCGAGTTTTCTGTTTCCTCAGTGGTGGAGCCCTTACCCCGACTCTACCTCTCACTTCCTGGATGGACAGACACACACACTTCCACGCGTAGATGTTTATATAGAAGATAAGAATGCCTGCCAACAAATACAGGAGATTCAGTCTATAGTTTGCTGCATATAAATTACAGTAAGAACTTACAAATAAAATACCCTTGCTCATTTATCAAAGACAAAGGTCATAATTAAGAATGTGGTTTAAAAAAAGATTTTATCCACACATTTGCTCTTCAATAGTCCATGTTTTGTATCTATCAGCAAGTAAAAATTCACATTTTGAAATAATCGAAGACCTGATGCATTTCAACATCCTCAAATCAAACCGATTTAGTTAAAGGAAATCTACAGAACATGTCTTATTTTAGTGACTGGCAATAATGGAGACAATGAGATTATTAGAAATAAACTTGATGCATTAGGATTCAAAGTCAAGATGGAGGTAAAGAACTTAGGGGTAACTGTTGACTGTAACCTAAATTTTAAATCGCATATTAATCAGACCACTAGGACAGCATTTTTTCACTTAAGAAACATAGCAAAAGTTAGACCTCTTATATCATTGAAAGATGCTGACAAATTAGTTCACACTTTTTTTTTCAGTCGACTAGATTACTGTAACGCACTCCTCTCAGGACTACCCAAAAAAGACATAAATCAATTGCAACGAGTGCAGAATGCAGCTGCTAGAATCCTAAATAGGAAAAGAAAATCTGAGCACATTTCTCCAGTTTTGATGTCACTACACTGGTTACCTGTGTCATTCAGAAATGACTTTAAAATACTGCTTATGGTTTATAAAGCCTTAAATAATCTCGCTCCATCTTATATATCGGAGTGTCTGACACCTTATATTCCAAATCGTAACCTTAGATCCTCAAATGAGTGTCTGCTTAGAATTCCAAGAGCAAAACTTAAAAGAAGCGGTGAGGTGGCCTTCTGCTGTTATGCACCTAAAATCTGGAATAGCCTGCCAATAGGAATTCGCCGGGCTGATACTTTAAAAAAACTGCTAAAACACATTACTTTAACATGGCTTTCTGATAACTTCACCTTCATCTAATCCTGATACTCTGTGTATTCAATTCATTATAATAACTATTCATGGTGGCTCTAAAATCCGTACTGACCCCTACTCTCTCTTCTGTTTCTTTTCCCGGTTTTCTGTGGTGGCAATCTGCGCCATCACCACCTAATCAAAGCACCGTGCTGTGCTACATTTATGGATTAAAAGCCAGAAGTCCACATGACCATCATCATCAAGTCCTTCCAAGAGAACCCTAAATACAAAGAGGACTGTTTCATTTATGTTAGGTAGAATGCCCAGAGGGGACTGGGTGGTCTCATGGCCTGGAACCCCTGCAGATTTTATTTTTTTCTCCAGCCGTCTGGAGTTTTTTTTTTTTGTTTTTTCTGTCCTCCCTGGCCATCGGACCTTACTCTTATTCTATGTTAATTAGTGTTGTCTTATTCTAATTCTTACTTTGTCTCTTATTTCTCTTTTCTTCATCATGTAAAGCAGTTTGAGCTCATTATCTGTATGAAAATGTGCTATATAAATAAATGTTGTTGTTGTCTTTGGCTTTGAAAATCTGACAACATAAATGAACGATGACACAGATCTGTTCACAATTTGGGAATTTTACACATTTTTTCTCAATGGCAGTAAAACTAATATTTACATCACAATGGTAATTACCTGTTTTCTGTACCCAGTGCTGTGTCCTATCCATATGAAGGTATAAATATGGCCTTGTATACTGAAAATCAAATACTGTAAAAAAAATTTGCTCTTTACAGTGCTTCCATTGAATACACTTGCAATACAATTTCAAAACATTTGCAACTTGTATACCTTGAAACATATGTTTTTGTTTGTATAGTGCAAAGGAACATACTTTTATTGAAGACCTGTTTGAGATTACTGTATTTACGCGTGTACCACATGCACATTTTTTCCCGAAAATTAGCATTAGAAAATCAGGTGTGCATCATACACGAGGAAATGTAATTCTGTAATGTTTACTTCTTCTGCTTGTGCTCGCTTGCTTGCTCTCTCTCTCGCTCGCTTGCTCGCACTCTCTCTCTTAGTCTCTCTCTTTCTCTCTCTCTCTCTCGCTTGCACTCTCGCTCTTGTTTTTGAATCAGTTTCGTGTCGTCATTCAGCATGGATAGTAGCAAGCGTTTACACTCCTTCACGGCAGGAGAGAAACTAAAAGTGATTTTGGAAGCGGGGAAGATAGGAAATCGGGAAGCAGGTCGCAAATATGGTGATCCAGACTCATGTGTTCGAGATTGGCAACGGAAGAAAGAAAAACTTTCGTCATGCAACAAAAACAGAAGGGCATTTCGCAGAAAACGTGCCCTAAATACAATCACAACGCACGTCGTACATGGGGCAAAACGATTTTCGCAATTTTCTTTGTAAAAATTAGGGTGCACTTCTTACACGAGGGTTCGTGGTACACGAGTAAAAACGGTATATGCTATTTGAACTATTAAATCCTCTTTAAAAATGCATAAGCAAGGGCAATACATTTCTGTCATTCTTGTCGACTATTGTGATAAAAACATACAGTCAGGTCGATAAGTACTTGGACAGTGATGTGATTTAATAATTTTGGCCTTGTATGCCACTACAATGGATGTGAAATCAAGCAATTGTTATATGATTAAAGTGTAGACTTTCAGCTTTAATTTAAAGGGTTTGCCAAAAATATTGTATGAGCCATTTAGGAATGATAGCCATTCTTCTGCATAGCCAACCCTATTTCCATTTCCATTGCTCGAAAGTATTTGGACATTTGACTGACAAGCTGTTCCATAGCCAGGTGGGAGCAGTTTCTTCATTATTTCACTATTTTCCTTCATTAACTATTAAAGAGGTAAGAGGTACATTTGTAAGCTGTCACTGTGAACTCTCAATATGAGGTTCAAAGAGTTGTTCTTGCAAGTAAAAACAGGCTATCATTAGGCTGAGAAAGCAAAACAAACCCATCGGAGAGACAGAGTAGAAACACCGGGAGTGGTCATATCAACCATTTGGTATAATCTTAAAAAGAAGGAACACACTGATGAACTCAGCATAAAACAGAAGGTCTGGACAACCACAGAAGACAACTGTTCTAGATGATTGCAGAATTCTGTCCTTGGTGAAGAAGAATCCCTACACAACATTTAGCCAAATCAAAAGCACTCTCCGGAGGTAGGCCTGTCATTGCCAAAGTCTACAATCAAGAGAAGACTTCAGTAATCAAGTCATCAAGAAGTAAAGACATTTTTTAAAAGCCTGTCCAGTTCTGGAACATTTTTCTTTGGAGAGAAAACTAAGATCAATATATACCAGAATGTTGGAAAGAGAAGAGTATGGAGAAGAGAAGAAATGCCTCATGATCCAATGAATACCACATCATCTGAGAAACATGGTGGAGGCAGTTTTATGGCATGAGTATCAGTCACTGGCATTTATTGATGATATGACTATTGGCAGAGGTAGCAGGATGATTTCTGAAGTGTACACAGCTATACTGTCTGCTCAAATTCAGCCAAATGCTGCAACACTGATAGGACAATGCATCACAGTACAGATGGACAGTGAGCCAAAACATACTGCAAACACAAACCAAATGCTTTTCAAAGCAAAGAAGTGGAAGATTCTTCAATGTCCAAGTCAATCAGCTGACCTCATCCCAACTGGACATGCATTTCACTTACTGAAGACACAACTGATGGCAGAAAGTCCAATGAACAAGCAGCACCTGAAGACAGCTGCAGTGAAGGCCTGGCAAAGCAAAAAAACCCAGCACTTGGAGATGGCCATGGGTTCAGACTTCAGGCAGTCATTGATTATAAAGGATTTTCAACCAAGTCCAGAAAATTATCATTATATTTATGATTATGTTAGTTTCTCCAAATACTTCTGAGTCCCTGAAAATAGGGGGACCATGTATAAAAATGTCTGTCTTTTCTAAATAGCTCATACAATATTTTTGTTAATTCCCTTGAATTAATGCTGAAAATCTACACTTCAATCCCATCTTGATTGCTTTATTTCAAATCCATTGTGGTGGTGTACGGAACCAAAATAATGAAAATTGTGTCACTGTTCAAATTCGTATGGGCCTGACTGTACCTTGGCAAGAATAAGCCTAGCATGGTAAGTTTGAGTTGTTATAACAAATTTCAGCCATGGGAAGACAACTATCGCTGTACACTTGGCATAGAGTATATTTAGACATCATATTTTAAAAATATATTAATGCATTTTCTGAGGTGGGCTGGTGCCCTGCCTGGGGTTTGTTTCTTGCCTTGTGCCCTGTGTTGGCTGGGATTGGCTCCAGCAGACCCCCGTGACCCTGTAGTTAGGATATAGCGGGTTGGATAATGGATAGATAATGGATGGATGGATATTAATGCACTTTGAAAAATATATGAAACACTGTGTGGTTAAGGCTTTGGACTTCATATCCTGAAGTTGTGAGTTTAAATCCTGCTAATGAAACTGTACAACCCTGAGCAAGTCACTTCACCTGCTTGTGCTCCAATTGGGAAAGACGGAAAAAAACAGAAGAAATGTAACCAGTTGTATCTCAAATGGTGTATGTCGCCTTGCGCAGAGGTGTCTGCCAAATACCTTATAAACAAGGTATACTGTAGTTCTTGAAATATATTTCAATGCATCTTCTTCTAATGATATATTTCCGCATGTGTAGAGATGGAGTGCCATTACAGTAAGTTATTTTGATGTTTCTTCTGCACCTACTATGGATCTCTGTAAAGTCAAATCTAGGGTAGCACTGGCTACCCGGAGTGGCGTTTAATTAATGTAATGATAAGTGAATGTGAGGCAGGTGGGACTAAATTGAGACTGGCATTGTTAGCTTCGATTTCTGCCACAAGTATTGTTAACTTTTTTTATGTGCATTCTGCTATAACTGAAATTCAAAAATTTTGCTTTTCAGCTAATTTGCAAATTTTGCCTTTTTATTATTGAACATCTGTGTGAGGAAATGTCATTCAGGATTTGGGACCAGCGTGTATGTAGTGCTGATGAAGTCACAAACAGAAGAAATGCAAATGATCGAGCTAAAACTCTAAATATGGAAATTGTACACATTTTTACAATACTTTCAGCAAACACTTTAGAAACAATTATGATATTAGTTATCCTAACTAAAATATAATATTAATATTTTGGAGAAAATGATTTTGAATGGTTGTGAATGCAGACTGTAACGGTGGTGAAGTAGAATATTTGGATGTTGTTTGTTAAAAAGCTTTATTGATTTACCTGCTGCTATGTTTGGCAAGGATGGGGTAAAGCTGAAATTTGTCTAAATATAATAAAAATAAAATCTTTTCAAAGTGTATTTTAATTTTCAGAATAATGTGCATGGACTGAAGGAAACCCAATATATTTTTATATATTTAGTAACTGACACAATTTGGATATTTTTTCACTTATTACTTTAAAATATACATGGTATGCTTAAGAGTATCACAAATATAATTTAAACATTTAAGACAATAATAACAAAGGTAACACTTTAGTTGAGATACTGCAAAAATGCATCTATTACTCATTTACTATTATGTAATAAGACCTTAACAAACACGTCTTTGGGTCTTCATAACACTTACAAAGCATCAGTAAAGTGTTTATTCATCTCCTGTAATGTGACCTACAAAGAAGACTTCATTTTGGAGTGCTCTGAAGTGGCTTCACTGAGACACATTTCTCTTTATAATAAATACAATATATAGCATAGGACCTATGAATCCATCATATTAACAAGTAATTTTAATATTATGTCAATATGCCACACTGCACAGAGATGAATAACCAATCTAGTAATGCTTTATGAGTGTAATGAAGATCAAAATAAGCTGTTGTTAAGGTTGTTACTTAAAAGTACATGAGTAATTGATGTGTGTTTGTTGTACCTAAACTAAAGTGTTACAGCATCATAAGGACAAGTGTCTGTGTGTCTGTCCAGTTGCTATGTCTCTTTCATTCTAAGAGATGGTACACCATAAACACTTGTAGTAATAAAATGCCTTACTGAAAATGCTTGTAATGTGTCATCTATTGGAATGATAAATGAGATGCATATGTCTCTGTTATATGATAGTTAGTATGGGACTCATACAAGCAGTGTAAATGTTTGTGATGTGTGTGGAATGACAAATGCAATGTATTTTATTAGTACATACATTACAAAATGCATTCCAACGGATGGTGCACTGATTAATGCTGAGGTCTGTGTTGATCACTGGTAGCACAGCTAGTAAGACCAATAAAAAATAGTTTCCTAGTATCTTGTTATATGTTCATCCATCCATCATCTAACCCGCTATATCCTAACTACAGGGTCACGGGGGGTCTGCTGGAGCCAATCCCAGCCAACACAGGGCGTAAGGCAGGAAACAAACCCCAGGCAGGGCACACCCACACACCAAGGACAATTTAAGATCGCCAATGCACCTAACCTGCATGTCTTTGGACTGTGGGAGGAAACCCATGCAGACATGGGGAGAACATGCAAACTCCATGCAGGGAGGACCCTGGAAGCGAACCCAGGTCTCCTAGCTGCGAGGCGGCAGTGCTACCCACTGTGCCACCGTGCCGCCTGTTATATGTTCACCTTTTTAAAATTGTAATTTCTGAAAATATTGGATAAACAGTGTGACTGTGTATGATGTTTTAAACAAAAATACAGTCAAATGTCTTAATTTTTAACAAGGATGTGTCTTATTTGCTTGTTATTATAAAACAATATTAATTGGTATACATTTTCTGATATTTAATAGAAATCCCACCTAAAGGTTTATTTAAGCCTTTTCCTACTCACAATTATAATGAAGGTATGTGTAATTATTTTTTTCTTCTCTACCCTCATATGCAACCTGACAACAATTTTTACAACTGTCTAAAATGTTTTGTCATTTTTTGCCATTATTTTGATGGCATGTATTACTATTTATTGTGCAAAAGGGCTCTACTCCTCTTTCTGACAGGTAAAACAGGTTTGCATAGTAGGGAAAAAATACAAGGTGAAGCTGCTCATCCATTTAAACATTCTTTTTGCAGCCATCACTCATGAATTCACAAGTTAGCTGATAATTAAGATTGTGTCAGGCCTGTCAAAAAGGAAAAATCTCAAGGGAGCTCCTTTGTGCATTGCTTGCTAACTTCAGATACCACACTGAAGACAATTTTCTTTTGTTTTTTTTTTATTTTAGAGGTAAAGAGAAGTAATGAGATGAATCGCCTGCCTTAAATAAAAAAACCTTAAAGTATCCGGTGTCTTCAATAATTATGGCCAGAAACACAAAATTAAATACTATATGAGATCGGAGATTAAAACAGTTGACTGGTTTGTCTTGATAAATACTCTGCAAAGGTTAACAGTTGAAATTATACTTTATTAGAACATGATATATACTGTATTTCTGTTTCACATATGTTATTTTTTCACTTCTTACAACAACATACACCTCTCTTTTATATTTTCCTCTGTGCCAACCTCTATAGTTGCATTTTGATCATCTACACTCACTCTTAAAAGACCAATTTTAGAGTCTTAACTAGACTGTATGTCCTTAAAACTTGGCAGATAACCATGCATACTTTGAGAAAAACCCTCTCTGAATCACAAAATCTTGAACTTCCACACAAACAGTTTTAAAGTTAGTACCCTATAGCTCAGAGGCAGTATCAATAACCTTTGCACCACCACACTATCTATTTTGATGAATATTATATTATAGATCAATGTAAACCAAACAGGCAAGATGACCAACTTCCATTTGTGCAGCAGAAGGTACGACGCTAAGAGAAACTGATAGCTTTGATTAGCTCTTTGTCCTTGCACAGAAAACAAATACTGTATACTACAGCCAGACCGCTTGCTAGGTGCAATGTTTAGTTTAAATCATGAGACTGCTAACAATGAAAAGCCAAAGTGGCTCTCCAAGAGTGAGACCAAGTATCCTAGAGTGGGACATCCACAAACCAGTGAATGAAAAGTACATTAAACATGCACTGTAAAAAATGTCAGTAAATTTAACGGTACAAATACTGTAAATGGTGAAGGTAAAAGACCTTTTCTGAAAAAAAGGAAAGTTACCTTATGTTCTACTGAAAATTACCTGTATATCTTAAACAATAAATTTCATTATTTTTTACAGCCAAGTTCTGTAAAATCAATATTTTTCTACCTTCAAAATATGCTAAATACCGTTTATTGATGCATTACAGTTATACTGAAAAAAATCTGTTAATTTTACAGTGCAAAACTATTAAATAACGAAGGTAAACAACCATAAAATGTAAAACGGTAAATCACTGTTTCAGTAAAACCAGTTACGATATTTGCATAAGGACACGCCCCTTTTTACAATATTGTTCCTGGTGAACAGCATACCTTTGAATAGTAGGGAAAAAAACTTAACCTAAGTTAGCAGACTTATTTTTCCCCACGTGCTGAAGGTTTTTTGAGGTTATGGAAGCTGATTTATGGTGGGTTGTATTCAATAAGTAGGACACCATACACCACAAAAGAGAAAACTTTACTTCCCTACCAGGCAACGTGCCGTAACTTCCTTAAATATTGAGTTGTTTTCAATGTGTATAATTAAGTGGTACATATTTGCTATTGGTTGTTGTTAATTAACTGATGCAAACTGTGTACTGAGGTTTGACCCTGCCAATACATATTGTTTATTGATTGTCATATTTATTACACAACATGAATTTTTAGTTATGGTTAAACATTCCCTTCTGTTGGAGTTTGTTGCAAAGACCAAATAGTTTTTACTACAAAATTATACTGTAGACCTAAAAATATTGTCACCTTATTTATTACAGTAAAATTTTGGCAACCCAGCTACCAGTATTTTACCGTAAATTTAACATTATTTTTTAAAGTGTACCGTAGACCAAAAAATATTGTTACCTTCTTTTTTACAGTAAAATCCTGGCGACCCCAAGCTGCCAGTTTTTTACCATAAATTTAACATTTTTTTTTTTTACAGTGTGGAGTCCCATGAACGCCACAATACACCTTCACACTAAAGAATAAGTTCGATATTTTTCAATTCAAAGTTGATTCTTCACAAACATGGTATATCACTATTTGCCATGTGAAATCGTATTCTAAAGTTAAGCGTTTTCTATAAATTTAAAAAAATATCTTGTGCTCTCTGCCGCTTTCCAATAGAGGCTAATGGGACCTAAAGCACCACAACAAAATAAAAGCCTTAAAACTTACCAGTGAATGGACAAACATTTCAGTATATAACAAAACATGCTTTTCGAGTTTCCGCCGCATGTTTATGATAACAAAACGGATCGAGCATTACTTATTTTATTGCATATTCCTGGTACCATTTTTCTCGTACTAAGGATATATTTTCTATTTCCTTGTGTGAGTCCTCACATAAATACAGAGATAAATCAAAACAAAACCAACAATGTGACATGAAACGTTTACTGTGATTTGGTCTTTCAAATGGAAATCACGCCCCGGGAGGGTGAAAGAATATGGCGGTAGGAGACAAAAGTCAAAATGGTATGCACAGCTGGTCTTCTTTTAAAATGACTGGTGATTTTGTGTTCACAAATGACATGTATAAACTATTTTACAATGCGTGTGTAATGGATCAATACTCAATAACTGTCTTAGATATGTTCGGTAAATGCTTAAGCTTTCATCTTCCGGTGATGCTCCATGCCCCATTAGCTTCCATTGTAAAGCACCAGTGAGAGCACGGTATTTTTAAAAATTTATAGAAAACATAAATGCATATATACCATCCTTGTGAAAAAATAACTTTAAATCTGAAAAAAACAAACATATCCTTTAAGATGTTAAAATGTTGGTTGCACTTAATGTTATGGTTTCAGTGGCCTATAGGACTTTAAATGAGTGGCTCTAATTTAAAGTTTTCAAATACTGAGTGTATCAGAAGTCGGGTCCCATAGAAAAATATACTGTTGGACACATTTCCTATAAACATTCTCGTTTGGCAAAAATCCGTATTATATACACTATTCAATAAAGTAGTATTCTAAAATTGTCTGGAAAGAATCAGAAGGATACATATGATATCAACTCCTTTCTGGATTAGTGAAGTTTTCAGCAAGACTGCAAGTTTCAAAATACTGTGATTAAAGTTCCTTTTAGAAACACAATCATTTATAACCCTGCTATTAGAAAAGAATGAACGTCAGTGCTGTAGAATAACTCTGCTTAACCTGTAAACTGACGAGACAAGGACGGGCTTTTGACACCTTGAGAGACAGAGAGAGGGAGGTGGGGAGTCTGCACGGACAGCACTTTGCTCACCCACCACACAATGAACCGCCTGGATCGGGACCCCGAGTACAGTGGGTGACGCCTCAGCACCAGCTTACGATTGCCAGATAACTCCTGGTGAACTTTCATTTGGATTTGTGGGAACCGTTCACTTAACTGGGCCGTTTTTTAGGCTCTGTCAGTTTTGAAATGTTACAAATAAGGCATATTGTCTCCTCTTTTGCTTTCATGATTGCCTCTTCCTGCATTAACCCAAAAAGAAAGCATTCAGCCCTGTCAGAGATGATTATCTTCTCCAGGTGTCTGGTATTTTCCAAAATTCCTCTTAATCTTGTATTCCTGTTTCTACTTTTATTCTAGTTTGAATTTCTTCAGGAGGCGTTCTTGCTGATGTTATAATGTCTACCTTGTGGTGAGGTATGACACTATTTAAAATCCAAATTGATTCCATCTAGTTTTGAATTTGCTCGGTCCAGTTCAGTGTCACTGCCGGGATCACAGCCCATGCTGGTAGTATGAGACGCTAGAGCAGAATTTACCCTGGAAAATGAGTCAACATTGATTCAGCAATTGATAATCCATCAAATACTCGAAACAAAAAGCTTCAGAGATTAAGCCATGACTGTCCAAAGCCTTCACTGTCACAAACTGGTATTGCAGGTGTGTATTGGCAACGTTACATCATAATCAGTTTGGATTCTTGATAGATCTATTTTCATTTATGTAATATTATTTTATGTAGGACATAAAACTTAAATATTTTAAACATCTATTTGATTGTTGTGCATAGTAGCTGCAAATGATTTCATATCCAAATTCACAATGCTGCTGGCTGAGCTCCTAACTCTGTTCCAGTTTGTGACCCAAAGCCATTCCGTGTTCCTTTTTTGAAATATGTGCAAAACACCTTGGAAAAATATTAACTATGAAATATAAAAAGTTTAGTTGTTTGTTCATTGGGCGGCACGGTGGCGCAGTGGGTAGCGCTGCTGCCTCGCCGTTAGGAGACCCGGGTTTGCTTCCCGTGTCCTCCCTGCGTGAAGTTTGTATGTTCTCCCCGTGTCTGCGTGGGTTTCCTTCCGGGTGCTCCGGTTTCCTCCCACAGTCCAACGACATGCAGGTTAGGTGCATTGGCGATCCTAAATTGTCCCTGGTGTGTGGGTGTGCGCGCCCTGCGGTTTATTTCCTGCCTTGCGCACTGTGCTGGCTGGGATTGGCACCAGCAGACCCCCGTGACCCTGTAGTTAGGATATAGCGGGTTGGATAATGGACGGATGGATGTTTGTAATGTTTGTAATTAAATATTGGCACTAAACACATCAAAAAGGTCTTTAATATTTATGGAAGCTTGGTGTTTCAAGTGGTTGATTTAAATACAAGTAATGTTACCAATCACATTATTTACTTTAAAAAAAGAGACGAGTAAAGCTATAATTGCACCATTCTGCTATGGTTTTCATCTTGGAAAAAGTCCGTCTGTGTGAACCCAGTAACTGCAGTACAGGATTGAGGCGGCTACTGACGGCCAGGGACCAACCCAGAACCGCGCGTCAGGGAAAACAATTGTACATATTTAAAAAAAAGTATATAAAATGTTTTACCGAATAATGTAATGTTTCATTGTGTACATTCATTTCAATGTAGTGGAAATGCACAGCAGCTCGTAAAAAAATCTCTGCTTGAAGAGTACGCGTGCACACACCCTATAGGACCACCCGAGTGATGGCAAAAACGATGTGGGAATCTTCGCTTTGAACTTCTCCTATAGTACGTCTTCCGATCAGCCTTATAGGAATTCCCAGTGCACGGGAAACCACCTGGTGGATCCCCTGCCCTGCCGTCACCGCATTCCTCCCCGACTCCACAGCGCCAGTGTCTCCTTTAATGTTATTTACGCATTTCACCCCATCTGTGTCTTTCCAACTGACAGGCAATTGTTAGTCACCCAAAATCAAATAGGCGCTATTTCAACGGTAAAGTATACCTGGTGAACAAAAGCTCCTCTGGGCTGTATATTTATTTGGCGATTCTTTTGTTGTCCAGTCTTGCTGATCGCTGTATCCACAAAATCCCAAAAAAGAGAAGCACAAGACCCCTTCTCTCAACACCAAGAGTAATCGGTTTACTTTTTATCTTGTGAATGTTTCCCCAAGTTCAACATTTTGCCGTGGCTAATTTTATGAAACATCCATACAAATTAAAAAAAAAAAGAAACACGCAAGTATAAGTAAGCAAAAAGAAATTATGAATCATCATTTGCATTGAATTATAGTTTGATGTTTTAAGTTAACGGAAAGTTAGCTTAATATCGTGCACAAAAGATATGTGAGTTGCGTCAGACAGTGAAAAGCAAGGATTCTGTGTATTTTGACAAGAGGCTCAAAGATGTGTGAGTGTACCTGAAAGCCTGCGAAGTAAATACTGAAGGAATGGCTTCGCATCAACATGCATTTACAGTACATCAGTAAAAAGCTGTATGCTGAATCGTGACCATAGAGCTCCAAGCCAACCACGGCATCCTTGCTTTTTTTCAGTAAAAGTCCCCCGACATCAATACAGTTTTCCGTTAACACCTGGATTAACATGCACACACACACACCTCTACCCTGAAACACGCATAGGAAAAAATGGGCATAGGGATCAGACCAACGAATAAACGTGTAGAATATCTACTGCAACAACGTGTAGCAAATCCCGCAACTGTAATAAAAGAAATCTGCAAATTTTGAGAATACCGTTTCCTCCGCGCAACAGGCATTTTATTTGTCTTCCCCTTTGCTTTTTTTCTTACCTGCTCTCAGTGCGAAGCAGACGCGCCCAATTCCGCTAGTGACCGCGCGTGTGTGCACAGCTTACGTTCTCCCCTGCGCTCAGCAGCTGTGATGATGGTGATGGTGGTGGTGGTGGTGGTAGCAGTCGCTCGTAGCTCCAGGCGCTTTGCGAGCGGATCGGGTTAAATCCAGCAAGTGAATGTGTTTGATTAGAAAAGGGAGGAGTCCCGGCTCACAAAAATAAATAAATAACAAGAACACTGGTTTGGCACCAGAGCAGGGCACAATCAGATGTGCCGGGTGTGTCGCACTTGGATTTCCTTCTATCTTGCCAGTTTTGTAACAGCCTCACGTTTAGGTAACCCTTAAATATCTTGCGATGTGCGTCTATCTAAAGTCCAGTGCGTGGCATATTCACTCGAGTAGCTTATGCGGACTCTTGTTGGGCGATGCTTTACGTCCAACAGTTACCTGTAATCTAACCAGTGAATAATTTAGTCTTTGTTGGTGAGCCTTTTGTTTAAAGCATAATTGAAGATCCAAAAAAGTAGCGAAATCGTAAAACACGTCCTATTCTAACACTGTGGCTTGGCAGATGGCATAACCGCATCACATTAGACACCAGTTTGATTCTTCAATTGGGTGCTCGCTTTTCTTTCCCCAAATCAGACAACCCCAAATTAGACAGGCTTGTTTTCTGGAGACTCTACATTGTTAAGGTGTGGGAGATGCTAGGCTGAGCAACTCGTCTGGGACCCGTTCATGCCGGACTGTCGCTTTGTGCCCGTTGGGTTATCCGTGAAACCATATTTAAAAAGAAGAGTTAGAAAATTAATTAATTTATAGATTTTAGGTTTGCTTTACATATACCATGAAAATTCACTTTGTCAGACGTAACACGGTGTTGTGTTTCTGATTTGAATTTCTAACTAGTATGTACAGAAGCTGCGTTGTTTTTTTAACGCAGTATAGGTAAATAACAGACTGGCGTTGGATGGCATTTGATTTGCATGTGTCAAAAAAGCAAGACAAAAAGATCGATCGATGCCAGCATCCAGCATTTCTAATTGTCCCAGATTTTACTGTGTGAAAGCGACGGTGCAGCTGTGCCAGTCATATAAACTGGCATGCCTGTAACAGCGGCAGGATGGCAGCTGCGCAGTGTGCGTAGACAAGATAAAGCGAAAGAGGCAAGAGGGAATCGCCCTTAATTATTCCGTAGCTTTGTATAGTTTCGTGGGTTGTTATTCACACATCAGCCTGGAGCGTGTGGCACGTGATAGGTGCGCAACAGGGGTGCCTGTTTTTGGACAGAAGCCCTCATTTTTATTCAGCCCGCATTTTTGCTTTATTTACACCGCCTCTTTTTTGCGTCTTCTTTTACTCTGTGTTTTACGTCAGATTCTGGCTTCAAATCAGTATATATCTCACCCTGAAAGCTAAAAATAGCCCTAATTTGATACGCCTGTCCTGCCTCTCATTTTCATTGTTGCGGTAATTACCTCACCGCGATCGATCCAAGGTGCGTGCACAACCTGCGGTTTACGACGCGCCAGTATGAAAAGGGCACGTATCAGAGGCGAACCGGCTTGAATTGTGCTGGATCAAACTGGCGCCAGCTTCGGGTATAAATCATTCTTTAATTGACTCAAATAATCTTATCAGCAGTTCCAGGCTTCGCTTGAGCTGGAGAAGCAAAAAAGACTTTGCACATAAAATGGAAATCCACGGACGTGAGCAAGCCACAAGCATTTGTGGCTAACAGATATTCGCTGGTTATCAGAAAATAACTGAGCAAAACCAGAATTAAGATTGGTTTTCTCTTTTTTGTAATTATTGAGAGGGGTGAGTGAGTACAAAACTATCTGATTGATCAGGAATTCACTTTTATTACAAGTAACGATCACATACCAGCACTCTGTACTTATGTAAGTGAATGAATAAAAAAACAACTAGTTTTAGTGGAGTGCCGGAGTCCATTTTATCGTTCAGCCATGCTTTACTGGTTAATCACAAGAATCTTGCAATTTTCCAGATTTTATGTCATCTTAGAACGTGAGACAAGAGGGTGCTAAAGCAGGAAAATAGTTTGAAATAAAGCTGAACTGGGATAAGGGTAGATTGGAAAGTAATAATTGCAAAAGACTCTTTAAAATCATGCAGCGTTGGACACAGTGTAGGAACTGATACTGGAGAGGGCAGTAAATCATCACAAGGGCACATCTGTGCACCCACCTGGGCGATCTGACCAAGTCAATTGTATTTCAAGAGCACATTTAAAACAATAGCTGTTGACTGAAGTGCTGTAATAGTTTCCATAAATACACCAATAAATATAGAGATGCATGAATAGAATATATACATACATTAAAAAACAGTTCCCTCATGCAAGTTTAAAAAGCTAAGGCAAAAAGATAGGATTTAAAAATGAATTTAAAGGTGACCGAAGTTGGTGCTCACCTAAAATAAAATGGAAGACTATTCCAAAGCTTAGAGGTTGCTGCTGCAAAGGCAGTCCCCTCCATTCTTAAGTGTAGCTCTCGGCACAATCGGTAAGTTCTGATCAAAAGACCCCAGTGATTGCGAGGGGTGTAAGAGATCAGTACGATAAGAGGGGGCTCAACCATTCAGAGACTTAAAAACAAACAATACAATTTTAAACTCAATCCTGTAGCAAACAGGAAGCCAGTGAAGAGAAGCTAAACTTGGTGTGATGTGATTACGTTTTCATGTGCCTGTTAGGAGCCTGGCCACAGCATTCTGGACTACTTGAAGAAGGACAAGGGCTAATTGGTTAACTCCAGTGTGCCTTGGGTTGCACCACATGGACTATGGAGGAAACACCTTCTGGGCATGAAAGGAATGTAAGGTTTCATGGAGTTCAAGCTAGTTCAACATCAAGCTGTGATCCACATGCCTTCGCATCGGTTGACTGCACTAGCCACTGCATTACATTGTTACCTGTAATTAAAAAATATTTCCCTATCAACATGATGTCAGAAGTGGGATAAATCTCTTTTGAAAGAGCTGGCATGAACTTACCCAGATAATTTACCATGCGTAGAAGTTGCCCAAGCTGTGAAATGTCTACTGGCTTTGGCATATCAGTGATTGCTTTTATTTTATATATTTTAGAGTCTTTGTCTGTGGCTTCCTTAAAAAAGTAAGAAAGTACCATAAGAAAGAACAATAAGAAAGTACAATATTCAGTCACTCATCTAATGAAACCCAAACTGCACACTACTTTGTATATATAGTAAAAAAGAAGTCTCCTATATATGCTCAGAGATTTTGAACTTGAACTTTATTTATTGCCACACAGGAATTGCTTGGAATTTCTTCTGGTGTTACATCCATATCTATTACATGGTAAAAACAATTAGGCAACAAAATATACAATACATGCCACCATCCCAAGATTATATACAGTAGCAGTGACAACATATTGCACTAAACACAAATATGTAAAACAATACAGTAATGTAGAAGTGCAGTCCTGCCCAGTTGGTCCTTATAAAATAAATTCAAAATAAACATCATTTACATTGGATAGAGGGGTTTAGAATTCAGGAAAAGACAGAAATAAATCAAAGACAGTTTTTAAGTGACAGATTTAAGGTAGAAAACCAATGTCTTACACATATACTATACAATAATGAGACCAAAGAGATCATTAAGATTTGGGTCCACTAAACTGATCCCAGTGTAATTGAAAAAGATTTTGACAAAACACAATAAATGTGAATATGTTTCCTCAAACGGGACTCAATATCGAATTCCCTCAAGATGGAGGAGGAGCCGGTTTTAAAGAAACTGAAAGTGATGCCATATTGGAGGTTGGTCCATCAATCATCCTTTCTTCACGGGGAGGAAGAGAAGAGATATTAAGTGACAGTGCCAATCCCTGGTTCGAAGTATAATTACAATCGGTCCAGCCCTTACGTTGAGAAGCATCCAACTGCAGAGAGCCATAGTCACCACAGTTTATCACTGAAGTTTTTGATTGCAATGTTTCTTGGTGGAAATCACTAAATATAATGAGGAGCAGTTTCACGGCAGTAGTAATGTTACCTCACGTCTACACTACACACTAACCACACAAACCCCTAATCTTAACAACACTAACCCCTAACCTTAAGTTACCCTAATCTTACTTCCGCCAAGAATCTGCAGACAGAAATTGTGGTGATGTATGGCTCAGCAGCTCTTCAGTTGGATATTATTGCTAAAGCCGTCAACCAATCACAAGTGTGTGGCCACTATTATGTAACAAATCCTTAACAATGGCTTATTAACAGTTACAAAGCATCAATAAAGTTGTTATTCATCTGTGCAATGTGGCCTACTAAAATAACTTCACATAAGAATGGTCAGAGGTGACATAAGTGAGACATGTTTCTCTTGATATTGCATATCTTAGTATAAGATCTGTGGATCCTGCATATTCACATGCAATTTTGCCAACATATCTAAAGTTCTTAATATGCCACACTGCACAGAGATGACTAACCGCCTCACTGATGCTTAGTAAGTGTTAATACTGCTACTGTAAGAGGTGCCCCTTCGGTCTCAGCTTTTAAATCCCGGCTGAAGACTCACTACTTCAGTTTAGCATATCCTGACTAGAGCTGCTGATTAACTGTACAGACTGCATCTCTGTTGTTAGTCATTAGCACTAAAACATAAGTAACATGATAGTTATAATTTGATACAAACCCTCACCTATTCTGTTTCTCTTCTCGGTACTCAAATGTGGCACTTGGTGCCATGGCCCACCTGCCAAGTTGTTTATGCCTAAGGTAAAGTCATCCCTGATGGAGGATCGCAGGAATCATGGTTAAAGAGGGGTCCTTTCATCAGATTACTGCTATTTCAGCTGTGGAATGGCCAAATGGGGGAGGCAGCTTGATGAAGGAGGTCTCCAGGACTCTAAACAAATCCAAATCATATTATGTGATATCATCTACTGTTAAATTCTACTCCATACTTCTAAAATTTTTATTTTTATACTTTATTGAGGATTTGTTCTGTTCTGTGTATTGTACTGTATTGTATTGACCCCCTTCTTTTTGACACCCACTGCACGCCCAACCTACCTGGAAAGGGGTCTCTCTTTGAACTGCCTTTCCCAAGGTTTCTTCCATTTTTTTCCCTACAAGGGTTTTTTTTGGGGGGAGTTTTTTCTTGTCTTCTTAGAGAGTCAAGGCTGGGGGGCTGTCAAGAGGCAGGGTCTGTTAAAGCCCATTGCGGCACTTCTTGTGTGATTTTGGACTATAGAAAAATTAAATTGTATTATATTTTGTTAATAAGCCTTTGTTACATAACAGTATATGAGTAATAGAAGCATTTTTGCAGTACCTAAACTAAAGTATTACCGCAAAGGCAATTATTGCAACAGAAATTGAACCTGCGTTCCTGGAGCTATGACACATTTGCATCCATCCATGTATTTTCTAAACTCACATTTTCCAATTTAGGGTCATGAGTAGTGTGTCTTTGTAATGTTAATCTGCTCTCTTGAGTTATAGTGTATTATCTACCTCTGACACTTGTCAGATGCTATGAAACACACTGGGTAGTAGAGTGTCTCTAATTCAAATTCACTCTTGTTTCTGCATGAGACAATATGATGGGTAATATTGGGCCCACAGAAAGTTTGGAAAAATGGCCTTTTAGAGACCGTTCTTAAAAGGAGTATGTCATTATCTCCTGGTGTCATGGTTTGAAGAGGTATAGTATAAACAACAGGTCCCATCTGGTTGCTATACTGGAGCTCTGCCTTTAGGATTTGGGAGTGTGCTGACTTAAAGTATGTTGTGATTATTGAAGTGAGTCTGTTTAAACATAGGAGCCAAACACAATCTTTAGAAGTTTATTTTCCTTAATAGTGGAACATTAAAGTCTAATGCAGCATGCAAGATGTTTGGATAAGGCCTAAATATGTGTGGTTCTAACAAGAAATATTCTTTGGTGATCATGATTTCTTCTTTGCCCTTCAGTGTGTTTGAACTTGGTCTACAATGAGCGTTTGTGAAATTGGTCTGACAAATACAGAATGTTTATGGGCAATCATCACATAAATCTAAATGTGGCAGAGGAGTATCAATAATGATAAAACTAACTGGTGCTTGTGTGATGAAGCTTCCGCCAGGTCAGCATTTCTTTGCAGTTGTTTTGTATTAGAGAGTTCCCAAAGCACAGAAAGTCTCAAAAATCACTCAAAATCTAGAAGGGGATATTACTGTCAAACCCTAGCTAGTAATAAGGACTAACATGGGATCTTTATAAAAGATGTATTATTTTCAAAAATGCTTTGTTATAAGATGATGCTCCCATGGAGCATAAAGACACAAAGGAGTTACCAGAAAAGGCAATCCAAAGCGAACAAATTCTCATTACGAAATCCAATGAGTGATCAAAAAGCATAGATGACAAAAATCCAATAAATCACAAAACCACAAAAATAATCACAAATTCAAGAAACTCGCCACTCCAAGCACATTTGAATTAACTGCACAGGACTATGGGTTGCCCACACCTTTCTAGGTCTGAGGGCAGTCCCTTGCACTGATGGGCAAGTGTCTCCACCTCTGGGGGGAACCACCCACAAACCACAATTTAATTAAGACAAGATGCATAAACATAAGGAAACTACATAATTAACAGTGTTAACATAGACAAAGGAATTAAAAACAAACAAGACCGGCATAAAAATGGCATTTAACCCCCAGCCAGGGGAGGAACCATGCCTAAAATACAACAGTGGTAAAAAATCTCTGAGTGTGCAAACAGACCCTTTCATCTCACACACAATTCAGGAGCCTATCTTTGTTTTCACACAATTTCAAAATTCTTCATAACATCCCTGGTAAAGTAACCAGTAAAGGCTGTCAAATGTTATTCAGTAGTTGTTGATTCAAAACAGGTTGAATTAAAAACCATAATGAAAGAATCCTGGGCTAAGAGAATAGTAAGAACTATTTTGCTCCAAACCCTTGCCACATCATATGTATATACCTGCCAGACATCTATAGTCATTCTCCACTAGACGTGGGTTTTGCTGAATAGTAGCTAATCTTCCACAGAACTGCAATAATAGAAGTGTCTCTCCACCATGAAGCAAACATCTCAGTTTGAAATATTGTCATGCAAATTTTATTCTAGTTATGTGAAGTTAAAGAACACTGATGTATATAAAAGCCGTTGCATGAATACAGAATCAATGTGTGGCGTCAGCCTTGTTCCATTTGAAGCAGGTCCTTGTGTGTAGTTAGTGTATGTTCAATGAATAGTACAGTGCCTATTACATTGGTTTTTCCAAGATCATT
This sequence comes from Polypterus bichir lapradei, assembly GCA_026402145.1. Lineage (NCBI taxonomy): Eukaryota > Metazoa > Chordata > Cladistia > Polypteriformes > Polypteridae > Polypterus > Polypterus bichir. The sequence continues at coordinate 39,490,251 of JANRMT010062841.1, forward strand.
AGTTACACAAACGAAAGCAATTAAATTTTATTGTAATACAATTAAAGTAACACTTATTAATTCCTTAAGCCTGACGTCCCTTCCGTGGATTGTTTGTGATTAATTGTTTATGTAGTTAACCATTTTTTTTTCAGCTATACATTCATTTTTGCATCTCTTTTATACGTTACAATGTTTCAGGGAGCTGGATCCACTTCAGTGTGTTTTGAGTTTCTTGCCATTGTTTTGTGGTGAGAGAGGACATGAAGGTGGTGGGTGTAACAGAGCAACATGCAGAGGACAGGAAGATATGGAAGAAGATGATCCACTGTGGTGACCCCTAATGGAAAAGAAGAAGTTTTTCACTGTAAACAATCCCTTTGCAAATTTTAAATTTTTATTGTTCCTTTACTTTTCTGCTCCTAACATTAAGAGATAGTTAACTTGCACGTAAATATAAATGACTGCCTCTGAAGGGCATCATAGGTGTCATGACCAGGCTTTTGTTTTTGATGTTTCACTCCTTGGCCTCTAAAAATTATTGAGACTTTATTTAGGAGTTTTAGAGGTCAAGTATTCTTGTGTTCACATGGTTACATTTGTTTTCGTATTTAATACAGCTAGGGGGCCTGCTCACTTTGCTTGTCAACCCCGGGTGGGCTCTACGCCCTGGCCATTTTGAGCCTCTGTCGCTCACATATGGGGAAGCGGATGTACAATTTAAACAGATTGTTATTTTCATGGGAATTGTTACATATGTATAATAGACCTAACTATTTTACATTACAGCGAGTAATTAACCATAGTAAAAAATAGTAAAACATAATAAATTGAAAGAAAATTATGTTTCATGTTGCGTTAGAGGTATTCATTGCATTATACATTTTTGTTCTGTTTGGCTTTGGAATTAATATGCAAATACTTTTTAAACTTACACTTTTACTGTAAAACTTCAGTAAAAACAATATTCGGAATTAACTTTCATCAATATCGCTTTGAATTTTGATTCCTTGTTTGGAGTTAAATTGTGACAACGCAACGTATAACTGCCCGTGAGTGAATATTGTTTCTTTCTTTCTAATAAATAAACCGACTTTTTCGAATGTTTGTCCCTGTGATTTGTAAATTGCCATAGTAAAAGCCATTCTAACAGGAAACTGTAAATGTCTTAATATGAATGGCATATCAAGATCTCCTTTGGTGTCTAATTGGGTCCGCGGACAATGTACTACATTACCTTTCTTGTTGCCTGTCAGATTTGTTCGACCAATTTTGAATACAACCAATCTTGTCCTATTGCATAGCCCATCGCTCATACATAAATTACGCAATAACATTATGACACACCCTTCTTTCAACAATAATTTGGCCGGTGGAAGATTGGACGGTGTTAATGGTTGTAGATATCCATCCATCCATTATTCTACGGGATATTGTAAGTTGATGTTTTCATCTTCCGCACAATCTCCACCAACTGTTTCAGCATAGTCTATTGATACGCATTTAACCAATTTGCTGTGTAACCGATCAACAATTTTCACGTTAATTCGTTTGACTTCATTTTTTTTTTGGTGCTAGGATTGCCTGTGTACTCATTTCTTCTGTTGATAACCCTTCGGGATTACATTTTTCATTAAGATCTGGACAAAATAAGTCTTCTTTTATTGGAAACTTAAAGTGAGGAAAACATACAAATTAATAAGAGCTGAGAGCGCAGGAACTGTGTCTGACAAAAGCATTCACACAAATGAGAGGTGAGAGGACCGTGTGCGTGGGCCGTTAACTGTAAATGGTTGAGAGGAGGGTGGGACTTGAAAAAATCTCTTGGAAATAGTCTTGTCTCATCTCAAGATTTTCTCTTATAATAGAGAGATTTGAATAATTCAAAACATAAATAACATTCCCCAGTACTGTCATGTTGTTTTTCTTATGGTCATCACTATTTTGAGTTATTTTTTTATTGGTTGCTTTGCCAGTGGTTGATAAAGAAAGAAGTGTGTGACATGAGAAAAAGAAATGCTGATCAAGCTGTGCACTTCATGATTACCCAAGATTATGGATTCCCCACAAAGACCTTTGCATTCATTCTTTGTTTTTATTAAATTGCTGGATGCAAATACTTTTGCACTGCTTTTTGACTTTCGATTTGGCTTTGGTTCCATGTTCCATTTTATTTTCAGTTATCAAACTTTCCCTCATTGTTTCCTGACTACACTTCTGGCTGCATGTGCTATGCACTATTTCCTTAACTTTTCATGTTTCTGGTTCTGACCCTTGGGTTGAAATTTTGGGCTTGGTCAAGACCAAGTACTTTTTGAATGGAATGAGCATAATTTCTTCATGTTCAGTAATGAGAAGTCTGGCAAAATTACTCCTTTTATTAGCTAACTAAAAAGATTACAATATGCCAGCTTTCAAGGCAACTCAGGCCCCTTCTTCAGGCAAGATGTAATCCATCTTACATTACATTACATCTTACCTGAAGAAGGGGCCTGAGTTGCCTCAAAAGCTGGCATATTGTAATCTATTCAGTTAGCCAATAAAAGGTGTAATTGTGCTTGACTTCTCATTACATCCAGAACACGGATGTAACTAACATGGTGCAACACCCTAGTACTACAGACATTCATGTTCAATAGAAATGGGAACTGCCAGGGACTGACTGATATGTTTTATTATTCCGAAACTTGGATTATTATAATAATAACAACATTTTGTATGTTTTGCTATATTAGGTTCTGAGATTAATTTCCCTAATATAGTGTAGTTTTCTTAACTGTAGCTAACTTTGAAATCAAATCACTTTTAGACCTAATCAGAAAAATCCTTGTCTCCATCCATCCCTCTTAGATCTTTTTCATTTGTGGAAATGGATTTCAAGTATATCCAATTTCTCAACTAGGCTATGGTACACAAAGCATACTTTGGTGCATTAATCTGTTGTTAGTGCTGGATGGTTACTAGCGGGATTAACCCTTACTGTATATTTATAGAAGGCCTGCCATCCAATACATGAAATTAGAATGATTCACATTTAAACTGTATTGTTTTTTTAATATTCAAGACTATGCATTTAAAGTTAAAAAGTGCCAGGGCTATATACATGCATGTTGATATTCTCCTGCTGTTTGCACAATAAATGTATTACATAATAAACCACTAAGGTCTGTGTGACCTGAGCAATCTGATTGGTCAGTTTGGATTTGATGACACGAACAACAAGGAAGTGAAAATGTGAGACACATGAGGAGGAGTAAAGGGACACGATGAGAGACGGAAAGTATAAAACTCCAGAGGGCTGGAGAAAAAAAAAAAAATCAGGGGTTCAGAGGCCACGAGACCACCCAGCCCCCACTAGGCATTCTTACTATCATCAATGATATCAATCAGTCCTCATGGTTTTCAGGCTTCACAATTAGATGTTGGTGGTCATTAGATGATGAAGCACTGCATGGTGCTTTGATCAGGTGGTGGAGGAGCAGATCGCCACCACAGAAAAAGAACAGCAGAGAAAGTAAGGGTTAGTATGGATCACAGAGCCTTGATAAAAATGATAATTAAATGCATATACAGAATGTCAGGGTTACACTAAAATGAAGCCATAAGAAAGCCTTATTAAAATAATGGGGTTTTAACAGTTTTTTAAAATGCTCCACCGTATTAGCCTTGCAAATTTCTATCAGTAAGCTATTCCAGATTTTAGGTTCATAACAGCAGAAGGCTGCCTCATCACTTCTTTTAAGTTTAGCTCTTAGAATGCTAAGCAGACACTCAATTGAAGATCTAAGGTTACGATTTGGAGTGTAAGGTGAATGGCATTCTGAAATATAGGATGGAGCGAGATTATTTAAGGCTTTGTAAACCATAAGCAGTATTTTAAAGTTAATTCTAAATGGCACAGGTAACCATTGTAGTGACTTCAAAACTGGGGTGATGTGCTCGGATTTTCTTTTCCTAATTACGATTCTAGCAGCTGCATTCTGCACTCGTTGCAATCAATTGATGTCTTTTTTGGGTAGTCCTGAGAGGAGTGCATTACAGTAAAGATATGGCAATTTTTTTAAAATAATTTTGTTACCAGTATTCAACAGATACATTGGTTAGATATTTATATTTATTATTTATTTTTATTTGAACTTTTATAAGAAAAATAACAAACACTACATAATTCTGAAAAAATGGTAATACTTTCATGGTATTAGGCATAGGGTAGAATCGCATCCAATGGGGCTTAGCATCATCTTCATTATTATTAATAAAGGATTTAAACTATTTTTACTTTTACTTTCAGAACTTTGTTGCAGCTCATGACAGGTTTAAACATTGCAGTTCAACCAATTATGATACAGGATGTGTGTGAAAACTACAGCCAGATGTCAAGATTTAGAGGTTTTGGAATGTACAGACATGCCATATACTGTGCTAATTTTTTGTAATAAATTCATTTTAAGATTATTATTTTTTAAAGTCAAATTCTTTGTATTTTCACAGCATCAGTTTGTGTATTTTTAAGCAGCCACATCTTTGTTATTGTTAGCAGAAGTGCGCAAATGCTAATGAAAAACAGACAAACCTTAAAGTGCATTTCTGACTTCTTGTCTGTTTTACGACCTACAGTTATTGATTAGTGTTTTTTTTTTTGACTTTTTGATTTTGTGAAACCTTTGGCTTTAGACCCCTACTTGTTAATGACTAAGATTTTGAGCTACATTTCCTGCTCCTTACCTTGCTTTGCAAAGCCGTGTCATTTCAGACATGATAAGCTTATCCAGCTGAGGTTTCTTGTATGCATCCTTCAAGTGCCTCTCTTAGCTGCTAGTCTGACTGAGTCCTAGTTTGTAGTGCTCCAGAGTAAAAGATTTTCATTTGACAATGGTGGTAAATTATATGCATTTTATATCAAACTCTATTTTTTCTCTGAAACATTGTAAAATTAAATATAAACCCAAAATCTTCTTTGTATCAGAATCTCAGTGGCAGCATTTACAGTTTGTCTTCTATGAGAATACGGAAGTAATTGATTTTATTGCCGGTGCACCATCTATGAGGATGCAGAAGCAAAGCATTTTGTTACCAATAAAATACACTGTTCCTTAACTCCTATTCATTTCTCATTTAAGGTATATTATTGCAATATCACAATGAAAAACATTACCAGAGCAGGTTAGGTTATTTGATGATTCTAACTGTTCCTATTATGGATGATTGTAGGTTTGTGTGTGCATCCTGAAAGGGATCTGCCCCATCCAGTGTCGGTGCTGCCATGATACACTTAAGTCTCATGAGTCTGTATCAGAACAAAAGGTTTTAAATAATAAACTAGTTAATTCAGTAAATACATGTATACATGTGAATTTCTCTCATGTTCACTTGAATAGGTCCCTTCTGTATTTGACTTTATGTCATTTGTTACAGTAGGGGGCATTGTCGCACCTCCAAACCCGCAGACAACACGTCCAGACACCAGGTAAAATATAAGAAATAAATTTAATTTCTTCAATAATGTGCACAAAGCACCTCCACCTCCACAATACTCAATAATCATACAATACTCAGCAATAAATCAATACAATAAATCCCCCTCTTCACCCAGCAGCTCTGTCACACTCCCTCCCAACTCCGGCTCAGTCTGCTGGGTTTCCCACAGTCCTTTATATAGTTTGTGACCCGGAAGTGCTTCTGTCCTTCAGTTCATATGATTCCATAGCACTTCTGGGTCAGATGAAAACTTCTTCTTTTCTTCAGCCCGGAAGTACTTCATTTCTTCCGTCCCCGTGACTAGGAGTACTTCCAGGCTATAATAGAAACACTCCTGCCTCCCTGCAGCATCCCCTAGCAGCTCCCACAGTATCCAGCAGGGCTGTGAAGTCGAACTCTGTTGTCCATGATGCCCTGCGGGAATTCAGGGCACCTTCATGTTTCAGGGAGGACCTATCTAGCAGCCTGGGGGTGCTGGCTGGAATAAACTGCCGGCCATCTCTCACACAGTATAGTTGTAGAAAAGTGCCTCCTAACAGATAAATGTAAATGTTTACAGAGTCATTTATTACACGCTGTGTTAAGACTGAGATGCCCTAACAGGTGTCATAAATGTTTTATTGCAAATGAAGCATAAAACTAAGGTTTCTTGACTTTGGCTTTAAATTGATTATTCTTTTGTAGTAATTATTATCTATCATTGGAGTAAAAAAATGACTGCATTTATTACATTACATTAGAAATCGAGTTGATTCAGCATGTCTTCATTACTTGTAACTTCATGCTGAAACGCTGAGCTCTAATGCCTCTGTGCTTTGGCAAACATAACATAACTTATAAATTGATATAATGGATGGTTAAATGTTACTGAGAAGGTCTGTTTTAGTAATTAAGACTATTAATGTACTCATTCTTTTAAATATTATAAATGACTGTGTTATGAGAGGACTCCTTTCAGCAGTTTTTTTTTTCTTTTTGGTAGTGAAGCAGTTTGAAGTAACATTAATTTTAACCATTTGACATTTTATTTTTCATCAACAAATTAAATAAGTTAAGAACATGGATGGCTGGATGGATTTGTAGATTATTCTTTTGGTCAGTTTAGTTTCTGAAGTAGTAACTCTTTCTACAAACGCAACTGCAGGGAGCTTACAGCACCTAATTTGTGACAAGATTCATATTTGCATAAAGGAGTACTGTTTGCAGTGTCATAGATGGCTGGCAGCTCAACCCAGCCAGGATGCCCTGAGGATAGAAGGATGGGGGGAGACAGCTACTTTTGGACACTGCCTGCCCCAAAGCGCTAGATGGCAGCTCCCCTGGAGTTTAGTGGTGCCACGGATTCATGCAGGGCATCCTGGGACTTGGAGTTTGGTTTCTCAGCCCTTTTGGGTGCCGAAGGACCTGGGGACTCATGCTTTCCCTATAGCCCGGAAGTAGGAAGTAGTCACGAGAACAGAAGCCATGAAGTACTTCCAGGCTGAAGAAAAAAAGCCAAGTTCTTCATTAGACCCAGAAGTGCTAGCAAATCACATGGTTGGAAGGACAGAAGCACTTCCAGGTCAAGGACTATTTAAAGGATTGCTGGGAACCCAGCAGGTGAGCCAGAGTCAGGAGGAGTGTGAAAGACCTTGCTGGGAGGTGTGGAGGAGAGAATTATGTTTTGGTATTTAATTGTCTTTTTAGTGGCTGTGACACTTTGAAGGCACCGTGCAAGAAGAAATAATTAAAGAATACTTCTTGGTGCATTTACTTGGTGTCCAGAGCATTTGCCTGTTGGGGTTAACGGGGCAACAGTGACCCCTAGCGTTTACAGCAGGTTTGGTCACCAGGCTACAAAAAGGACATAGCAGCACTAGAAAAGGTCCAGAGAAGAGCAACTAGGCTGGCTCCAGGACTACAGGGGATGAATTATGAAGAAAGATTAAAACAGCTGAATCTGAGTCAGTGTTTAAAGTTAAGGGAATTAGTACTGTGGGTCAAGACTGTTATTTTAAAGTGAGTTCATCAAGAACACATGGACACAGTTGGAAACTTGCTAAGGGTACATTTTGCACAAACATTAGGACGTATTCCTTTACACAAAGAATGATAGACACTTGGAATAAGCTACCAAGTAGCGTGGTAGACAGTAAGACGTTAGGGACTTTCAAAACTCAACTTGATGTTTGTGGATAGAACTGGTGAGCTTTGTTGGGGTGAAAGGCCTGCTCTCGTGTAGATTATTCTAATGTTCTAATGTCAAAAAAAAAAATCAAGAACACACAATGAGAAAGGATTGTGTTAAAATAGCTGCACACCAACATCGACACAACAAAAAAAAAGAAAAATAGTGATAAACAAGTAAACCATAAAGAAATTGCACTACATTAAAAATTTAATAAAATTAAGGCACATATTAGCCTTGTCTATGTATCACATGTCCAACAAGTGCCCTGTGTACTTACGTTTAAAGCTGAAAAATCTGCCCTCCTTATTTCTTTCCACTCTTCTCCACTATTCCCTCAGGGGTCACTAGTTAAAGATGGATTTATAAAAGTTATAAGTTACAGCCAACTCAATATTGATGTAATTTACTCCTGTGCCTACATCACCTCAAGTCACCAATTAACTTATTTATCTGCACCCGCCCTGATTTTTCTGCCATCTCATTACCTGGTCAGGGGCAGCCAAATGTTTGATGTGATTGTAAATAGCAAAAAGCTGGCAGTAGGAGATGAAGTACTGAAAGTGTAAAAATAAAAACAAGCAAAAGACGGTAGCCTGGAGATAGTAAATAGTGTCTGACTAAACCAAAAGAAGGAGGAAGAGGCAAGATTGAGAACATTGAAAAAAAGATCCATAACAATAACTAAGCTGATGTCACATTACGTGACTTCCAGTCGAGGGATAAGTCAGACTTGCCAACCACTGTTGCTAATCTCATCACCAAAAAATGACAATCTAAATGACTGAAAATCACTGAGTGTTGACCTTCCAACACAGCTGTGCTCGCCCCTTTTTGTGAGCCAATAGCGTGCTGCGTGATGGAGCCAGTGCTGTGCAAATTGTTAACAGATAGGGCGAGTTCAGCCGCAGCGTCTGCCCTAATTTCTCTGTCAATTCTGCCGTGCTACATAAAATACAAGACATCAGACAGACGGGCTTCTTTTCTGTTTGTGAGGTCAAAACACCAGCATTCCTTATTCCTTGTCACTTTATATGAATTGTACTTTGGAAAGTGCATTAATGGTTGTCAGCTCTCATGCTAACAAAGCCCACCCATTCAACTAAAGACAAAACCAGAGCTGTTTGATTCATCGGAGTGAGTCACCGACTAGTTGGAGTGAGTCGTTGGGCATTCCACATTATGTGACAGGCTTTATGGGAGTGTACTGCTGACTTCCGACTCACTGAGATTACATAAATGACGGCTATGACTGAAAATCACTGGGAAAGTTACAGAATGTGACATGAAGACTTAAGTCAGGGGTGTCAAACTCCAGTCCTGGAGGGCCGCAGTGGCTGCAGGTTTTCATTCTAACCCTTCTCTTAATTAGTGACCTGTTTTTGTTGCTAATTTACTTCTTTTGAATTCATCTTAATTGACTTGCTCTTGAAGACTCAGACCCAATAATTGTTTATTTTTCCTTAATTAGCAGCCAAACAATAATGAGATACAAAATGAACTGAAACTGAGACCATCATACAATATCTAAAAATGAAAAGGGTGGAGGTCTAAGGAATGCTGATCTGCCCAGCTCCCCTAAACATTTTAACAGTGCTCTTAGAAAAGTAAAAAAAAAATCATCCGTTTTGAAAATGTCTGTTATTACAGAATGAGAGCAGCAACAAGCCATGGAATTAAAGAAAGTGTGTAATTAACGACAAGACCCTGTGCCTAATTAAGCAATTGGCTGGAGTGAAATTGGTTGTAGTTTGAGGCCCTGACTTAGTTGCTCTTCAGTTGACTCACTCACTTCACATTTCATTTCTGTTTAAGGAAACACATGAAGCAATTCAAAGGAATGATGAAGACATTCTGGGGAACAAATCTTAAAAAAACAAGTCAATTAAAATGAATTCAAAAGAAGTTAAATAGCAGCAAAAATAGGTCACTAATTAAGAAAAGGGTTAGAATGAAAACCTGCAGCCATTGCGGCCCTTCAGGACTGGAGTTTGACATCCTTGACTTAAGTAGTCTTTCCTTAATTATTCTTTCACAATGCAAAGTAGTTTTTTTTGTTTATTTTAGCCAAAAGCTTCAAAATCAAGGGATGTGCGCCACAATAAAAAATAACAGGGTAATGAAATAACATGAATGATCATGGCTACCAACTGTTATCAGTTTACATTTATATGTATATATACCATTTTTTTAAGTTAAAATATTCTTTTTGGTGATTGAATTTTTTCTGAGTTTTGGGAATACGTAGATTCCAAATATATATTTATTACACATGTTAAAAGTTGTTTTATTTTACTCTCTAGTTTTTTCTTTACTGCAACGCCATTTTAGGTGCTGATATTATGAACAAACTTTAAAGTTTCCAAATGATTTCAATCATTGAAGTTCAGTATCCCTCATTGGCAAATCTTTATCAAAAAGCTCTATTTGTAGGATTCATTTCCAGCCCCAAGTGGAGGAGTTCAAGTATCACTTGTTCACTAGTGAGGGAAGAATGGAGCGTGAGATCGACAGACGGATCAGTGCGGCATCCGCAGTGATGCGGGCTCTGCATCGGTCTGTCGTGGTGAAAAAGGAGCTGAGCCATAAGGCAAAGCTCTCATTTTACCAGTCGATCTACGTTCCTACCCTCACCTATTGTCAGGAGCTATGGGTAGTGACCGAAAGAATGAGATCGCGAATACAAGCGGCTGAAATGAGTTTCCTCCGCAGGGTGTCTGGGCTTTCTCTGTAAGATAAGGTGAGAAGCTCAGTCATCCGGGAGGGGCTCAGAGTAGAGCCGCTGCTCCTCCACATCAAGAGGAATCAGATGAGGTGGCTCGGGCATCTGATCAGGATGCCTCCTGGACGCCTTCCTGGTGAGGTGTTCTGGGCACGTCCAACCGGGAGAAGGCCCTGGGGAAGACCCAGGACATGCTGGAGGGACTATGTCTCCCGGCTGGCCTGGGAGAGGGAAGTCTGGGCATCTCTGCTCAAGCTGCTGCCACAGCGACCCGATCTCAGATAAGCGGAAGAGGATGGATGGATGGACCTTCTTTTTGTCTACATCCTTACACTGTAAAAAAAAAAATATTACATTTACAGTAAAGCAATGGCAGCTGTGGTTGCCAGAATTTTACTGTGAAAAAGAAGACTACAATAGTTTGGGTCTACAGTACACTTTAAAAAAATGTTATTTACGGTAAAGCACTGGCAGCTGTGGTTGCCTGAATTGTACTGTAAAAAATAAGATGACAATATTTTTAGGTCTACGATATAACTTTGTACTAAATAACGTGAAGTGAACGTTTAACCATAACCTAAAGTCCATGCACTGTAATTAATATGCTAGTCAATAAACTCTATGAAAATGTTGTCACGAACAAACACCAGTACGCAGTTTGCATAAATAAATTCAGAACAGCCAATAGCAAACATTTATCATTTAATTACATATGTTGAAAAGAATTCAATGTTTAAGGAAGTTATGGCACATTGTCTGGTGGAGAAGTAAAGTTTGCTTTTGTGGTGTATGGTGCCCTACCAGTCTGCTAGCTTATCGAGTACAACCCACCATAAATCAGCTTCCTTACCTCAAAAAACCTTCAGTACGCAGGGAACAATAAGTCTGCTAACCGTGTTTAAGTTTTTCTCCCTACTGTTCAAAGGTATGCGGTTCACCAGGAACACTGTGGTAAAAGGGGCGTGTCCTTATGCAAATACCATAACTTCGATGTTACTGAAACAGCGCTTTACTGTTTTACACTTTACAGTTGTTTACCTTTGCTACATAACAGTTTTATACTGTAAAATTAATAGCGATTTTTTCAGTGTAACTGTAACGTATCAGTAAACTGTATATTTTGAAGGAAGAAAATTATTGATTTTACAAAACTTGGCTGTAAAAAATAATGAAATGTTTTGTTTAAGATATAGAGGTAACTTTCAGTAGAAAATGAGGTAACTTTCCTTTTTTCCAGAAAACTTTACTTTCACAATTTACAGTATTTTTAGCGTTACATTTATTGACTTTTTACTGTACACTTCTTGCCTGTTCCCCTTCACCTAGCATGTTTATTTTTTCTTTCTAAGACCTTCACACTTCTCTGAATATTCTCTTGCCTGCTCCATTGGTGATCATCTCTTGGTCAATTCCTTGGGCTCAAAGTAAATTCGGGGCTTCCCTTAACACTGACAATATGGTGGCACACTTGAAAACTCTACATAAAATAGCGGTGTTTGCCATATGCATCATTTTCATAATAATTCAGAAAATATTTGTAAAAAATGATCAAGAATATTACAGAAAAAATGTAAAACATATGCATAAAATGAAATATAATCTCAAGTAGTTGTAAAGGTGTGACGAATCTAGAACAAGGCTGATGCTATGTTGTGGGTATAGAACTGGCAGTGTGGGAACCTCTTGGCTGATTTCACTTCAAATAAGAGCCCCTGCATACATCTTCCATTAATTTGGTGGATGGGAGAAACACCCTTCCAAAAACTCATGGGGGGCACGTCCCTCTTTAATTCTTTGGAGATGTTGCCATTTATTGGTATATCAGTGACAAAATACCTTAATGTTAATATCTAAAATAATACCAAACTCAGAGAAAAATCCATCCATATTTAATAAACAACTAAAAATGACAGAAATGTTAAGTCTCTGAATTATTTTTAGTGCCTTTTGTGTAGACTGCATATGATTCACAATTGGAAAAACACTCCAGAATCAGTGCCAGCTTCACACTTAAGAAAAGTTTTGCATGTTGCAATCTTTCTAGTTAGCTAATAAAATGTGTCATTTTGCTGACTTCTCCCTACAGTCATAATGGCTAACACGGCACAACACCCTAATTTATCAACTAAAATTTATATCAAAAAGAATAAGCCAGCTTAATAGGTTGTGTTTTAAGGTGAGATTTAGAGGTAGGAAGAGAATCGATATTATGAAAGTCTTGTGGGAGAGAGTTCCAGAGGCGAGGGGCCACTTGACAGAAAGCTCTAAACCCCATGGAAGTCAAGCGAGCAGGAAGTATAATGAGATTAATTGAGGACTTCCCACAATTTCTACACTGAAACATGATGAAATCACAAATGGGCTTGTTACATACTTTTTATTAGTGTTGCAATTTTCTGGTGACTCTAAATGTTTTTTATTATTTTGAATAGTAAAAGAATAAACCTGTTGAATTTTCTTAACTGGGCGGCACGGTGGTGCAGTGGTAGCACTGCTGCCTCGCAGTTAGGAGACCTGGGTTCACTTCCCAGGTCCTCCTTGCGTGGAGTTTTCACGTTCTCCCCGTGTCTGCATGGGTTTCCTCCAGGCGCTCCGGTTTCCTCTCACAGTCCAAAGACATGCGGTTAGGTGGATTGGCGATTCTACATTGGCCTTAGTGTGTGCTTGGTGTGTGGGTGTGTTTGTGTGTGTCCTGCAGTGGGTTGGTTCCTGCCTTGTGCCCTGGGATTGGCTCCAGCAGACCCCCGTGACCCTGTGTTTGGATTCAGTGGGTTGGAAAATGGATGGATGGATTTTCTTAACTTTTTGGCAGCATAATAGGAAGCTAGAATTAGTCTAGGACTAAAGCAGGAACTGACTTTGGATTGGCCAATATTCCTCACAGGTAACGTTCACACTCCTTTGGAACCATCATTTAAACACAATTTTGAGATGCGTGATAAAACCCACACCAAGAGAGAGGGAGAGTGAGACATGGAGAGAGGAAGAACCTTAATGTAAGTCCTTGAAGATGTGAAGCAACAACACAAATCACAGCTCTGCTGGTCTGCTCTGGAGGAATGGTGCAGATGGTTAGGTTGGCACCTGAGCTAAGCCATTGTTTTTTCATTCACATGCTGTTTGTCCATGTTATTGGATTGGTTTTGAATTAATTTTTTTTAATTCTCATTTCAGCTTGTTATAGTTCTTTGGGATAAAAATGAAATTTCTAGCATTTATTTTTCTTTTGTAATACATTATAAAATAGTTTAAAGCCCTCTTTGCTCCTTTTCATGGACACCACCAGTTTATGGGTTCTTACTAAGATGGACAGGGTCACGCTGGTGCCAATCCGAGCCAACACAGGGCGCCAGGCAGGAACAAACCCTGAGCAGGGCGTTAGCCCACCTAACCTGCATGTCTTTGGACTGTGGGAGGAAACCGGAGCACCAGGAAGAAAACCCACACAGACACAGGGAGAACATGCAAACTCCACACAGGGAGGACACGGGAAGCGAACTCAGGTCTCCTTACTGCAAAGGCAGCAGCGCTACCACTGCGCCACCGTGCCGCCCTGACTGGATGTTGTGACCTGTAATGTCATCAGACCAACTGTTTAAAGGTCAGTGCCACTCATTTCTGGGTGGTCCAAGATTGTAGGTATTTCCTTGACATTTTGTGTGTGATTTTCTTATTCATTCCTGGTAATAAAGCTTTGGATTGGACTTTCGATTTTAGCTTAGTGTTTTGTTTTTGGATTTTGATAACCACACGTTTTGATTCCCCACTTTGGAAAATTTGTGTGATTCTTTTTGAAAATGTTTCATCTCTGATTATTTGTTTGTTTGTTTGTTTGTTTTCTTATTTGCCAACTTAAGATTGGAGCTAAAAAGTAGGTGTGTTTTGTCTGTCCTGTAGGATAGCTGAGTTGCTAGATCTCTGGTCTGGCATTATTTATTTATTTATTTATTTATTTATTTATTTATTTATTTATTCAATCATAAAGGTTTTATTAAATCAAAAACAAAATAACAGGATCTACCAACAGTAAACAACCAGAAGACAGAGATGAATACAGGACACCCTATCCCAGCCTGATCCAATGAGTAACTCTATCTATCCATCCATCCATCCATTATCCAACCCGCTACATCCTAACTACAGGGTCACGGGGGTCTGCTGGAGCCAATCCCAGCCAACACAGGGTGCAAGGCAGGAAACAAACCCCGGGCAGGGCACACACACACACACACACACACACCCACCCACCAAGCACACACACTAGGGACAATTTAGAATCGCCAATGCACCTAACCTGCATGTCTTTGGACTGTGGGAGGAAACTGGAGCACCCGGAGGAAACCCACGCTGACACGGGGCCAATGAGTAACTATTTTTGGAAAATCTAGTTCAAGAGAAGGAGAATTAAAGAATCACAATCAAGTCACAGCAGCAAAAACAAAAAAAACCCAAAAAGAACAGAACAGAAAATCAAAGTCAAGGTGTTGCAGCAAACCAGGATTTAAGCAATTGCAACTGAGCAGCAGTAGTCCAAGTTTCAATTGAATTGCTGGAGGCACCACTAATCCGTGCTGTGGACAATTCAGGGTGTATTAAATTGTAGGAGGACTGCTAATTGCTCACAGTAACGTGCTGAGGTGCTTTCCAGTGGAAGTTAAGAATTAATTTGGCTGCCAGAGTACCAAGACAGAATAATTTACATTCAGGAGGTTTTAGCAAATGAATAGAAATGACTAAAAGAAGCAAGATTTGACAGAATATTTAAAGAAAGAAATGATAGTAGGTGACTTATGTAGGTCCAAAAGGAAAAAGACAGGAGGGCAGTGGCAGGACATGTGGAGAAAAGTGGCAGGTTATCCAAAGGAACGTAATTCACATAGAGGATCGGTGATGAGACCCATCATATGATGCTTACAGTGAGTAGGATAAAGTCTATACAGAATTCTGAATTAGTTATGTTCATACTTGAAATTATTAAAAAGAAACCTAACATGTCTCTGGTCCAAACAGAAACCAAGGGCAGAGGTTTGTAAGATAATAAAACAACAAAACAGGGACAGGGTACCATGAGTGGTTTGGCAGAGGGGTGCTTAGAGAAACTCCACCTGTTCTGTGCTTTGAGGTAAAAAAAAAAGAAAGTTGAAGTAGAGAAATTAAAGACTGAGAGCTTAGATTTCAACTTTTTTATTCTTTGGAGTCTCGTGAAAGGAAAAGGAGATGTAATAAAGTTCTGAATGAAGCCTTTAATTGTCTTCCAAATGGCACCTGCATTATCAATAATGAATGCTAGAAACTTGTTTAGTTTGATAGCAAGTTGTTCACAAAACTATTGTTTTTCAGAAGAAAGATTGAATTTCCACCGCAGAACACAGGGTCTCGTCCGTTGCGAGAGATGGACGTCTGAAGTGAAGCTCCGCTAGCAGTGGTGTTATTTTTCATATTTTTTGCTTATTATCCTGAGATATCTTGTATTTATTCAACCCGAGAGGGACTGCTACAGTATATGTAAGCACATATAAACATGGCCAACAAGAAGGGGGTTCGAAAGAATCGAAAACTAAAGCTACACCCAAGCTGCGATCAGCAAGCCGCAGTTCTAGATACGGCCTTTCAGAGACAGACCTGGATCAGATGGGCGAAAGCACAGACTCCTCGGGACCACGGTCCGTTACATCGTCGCCGGCTGAGAGCGAAAAGGGGAGCGAAGGTGCGATCGTGAGTGCAGATCTGGATAGCTTGCCGATTGGAGAAGATCACATGAAACTGGAAAGGGCCTTGAAGTCCGCGGCTTCAATTACACAATTACGCGAGCCTGGAGCAGCGGGGACACCGGCTACAGCAAAGTCTGCTGCTTCATCTACAGTACAAGAAAGCACAATTGAACTATCTGAACTGAAGGTGTTGCTCACTGAGCTCACGCAAGATATAAAGAAAAGCGAGAAGGCTAATGAGAAAGCAAGGGCAAAAGCACATGAGAGACTGAAACAGGAATTGAAACAGGAGATGAAACAGGCCAATGAATGGCTGCAACAGGAATTCCAACAGGCAAATGAAAGGTTGCGACAGGAATTCCAACAGGCAAATGAAAGGCTGCGTCAAGAGGTGCAACTTGAGCTTCGACAGGTTCTGGGAAAAATTGAAGAGCGCATTCAGGAAAACTCGGTTAAACTGAGCACGCTTACTGATCAATTGGAGCATCTCAAGGACACATTCACGAATCGGATTGAAATGGTCGAACATTCAGCTGCCAGTGCCGAAGAAAGAGCAATAAATGTCAGTTCCGAATGCAAAAAACTCGGCGACAGACTGGCTGCTTTAGAAGATGGGAGTAGAAGGTATAATGTCAGAATTGAAGGTCTGCCGGAGAATCGAGAAAGTTCAAACCCGGTGAAATTCGCAGCTGAACTTTTTTCTAAAATAATCGGGACGACTTTAAAGCAGAATCTGAGATAGCAGCGGCTTACCGCGTACGCGGATCAAACACCATCAGACCCCGACCAAGATCTTTTATAGTTCGTTTTGAACAATTATCATTTAAGCTAGAGGTGATGGCACTCCTCAGAAACAAGGAAGATATTATATATGAAAATAACCACATTCTTATCTTCCCTGACTTCTCTTCAGCAACAGCTACTAAACGCGCAGCCTTCTATAATATTAAACAGCGGCTACGGCAAGCCAGTGTCAAATACAGCCTCCTGTATCCGGCAAAACTGAAAGTGGAATGGCAGGGTCAATTCTATGTCTTCGCTAGCAAGGATGAAGCAGAAAAGGAATTAAGAAAGCTGATCCCGGGACTATTCTGATACATAATAGTGAGTCATGGCGGTTAAAATGATAAAGCAAAGATTAATAATCTTTTGTCTGATCTATTCGTTTTAAAATACGAGTTTTTATCAGCATATATTCTCATTATTACTTAGTATTACTAGGGCGCTGTTTATGTTTTATTGTGCTTAATTATTATTATTTTTTTTTTATTTTTTTCTTTTCTATTATTTCATCTCTACCCTAAACGAGACTGTTCAATATCATACCCTAGGTTTACTGTTATTGCTATTACTGCATTAAGACTGGTTATGCTTCTTCTGGACACATTTTTAATACCATCCCCCGGGTTTATTATCTGGGTGTATCATCTTAATGCACTAAAATTGCTGAAGACTATATATATATATATATATATATATTAAGTGCAAAACTCCCTTTTTTTTTTTTTCTTTTTTTTTTTTAGAGATATCTCTGTCTTTTAACCCTAAAGCGCCACTGCATTGGAGCTTGTTTTGCTTTGGACGTACTCTGTCTCTGGGTATGTCAGAGGACTGGGACTGTGTGAAGTGGGTTTTAGCCTCACTTGGGGAGGCAAAAAGGGAGGGTGGGGGGTTAAGGGGGGGAGAGAAAGAGAGCAGGCCTGATCTATACCTAATCTATCCTCTCAGTCTTTATAATTATAATAAGACTATAAAATTACATCAAAAACTCAGAATCAGTGTCTCCATGATGGGACAGTTAACTTCGTAAGCTGGAATGTTAAAGGCCTGAATCACGAATTAAAGAGAAAGAAAGTACTCTCTCACCTAACAGGTCTAAATGCTAAAATAGTATTTTTACAGGAAACCCACTTAATAAGCAAGGATCAGTTCCGGCTGCAAAAAGACTGGACTGGCCAAATGTTCCATTCTAGCTTTACGAAGAAAACTAGAGGTGTGGGAATTCTCATACATAGAACTGTTCCATTTGTAGCATCAGATGTAGTATTGGATCCTGAAGGGAGGTATGTAATGGTTATGGGAGACTTCTCTAACTGTAAAATGATCTTGATAAATGTTTATGCACCTAATGTTGATGATAAGGAATTTATACAGAATTTATTTGCATCCATTCCCAATCTGAACACTCATAAAGTTATAATGGCTGGGGACTTTAATTGTGTTCTGAATCCACTTTTAGATAGGACTTCCTCCACAGGGGAAACGGCATCTAATACTGCAAAAATAATTACAAAGTTTATAACTGACCACAACTTATCAGACCCCTGGAGGTTTTTAAACCCAAATTCAAGAACATATTCTTTCTACTCACCAGTACATCATTGTTACTCAAGGATCGATTACTTCTTTATAGACAATAACTTCTTGCCTAAGATTAAATCTTGCAAATACGATGCTATTGTTATTTCTGACCATGCACCTATGATCTTGGAGCTAAAATTACTAAGCCCCATGCACTCACCCCGCAGATGGCGCCTCAACCCGCTTCTATTAGCTGACGAGAATTGTACTGAATTTATATCCAAACAAATCAAATTCTTTCTAGAGACAAATACATCCCCTGAGATCTCTGCAGGAATACTCTGGGAAACTCTTAAGGCCTTCTTAAGAGGACAGATTATCTCATATCTTTCCCACAGAAATAAATCCGAGGCCAAGAAAATAGCAGAGATAAAAAGCGAAATTACTAAAATAGATGAAGAACATGCCAGACTACCAAGCGAGACTCTACATAGGAGAAGGCAGGCCCTACATTCAGAATTAAACCTCTTGACAACTAAAGAAACTGAACAACTAATTTACAAATCCAGACATCATTACTATGAACATGGGGAGAAAGCTAATAAGCTTTTAGCTCAACAAATTCACAAGCAAGAAGTGCGCAACGCAATCTCGGTAATCACTAGCACGAACGGAGATAAAATCGTCGAACACCAAAATATAATGCACACTTTCAGAGTCTACTGAGTTTAAGGAAGACAATACACAATCTAATGCATTTCTGGATACATTACAGATACCACAAATAGACGCTTTTAGTGCGGAGGAACTTAATAAACCTCTGGCGTTATCAGAATTACTAGATGCTATAAAATCACTCCAAGGCGGGAAAGCAGCAGGCCCTGATGGTTACCCTGCAGAATTTTACAAGAAATTCTCCGCTCAGCTAGCTCCCCTCTTATTAGCAACATTTACAGAAGCCAGAGATAACCAATCTCTTCCACAAACCTTTCGCCAAGCACTAATCACTGTCTTTCCAAAACAAAATAAGGACTTATTACAATGTGCATCATACAGACCAATTTCACTTCTGAATAATGACGTTAAAATACTCTCTAAAATCTTAGCCAGAAGGATGGAGAAAGTGCTCCCCTCGGTAATATCACAAGACCAAACTGGATTTATTAGGGGCCAGCACTTATCTTCCAATCTTCGACGCCTGTTTAATGTAATATACTCACCAACTAAATCAAACACCCCAGAAATATTATTATCATTGGATGCAGAAAAAGCATTCGACATGATTGAATGGAAATACCTTTTTACTATACTGGAGAAGTTTGGGTTTGGCCCAAACATCTGTGCATGGATTAAATTACTGTATACTAACCAAGAAGCTTCAGTTTGCATCAACAACATTTGCTCAGACTACTTTAAACTAGAACGTGGCACTAGACAAGGATGCCCCTTGTCACCGCTGCTGTTTGCGATTGCCATTGAACCACTGGCAATACATTGTCGAAATACTGATCAGATAAAGGGGATTAGCAGAGAAGGACTGGAACAGAAAATCTCATTATATGCAGATGACATGGTACTGTATATATCAGACCCAGAAAATTCTGTGCCTGCAGTCTTAGCAGCACTCACAGAATTTCAAAAGATCTCTGGTCTCAGAATTAATCTGAATAAAAGTGTACTCTTTCCAGTGAACTCTCAAGCATATAATATTAGATTAGATACCCTACCTTTTATCATTGCAGAACAGTTTAAATACCTAGGGGTAAACATCACAAGTAAACATAAAGCTCTATATCAACAAAATTTCGCCGTTTGCATGGAAAAAATTAAACAAGACTTGTATAGATGGTCAACCCTTCATCTCACACTAGTTGGAAGAATTAACACTGTTAAGATGAATATTCTTCCTAAACTCCTTTTTTTATTTCAAAACATCCCAATATATATTAATAAATAATTTTTTAGGCAATTAGATTCTACAATAACCTCATTTATTTGGAATTCAAAACATCCACGCATCAAAAGAGCGACCTTACAAAGACAAAAGGCAGAAGGCGGCATGGCTCTACCTAACTTCCAGTTTTATTACTGGGCAGCAAATATACAGGCGATAAGAACCTGGGCACAAATAGAAGAACATACACAGGCTTGGTCCGCAATACTGTAGAAGTAAAATCCTGCAGTACTTCTTTGTATTCCTTGCTCTGTGCTCCAATAAACACACGTTATCGGCAATACACTAATAACCCAATTGTGCTCCACTCACTTAGAATCTGAAACCAATGTAGAAAGCATTTTAAGACGGAGAAGCTTCTATCTGTGGCACCCCTGCAAGAGAACCACCTCTTTCAACCTTCACAAACATATGCAGTTTTTAATATTTGGAAAAAATTTGGAATTAACTTGCTTAGAGATCTTTATATAGACAACGTCTTTGCATCCTATGAGCAATTACATTCCAAATTTAACATTCCAGCTACATATTTCTTTCACTATCTTCAAATCAGAAACTTTGTTAAACAAAACCTTCCAGATTTTCCTCATCTTGCACCCTCATCCATGCTGGAAAAAATATTGCTCAATCTCAAGGACTTAGACTCCATCTCTACAATATATAAAATCATTTTACAATCCCTCCCTTTCAAAGATCCAAGAAGACACTGGGAAAAAGATCTTTCAATTAATATATCGGAAAAGGAGTGGAAAGTAGCAATGCAGAGAATTCACTCGAGTTCCATATGCGCAAAGCATACAATCATACAACTCAAAATTATATATCGAGCACATCTGTCTCGACTGAAACTCTCCAAAATGTTTCCAGGGCAAGATCCAACCTGCGAACGCTGCAACCAAGTCCCAGCCTCACTAGGTCACATGTTCTGGTCCTGCACCAAATTAACATTATTCTGGACAAACATTTTTAATTACCTTTCTGATAGCCTTGGACTCACAATCCCTCCAAACCCATTAACAGCTGTGTTTGGTGTTCTTCCAGATGGGTTTAAAGCGGAGAAAGACAAACAAATTGTGATTGCATTCACTACACTTTTGGCACGTAGACTTATTCTCATAAACTGGAAGAACCCAAACTCTCCTCTTTTAAGTCAGTGGGAAACCGATGTGTTATATTATTTGAAGTTGGAAAAAATCAAATACTCAGTTAGAGGATCCGTACAGACTTTTTTCAAAACATGGCAGGATCTAATCAGTAATATTTTAAAATAAGTTCATAAGGCACAGAGAATTTATTAATTTAGGTATGTTTACAAGCCTTAAATTTAACGCCATTTGGCTTGCTCTCTCTCTCAGGGGTTGGGATCGATCTGTTCTTAATCTTTCTCTTTGTAAAAACTTGATTGCTTTGTATGGATTGTAATAAAATTAATAAAAAAAAAAAAAGAACACAGGGTCTTAAAAAATCTATGGTGCAACTGCAAAAGGTTAAGGCAGATAAGACTAATAAGGCATCTAAAACTATACTGTTTACTGTTGCTAGCATGGTTAGTGCCATTAAACAAACAGAAGTTGTGACACTTGACGTTATTTTGGCAGCAGCATACAGGTCAGCATATTGTGATTTCTGGTTCAAGTTTCTGGATTCATGAAAAAGATTTGCAAGTAATGAGTGGTGGTTTTGTCTTAGCGCTCTGAGATTATTTTTCACATTCCTCATTTGAACTTATTCTTTTCATTTAGTGCATTTGGCTTTCTTTATTTTGGAAGTTTGACTTTCTGCTTCTTAATTTGACTCCTGCTTGATATTTTTTTAAATTTTGGACTCTCCATCTACTTAGTCAGTGTTTCCTTTATGTCTCTACCAAGTTCCATCTCTGGCAGAACATTTAGAAACTGAAAGACAACAGATAATTGGCAGCAGCTAAATCAATACATAAAAATAACAAAGCAGCAACAAAACACAAAAAACAATGCATCGATGGTTTCAAATGGTTGGTGAATCTGATACATTCCAATTAACTAGAGAAATATTCAAAATAAGATTTAAACTTTAACTGGGACCTTGTAATAAACGGAGGGTATTGGCCTAGGGGTTTTCTGTTTGTGTTTGCAGTCCTTAGTTTATAAATCAATCTGGCCGGGATTGGGGTCACCGATCATTGCAGCTTGGACATCAGAGTTAATCCCTGTAAATGTTGAACTATGTCATCAACCTAGTAAACATATCAAACCAGAATTACACGTACAATATACTCACATGCAGAAATGAGTGTTTCACTTGGATATCTTGCAATCTTAAACGGTTCCCCCAGTAAACATTCTGGCAATCACAGCCATATTGGAGTGTTCAGCTCCCTCAACCTCATCTGAGGTGTCTTTGTTTCCGTTACCTCGCTTCCATTCCTTTTACCCTTTATTTTAAATGTCTGTTGCTGGGTGATACAGTCAGCTATTTCCTTACTCAGTCCCTACAATTATAGGAGTCTGTAAGTCTGATTTGCACTCTTTGAATGCATCACTTTCTGTTCCATTTATCTTTTATTTGACAAACTTGGCAAGTCAACCAGCACATTAAAACCTTTCTAGTGATTTCTGTTTCTCGCTTGGCAGAGTGGAGTATGTTTTTTTGCTTGAAGGCAGCCTGCAGATAGTTGGGCTTCAGTCAGTTTTATCATGTTTGTGACCCGAGTGCACTTGTTTTTGGTTCAGTGTCAAATCATCACAAAACCTTTCATAGAACCACAGCTAACACTTGGCAGCCTGGCTTTCTGAGTGTCTATTTTAATCTTCCATTACATTAGCTAGCAATTTACAGGCAATTGACACAAAGGCCATCCGGTCAGTGTGTGAGTGTCATACACGGGGCAGGCACTTCTTACAGGGGGAATCAGTGCAGATGCCGCTGCCCGGGTTTAGAGCTGTTAAATTGTGTGAATGGAAATCAATTAGTATTTTGAATTTGTGCTACACTGAGAATAGCAGCTGAATTTTTATGAAGCCTTGCAGTAACCAACACTTTTTTCATTATTTTCTCATTTGCAGTGCTATCCTAAAATAACTCCGTAACAGCCTTTCGACTTTGAAAGCTGTCAGAGTTACACATTGTTTCAGTGCATGTCAGTTTGTTCAGACACCTTCTCTGGCTCTCATTTTTTTTGTTGACTGTCTCATACTTCCTGTTAAATATTTAATAATTTTTATGTTGTAAGCACGCTAGCAGAAGTACAGCTTTGCAAAGAGAAAAATGCTCCTTGATCATGCTGTTATGAAAATACTGTACTTCCTTGTGATAAGATGGCTTATTGAAAGCTTACCTTACTCATATACATGCAGATCATTTAAGATTAGTAGCATGTCGGTACCCGGTCTAGGGATGGGTCGATTTGGTATGGTTTAAGTCATTTTTCCTTCATTGCTTACTGTTTTACTAGTGATGTGATTTGTTGCTTACTACACTGCACATTATTAGGACAGGCTTCTACATGCGTGTTTTCATTCTCAGATGTGCACATTATGTCAGCTATGTGAGACCAAGATGTGTTTACCTGACAACTGCCCATTGTTTCTCAAATGAAGGTTCGTCTGCACAAGAAGACATTTCTGGAGCCATTTTGTTTTGCTGTTTAGGTTTTGTTTTTATTTTTTTATTTTTTAACTTTCTCTGTTTAGACTTATAAATCATTCTTATCACCTTTGGTTTTAGTTGTTGTGTTGTATGTAGTGTTTCTAACAGGGCCAGTTCAACTGGTCTTTTGAAATGATCCCTTAAATATGTTTGTATGAATAAAACACTCTCAAAGAGCCTCAGAGCAGCACAGTTTGACAAATGCAAAATCCATTTCAAATTCCTACATAACCTTAAACTGCATCACAGTAAACCAGAGCCTTCCCGTGAAGCATCAGGTGTGAGGTTGGTGCCAAGTAACAACTTGCTCAACCACCCACACTCCATCATGCTGGGATGATCTATAGTCACAAATTAACTTAACATGCATTTATTTGTGATTATTCAGAATAAACACTCCACTTCATTTTATGTATTTGCTGCAGAAAAGAATATTTTGGAACCCCCACTCTTCTAGATAAACCAAAGGTGACCTGCCTTTTGGTCAAACGGACCACCCAGACCCTTCCTGAACATGTTATGTTGCAGTATGGTGGAGGGTAGCATCCATGATGATGATCCGGTCAGGTGATAGCCTGATGCTGGAGTTCCTCGCCACTGATGTCATTTTCTCCCATTAATTCTGAGGTCTTGTTTCAAGTGGAAGGGAAGCACTTTATTGAAAGTAGCAGTAGTTCCAAATGTTAGTGTGGGACAAAAAAAAATGTGAGAATGGGAAAGAAGTAACACAAGCCAGTTGACAAGATGGCTACAATTGTATCTCTCTATTATAAAAGGAAATCCTGGGACAAGACTTTCTCTGAGATAATTTCAACTCCCACAAGAGATAATTTCAGGTCCTGCAAGATGAGACTTTTTACCAAGAAATTTTGACAAGTCCTGCCCTCCTGTCAAACATTTACACCCACGCCCACGGTCCAATCACTTCTCATTCGTGTGAATGCTATTGTCAGACACAGCTCCTGCGCTCTCAGCTCCAAGTGTGGTCGGAAATAAAAGACAAAGAGTAGAAGACAAAGTAGAACATCATAAAGTGGTTCAAAAATGTTGACCCGATACACATGCAGAGCAGGTTAGAGATTATGAAAGTACTAAAATTCGAAAGTCTCAAAAAACTGATAGTAAAGATCACATTAGCGCAAACAAATGGAAATTATTACTCGGTGAAATAATGGAACAGCGAAAAGAGATCGCATATTTGGACATAGGTGATATGACAGAAGTATGTAGATATTGTTTGGCTTTAAACTGTAAGTCGGAGACTTGTAGATTGTCAAATTTGTGTTCCCATTAGGGAAAAGTAGTTTTTCTTCCCAATGAAGAGGCCTATCCACG
Source organism: Polypterus bichir lapradei (assembly GCA_026402145.1). Taxonomy (NCBI): domain Eukaryota; kingdom Metazoa; phylum Chordata; class Cladistia; order Polypteriformes; family Polypteridae; genus Polypterus; species Polypterus bichir. The sequence goes on from JANRMT010062841.1 coordinate 39,515,525, forward strand.
AGAATTAAAAGATTGGTTGTTTGGTAAAAGTGAAATCCACATACGTGGAGGAGTGAAGTGGCTGGTGCATAGCGCAGGCCAGAGGGTTGGCAAGCGAAGCGAGCAGGGGGCGAGCCCCCTAGTTTAATACAAGATACAGTATACTTTGACGGTTGATAATGGAAAAACAACAACCGTCCCTACTAGACTAACAGATTAAGTTACGTCAGTTTTACTTAAGCCTTCATTGATAGAAGATCGCTGATAATGGAAGACTTCATTGCAAGGTGAAAGAGAAGAAAGAATGTCCAGCAACATTGGAATCTCACCTTGGCTTATGTTTCTTTTCACCACTAATGCTAGGAACTGCTTCAACAAGACCTGTTTCTAAATATATTTTATGTAACAACTGCAACACAAAATAGCGGCTCCCAGAAAAAACAAGAAAATGTCAAAAAAAAGAGGCGAAAATAAACTATTATCTATAAATATGTTATGAATAATTTTTAAAGTGCAGAATCAGAATGGGTATAAATCAGTATTTTCAAAAAAAGATACAATATAAAGTCATACTTTTTAAAAAAAGAAATCAAATTATTACACACATTTGCTTCTTCCATGTCACAGTTATTGATACCACTGTGCTCCTGGGTACACTCTGCAATGTTACCAGGATTTTTTAACAACAGAGTTTTTACTGTATGTCATTGTTTAAGATTTGAAAGGAAATGTGTTATCATGGGGTGTTATTATCACACAGTGGTACCGCTGCTGCCTTACAACAAGAAGACCGGGGTTGACAACCTGTGTGCTCCCTGTGTAGAGTTTCCATCTTCTCCCCATGTCTCTGTACTGTAGACAACAGTCAGTCAGTCATTTTCAACAACCGAAAAAGTCACATGCTACATTCGCTTATATTCTTCCACTATGCAGAAGCTTGTTTCCTTATTCCATAAATATATGCTGCTGCTGGACTGATAATGGACGCATGAGCTTCAGGGAGAGAGAATATTCATCAGGGCTTTAGCATGCAATAAAAGCCAAACTGACGTTATAGGCAGAGGAACCAAATTTCTGGTGGTATTCTGTGTTGTTGTCATGTTGGCCGCCCTTGTGATGTCTTATTAATTTTACATAATGTTTAAGTTCTCCCTGCTTCGAGATTAGAACATGTTGACTTTAGTATATGATATCAAACAGCAGGGCTGGGAGGAGCACAAAAACAATAATGAAAAAATGAGCACCCACATCCACTCAAAAATGTATATAATTGGAAGTAACACTGTCTTCACTAACATATTCAAAATGAATCACTCATCTTTGCTGCTATCCCTAACTGTTTAGCAGCGCAGATATGTTCACTAGCCTGAAGATCAGTTCAGAAAGATGATCCCTGGCGATCTGGACTTCAGTTTAATAGCGCTAGCCCTGGGTGGCACGGTGGTGCAGTGATAGCACTGCTG
>JANRMT010062841.1:39516976-39539468 GCA_026402145.1 Polypterus bichir lapradei
GTTCAGAAAGATGATCCCTGGCGATCTGGACTTCAGTTTAATAGCGCCATCCCTGGGTGGCACGGTGGTGCAGTGATAGCACTGCTGCCTCACAGTAAGGAGATCCGGGTTCACATCCTGGGTCCTGCCTGTGTGGAGTTTGAATGTTCTCCTCATGTCTGTGTGGGTTTCCTGCGGGTGCTCCAGTTTCCTCCCACTGTCTAAAGACATACTGGTTAGGTGAACTGAAGACACTAAATTGTTCCTGCTATGGATCTGTGTGTGTGCTCACCCTGCGATGGACTGGTGTCCTGTCCAAGGTTTGTTCTTGCCTTGTGACCTGTTCTTTCTGGAATAGGCTCCAGATGACCTTGGTCTGGATTAAGCAGGTTAGAAAATGGCATGACCACTAACGCTTTTGTCTAGCTAATCCCCACTCATGTCTTCTGGGTTTCATCAATAAGAAGCAATGTTGGGATTTACCCGGCACGTAACTCTCTGTTCAGTAGTTCTACCTATATCTACCTTCAGTTCTTTTGAGCCAAGGAATGGCAAACCATCTTGTACCGGCTGCTTGTTCACCTCTTAGGTAAGTAACGAACTTTCGCTTTGTCCTCCCACCTCCCAACCTTGCCACTGAAAGTTACTACAAAGAGTAATATACAGAACTAGCTGTGGTACCTATCAAAGACAGGAAACAGAATCATTTAAAATATTTGCTATGTCTTGCCCACCATGAATTTTTAATGTCTTTGCCTCTGTGTTCACTCACTCGCACATTCTCTTCAATTGCGTCCCTTGAGTCATCTCACAGACCTAGAGAATTGTATGTCAGATGAGTTACCTCAGACCCGGGGTAATTGGAGTGAAACAGAGATGGCTGGCACATGAGCCTGTGTGAAGTGAGGGAACAAAGCACCTTTGAGCACATGGCAGCGCAGAAAACCTGGCGGTATGGAGGAGGCTACGCTGAAAACACCACCTGTGCTTTTCTGGGCCTCACCTGCAGTCTGGCATAAGGTGGCTGGATCAATTCCTCCATCTCCCACACTCCCCAGTTTATTACAGCATTTTAGAAAGCAAGGGAAGACCATTTATGCTTTGCAAATTCAGGCACTATAAAATTTCCAGTGTGTCAAGCTTAAACTTTAACACTTATATATAACACTTATATCCTTAATCTGATACTAAAAAGTAACCAAGTCTTCCTTTATGTACCTGCCATAAACTGTACATTTGTAATGCTCAGGTTGACCATTTTCCCCTACATTTATCAACAAATATTTTATATTACACTATAATTATACATTATTTTATTTAAAATTAATTTAGCATTGCTTGTAAAAAAGAGTCCAACCCTTATAATTGATTAGATGACAAAATAATTTAAAATTGCATTTAGTAGTACATTTATCATGCAGATGCTACTTGACCATAGGCAAGTAGCTAATACTACTGATTAATTTTATTTTAAACATAACAGAATGGCCTAGTGAGGGTAAAATTGTAAAATTTAAAGGAATAAGAAGCACAAACATATAGTGCTGTGTATGATACTACTGGCTACAGGATACTGTCCAGACAATCTGTCCTCTTTATGGCAGGTAGATGTTAACCTTCAAAGTTTGCATCTTCTACAACAACAATGGTGAACAGAACTCAGTCCCAGGACTTTGATTAGAGGGCCAACACATCTTTATTTTTCCAGCCTTTTCCAGTTACTTTTACTTGCAGTGAGACAGTGACTGTGGAATCACCCTGCCACTACGTGCTGCTGGATTAACTGCCATAAAAATGTTGTGGCTCTTAGCGCCAATCTCTCCTCAAGCAGAGCCAGAAGTTTGATTGTTCTGTCTCTTTGAATCACTCTTTTACTGTCTTCCTCAGCATGTAGTCTCTCACAGCTAAGTCTTTGAGGTGCTATAATGTTTATTTACTCACATACAGCGCATCACTTTTCCACATTTTGTTATGTTACAGCCTTATTCCAAAATGGATTAAATTAATTTTTTTCCTCAGAATTCTACACACAACACCCCGTAATGACAATGTGAAAAAAGTTTGCTTGAGGTTTTTGCATTTTTATTAAAAATAAAAAAACTGAGAAATCACATGTACATAAGTATTCACAGTCTTTGCTCAATACTTTGTCGATGCACCTTTGGCAGCAATTACAGCCTCAATTCTTTTTGAATATGATGTCACAAGCTTGGCACACCTATCCTTGGCCAGTTTCGCCCGTTCCTCTTTGCAGCACCTCTCAAGCTCCATCAGGTTGGATGGGAAGCGTCGGTGCACAGCCATTTTAAGATCTCTCCAGAGATGTTCAATCGGATTCAAGCCTGGGCTCTGGCTGGGCCACTCAAGGACATTCACAGAGTTGTCCTGAAGCCACTCCTTTGATATCTTGGCTGTGTGCTTAGGGTCGTTGTCCTGCTGAAAGATGAACCGTCGCCCCAGTCTGAGGTCAAGAGCGCTCTGCAGCAGGTTTTCATCCAGGATGTCTCTGTACATTGCTGCAGTCCTCTTTCTCTTTATCCTGACTAGTCTCCCAGTCCCTGCTGCTGAAAAACATCCCCACAGCATGATGCTGCCACCACCATGCTTCACTGTAGGGATGGTATTGGCCTGGTGATGAGCGGTGCCTAGTTTCCTTCAAACGTGTCACCTGGCATTCACACCAAAGAGTTCAATCTTTGTCACATCAGACCAGAGAATTTTGTTTCTCATGGTCTGAGAGTCCTTCAGGTGCCTTTTGGCAAACTCCATGCGGGCTGCCATGTGCCTTTTACTAAGGAGTGGCTTCCGTCTGGCCACTCTACCATACAGGCCTGATTGGTGGATTGCTGCAGAGATGGTTGTCCTTCTGGAAGGTTCTCCTCTCTCCACAGAGGACCGCTGGAGCTCTGACAGAGTGACCATCAGGTTCTTGGTAACCTCCCTGACTAAGGCCCTTCTCCCCCGATTGCTCAGTTTAGATGGCCGGCCAGCTCTAGGAAGAGTCCTGGTGGTTTCGAACTTCTTCCACTTATGGATAATGGAGGCCACTGTGCTCATTGGGACCTTCAAAGCAGCAGAAAGTTTTCTGTAACCTTCCCCAGATTTGTGCCTCGAGACAATCCTGTCTCGGAGGTCTACAGACAATTCCTTTGACTTCATGTTTGGTTTGTGCTCTGACATGAACTGTCAACTGTGGGTCCTTATATAGACAGGTGTGTGCCTTTCTAAATCATGTCCAATCAACTGAATTTACCACAGGTGGACTCCAATTAAGCTGCAGAAACATCTCAAGGATGATCAGAGGAAACAGGATGCACCTGAGCTCAATTTTGAGCTTCATGGCAAAGGCTGTGAATACTTACGTACATGTGCTTTCTCAATTTTTTTATTTTTAATAAATTTGCAAAAACCTCAAGTAAACTTTTTTCACATTGTCATTATGGGGTGTTGTGTGTAGAATTCTGAGGAAAAAAATGAATTTAATCCATTTTGGAATAAGGCTGTAACATAACAAAATGTGGAAAAAGTGATGCGCTGTGAATACTTTCCAGATGAACTGTAGGTTCCCTACTCTCATTCAGTTCTTCTAGGAGGCAAAACAGTTGATGCTGCCCTCCTCTACCCATCTCTCAATTGCTTCCTAACCTTGCCTGAAAAATGTAAACCAGAGTGCTGGTGCTCAACATTCTCTCTTTGCTTACAGCAGTCATATCTCCAAAATGTGTACCAGTTTCTTAAGAATACTCTAGCATTGGATGGGAATAAGTGGATTTGAAAAATAGTGAATGGCTTTGCTGCTGGAGCAAAGTAAAGTTTGTAACAGGGGAAACTTGTCAAACATTACGATGATCTACCATCTTGCAGGTGGAATGAAATTAAAAGAGTAACTTCCATACTCCAGCTCTATAGCCCAAAACTTTAAAACAAAGCATTGTTATAGTAAAAAATATGAAACCATGATGGATTGTTGGCCAAGGATAACTTGTATTGCTAAAAATGAAAGGTTTAAAAAAAATCATTTTAAGAAAGACTTTAAGATTACATTTATTTTTATTTTGCATGACTCTGTGGAGCTGTTGACTAGTAGCTCCAGAGATGTGGAGTCAAAACAGCCTGTTCTGATTTGTATGTTTCTGCATACTTTTGCTGAATACACTCCATTTTTTTTCTCCCACATCCAAAAATCATAAAAAGAGTTGGAGTTCCAACCAGGGATACCCCTTGTAATGGTTGATTTTGAGAGGTTCACCTCTGAGAATACAGCCATCATTATAGAGAGTAGTGCTCCTCTTGACTGCACTTGGTCATCTAATGGCTGCTTTCTGTGTTGGTGACTTTTTGTTTCTCCTGGTCAGGAAGAGAATGAACTAGGCAGTAACGGCAGTACCATCATTGGTAATGGGCAAGACTTTCTAGAAATGGAAATGTAAATTAGGGTTAAACGCAATGTAATCCATTCTCAAGCTCCCCCAGTGTACTGAAACCTAGTATAAGGCACTCACGATACTTAAGTGCATGACAGCTGGTTAAACTGCAAATCCAGGCTGCAATAAAATGGAGGCCCTGCGAGTGAGTATCCCCTTTAAGGAACCGTTGGCACATCCGGGGTTGGTTCCTTCCAAGTTCTTAGGCTTCTAATGACCCCTGTATTAAAATCAGTGAATATGGAGAATGAATGAATTAATTAACTTGGCAATATGCTGATACCTCCAGAAGCATTCCGATCTCCCCAAACTTTGCAGAATTGAATGCATTTTTATGGCCTGATTCTTTTGGTCTCTTTTCTTGTCAGTATTCCTGATTTTCATCATTCTGTCTGGACACTCTCTGAGTTCTCGAAGTCCGACACCCTGATTTGCACAATGAAGGTAACTGGACCAAACATTTTAAGAAGGCAAGAAAGTATATAAGGGAAAAATAAAACTGAAAATGAATAATACCAGTGTGGTGTACCGCCGGGACTGTTGCCTGGGCGGGACACCTCCATGCTGGAAGGACCAGGGGAGGGAGCATATCCAGAGCAGTACCTCCCCCATAGCGCTAGGCAACCTCACCCGGGTTGCAGCGGTGTTTCAGACTCACAGGGCTAAAGAGTTTAAAACAGCCCCTGTTGGGATCCGTGGGCACCGCCAGGGGGTGCTGCAGCTGCTGCTGGCTCTTATGGGCAGCTTTTCCACCACACCCGGAAGTGCTGACGGAAGTAGGTTAATGAGCACCTGGAGCACTTTCGGGTGCCTTATAAAAGGAGCCAGCAGCCACTACTCCGGGAGCCAGAGTCGGGTAGGAGTAGGCAAAGCTTGCCCAGAAGAGTGGCGGAAAGAGAAAGAGAAAAGAAAGAAGATTTGTATTATGCTGTATTGTGAACTCTGTTAGACTTGTGAGAAATGGGGGAAGGCGTTTCCCATGAGGGAAAAAGAAAAAATGTGTGTTGCTTAACTTGTGTCCTACGTCTGCCTGTGTCAGGTTTGGGTGGCAGGAGTGCCCTCTGCAGGCCACATCCAGTTCTAGAATACTTGCTGTAATTCTCCATATTTAACATAATGTACCTTTTATTTCAAAAAGAAAACTAATTACACATCCTTTGTGTCAAAATTTTCAGCTGTTGATGTAGCAACTGAAGAGCATTGTGTGGAGTGTTAACACATTAATGTGTCAAAAAAAATATAACATTATTTTTCCACTTTAGGTTGGTCACGCTCAAATTGGCTTTTAACCCTCCTTCCTAATTAAGTGATATTGTGTTTTGTCACATGCCTGCTGTCCATTAATGCTAAAAAGAAATAAAATTAAACAATTTGCAGCAAGCTTTGTTTGACTGTCATCCAAAAATAGAACTGCAGTTCTTCGTGGCTTATTGTTATGCAGTACCAAATATACTTTGTGTAGGTAATGAATCCTAACCCTGCTTTGAATAAGAGAGCAGAGCAGAAGCTTCATTTCTTCATACGCATTTTTAGTCGATGAAAACCTGAGATTTGTCAAATGTAGATACTTCAGTTGTATCCATTAAGTGTAGGAAAATCTAATGAAATCCATATGTGAAACATTACAGTAATCTTATTCTCTTTTTAGACATTTTGATGTTTTCTGGTACTGATCTTAATTACAGTACATAATGTTTAATGAACTTTAAGGGTTTTTTTTTCTTTTTTTCCTTTGCTAAGTGCAAGTGCTTACATATTAACTGGAGAATACTGTAGCTCATATACCCTAATTAAGATGTTTCTTAAAACCAAAGCCAACATCACCATTACAGCATACTGTCACAAAGGCAGCCATCAACAGGGACTATTTGAGAGAATACAGGAAGTCGGGGCTTGATTTTACAGTATCATTTCTAGTATTTTATAATGTCAGTCATATAAGTCGAATGCGGAAAACTCACGCTATTGGTCCAAGAGATTATGATCTGCTAACGACCACCTGAGAGAGTAACCACGGAGCACACGGCCTTTTTTTTCTGTGCATTGTGCCTCAGTGCCGTAGCTCAAGTTCGTGCCGCTCGGGGCGGGGCGGGGCTTCAATTTGCCGCCCTCCAACATATCTGAATATGTTAAACTATTTAAATAGAAAATTAAAATGACGTATAGAGAAAAATTAAGATACATTTTGCATAAATTTATTCATATATAAAGAAACAGCAATAATTTTTTATATACATTTATAAGCATCAACTAGACAAGAATATAGTATAGACGGACTGATAAGCCGTGTTCTAATTATTAGTTTAATATAATTACGCTATGAAAACCAGAACCAAAGTAATAGGTGGGGATGTTTTCTGCGCAGAGCAAGAACGCATTCGGATTAATAACGAAACAAAATTATAAATTGTAAATTAGTTGTTTATCTTCCTAGAAATTATTATCGGTGTAACGTTTATGTTTATTTTTGTCATTGCCTCATACATTTCAACTGCTGTGTCTGATGCAGGACAGTCTGAACATTATTTTTCAAGCATTTGTGGTTAAAAATCAGAAAATGTGACTTTTTTCATACATGAGTGATATTTTTCCGAACCCTGCTGCTTACACACGAATTGTACTGAGCCTTGTTGCCAATAATGCCGCCCCCAAAAATGTGCCACCTGGGGCGGACCGCCCCCTCCGCCCCCCCCAGCTACGCCACTGTTGTGCCTACATGACCACACGGTAATACCCAGCAGGCAATGGCACATAATGCCTCCATAATGTACCAAGAATAAAGAAAAAAAACACAAAAGTAGTGACTAGCCTATAAAATAGCAAATATAATTGCTTTTAATGAAAACAGTTTCCTTCTTCTCTTCGTATGAAGCAACGCTAGTGATGTTAGTTATTTTCTAAGCTGTCACAACAGCTAGATTAAAGGGTTGGGTTTTAAGGGGTTTATTTTTCTTGAAGTGTTCAACTGTACTGGCCTGGCGAATCTCTAAAAAGTAAAGTATACCAGATTTTTGGTGCATAGAAACAGAAAGCCACCTCATCAGCCCTTTAATGCTTTGCTCTCAGAATACTGAGCAAGCCGATGTTAGATGATCTAAGATTACAATTAGGAGTATAGGAGGACAAGCAGTTAAACAAATAAGAATGTGCTATATAATTTAGAGCTATGTACAATTAAACATATTTTAAGATCAATCCTAAACGACACAGGGACCAAGTGCAATGATGCTAAGACTGGCGAGATATGCTCAGATTTTATCTTTTTAGTTCAAATCAGGTTATAGCATCCTGAATTTCTGTAAGGATAAGCATCAGTGTTTTGTTCAGTTCCTCTGCATGCAGTCTGCTAAACTGTGCCAATTCTAATTTACCAATTAAGCTTATAACATAAGCTTCAACATCATTGAACTCTGACATGTATAGAGATTTATATTTCTGAAATATATCAAATGCTGACTAAATCTTGCCCCTTTTAAATTTTTAATGCCGGGAATTTTGTTTTGTTTTGCTTTTCCAGTTGTCAAACGGTTAAATTATTTTGCTTGGTGATTACATGTTTAGCCTTCTGTTTTTGTGCTTTATTTGAGATACAGTATCATATTTGTAAAAAGTCTAAATTTCTATTGGGAATAGAAGTGCATGATGTAAAACAACTGGATTGAATAAAACAAGTGTGACATATTGTTGGAGTGGTTAGTGCCACTGCCTCATGGCTTGAGAGGACTAGCTCCTGTCCCAAAGTCTGCATATTCTCACACGTCTTTGTAGTTTTTTACTGAGTATTTTTTCCTCCCTCATTCCAAAGATGTGCAGGTCATGTCACTCTAAACTGGTCCAGTATACTGTAAGTGAGTATGGGCAAGTCTCAAATGTCCCTTCAATTGGCAGGCCTAATGTTGAGGGTTTGCTCCCGCCTCTGGACACAATGGCAGATTATGGCCCACCTTTACCATGAATTGGATAATGAATGTTCACATAATAGGTGAAATAACTTAAAATAATTTTAAATACAGTAATATTTTATTCACCTTCATGCTTCATGCACCCTAAAATGTTTCTTTTAAAAGTTCAATGTTACTTATAGCATGTTTAAATGTCACGATAGTCAGGATTCTGTTTAAAATAATGCTGACAGCTAGATCTTCTTAATTGTTCTTGGCACTTCAATTTAAATTCTTGTTAAGAAGAGCAGGCTTCTTCCACTGCATCTAAAGGGTATCCTGTATGTTGAAATGATTTAATCTACAATGAAAGTAATGTTTTATTCAGATTTGCACTTTTTTCATAGCATAACGGGTTATGGCATAATGGGGCCTTTTGTCAACCTTCCTACCAGAGCCTGGCACTAGCAGATAACACATTACTGTATATTAAAATAGCAGAGGAAGATAAAGAATAAAAATAATTCTGGTTAAAGCCTCTAAAAACCTTGAAGTGATTTCACCATGCAAATAAAAAATTGTGTTTCTCCACACGAAGAGCACATCCACATAGAAACAGAGCTGGTGCCTAACATTAATGAACTGGGATGACTGCTGGACTGTTGTTTCACGAGAGATCAGGCACCAAGTCTATTTCCCAAGGTACGACCTTTGAAAAATAGATTCTTATACTGTCTGGCCTAATGTTTTCCCAGAAACACCCAGGTACACCTCATAACAGGATGTGGAGGACAAATCACTCCAACATAAGACTTGACTGGCTTGACTTATTGAAACAATCAGTTATGAAATCATCACCTCGGCATCATCAGAACAAGAGTTTCTGCTACAACAGGCACAAAGGTGAGGTTCTTGTCTTGACTCCAGCTACGTCCAGAAGGCTTGACTGAGACACTGAGAGTTTGATGACTTGATGACTTATTATGACAGACACATGTTAAGCAAGCTGAAGACTTTGTTGTGTTACAAAAATTGGTTCAATAAATAATTCAATTCCATAAATGCTACTTCTTCTTCTTGCTATACCTTTTATTTTTAATTTTGTTTCTTGGATAGTTTTTGAAGGTCCTCATTCCACAGCTCACATTGCACCTAATATTCCAGGTACAAGCTAAATGTTTTACATGTTTGCATATATACAAGATAATTCTATGTATAAATATGTGAATTCATATATGTGTCTGCATAACCATTTAAAGCATACTGTGAACCACAAGGACATACTAATTATTATGTTTTCTGTAAACTGCACCACCTATTCTAACTTTATTTGGCTTAAAAATACTCAAGGATAGCTCTAGTTAAAAAAAATCTGAACCTGATGTTGCTCCTTATTTATCACTTTTTATAATATTCATGACACTCTGACCCTCTTCTAGCTGACGTCTACTGTAATTAAGATAATTATGACACTAAACCCATGAGAGATACTAGTTAATTTTATTTAATCTAATCAGTGCATTATGTAATCTTACTCGCCATATACAACATTACAAGGGAGGGACCTTACAGAGCAAATAATACACTATTAAAAAATAAAAAGTCATGAATATGCTAAAGTAGTGGTACTAACGAAAACATTAATGCCACTGTCACTTGCAGATATAACTTTAGTACATATTAAAAGTTCTGTATCTGACAAGAAGCCAAAGCCATTGAGCTAGCTGAAGTGTTGCATGATCTCAGTGTTCGGTCCAAGTCAAACGTCTAGTAGTTGAATATTGAAGTTGTAGTCTGTTGATACTCCATGAGAGCAGTCATGCAGAAAAGAGAATTACAGTAATCTGCATGAAAAGTAATGACGCCATGACAAAGGAGTTTAGTATCAGACAAGGGATGAAGTCTAATGATGTTACACAAGCGATAGAAAAAATTCCTGGCCCCACAAGAAAGACATAAACTAAAATTAATATAACTGTCAACTGTAATAACAAGGCTTTTATAGACAAAGATAAAATCCAATTATCAATGAGAAGGAGTCAAGCTTCTTGCGTTTTTTGCTATTTGCTGTTAAAGTTATGCCAGTGGTCCAATATAGTAAACAGATGTTCAAGTTCACTTGTTTACAATAGCTAAGGGAAGAACAGCAATACTATAAACTAGTGGACGCCCGCCGTAGCATACGGCGGTGTAAGAATAGGAACGGAAAACAGTGAGAAAGGAATTCAGAAATCAAGAAGAAAGACGTAGTTGTGAATGGGTGTTTTGCTGGAGACGACAGATAATGAGTCGAAAGATCTAATCTCAGAAAGAGCTTGAATTTCAGCTTCACCACCATAAACTGTAGATGTTGCCATGTATTGATAGTACTCATGACTTGTTGTGATAACTCGACTTGTGTTGGAAAGAATAACAGGGAGAATGTCTCCAAATCTGTCCCAATGTGATGCAATGAAATCTACTGTCCTATGTCTTAGTGAGAATTCATTGCCTTCATCAACTGTTTGTGTCAAGAAATAACCCACTGATAGGAAAAGGCAGTTGCCGGATCCCGGAATACAGATGGCGTTGTACAAAAACCCGTTGACAGAGAAGATACTGTCGTTCATTTTATAACAAAGGTTTAGGAAACAACCGTTGCAGCATAACAAAAATAGCAAGGAGTGAAACCAATGGCAATGGTCGAGAGAGTACCTTCCTGTAGCAGGCTATGGAAAAGACTCCCAGGCGAGGACATGGCCGAAGTGAAAGGTCACGCGGTCAGGCTAGATATTGGGCGGTGACGTGACACCAATGGGGTCATGAGAAAGGAGCGGTGAAACGCGGTAGTCCGAAGGAGGAATAGGACTCGAGAAAAGCAGCATGGGGATGTATGGGAGGCCGCAGGCAGAGTGGGGAAGGGTTTGGAAGAGGACAAATAGGAATCGAGAAATGCCGTGTGGGCTGCGTGTGGGCGGGGCCGGGTTGAAGAGGAAGCAGGACGAACCAGAAGAGAAATATATATAAGAGATCTACATGGTGTGTTTATTGGCCTTTCTCAATTCAAGAAGTGATCTTAAAATCCTTTTTCATGGGCCCTGAGATTACTGTGAAGGCCAGGATGCCTTCTGGCACTAAGGACACTGGATTGTGAGTGGGTCCACAGTGCCATCCACCATTTGAGCAAGGTGTGCTTTTGTCTCTGCTTTTCCTGAAGTTTCACCTTATTCTTCTCGAGGGTTTTGCTCCTGTGCTCCAAGATTCTGCTTCACCCTACAAAGTCCCTGACTAGTCATTTCATGTCTCTGGGGGGGATGTCACGAGCAACAAGATTTGCCTGTAGATGATCTTTGTATCTTTTCATTGGTCTTCTCCTCTGGCTTCTTCTTCCTGGCTGCTCAGAGAATAGCACAAGTTTTCAAAGTCACATATCAGATATACTGATAGTGTGGCCAGCCCATCTCGATACTGGGCATGCACACTTACCACACCATCTCTGTGTTAGTAACCCAGTCCTCCTAATTCATTCTAAAGATAAAATGGCGTTTGCTCTGGTGAAATTCTTCCAGTATGCTGAGATTCTGCTTGTAGCAGGTTCAGGTATCAGAAGCACAAGATAATGCGCTGATGACCATGGCATTGTTCAAAAGTAAGCTGTGTCTCCATCTGTAATGTGTGGTTCCAGCAGACCCAATGATAAACCTTCCTGAACACACAGTGGAAGACACGTATCTGTTTTGTCATTTCGTCATCAATGGTAGAGGCAATGAAAGGGTGTTGCCAAGGTAGAGAAAGAGTGAGACCTGCTTCTAGGGGGCATCCTGGATCATGATGGGATCCACGTGGGCTCCATCACCTGGCGCAGGAGGGAAGAAAATTTTGTAGACGTTCATTTTGAGACCTTACGCGTGTAGGCCGAGACCCAGGCCCTCACATGAGCAGTAGCTGTATTGGTGCCTTGTGATGTGGCAGATGGTGAAAAGTAGGGTTCTGTCTTATATAAACATACATATATATTAATATTATACATGTTATATCTTGTATTTTATATTATATCTTATATTAATATAAACATATATGTGTGGAAGTGTGTGTGTCTGTCTCTCTGGCCCGGAAGTACAAGGCTACAGCATGAAGCTCAAAGAAATTGACTGACGGCAAAGTTAAATCGCTGAGAAAAGAGAACCTCACTTAGCCGCTAATGCACAACCGGTGCGATTGATTAATTGAAGTGCCAGAATCCATGGTTTCTAGGAGCCCAGGCTTTTTACAGCACAGGCTTACACAGCCAGTACTGTATAAAAACATAGGTACAGTTTATTTTTCTGTCTTTAAAAACATTGTAATTCAACACCAAGAAGTTGAGTTGTTATTCATTTCATCTTAAATTTATCTCCAAATTTTTTTATTTTTTTAATTGCAATGAAAATAGGGAAACTTTCATTTCATTCAGTTTGTCATTAAATACAGTAACTGTAGTACTGTTTTTCTGAAGAAATGCTAAGAGTTCTAACACTAACTTAAAAATACAAATCAGTAACAAAAATACAAAATGACACATAGTTTATATGCATGGAATCACAATAAACTGTTTAGATATAGAGTATAAAATGATTAATAAATAGTACGTAATTAGAACATCTGTTTGTATCAGTGACCTTTAAAGTAAAAATATATAAAAAGAAAAAATATTAGTTTAATAAAGTGAATGAAAATTTTAGAAATGCAAGAGAAATCATTCCAAGGAGATAATGTCATTTGACAGTGAAGATGAGAATAATAAGTCTAGTTGATAACCTTCATTGATGCAGTAAACCTTATAATACGTATGTACAGTAAGTGAACATTCTGCAAACATGTGGGCAGCTAGAAAGGACCGGCATCAGAGAAAAATCTTTAGGGGGCATCTAATAATCAGAGAGGGCGCTGATGTTGAAACAGAGTCGTTGCAAATACTCAAGTGAAGCTCTGCTGTCACATTCAGTTCTAGTAAAAACGTGAAGTAAAAAGGAATCCTAACTGCAAAAATCTGATTATGTGACAGTACATATGAAGAACTAATTACAGTTATGGAGAAAAGGCCAAAGTCTCCTGGCCCTTAACTGTCTTTTGGCCATCTGGGATGAGGAGATACCTTGGGTCTCCAGAAGAAGTAATGGAAGAACAGCTGCAGGACTTACAGAAGGTACTTCCAGCCCAGAATAGTTCTGGGAACTCCCCTTAAACGAATACCATGATAGGGTTTAAAGGTTGGCTCAGAGTAGTACATCATCGTGTTTGATGTTAATAGGTGAGTTGTGACCAAGGATCATCTCACAGGGACATACTGTAACTGGAGCGAGGAGAAAGAGAAGCAGAGTGTGAACACTGAGCTTGTGTCATAGTGGCTTTGGCTGACTGATAAGCAGTGAGGTAGGGGTACAATCACAGTCAGCAGGCAGCAAACTTTTGCTATCCATCTGTTTATGTGATACGTTCTTCTTTGATCATTCAGAATTTGTCTTTTATTTAAATAAATCATCACTTTGATTACATTTTTACCTTTTTTTGAACTTTTTGATACAAAAAAGATACAGTATTGCAATATTCATACATATAATAGTTAAAATATTTTATTTTGATTGCTATATGTCTGTCCTTAAAAAGAATTCATAAATTCCATTGATTAATATGAGTAAGCACAGAAAATATGTATAAGCAGCAAAATCTTCTGATCTCATTTAATATGCATATTCTGCTTTCAGTCATAATGAGCATTTAAATTTAATAAAAAGAGATTAAATATTTATAGTCTCAGTGCATAGAAAACTATGATGTTTATTAGCTAGCAACTTTAGATTCCAAATGAGACCTCTTTAATCAAGTTCTCAAAAAATACTTTAATTATCAAATTTTAGCCAAGAGAAGCAGAGCAGAACAAAAATGAATCGATGATTATAATGACAAAGTGCCAATAAAGCAAAGTAAATTCTCAATCAAATCATTGTCATTGGTCGCGTATGGAAATAATAAAAAGGATAAAGCATAATATGTTACCATTCTGCCCAGTATAGAAAATGGCAGAAAAAAATAATCCAAGAGATAAGTATTAACCAAATAAACTAGAAAGTGAAACCGATTTGTTACAAAACCCTGAACACTGGACAAAGAATGTTGCCTAAAGTCAAATACCTGAAAGATCTTTATTATAAACACAGAGTTTCTTTTAACTCTTATCCGCGATCTTGGACAAGACTTTGAACGAGCTGTCAGCTTATAAAGTGTTGTGTGTGTGCGGCCTTCAGGAGCCAGAGCACACAAAATGGGCGATTCTGAAAAACGAAATGGTGTTGTGATACAAACAAAGCATAACGTTATTAAAATGTAACATTGTTCATAATTACACAGACAAAATAATGTTTCTCCATGATTCAATACGCCTAACCTTGGAAAAAATCTGAGTTAATCAGAATTTTTTTTTTTAAGTTTGCCAAACCGAAACTGTTACAGTGCAGTATAATTGCACAGTAGTTAGCACTGCTACTTTACGAGCCCTCAGTTTGAATCCTCAGTATTTTTATGTATGGAATCTGCATGTTCTCCCTGTGTCTGCATAGACTTTCTCCAGGCAGTCTGGACAATTCAGATTGGCTTTCTGGAAATGTGCATGCACGATGGGTGCATTGTACCCACAACCATAAGCAGGTTTGAAAATGTCATCTCGAGTTGCAATCTTACAACCAGATACATGTATATCTTGGATATACTGTATTCTTCTTCATCTTTCAGCTGCTCCCATTAGGGGTTGCCACAGCGGATCATCCAAAATTGTTGTCCGCATATTGATTTGGCAAATTTTTACACCGGATGTAACCCTCCCCATTTATCCGGGCATGGGACCAGCACTAAGAAACACACTGGTTTGTGCATCCCCTGTGGCTGGGTTATATCTTGGATATATAATTATTCCTTTTTTAACCAACCTGAATTATGCCATCTTCTTAATAACAACGAACATCCATCAGAGAGAACTGGAGAGCAGCTGTCGGTGTTTCTGCTGGAGAAGTCACTGAACTGGTGAGACTCTCAGTAGTTTCAAGCCTTTAACACTTACATCAACTTTTCTTTCTTTATGATTTTCATAAGACTTTTCCTTGTTATTATTTGTTACCAGTCTATTGTTACTAAGTGTGTTTAATTCTAAAACTCTTCTAATATATATTCATGTATTTTATTCTTGTTTAAAAAAATCTGTCTGCATGAAACAGCTTGGTTCCCAGTGAACCAACTTCATTTAAATATGATAAACTTAATCTCAAGCAGAGTGCAAGCTGCACATTTTTCAAATTAAAAAAACTCATTTGAAAAGCACTAGTAAATCTTCTAAATTGCTTATCGTGAAAACAGAAACATTTTGTGCAACTTCAATTACTGATTAATGTACACTGTCACATTTACCTTACCAGACGTTATTTCAGCTGGTATATGTTTTATATTTTCTGATAGCCGCTCCTGACAAGAGAGACAGATCACCAAAACAAGGCACTGAAATGGCAGCACAGTTGCACACACTGGTGAAAACACACCATCTCATCAGCATCAAGCACAACATTAATTCATTTCCCCACATAGTTTAAATGATCTTCATAGCTGGAAGAGTAAAAATGCAAACAATGAAAGCAAAACATCTTCTAGGAATGAATGGAATGGAAAGGAGCTCACTAGGCTTGGCTCTCTAAGCCATTATGCATATAGCAAATAAACATGTAATCAGCATTTGCATTATACTAGAAACACATCACTGCGGCATTATGTGCACATTATAATGAATGACAGGATGTCTCACTGACAACTGCACAGAAGAAGATGTGGAAGATTGAAGTCGCAGTGGCATCATGAAACTGCGAGGCCAGGACATTGCACTTGATAATGTTGTAGGTTACCAACACCAGTGATAATAAAATATCAGCCAAATAATGGCATTAAAAAAAAGAAATCACACAAAAATGAAGATCTTTGAACATTTTGTCATACAATACAGCAACCAAAGGACAGTATTAAATGATATTGCAAAGTCAAATTAAAAAAAATTAATACATTTCCAATTTTTGTTCATTTGGCAAAAGGCTAAATCATATTATAAATAAATAATTGACATGACTTTTGATAATAATGACATCTACTCCTGTGGAAACCAGGGGTATCCAGCCGCCCCAACCCTGACACAGTCAGACAGAGACAAAAGTTCAAGACAGCACAAGTCTTATTTCTGTGAGAAAGCGCTTTTCCTTTGCTCCCCACAGCAGCACACAGTCTCTTGTTTCTTCTCATCTCTCTCTGTCAAGTCACTTCCTCCTCCACTCCTCCTCTCAAGTTTTGTCTTCTTCCACCCGAATCTGGCTCCTCAAGCAGTGGCTATTGGCTCCTTTTATAGGGCGACCGCAAGTGCCTCAGGTGCTCCCTGACCTTCTTCTGGCATCACTTCTGGGTATGGTGGAAGCAGTGCCACCAAGGATTTAGTCGTACCTGCAGCACCCCCTGGTGGCACCCACAGAACCCAGCAGGGCTGCTCCAAACTCCAGTTCACAGTGTACCATATGGGAGTCCGTGGTGCTACAGCAACCCAGGGAGGGCTGTCCTCTATCATCCAAGGGAAGATAATGCCCCAAACGTGGTCTCTCTCTCTCTCGGTCCTTCCACCTAGGTAGCATCCCTGCCAGGTAATGGCCCTGGCCATTCATCACACTCAGAAATAGCAAAACATACAAGTTCATGCAAGCTTTAAATTGTGTTACAAAAATAAGCAAATGGGTTGTTTAAAAAGGGCTGTAGACGTCAAGCCCCAAGGTAGAACTGAGAAGCTCGGGCTGCACAAGAGCACACATGAGCAAGGATATGCAAGAACACTGCGTGGACCAAAGGTCTGCCTAAGCAACCCAGAAACAAGCTAACAGCACCGCACACAAATAAAATTTCACCTACTCCATGAAGAAGCTCTTTAGATAAGAAATTACATTGAGCATATCAGGGAGAATTGGACAACACTGCTTACTGACGCTACTGACACTGTGTGACCCTAAGCAAGTCACTTGACCTGCCTGCGCTCCAATTGGAAAACCAAAAGAAATGTAACCAATTGTATCATAAATGTTGAGAAGAGCCAAGCAAAATGACACCTTTTATTGGCTAACTAAAAAGATTACAATATGCAAGCTTTCGAGGCAACTCAGGCCCCTTCTTCAGGCAAGATGTTGTAACTTGCCTTGGATAAAGGCGTCAGCCAAATAAGTAAATGTAATGTACAGCTGTTGCCAAAAGTTTTGAGAATGACACAAATATTAATTTTCACAAAGTTTACTGCTTCAGTGTTTTTCGATCTTTTTGTCAGATGTTTCTATGGCATACCAAAGTATATGCCATATGCCAAAACTTTTGGCCACGGCTGTAAATGCTTATGACAACTAAGTTTCTCCTCTGTAAACTTGGACTGTTTAAAGATGGCAAAGACGTCATGTTGTCCTTTTATTACAATGTGATCCAGTCTGCCATCACTTTCAGCTTAATTGCCTGGTTTTGTGGTCTGACAAATCAAAATTTAAAAAGCTCAAACAAGTTATCAAGCATGCAGCTAAAGTCTTCAGAGGCTGACACCGATATACAGTCATACGAAAATGTTTGGGAACACCTCTCAACCTGCATAATAATTTACTCTACTTTCAACAAAAAAAGATAACAGTGGTATGTCTTTCATTTCCTAGGAACATCTGAGTACTGGGGTGTTTTCTGAGCAAAGATTTTTAGTGAAGCAGTATTTAGTTGTATGAAATTAAATCAAATGTGAAAAACTGGCTGTGCGAAAATTTGGGTCCCCTAGTGATTTTGCTGATTTGAATGCATGTAACTGCTCAATACTGATTACTTTCAACACCAAATTGGTTGGATCAGCTCGTTAAGCCTTGAACTTCATAGACAGGTGTGTCCAATCATGAGAAAAGGTATTTAAGGTGGTCAATTGCAAGTTGTGCTTCCCTTTGACTCTCCTCTGAAGAGTGACAGCATGGGATCCTCAAAGCAACTCTCAAAAGATCTGAAAATAAAGATTGTTGAGTATCATGGTTTAGAGGATGGCTACAAAAAGCTATCTCAGAGGTTTAAACTGTCAATTTCAACTGTAAGTAATGTAATCAGGAAATGGAAGGCCACAGGCACAGTTGCTGTTAAACCCAGGTCTGGCAGGCCAAGAAAAATACAGGAGCGGCATATGCGCAGGATTATGAGAATGGTTACAGACAACCCATGGATCACCTCCAAAGACCTGCAAGAACATCTTGCTGCAGATGGTGTATCTGTACATCGTTCTACAATTCAGCGCAATTTGCACAAAGAACGTCTGTATGGCAAGGTGATGAGAAAGAAGCCCTTTCTGCACTCACACCACAAATAGAGTCGCTTGTTGTATGCAAATGCTCATTTAGGCAAGCCAGATTAATTTTGGAACAAAGTGCTTTGGACTGATAACTCAATTTTTGTCTATTTGGTCATAACAAAAAGCGCTTTGCATGGCGGAAGAAGAGCACCACATTCCAAGAAAAACCCCTGCTACCTACTGTCAAATTTGGTGGAGGTTCCATCATGCTGTGGGGCTGTGTGGCTAGTTCAGGGACTGGGGCCCTTGTTAAAGTCGAGGGTCAGATAAATTCAACCCAATATCAACAAATTCTTCAGGATAATGTTCAAGCATCAGTCACAAAGTTGAAATTACGCAGGGGTTGGATAATCCAGCAAGACAATGACCCAAAACACAGTTCGAAATTTACAAAGGCATTCATGCAGAGGGAGAAGTACAATGTTCTGGAATGGCCATCACAGTCCCCTGACTTGAATATCATCGAAAATCTATGGGATGATTTGAAGCAGGCTGTCCATGCTTGGCAGCCATCAAATTTAACTGAACTGGAGAGATTTTGTATGGAGGAATGGTCAAAAATACCTCTATCCAGAATCCAGACACTCATCAAAGGCTATAGGAGGCATCTAGAGGCTGTTAGATTTGCAGAAGGAGGCTCAACTAAGTATTGATGTAATATCTCTGTTGGGGTGCCCAAATTTATGCACCTGTCTAATTTTGTTATGATGCATATTGCATATTTTATGTTAATCCAATAAACTTAATGTCACTGCTGAAATACTATTTCCATAAGGCATGTCATATATTAAAAGGAAGTTGTTCAAATTTATGCACCTGTCTAATTTTGTTATGCATATTGCATATTTTCTGTTAATCCAATAAACTTAATGTCAGTGCTGAAATACTACTGTTTCCATAAGGCATATCATATATTAAAAGGAAGTTGCTAATTTGAAAGCTCAGCCAATGATAAAGAAAAATCCAAAGAATTAAGAGGGGTTCCCAAACTTTTTCGTATGACTGTATTTCTCTAGATTACTAATATTTATTTACATCTACATGCTGCTATTCCTCCACCTTCTCTATACTCTTCTACCATATATAAGTAAATACTAAAGTTTAAAAATGCTAAAAATCTAAAATATTTGTTTACTTTATAAAATAACAACAACATTTATTTATATAGCACATTATCATACAAATGATGTAGTTCAATGTGCTTTACAAGATGAAGAAAGAAAAGTTTATAAAAGAAATAAAAATATAAAAATAAGATTAGGCAATACTAAGTAACAAAGAATAAAGTAAGGTCCGATGGCCAGTAGAACAGAAAAAAAAAATTCCAGACGTCTGGAGGAATCAAAACAAAATCTGCAGGGGTTCTGAGGCCACGGGGCCACCCAGCCCCCACTGGGCATTCTACCTAACATAAATGATCTAAATAGTAGCTTTTCTGCCCACTAGTGAAATGGTGACCAGGTTGCTGTGACTGTAACTTCTTCTGAGCTTCCAAAACATATCAGGCTATGTTCAGAATTACTGTATATACTCGCGGAACTTTATTTTATTATATAACTAGCAAAATACCCGCGCTTCGCAGCGGCGAAGTACTGCCTTAAAATTTTTATTAAGGAGAAAATTAAACCTTTTTAAACTGAGGGTAAATATACCAATAATTATTTGTTAAGGATCTCTTTGTATACCACATTGTGAGTTCAGCCCTCCGGTTGTAACATGACCAAGCGGTGCGCTGAGCTTACTCTTGAGCATGCAACTTACAGTTGGCCATGTGAACAGTAATCTTGTTTCAAATCCCACAGCTTGGATTGCTGCTGTCATAATCAGTTTGAGGTTCAATTGTTTCAATTATGACAGTATTTGCAGGACTAGTTTTGAAGTGACATTCGGCATCTGTCAAGCGTTGTAAGCTTACAACCAGTTTCATCGATAACTTCACATCCAGCTTTTGAGAGTTTAAACATTCATAAACATCAAAGTGTCCACTACTGAAATCGTCACCTGTGAATGTAAGATGTTTAAGAGGCATTGGCGGTTGTCGAAAGGTGTAAAATATTTGGCCATTTCGGTACACTTGAAAGTGACAACCGAACAATTCAGCGGCAGCCATCAACTCACATGCAGAACCATAGGTGAAGGGCTTAAGCATTTCACTCTTCTAGTGCTCCTGTATGGTATAATTATCTCCTGTACCGTCATCAGTCCACACCTTGAACCTGTCCCAGTCATTCAATATATAAGACACAATGTTCCTCTGGATATCAAGAGTGAGCCTGATATGGCCGTGCAATATGTAACAAAGAGAATGGAAAAGGTAGGTGTCATCTCCGGGCATGGAAACCACTCAGTAAGTGACAGTTCTTTGATCGATGGTGATCACCTCGATAGACATGTTAATGGGGGTACGGTTGGAATGATAAAGGAAATGGGTACCTGAACAATGTAAAGTAAGTCTAAAATACCTACACAATAACTATAATCGTAATAAATGAACAATAAAACAGCGGAGAAGCCGTGGATTAAATAAAAAGGCTGTAGTTATCAGCAGGGATACATGAATCCCGTGGCGAAGCAAGGAAGGGAATGTAGAGACTGGAGCGACGGACGGCCTTATATAGGCAGGCAGCCAACAACGTGGGAGGCGTTGGGATGGGGGACCCAACACCGCCTCACATGGTGACCAAGCTGCAGGCTATGGACGTATATATGTACGTAAGTAGGATTCAGTTAGCGTTGGGAACCCGCGTACCAAATTTCTTGAAGATGGGCCCATAACTAACAAAGACTGTTGAAAAGTTCAATATGGCGGCCGACAGTGGCATCATACCACCGAAATAAGTACGTACATTGGTTTCGGTTAGTGCAGGGAAGCCGCCTACCAAATTTCGAGAAGATGGGGCCATAAATAAGAAAGTTCAACATGGCGGACGTTGTTGACCATTATGACCGTTACGCGTAGAATTTCAAAATGAAACCTGCTTAACTTTTGTAAGTAAGCTGTAAGGAATGAGCCTGCCAAATTTCAGCCTTCTACCTATACGGGAAGTTGGAGAATTAGTGATGTTGGAAAATTCAATATGGCAGCTGACAGTGGCGTCATACCACCGAAATAAGTACGTACATTGGTTTTGGTTAGCTCAGGGAAGCTACCTACCAAATTTCGTGAAGATGGGGCCGTAAATAAGAAAGTTCAACATGGCGGACGTTGTTGACCGTTATGACCGTTATGCGTAGAATTTCGAAATGAAACCTGCTTAACTTTTGTAAGTAAGCTGTAAGGAATGGGCCTGCCAAATTTCAGCCTTCTACCTACACGGGGAGTTTGAGAATTAGTGACGTTGGAAAGTTCAATATGGCGGCTGACAGTGGCGTCATACCACCAAAATAAGTATGTACATTGGTTTCGGTTAGTGCAGGGAAGCTGCCTACCAAATTTCGTGAAGATGGGGCCATGAATAAGAAAGTTCAATATGGCGGACGTAGTTGATCGTTATGACCGTTACGCGTAGAATTTCGAAATGAAACCTGCTTA
Organism: Polypterus bichir lapradei; assembly: GCA_026402145.1. Taxonomy (NCBI): domain Eukaryota; kingdom Metazoa; phylum Chordata; class Cladistia; order Polypteriformes; family Polypteridae; genus Polypterus; species Polypterus bichir. The sequence continues at coordinate 39,539,177 of JANRMT010062841.1, forward strand.
ACTTTTGTAAGTAAGCTGTAAGGAATGGGCCTACCAAATTTCAGCCTTCTACCTACACGGGAAGTTGGAGAATTAGTGACGTTTGGAAAATTCAATATGGCGGCCGACAGTGGCGTCATACCATCGAAATAAGTACGTACATCGGTTTCGGTTAGCGCAGGGAAGTCACCTACCAAATTTCGTGAAGATGGGGTCAGCCTTCTACCTACACGGGAAGTTTAAAAATTGGTGACGTTGGAAAGTTCAATATGGCGGCCGACAGTTGTGTCATACCATCGAAATAAGTACATAC
>JANRMT010062841.1:39539568-39565038 GCA_026402145.1 Polypterus bichir lapradei
CCATAAATAAGAAAGTTCAACATGGCGGATGTTGTCGACCGTTATCGACCGTTATGACCGTTACGTGTAGAATTTCGAAATGAAACCTGCTTAACTTTTGTAAGTAAGCTGTAAGGAATGAGCCTGCCAAATTTCAGCTTTCTACCTACATGGGAAGTTGGAGAATTAGTGATGAGTCAGTCAGTCAGTCAGTCAGTCAGTCAGTGAGTGAGTGAGTCAGTGAGGGCTTTGCCTTTTATTAGTATAGATTTCTGGTATTTTATAATGTCAGTCGTATAAGTCGAATGGGGAAAACTCACGCTATTGGTCCAAAAGATTATGATATGCTAATGTTCACCTGAGAAAGTAACCACGGAGCACATGGCCTGTTTTTTTTTATGTGGGTTCAGCAATACACTGTATCAGTGCGTGCTCTTAACCTCTCTCTCTCTCTCTATTGTGCCTATGTGACCACACGGTAATACGCAAACTATTCCGAAGCAACGTTTGCACTGATTTGTGTTTTTTGTATCTCACTCCCTCATACGCCTTAATCATAAGAGCATCCCTTCTCTACTGTGGAGCATCCGATTAGAAGAAAATATGAAGCTGGTTTTAAATTAAACGTCATTGAAGTAGCAAAAGAAATTGGTAACTGCACCGCTGCATCAAAATTCAATGCGTGTGAGAAACTGGTGCAAGGTTGGAGGAGGTGAGAAGATGTTAAAAAAAATGTAAGTGTTGCATTGTTAAACAGGCGTATAAGTTGGGGTCTGATTTTATGATCAATTTTTCAGGTTTCAAGACCCGACTTATATGTGAGTATATATGGTACTTCTTACTTGTTTGTGTGCTTCAGCGTCTTGTCTGCTTATTCTTTCTTGGTCTCGGTCACTTAATCACCTTCAGCTCTTCTTTTCTTTCTTCCCATTACGGTTCTCTTCATCACATAATCAGCTACCGCACTCAGCAGATATCGCTACTCTTCTTTCCTTTCTGCCATGTCACTTTGTTAGCTACTTTGCTGTAATAAACACACAACCACTGGTCAATCTGCTAAGATTACAGCTGCCCAAAATGTTCTGAATTTTTCATTTAACCCCAATAGCTTGCAAGTAATCTTGTGACAGACAGACCGACCATAGCATGTCAGACATATAAACATCTACGCGTGGAATTGTGTCTGTCTGTCCGGCCCGGAACTGAGAGGTGGAGTCGGAGTAAGGGCTCCGCCTCCTAGAAAACACAACACAAGTGAGGCCAGAATGCTGACAAAACAAAACCTCCAAAGAAAGACAAAGTCACTTAGCCACTAACATCGGCAAAACAGTATCCTTTTACTTTTCCTCCCACTTCCACTCATATAAAATAGGGCACCTTCATAATAACAAACATTTGTTACATTTACTTTTTTGAAGCATTGATTTTACAGTTTTTACAATAACATGGTTATTCCAGCCTTAACATTGTGATAATTTAATTAAGTGTTTCTACCCTCTGTAATTTTGAGTGTGGGCACAGCTGGCTCTAGCAAATGGCACCCCACCTGCCACCCCCTTTGCTTTAAGTGCAACCATTGCTGCCAGACTTAAACATGGAAGCCTGGAGACACAAGAGAGGAGTCAGGACTGAAGGACTGAGCAGAGCGAAACATGGAGGGTTTGGATATATAAGAGTGAATTTATGATTCAGGAATATCGAGGGGGATACTTGATTTCTTATAACATCACCTGTTTACTAGACTGTCTCAGAAAAATATGTATTTCAGAAAAAAGGTGGATTTGGACTGTATTAGCTGACATTTATTTATTTATTTATTTGTTTGTTTGTTCTTAGTGTTCCTCTAAGAAACAATTGCATTACATAATCCAGTTATCACTCAAATGATGAGTTTATTTAGCAACCCTCTATTTAAACCACAGTCCTAACAGGTAGCTATAACATACACATTTAATTTATGTAACTGAAATAAAATTGCAAAATTAATATAATCCCAAAATTTAATTAAAGTATAACAGTTGCTTTTAAACATTTACCTATGATTCCTATTTTCTGCATCCTTGCTAATGTATGCAAATACATTATGCAATGCAATATAATTATCCAACCAATACATGACCTCAGGTTAGTTGAGCTATGGAGACGCCTTTTAGTGTTCCAACAATGAATGTCATAGACAGTGCTGAACAATAGAGAATGACATTTGCCAAGTTTTAATGCAAGTTGTAATGTAAGCTTATTTTGGAGTTTTAATTAAATCAGTCTTTAATGATTCAAGAGCTACAGTCCTGCTGCCGTTTTGAGTATTTAATGTGACGTCTGCTGTGCAAGTTTGAGGACAATTATTATTGTGCATATTTTAGTTCGTCCCCCCTCCATGTTTATGACAAGCTGAGTTTGGTGCATCCAGGGATCTGGAAGACCATCAGTAATAGGCTTGTGTAGGTCGTCAAACGTTAAGACCAAACACCTCTAATATGCAAAATAATATAAAATAAGATAATTGGGTTAATGGGAATCAGATAGTAGTACTGGGTCTGCATTGTTCAAAAAATTCCTGTCACCCAAAATGTTGTCTCCCTAGTTGACTGCCTAATGGCAGAGCCGACCCTGAGTGTGGATGGTTTCTCCAGCTCTCTGGAGTTTGTGGGTTTTTTTTTGTTTTTTCTGTCCTCCCTGGCCATCGGACCTTACTTTATTCTTTGTTAATTAGTATTGCTTAATTTTTATATTTTTTCTTTCCTCTTTCTTCATCTTGTAAAGCACTTAGAGCTACATAATTTGCATAAAAACATATATACAAATACAAATAAATGTTGTTGTTGATGTGCTTCAGTGGCCCCTGCGATGGATGTTGCCTTGTCCAGGGTTAGTGTCTGCCTTGGGCCTGATGCTGTTGGAGTAGGATTTGGCCACCAAAAACCTTCAACTGTATTGAGAATGTTAAGCTTTTATGTTATGTTACATTCTTTATTTTTCTCATGACCAAATACTGCATACATTATGTATTGGATTTAGTGACCAACTTTTTCATTTATTAAATAATATTCCAAATGAAAACTGTAATAGTTTAGGTTTGTGATTTCAGGCAGGTAGGCAGGCAGTGTGGTTTGGGATACAAGCAGAATGCATGATGATCCAAAGAGAGGCAGGGAACGATGAATTTTCCACGAGTTGACACAGTACCCTGTAGATAATGTAAGTAAACAAAGGAGAGTACAGGTTTGGTTGGTTAAAACGTACAAATAAATTGTCTTGAGACATTTTGACTAATGAGTTGCATTACTATACACTCTCGGTAGATTGTTCACATTTTATTATTGTTTTGGAAAATTCACACAACAGTCAGGACTAAGTTTGAAACCTGACTCCTGCACAAACCACTGTGTCTCTCTAATTCAATCAGAGGCATTTTATTTTGTATACTGCCATTTACTGTATGTACCATCACAAGGAGCTTTACAGTGCAAGAAATTTATATAATCATTCAGTGTCATGAGTAGAATAAAAATGAAAATAGGGTTAAAAGAATGTAATATCCACAGATATAAACAGTAGTGAGGAACGTACTTGATATCATAGTTACAATACAGTAGAAGCAGTGAAATCAATTGGATTCAAAGAAGCTGTTGTTATTATTTACATTGAAGTCTATATCTAAAGAGGAGGGAAACTACTAAAACATTGGCTCATATAACAGTACTAATAATTATTTACTTTAATTTATTATATTTATTGAATTAAATAAAGAATAAATAAGCACACACACAAAATCCACACAAACAAAAATGAAGTAGACAAAAGAACAAAATTTAAAATAAAATCAGAAAAAGAAGAAAATTCATAATAAGTCTAAAATGCCAAATATATAAAGTTTTAAGTTACAAAAGGAAATTAAGTGAAAAACAAAACCAGCTACACCACAGATTTCCTTCTCGAAATAATATAATGAGTCTAGACTAGGAGGGATGAGTACTCGCTAGAGATTGAACGAGATGAACCTTATCGGTGTAATCATTAAGAGGTCACATGATTGAAGTGTTTGAAATTATGAGGGGAATTAATACAGTGGGTCCCAGCTAAGGGTCTTTCCTTCCCCACTACAATCATAGATGACCTGCTCATGTGTCAACCTTGCCCACCCTTGTAAAAAATATGCATTGGTTGATCCTCCCTTGCTTCCCCTTTACTCCTCTTTAAATAAATAAGTCCTGTTCAAATACTGGCAAATCCGATGCATGTTTGTCTGCGGCAGAAGTCAATCCATCACATGTACGTTTTTGTTATCGCAGTACGGAACAATAATTCTAATATGCTCCTTTAGGAGAACTGAACCCAGCTGCATCCAATTATCTGTGATAGTGAAGCTACCCAAATTAAACAATTATATACTCATAGGGCATCCTTTCACTACTGAAGAAACAAGGAACATGAAGTTCTCCTTCAATGTGAGAGCAATTTGCATTTGGAAACTTTTGCCTGGTGAAAATAGAAATGATAGAAGCAGCATTCATTTACAAAAATATGGCCACAGGCAATCTCATTGGGAAAAGTAATTGTAGATGGTGTTGCCTATGACACCACGTGAGTAGCATGAGGTGGCAATGATAGCATAAATATGCAAGCAGGAAATACGCAGCATAAAAATGAATTACAGCTGGATGGAACGAGTTGTGGAGGGAGCAAGGAAGAGACGGCCTGTTTCTTAATGTATTAGTCTAGCAGCTCCACTGATAATAAAATGTCAGCAAAATAATGCCACAAAAAAATCACACAAAATACAAATCTGTGAGAAACTCTCATACAGTACAACCACCACTGTATCCAGTAGAGGGAACACACTCCCGGGGAATAAGTTTGTTACAGATTGCAGCTTTTACTAAACCAAAAGTCTATATATATATATATATATATATATATATATATATATATATACATATAGTGAAGAAATCAGAGAGACACAGGTTAAGGGTTGGGGATCCGTCCCCGTATATTGTGTGAACCAGTAAATTGTCTTGCTGCACAAGTACAACGGTCAGTTTTATAACAAATAATTGACAAAAAATGGCTGACAAACGGAGCGATTTATGTGATCTGGAGAGGAAGTAGATTGTAGAGAGGAGTGACGTGGACAGTTGTCGCCGGAGGTGACGTCATCAGGGTAGGACGGGAGGAACGTGGAAGTTGTTTGGGTGTCGGGACGATGTTTTAGCGAAGAATTCAAGGGAGCGTATTCTTTTGTTCTTTGACTTTTCTGGTGAAGTGAAGACAAGCATTAATACGCTGTCTTAGTCCCCCAACCTGCATGTTTCTGTGCTTTATTGGGCCCTTTGACTGCCCCCTAATCGCTCGTGCTTGACAATATATAAATATATATAATATATATATATATATATATATAAAATAAAATAGTTTACCAAGAAAGAAGCAGTAATACTAAAGGAAGAATATACTTAGTCACTGTTTAATATTGGCTGAACACTCACAATAAAGTAATAGTCGAAGGACGGCTATTGGCAAAAGACTGATGCGATCAGGGGTTCCTGCAGTCATCTGTGACATTTCAACAGAGAATGCATGAGGCATATTTCCTAGGTTAAGACAGGAGAGACATTTTCAATCTGTCCATAGGTGAGCGCTAAGGTTTAGTGCCAGAGCTTTATGCTTTTCTCAGGTCCCAAAATAAGAACATGATATTCGTTAAAAGGGAAACTCTAAATAGCAGACAATAGCCCCTGGCCGTGTATTGATCATCACCAAACAGGGCACATCATCACTTTTAAATGGCCTGCCATCTTCCATTTGTTTTTTCACATCTCCCTGTCAGGTTGTCTCTGTCAGATGATTTGTGTGGTTTCAGCTGTATTTATTTATGGCATCAATTACCCATTTTTAATACAATAATGTGTTTGGAATAAACCTTACAGATCACAGTGGCACACTTCAAACCTTTGCCTACAACCGCATGACAGTACTCAATGATATCTCAACATCAACATGAAATACTCAGTGCTGAAAGCAGAAAAGCGCACAAATATTCATGTATTCAATTTGTATTTAGTAAGCAAAGAGCACAATCGTATTGGATATAAATAATTAACATCATACATGATAATGATGACATCTACTCCAAAATAGTTATGAGGTTCTTGGGTAACTGAAAGGGCTCTATTCTTATAGCCTCAAGGCAGAATTCAAATATTCAGGCTTCACATACACACGCATGAGAAAAGGCATGACAAGAACACTGCAGTGTCAAAGGGCAAGCCGAGCAAACTGGAAACAGGCTAGTGGCACTAAGCACAAAGAAGATTTCACATACTCAAAAAAAGAAATATTTCACATGCTACCCTGTCGCTGGTAGAGACAGACAAGATAAGAAATCACATTGAGTATATCACAAAAATTTTGAAATTTTGTCTCCTTTATATTCTTTATAATGCAGACTTTATTCTTACCACACTGTCAGGATTGTCTGCTACTGTAACTCAACTCTTTTATATCTGTAAACCCAAGCAATTAGATAGAGAAGCAGAACAGGGAGGACAGAAAAAGTTACACATTTATTTATTCTCTATAGATGATAATGTCAAACTATAAGCAGAGTACAAATAAATACAGTCTGATAATAGGCTACCAGGTGGTTGTTTGTTTTATTATGCTGATTGGTCTCCGCTCTGATGTGGTCTGATATGGCTCTTGGATGGAACGGCAGGTAGCATGGCCTGTCTGATTATAAGCACTGAGAGAGATTTTCTCCACAGGATGGTAAAATGTATAAAGAGAGCGAGAGAGAGAGAGAGAGATCAAACATATGCCAGTTTATTGGTTTACTTCTACACCTCATGGACCAATGAGTTGTTGTGGTATACAGTGACTCTCCTGGCTCTGTGACCAATCTAATTTAGCCATAACTCAGTCCTCCAGCTCAGCTGCTTTGTTCCTATCAGAACAAACAAGAAAGAATGTACAGTATATACAGGTAATTAAGACCTAAACTGTCTCCTCAAAACTGCCTTCTAATCCAGGCTATGCCAGCCTATTAATGGCATTTCATCTCAGTCCACCTGTATTCCCCCAGGCTAGCTGAGCAGTCAGTTTGTGAGATTTTATCTATACTACTAACATGTAGTAAGTACAAACATTGGTTTCTAAAATATTATTATTATTTTCTAATTATGTGTTTTTATCATAATATCATTCCACCATCCTCAAGACACTACTTTTTCAAAGTAAATGGGTGGAGTGTAATGGCGGCATTGCACAGAAAAGATGGGGTGACTGAGAGACAAAGAGTTCAGGTGACACCAGAAAGTACTCTGCCCACAGTGTTCAGAAATGGTCTCTGCAATGACACTAGGAGATTTCCCATTAGCTAACTCTGTTTGGAGCCCACTACTGAGCCAGATGTGACAGGTTTACATATGCCCAGTGCAAATCTTCAAACGGAGATGCTTCACGGTGTGAGTCCACAGCATTACAGATGACTAAGTTGATTTTGCTGTAAACATTTTAACATTACGTTAAATTTCTGAGGTTTCTTCACTACTTATATAAGTTTTATACAACTGTGCAATCTGCTCAAAGATGGGGGGGGAAGTGTCCCACTTGCCCTGAATGCAAAGACCACTGATCTATACTTTGCTGTGTCTCTCAGCTCCTTCCCTTGTAAACCCTTTGGTTAGACCCTCAAAGAGACAGTCTTTTCCCCTCATGTGATTATATCAAATCAAGTCAAATAAAATTGTATTTGTCACATACAAATATAGTACCATATGAAATGCAAAGCTTAGTTACTTCAATGACTATACCTTTAGGAAAGAATATAAAAGGATAATAACATAAAACATGACTTTATAATTATCAAAAATCTTTAATATAATTTTAATTATGTGATAAATAATAACTAAATAAATAACTTAATAACAATATAAAATAATTAACAATACAACATTGTGTATTTCTAGGCACTTATTCAAAATGCAGATGGACTGTGGGCAGCAGCTCCTCTTCAGTCTCTCTGAACTGGAATTTGGCAGTACTAGCGTTTACCTGACCACAGCACAGAACAAAAGCCGTTATTGGGATGGCTGGTATCATTGATAATTTTTTTGCCCTGGTCTGACATCGCTTGGTGTAGATGTCCTTGAAATTAGGGCGTGTACATTCAGTGATCCATTCAGATGACTGTACCACTCCTTGCAGTTCCTTGTTGTTCTGCAGCATGTTGTTTCCCAAGCAAGTCAGCAGTACCTCTTGTCAGGATACTTTCAATAGTGGATGTGTAAGTTCTTTAATATTTGGGAGGGCAGCCTGAAATCCCTGAGTCATCTGAGGTAGTAAAGATACTGTAACACCTTCTTTACCAAGATGCTGGTGTGTTTGGACCAGGTTACATCCTTTGTGCTGTGGACACCAAGGTATCTGAAACTGTCTACTTGCTATACCCGAGTGTTGTTAATACTGAGTGCCTCTGCTGTTTTCTCCTAAAGTCTGAAATCATCTTCTTTATCTTACTGACATTCAAGTGTAGACTATTGTCATGACACAAGTGTTACAGACTCTGAATTTCATTAACGTTAAGCCTGCTCATTATTGTGATATATCAAGCCTGCCACAGCTGTGTCATCAGCAAATTTGACAATGATGTTATAATCATGTGCAGCCATGCAGTCATATGTGTAGAGGGAGAACACCACAGTGAACTCAGAACACAGACCTGTGGGAGGTAATGATTTGGTCACATCTCCTCTCCTGCTCCTTCCGCCGTGGAGGCGTCAAGTCAACAACTAATATATATATATATATATATATATATACTGTCACTGGTCACCCAGACCACATGGAGGCGACCGTCCTGGTGGCTTTGGGGACCATGGGAACTGAGCTTGGAAGCTCAACCCTATAGGGGCCCATGGTCATCACCAAGGGGCGCCCCAATGCCTTTGGAGCCCTGGCCCTCAGCACTTCCGCCACACCCGGAAGTGCTGGGGGGAAGAAGACCAGGGACACCCAGAGTGCTTCTGGGTGTGCAGCCGGTACTTCCACCACACTGCGGAGTGCCAGTGGAAGACAGTCGGGAGGCACCTGGAGCACGTCAGAAGAGGTAAGGCATTGTTTAAAGAGGCCTGGACGTTGGGGTGTTTGGTGCTGCGGCACTAGGTTTGTGCGTGTTCATAATTGTATATATTTGTAAATAAACGTGTTGTGGTGCATTTAATTTAACAATGTCTACCTGTCTGTGTCCGGGCTGCTTACCACAATATATATATATAAACAGTACCTTCACCTATTTATGCTGTCCCAATGAAGCACAATACATGTACAATTACCCTAAAACACAGTCAATAAAAATATTATTAAAATGCAGCATGGTGGCACATTGGGTAGCAGTCCTGCCTTACAACCTGAAACACTATGTATAAATGGTGCATACGCACAAAAATGTTGTGTACGAGCATTTCCACGTTCAAATTGTGATGTATAAAACCTAAACTTGGTGTAAAGCCACGCACATTTCCACAGTAAATCATACCCTGGCATACGCAAGTTCTCCTCTCGGTTTTGCAAACTGGCGGCACCCAGCATCAAAGGAGTGCTACTGTTCCAGTGTGGTTTCCCTTTCTTTTTTAGATCCACATCCCTGACGCGGCTTTATAAATACACTGAAATTAACCGCATACTGTTTATTAGTTTAATGCATCTGATTGTAATTAACCAGTAACAATATAATGGTCCACAGAATGGTCAAACTATACTAAATACCATAGCTGCTTTAGCATTGTTACTCTCACTGCACCTTCTTCTACTTCATTCAGCTGCTCCCTTTAGGGATTGCTACAGTGCATCATCTTTTTCCATATTACTCTCACTGCACCACTCGGAGTATTTATATCACTGTATCTGAGTGGGGAATCACAGCTCTACAGCAGCTGACTGGAAAGAGAATTATCAGTATACAGCATCAAGCACACGCTGCCTCAGCCATGCTGTCTATTGAACTGCTCTCATACAGCAAACGCTTCAGAGCCTTTCCTTGCGGTTCAGAAACAGTTTCATCCCAAGAACTATAAATGCACTCAATCAGACCATCAATTGTTCCTTGTAGAACACTTTGTATTTATAAGTACAATTATCTCACTGTAAACTTGCGATACAGTTATAATATTGCACAACCTGACCCACTTTATAAAGCGTGTATTTACATATGATGACGATATCATTTTTAAGATGAAATGCAGCAAAATTTGTTAATTATACAGATAAAACTTTAAATTCATTTAAATAATCTATATTGTTAATAATTAAACATTTAAGGACATGGTGCCGCAGCGCTTGCGAGGAGCTGGCACACCGTTCAAGGATTGTTCCTGCCTCAGGCTGTATTCTTGCTGGGGCTGGCACGACAAGGGAAGGATAGATGGATGGAATAATTAAACACATACTATGAAGATATTTCAATGTTTCTTAAAAGTTTTGAAGAATCTGCGTTCTAAGCTTACAGATGGCTTAACGTCTATTACAGAGTTGATTGTGTGGCGATTGGTTACTTGGAGAAAGAAAAGGAAGGGCAGGAATTGGAGGTTAGTACATTTGAAAGATTCAGTACTGCTGCAATAAATTATTTCATCGAAGGTCGCGCACGGCGCAGCAAGCATCTTGCGTGAGGCATGAACAATCACTGCGCCACAGTGTTCCCATGTTTAATGACATGCTTTAACTCCTATCATCATGAAAATTATTTCAAGTACAAATACAAAACAAAGCATTTAACAAGCTACTTAAGTTACGATGGTATTTGAGAAACTAGTAAACTAAACAATTTTAAGGTGAAGTTTATGATGTTCTACTTTAATAACAAAATAAACTACATGATTAAAGTGGAAATTTAGAGATTAAAGTTGACATTTCGTGCTTTTTTGCCACTGTGTGCCTATTTTTTTTTTTCTCTGTACCCTACTAAGCTTTCATATGACACTCAGACAGTGGGCTACGACTCGCCTTTTCACAGCGACTTTGATATCTGACAACTTCTTTTTTATTTCGGGCACTGTGCAACTTTGTGAACTTGAACTTTAGAGTTTCTCCGACACTTTATGTCACTTGATCAATTTCCTGATGTTGTTTATACCACTGTTTAAACCAACGAATAGTACGTTTTTCTTTGCCTCCACTTAGTATTCATTGAAATTCTTCTATTTCCCCCCGTGCTTTTGCCATTGCCTTTTCACAGAATGCTGAGCTTAAGGGCTATTTATATTGATTTCCATATTCAAAGAGGCATAATTCTGGGAGGAGACGGGGTAGGGCAGCAGGCGCGTGCACGTGTGTTACTTTTCACGCTGACCAAGATTTATGTAGCGGAAGAAAGATGGAAGTTGGCGTTCGCACAAATTAATGCATCTGGATTTTTTTGTCCGTATGCCATGTTATAGTGTGAATTCTTCGCACGCCATTAATGCATGAGGCCCCAGGGCTTGATTCTTGTCCCGGTTACTGTCTGTGAGGAGTTTGTATGGTACTCAGGAATGCTTGGGCTTTCTTTGAATATTTTGATTTATTTCCAGATCCCAAAGGTGTTCTTTTCAGATTAAGTGGTGCCTATAAATTGGACCTGTATGTAAGTGTGCTCTGCTGGTTCTGCCTTTGCCCCCAATGTTGTATGATCATTTCTATTTCCATTGACTATAAAATTCAAGCAGTAAGTATGGAAAATTAATAATTGCATTTCCATAAGTATTAAAGAAACCAGTTTAGTTTGAATGCTAAAACAGAGATTCCATAAAGTATAGTTCAGTGACTTCTGAGAGAAGGAGCTTTACTTGCATAAGACATCCAGCTAACAATCACTTGCTTTTTTCATTTTTTATCTGTGTTCCCCACTGGCATTTCAATTGGCATGATTATCTTTTTTAATATAAGAGTATAACACCATAACACTTTTTGTCTGCTTCATTGGAGAACACATAAACTAATGTCCGACTTCACTGCACTTCATTATTTAACTGAAATTCAGTGTCAGAGCCTACCTCTTGATTTATTTTTCATTAGCCAAATTATATGAAGGATGAAAAAGTTATAATTCTAGGAAATGAGCAAAATGAAATTAGTAGAATCTAACATCGGAATTCTAAGGAGAATAATGAAACCATTTAAATATTTAAAAGGTAGATGAAAGGGCACAAATAGGTCTATCATATGTGAATCCAAAGATAGGAACATCTTATATTATTAATGTGAGAAAATCTACAGTACATAATACTGAACTGCACAAGGAAAAGTCAATACTTGAAACAGCTCCAGTCTTCATTATCAGCAGGAAATCTTAGCAATCTATATACATACCAAACAATTAAAGAAAAGCTTTCTTCAAGGAACCTTTAAGTATAAAAACAATTATCAACTTTGTAGTATATGAAGAAGCTACTCATATTTGTATTGAAATTGTCACAAAACATTAAAAGCTACTGTGCCACCAAAACATATCTATAAAAACAAACGTCAACTTAGATATATTAGAAAATAAAGTTGCTATATTAAACCAGCATCACTTCTGGATCAACAGCACCAATGCTGGGTGTTGTAATGTAGCAAAACTATCAATTTTTAAAGAATAATGTCAAAATTAGTGTTGATCATTGAAATTCATCACAGTGTTTTTCATAGTGAATTTGCTGGGTTTGCCTTTGACATTGTTTACTGAATTTTCCTTGACCAGGAGAACTTTTTTTCCCCAGAGTCCCATAATGACTTGCAAGGCCAGCATGACATCACAGATCTGTAGCAGCTAGTTTTGGAATGGGGTTGTCACTACCTGATCTGCTCTGCTCACCTATTTTGACTTTCATGCATGCATACTGTAGGCGTACTCTACCTCACACTTCATGTTGCTGCCCAATTCGCTTTCACGAATGCATGAATAATTTAGGGTGTATGCATGCATGCATGATGTCACATACTAATCGGTAGTCCTGCTGGATTTGGACCCCAAATGTGTTTAAAAAAAAAAACATTCAGTCCTTATACCTCTTCATGACACAGCCCAATCTGACCTGCTCATGCGGATACGCAACTTGCAGTGTTTTCATTTGATGGGTATATTAGTTGACTATAAAGAGAATGTTATAAAAATACTTTGTTGTTCAGCATAGGTTCATTACGCTTTATGACTTCACTCCTCGCTAAGTAGACCATATTGGGTAGTGACAGGGAGAACCCTGACCGGTCTCCCAGTCCCGGCCTCTGAAAAACAACTCCACAACATTATGCTGCCACCACCATTCATCAGCATTGCAATGGTATTGCGCAGGTGACGAGTGGTGAACGGTTACCTCCAGACCTGACACTAATGTGGGCTTCATTAGACCAGAAAATCTTGTTTTTCATAGTCTGAGAGTTCTTTAGTTGCCTTTTTACAAACAGTCTTGCCACTTTATCATAACACTCAGATCAGTGGAGTGCTGCAGTGATGGCTGTCCTTCTGGAAGTTTCTCTAATCTCCACACATGTTCTCTGGAGCTCAGCCAAAGTGGCCATTGATTTCTTGGTCTCCTCTCCTGCTGTTGCACTTATTGCTGTTCCCTATTGCTTAGTTTGTCAAGTTGGTCAGCTATATGAAGAGTCGTAGTTATTCCTAACTTCTTTCATTTGAGAATTATGAAAGTAGCTGTGCTCTTGGGAACCATCAATGCAGGATAAATGTTTTTGTAGCCTTCCTCAGGTCTGTGCATTAACACAATCCTGTCTCTAAGTTCTATAGGCAATTCCTTATACTTCAAGGCTCGGAAAAGCAGTATCAACTGTGGGACCTTATAGACAGATGTGTGCCTTTACTAACCATGACTAATCAATTGAAATGACCACAGGTGGATGACAAACAAGGTGCAGAAACATCTAAACCATGATTAATATCATGGGATGCATCTGAGCCAAATTTCAAGTGTCACAGCAAAAAGTCAGAATACTTGTGAATATGTGATATTTTAGTATTTTATTGTAAATACATTTGCAAAAAAAATCTAAAATACTCTTTTTTGCTTTGTGGGGTATTGAGTGTTGCTTGATGAATTTAAATGGTTTTAGCACAAATCTGCAACATAACAAAACTGTGAGAAAAGTGAAAAGGTTTGAATGTATTCTGAAGGCACTGTATTTATAAGGTATCTATACAAACATATAGCAAAATATCTAAAAAATGCACAAAAATAATTTCCTTCACATTCAGCCAGTTTGGATATGTTTTTTCTGTTATATTCATGAAGGTATTCCATGATTCTTTTAATGAATTTAAAGTAGGGTGGATGAATGTACAGTGCCAAAGATGAGACAAGAAAGTCGCAAAAAGGTTTGGGGCAGCCAAAGTTGATTAAGGAGTACATATGTGTATGGATTCGAATCCAAAACTGAACTAGCTGAGGCAAAGATGGCGGTGTTAAGGCAGAATTTAGGAAGTGACGTCATCTGGACCTGGAACCAAAAGTGAAATATAATCGGGACCAGGCGAGATTTCCCATAATTGATTTGCAGTGGAAAGAGGGAAAGGGTCAGCACACTTCACCTCCCCTGGTCTGCCGTGGAATTACCCTCATTCAGGCCCTTCAGCGTCCTCCTATGCACACGTGTGTGACAACAGTTAAATAACCTCCACTGAACTCTGCTACTGTACTCTACTTTAGACATTAAGAATGAATGTCAGCTTTGAAGCCACAAAGTTTTTAGCAGCATCTGGTCACTGTGTCAAGGATCATCAGCTGCATTCGCCCATCTATGTCATAACGGCTACAAAGAAGAGATAAAGACCAAGTCACACTTGTCTGCCTTAGACCGACCCCTTTTATCCTTCTGCTGACTTTCTTTTTAACCCAGAGTCTATTTTTTTACATTCACATTTCTGGGTGTATTTCTTTGTTTATTCCTTAAACATCTTTAACATATCATGTGGATGACACTGACCATAACAATATATTTGTAACCATGCATTTTTACTATCACTTTACATAACAAAAGCAACTAAAAAGGCAACCTGGCAGTTCATTCCATTAATGAATCTTCACAGCTTGGCTTCGGCGCAATTTCTAGGTGAGTCATCTATCTGTAATAAAAATCTTCTTGCTATTTCATTTTTTGTGAAATGAATAAACTTGCCTGGTTTACTATAGATACAAGCATTTGTAGAGACAGTACCATGAAACTGTTATTATTTCTTATAGATTTTACAAAACTTCACATTTCCATGTCCCAATCACCATTTTATAACAACCTGCATAATGAAAACAATCTCAATGAGTTTTAAAAAGCTTTTTATATACTAGCTGTTGTTATATGAGTCACAAACATGAAGAAAATGGTGTGGGGCCTCTTCAAAGACCTATAAATGCAGGCAGTGCATGTCCAGTCCAGCTAACCCCATATAACTACTTATAGGCTTTGGTCTATGATAGGCACAAAGTGGGGAAAGCTGGCTGAAAGAGGGGATAACTGCAAACCCCTGGCTTGTAATTAGAAGGGCAACGAAGACTCTTTATTAATGAAGAATTAAAAAAATAGAAAATACAAAAAAGATGCTCAAAAAGGCAATAAAAGACAAAAAGGAGATTCCCAAAAAACAATCCTACAGCAAACAACTCCCAATACAAAATCCTTAATCAGAATTCTTAAACCCAGGGCTTTCCAACTTGGGGTGCCCGAACCCATAGGGCATGTGAGATGGCAATTCAGGGGGTGCAACAAACAGGAATGCTCTGTCATGATTCGCCAAAACTGAGTGAGGTGCGTTGACCGACTTTATCGTGGTGCAATCAGTGTCTTGCTGTATGCAGTCATTTGTAGGATCATTTATAAGTTAGTGATCCTGTTATACGATATGAAAAGATTCAAACATTGTGTGTTCAATGATCATCTGTGAATGAGCCACAGAAATACACATTCTTGCAGGTTCCTTGCTGCGGACATAGCATTCATAAGGCAAACTTAGAATTTGGACCTTGCAATCATCCATAGGGAAGGGTGAGGTCCGGTATTGACTTCTGTGAAAGCCCTGGTTGTGAATCATCGCTAATTTTGATGTTTGATTGCCAGGTGGGGTCAAGAGGAACTGACTTGGATGCAACGCCTGCTGCTTGCACTCATTACATAACACATTACATAACACTAATAACCTGTCCATTCAACAGTGAACTCCAATTGAAGTCATTTGGGATTTTGTTTCTTTCAGTTTCTATATGAGGGATCTCAATCCCCCCACCCCCCATAACATAAATCTGTCAGTCTTTTTTCACACTTCAGGTCACAGAGCAATAATTATGTTGGCATGCAAACCATGGGTGCCAGTCTACTATTTTGCATGCCCATACTCTTCCAGTACAGAGTTGCCACCCTTCCTGCCCACTCTTGTGCTTTCTTCCACTGCAGGAAAAAAGGAGACAACAGTTGCAAGACAAGAAACTGGAGTGTATCACTCACAAATTTAGATATGTAATCATCATCCTAGCTTGTCTCTGGGAAATGGGATGAAACCTCAGTGTTTGGGCATAGAATCAAATGCCAGCCAAGAATCAAATGAAGGTCTTGGTAGTGAAGCACCATTTTACACACTGCACTATGGAACTGCTATAAATTACAAATTTCCATCCTTTCTAGACCCTTGAATAACTTCTTTATAAATATAAACCAGACTGCCTTAAAAACTCACTTCAACCAACCCATAAAAGGAATGTTGTTTTGACCTGGTAGGGTCCTAGTGTGACCCTATTCCCCTATACACTCTTTATTACATAGACAGCATGCCTCATATTTTTCATATTTTTACCACACTGTCAGATCTGACTGCTGCTCTTGTTCAACACTTCCTCCACACAATTAGATAGAGTATCAGATCAGACCTGAGAAAAAGCTACACATTTATCTATGCATAGATTAAATTAAGATTTTCAATTGTGCTGAAATATAAGCAAAGTAAAAATGTGAGTGTGATATTGCTTTGAATACCAGGTGGCTCTCTGTCTTCGCATGGTCTGTGGTCCTGTTTGGTCTTTGCTCCTGCATGTCCTTTGAAGGCAGCCAGTGATGACTTGGCCTTCTAGCTGGCCAGTCAGTTCCCACTTTGGAATATCAGTTAGGGCTTCCAGCATGCAGAAACCTTAACTGATTTATGGACTGGGTTAAAAATAAAATAAAAGTATAAAGGTAAATAAAGACCATCTACAAAATATTACTCATGCTAGATATTACCAATTTTTTCCACTCCACTACACATTTGTTTCCTATTGGTGGTGGTAGCTCAATGACTGAGATGTAAGAGCACAGTCTTGTAACAACTGCTAAGGAATACAGTAAGCCAGCCTGATCTTCAGACCATTCACAAGCATAACTTCTCTAATGGTGCTGCTTATTGAAGGGCAACATAAAAAAGTTATTTGATTATTTTGTAGACCCACTTATTGCAGTCAATCTGCAACCCTAACCCTAATTGCAGTAGAGTGTTGTAGCAAGTTAGAATCTCCACCAGCGGTATTAGGCAGAAGCCAACCCATCCCATGGCTCAATCACTCTCAGAGCGACATTTTAGCATAGAAAGTCAGCGTCATCTGTGTGTTTTTGGGGATGTGGAAGGAAGCACAAAGAAAAGCCACACGGTAACAGAAGAATGTGCTACTTCTGGATTTGTGACACAGCACTGCTAACCAATGTGCCACTGACTGCTGCGTCAGGCTGTAACGCACCTCCTTGTGTATGTTTTCCGAAAATTGCACCTTATGATGCTCTTTATTGCTTCTTCTCATTTCTTGTTGTGTTGTTGATCTGTAGGAACACAATTTTTTTTAGAAATGGATCTAATTGCTTTTACTGTTTATGTGAGCTCTGCACACTTCCTACACGTGCTACTTTTTATTCTACAAATCACAAATTTATATCTAACATCAGATAACTTTCAATGTTGCTTACAGTGATAAATAGCCAATCATCATGTATGAGATAAAGCATCAGTGCCTCGACCTGGGTAAGCTGATAAAAGTCTTATACATGACATATTCCATATAGCCATACTGTCGGTTTTAATCTCTTCAGCTTAAAGTGAAAGCTGTGAGAAAGCAGTTTCTCATTGAATGGCCATTTTACTAGTAATAAATCATCTGTGTCCTGAGATCTTGTAATGGAAAAAGCCAGTTCAGAAAATGCATGGATGGAAATCATCTATGTGAATGTTCTGATCAGAAGGTAAAGAGAGGCTATTTTACAGCTTGTTAGTTTCACATTGCACACGCCATAAATTCAAGTTGGAGTAAAGCTGGTTCTTAATAGGTACATTTACCCTCAGACTTTTCACATAAATCATGCTGTATTTTGGATGTTTCTACTGCGATCATGAAGTTTGCTCACTTTCCTCATTTGACAATAAAGTGCTAATTGTATTAAAGAATAATATTTGCAAAGAGTACAGTAACTCTTGGGTGGCAAAACGGCCGTGGGTTCTTCCTGGCACAGACTGTATGAACATTGTATGTTCTCCCCATGTCTGTAGGTGGCTTTCTGGCTTCATTTCTCAAAGATGAGCACGTTAGGTGAATTAGCAACTTTAAACTTTCCCAATGTATGTGTGTGTGTGTGTGTCTGTCCAGTGACAGACTACCACCTCATCCAGGACTGGTTCCCAACTTATGCTGTAAGTTCCACACATTCTAAACTGGGATGAGCAGATTTGAAAACAGACAGATAGAAAAAGGTAAGTCCAAGGCATCCAACTACATCAGGTTTTCAATAATCCTTAAAGTTTGGTAGCCTTCCTTTCTTAACACCTTTAGTCTTGATCACCAATGCCTTCTTCTTTGTGCTTATCTTATTATTCATTCTTCTTCTAGAAAGTTGTATCTAATCACTTTTTCATTTGGCTTAAAATATTATTTAAAACCTTCTCTAGATTCATCTAATGACTGTCTTCTTCTTCTTCTTACTGCTGCTCCTGTTAGTGGTTGTCACAGCGGATCACCTTGTTGCATATCTTCCAGTCCTCTACATCTTGCTCTGTCACACCCATCACCTGCATGTCCTCTCTCACCACATCCATAAAACTTCTCTTAGGCTTTCCTCTTTTCCTCTTCCCCATCAGCTCTATTTTTAGTTTCCTCCCAGTATACTCAGCATCTCTCCTCTGCACATGTCCAAACCAATGCAATCTCGCCTCATTGACTTTGTCACCCAACTATCCAATCTGAGCTGACCCTCTAATGTACTCATTTCTAATCCTGTCCATCTTCGTCACACCCAATGCAAATCTTAGCATCTTTAACCCTGCCACCTCCAGCTCTGTCTACTTTCTGGTCAATGGCACCGTCTCCAACCCATATAACATAGCTGGTCTCACTACCGTCCTGTAGATGTTCCCTTTCACTCTTGCTGATACCCATCTGTCACAAATCACTCTTCTCCACCCATTCCAACCTGCCTGCACTCCCTTCTTCACCTCTCTTCCACAATCCCCGTGACTCTGTACTGTTGATCCCAAATATTTAAACTCATCCACCTTCTATTTAAAACCTTTAAATTTGAAAACCTTTAACCTTCTATTTAAAACCTTTCATCCACCTTTCTATTTAAAACCTTTTCTCGATTCACCAAACGCCTGTAAGATTTTTTTATTTGCCTTATGTTCCTGAATATTTCCAGTTTCCTTTCCATTCATTGTCCTGCTTATCCAGACCTGGATAATGCATAGCTAGCGGGGCTGTTTAAACAGCATACTACAACTGGCAAATGCCAAATTCATATCACTCATTAGGTTTGTAAACCCAAAGTAATATTCATTAGTGTAACAACTGAAATGTCATGAGCATATTTCATTCATTAGTATGGCAGGGATGGTTGTCTTGATTTGACTTTTGTTTTAATATTTTTTAGTCTGTTCTCAGGTTCAAAAAAATCATTGACTTATCATTTTGGCAGATTTTGAGGCCAAGGCAATCGGTAGTGAAGTTTATTTTTTGTTCTGATGTGTTTTTAATAACGGAGAATTCAAAATACTTTTTACCATAGTGTTGTCTCGTTTTCTACCATTTTGTATTTTTGTTGTGCCTGGTGGCCAGACGATGGCTAGGCAGAATAACAATGTGTGTGCAATACATTACGTCATCGCTGCAAGGTTTTAAAAGTCTAACTTGCATTTCCTGATCATCTAAGTTTGGGGATAATAGTACTTGTACAAATCCTAGCAATCAGTCTCTTTATTTCCTTTCAGGATTCCTGGTTACAATTCGCTTTGTTCCCGATTAAGATTTACATCTTTTATTTAGGCCTTGGTTGTTAAACACTTGCTGGCTGTCAGCCCCCTTTGCTATGTCATTATTTACACTGATGTCTAGTTTATGTGCTTGTGCAGACCTGGATAATGCATAGCTAGCGAGGCTGTTTAAACAGCATACTACAACTGGCAAATGCCAAAATCATATCACTCATTAGGTTTGTATATTTTTGGTATTCAGTTTTGGCTTCTTTGTGGTAAACACTGTAACATTTAATTGAAATTACCGTATATACTCGCGTTTAAGTTCTCCCGCCGATAAGTCAGGGCTTAATTTTACTGTATGATTTCCGGTTGTATAAGTTGATTGCGGAAAACTCACACTATTGGTCCAAAGGATTATGATATTCTAACGCCTACCTGAGAGAGTAACCGTGGAACACACAGCCTTTTTTTTTTTACTATGTATTGTGCCTACGTGACCACATGGTAATACCTGAACTATTCCGAAGTGACATTTGCACTGTTTGGTGTTTTTTCTATCTCACACCCTCATACACCTTTATCGTAAGAGCATCCCTTTCAATCAGAAGAAAATATGAAGCTGGTTTTAAATTAAAAGACATTGAAGTGGTGAAAGAAATTGGTAACTGTGCTACTACAACAAAATTCGATGTGTCTGAGAAACTGGAGTGACACTTATTTTTGAACGGGTGTATAAGTCGGGTCTGATTTTATGATCGATTTTTCGGGTTTCACGTGAGTATATACAGTAAGAATGGAATGACTGCTCATTTTAGACACAGTCACCACAATGGTATGCTGTCTCCAGTCAAGAGTAATTAGTGCTGGTGTGGTCCGTACTGTTCAGTGGTTAATTCTGGTTTGGTACACAGGCTAAGCAACAGCACAGTCTTATCATTTATGTGCAGAACCAATTAATGTTGTAATACAATTGATGAGTGACTTCATGGAAGTACCCTTAAAGTTGGAATAAATGTTAAAAAAATATATATTTGTAACATTGAAGCATCAGGAGTTTGTAATAATTTGAGCAATCCATTTAATGTTACCTCTCAGTAAATGTTATTATCCACCGAATTCACCCTCCATATACTGATGCAAGCATAAATTTCACAACAACAAATGCCATAACCTGACAAAGGTGATTTCCTGATAAACCCAATTTGAAAAATGTGTTGTGAAAGCAGCAGCTTTAAAGACTTTGTTTAAATGAAAATATCCTGAATAATTGAAGCTGGTTCGCCCCAGTAACAGACATACCACAGCACCTGAACTCACTGTCATTCGCCATGAGATGTGCCAGTTCCTTTATCTTAAAAAGTGATTGAACATTCCTCCTTATATGGAGGTTGGCCAGTTTTGAATCCTTTCCCCCTTAAATTTATCCTTGGTGGTAGTGGTCACAGTGTCAACTCTGTTATCAACCTGTCTGCTAATACTTTAGTTTTTTGATTTTTTTTTTCAACTCTGATTCCTGTGTCATGTTTTGATTGCTGTAATTTTTGATCTCTGAAACCTTTCTGTTTATTTGGTTTATGCCTTTGTCCAAGGCTGCTTACAATATTTGAGGTACAACTGATTTAATTTCATTGTTTTTCCATTTGGTGCTACCCACTGCACCAACTTGCTTCAAACAGCAAAAGACCCAGAAAGAGTAATAACCACAAACATAATACAATTAATGGTCACAAACTATCAGAAAGTAAAGAAAAATATATCATTGTGCTCACAGTTTCAATGTTCAAGGCACACATTGGCCACAACATGAAGTGGTGGTGTGGGACTGGCTCATTCTGTTGCTTGAAGTCGCAGGTCCACGCAGCTGAAATGTCGTTTTTGTTTCTGATCTGTCTGTGCAGATGCTTTGCAATTTTTTTCTTCCATTATGAAAATAGTATAATCTTGAAAATAGTAATAAATCTTTTGTGTCTTCTGGTTCAGGGAGGAGGAAGGGCTGCCTTAAGGCTTGTTTTAACTTATAGCTGCACCACTTGGCTAATTACACATGCATTCGGCTGGTATCCAAAATTAGCTATGCAGAGTCGCAGCAAGAGATTCAGTCCACAGCAATCAGAGTTATATATTTGTAATAGTACTTATAATATTCACATTATGGTCAGTTAATGTTCCCTTCAAAATGAAAATACCACATTTTATTAGTTTATTGTTTCTTTTTTTTAAATGCATGTGAGTTTCCAACTCAACTGGAGTACAGAGTCGGTATTGACATCACACAATCGTGAAGCAGATGTAAAACGTGAGGTGGAGTAAGCTTTCAGTACATATGCATGAAAGTTCTGTGCATGGCTGCTACAACTCTGCAATGACATGCTGACTTTGCAAAGCATCATGGGTCACTGGTAAAAAAATAACTTTATTTATGCCAGACACACAGTGACTTTCCCAGAAAATATTCAACGAACAAGGTCACTGGCAAACACAGTGTGTAAAACACTTTAGTGGATTTTGACAATCATTAATACTATTGAATTAATTTAATGCATACTCGTAATAATGGAAAGATAAATAAGGTAGTCCCTGATGATCATAATATTTTTTATAAATGTCTGCTGTGCAGACCTAATGTGTGTGTGATGTGAAGATGTGAATGAGTAGCTGATTGGACGAGAGCAAGCTAGACTGAACAAAGGAGTGTGTCTGTTAGTGTATGTGCGATGTGTGTGTGTTTGAGAGTGTGTGGTGAATCTTTATTATTGTGGGGTTGTTTGTTATACATGCTGTTGTGTATACTCTTAAACCTGCATCTAAGCTTGTTACACACCTACTAATAACTATGCTAAAAGTAATCAAGTTATGTATTTAATACATTCTTATTTATGATGCTACCAGAGAGTGGAGAAGTTTTGCATGTTGATTGGATATGCAAGTAACAATTTAAGTGTACATGTGACAATACTGCTTCTACTATGAGGCAACACATGTCACCTCACTGGTTGCTAAAAAGAGAATTCTGCCATAACATCTTCATACACTTCTCACCTCGTCAGATACACATACATTTTAACAGACGCAGCACATGAAGGGTGAGTGGTGATGATCCACAAATTTGAATATCACTAAAGCCTAAATCTGTTTTGAGTCAACCATGAAAAGTAACATGTTCAGATTTATATTATTAGTTTTACCTGTCTAACAGCCCAATCTCACCCTTTTGGACAGTTATTATTATCTATTATCTTTATTAATGTAGCTCTGTGTTAATTCTTAGGTAAGAATATAGCAAAAGAACTGATCTATTTTAATTAATCCTGTAATTCACACATTGCTTTTTGTGAATAATTTGTTCAGACAGTCTCTTGAAGAAATAACATGTATGCTGTTCTTTCCATCAGCTGAAGATTTTGATCGGTCGTCTTTTCACCTGCTGTGGCAGATTTTTTTCCCCCCTAATCTTCACATAATTCCTTGTCTTGAAGCAAATATGATAAAATGAGGCCATTCTGCTTGTCAATCAGTGCTTAGAATTTCTTCTTTTTAAGATACAAATCATTTTACATCTAGAGAGTCAGGCCAACCCCATTCAATGCTACCAGCTGCTCAGATTCATTCCTAATAAAACAGCAAGCTGACAGTTATGATTAATACAAGCCTCTTTTGAAAAACAAGTCAAGGTATTGCTGCATGGTTATTTAGGCTCTTAATTATTATTAAACATGTGGCCCCTAAGACTTTAAAAGGAATGTCTGCCTTTTAATTAGCTTCTTGGCAGTATATCATTCTGCTTCTATTGTGCTAATGTGTCTTGCATTTTAAACAACCCTTCTTAGCATGGAAGAGTTTTTGAACAGACTAGCTTATTCTGCCAACTGACACATTTTAAATGTCTCATACTGTTGTCATTGTTGTATTTCATCTTTTTTATACCTCATGCCACACCAGTGGACTTCTCAGAACAAAAGGACACATCACCGACCTTAGGAAGAGAGAGAATGCAGAGAGAATAAAAATCACAATCATCAAAGTACTTCAGTACTCCAGGGGGAATAGTTACAAAAAATCCTTTACATCTCTCTAATGATAAATATTGCAATCAAATTGTTCATAATTAAGATTTTTTTTTTCTGCTGGAAATGTTAATTACCATAAACAATTATCTCAATAGTATGACTTTCTGCCCTGTAACCACTAGAGGTTGCTACCAGCTTTCAAAAGAAATGAATCCCACCTTTATGATAACTGGGGTCATTCACCTGCGGTCACCTCCCTAATTCAGTAAGGACCTGTTTATTAAAATGAGTCAGATAGGATGAACAACTAGCCATCAGCTTGTACCATTTGTAGATAGATAAATAGATAGATACTTTAATTGTCCACAGGAGCAAATTAAAACTTTATAGAAGCTCAAGAGAGAGAGAAAAAACTAAATATATTTATATACACAGTATATATCTGTATATATATTTAAAATCCAACGTCTGTCTGTATGTCTGTCCGCTTTTCACGAGAGAACTACTTAACAGATTAAGATTTTTTTTTCTATAATTTGCTTGAACATTCCCGTTGATTTTGCAACTTCTCTCATCACGCTAAGTATCATAGTTCGCTTGCAGAAATGATTTATTTGCGCACATCCGAGAGACCAAGGCACGGGGCGCTCCTCACACTCACCAGCCTCGGGGCGTGTACCTTACCTCCGCTCAGCTAGCAAACAAGAGAACTACTTAACAGATTTAAATCAGGTTTTTTTCTATAATTTGCATTATGCAGTGAGCCTGCAAACTTGTCAGTCAAACCAGCAGCAGACAACCAATCCCTGCCTGCATTAACGGAGTTTCGGCAAATCTCATATATGTATGTATATATTGTCACACACATTTTATTTCTCAAAGAGAGTTATTTCTCAGCCAGACCAGAGGTTGGCGTTGACAGCTGATCCTTCCTCTGCAGACCAGCCAAAGACTGCCTCTCAGTGACATCACCACCGGTCCACCCACTGATGACTTCACTTCCAGTACCTTTTGATGACATCACTTCCGGGATCCTGAACCCATCTACCTGCCACATCAGTTCCTAACTCCACCTCTTCCTCTAATCTACCATATTTATAGCCCAGACTCATCCTGTTGGCCAGTTCAGTTTTGAACTCCGCCTTGTAAAGACAAGCTTTCTTTATTTTCTGATTTTTCAGTATACAGGGTGGCCATTCCCAAAACTTTTTCTGTCTGCTGCTTATTTTTACCAATATATATATATATATATATATATATATATAT
>JANRMT010062841.1:39590038-39625101 GCA_026402145.1 Polypterus bichir lapradei
CCAATCCCAGCCAACACAGGGCGCAAGGCAGGAAACAAACCCTGGGCAGGTCACCAGCCCACCGCAGCAGATGATATTAAATAATATATTTTGGATTTGTTGCAATGAATATCAACAACTAGAATTTACTCCTAAGGCTCAATTATGTTACTCCTAAAGCAATCATTTTAACTCAATTTGATCTCCTTGGCCTAACCCCAAGTGTTACTCAGGCTCGTAATTCTATGCAATTACAATTAAATCAGAGTCAGGCTTGGGGAGACGTGTAATGATAAGCTTTATAGTGTTAAGCCTGAATAATTGTCAGGACAGTATCTTGCTGCCATCTAGTGGTTGAAATAACATCATGCAGTTAAAAAAAAAAAATCACAAAGATTTCTATGTGCCAATTCATGGTAATTCTATAGAAGCTCATCAATATTCATGAATGGGGCGGAGCCTCTAACCAATAACAACAATGGCAAACAAAAAGCCCTAAAGGCAGTTTTAAAATGAACTTAAACTGAACCATTGCTTGAATCGAGCTATAGTGATAACAATGTCAATTGATCATCAGAAACTGAAACGTGTTTATTTTTTCTTTGTTAGTTATTATTATTCTTACCTAATCTTATTT
Organism: Polypterus bichir lapradei; assembly: GCA_026402145.1. Taxonomy (NCBI): domain Eukaryota; kingdom Metazoa; phylum Chordata; class Cladistia; order Polypteriformes; family Polypteridae; genus Polypterus; species Polypterus bichir. The sequence goes on from JANRMT010062841.1 coordinate 39,590,655, forward strand.
GTTTTTTTCTTTTCTTGTAACTTTCTCTTTGACATTTTGTAAACACTTTGAGCTACAACCTTTTTATGAAAATGTGCTGTATAAATAAATGCTGTTGTTGTTGATGTTGTTTGATACAGCACTGTATTACCAAACCACCGTGATATGTCAGGTGAATACAGTCACATGAAGCTTCACCGTGGTATGACATTAGCTGCATTACAAAAAGGCAAAATAACTGCAGTCGAGTGCAAGGACAAGCAAGACATTAGTCCCCTAGGCAATGAGGCAACGGTCATTGTTCATGTCAGGGAAAATGTGGAAGTTACTAAGCCTTGCGCAGTGGTAGCCTGCAATAACATAATGGGCATGTTGATCGTGCAGGTCAGGTGCTGACATTCTACCATCTAATGTTCAATCAATGGAAAATAATATAAGAAACTGTGCAAAGAAACACGGGTCTACTGCCCCAATTACAACATCAGGCAGGCTGTGTATTTGTCACTGTTTCAGAACATACAGTATCACAGGAAGGACGTGTACTAACTCTGATTCAGCACAGCACTGGACACTAGACATACCTTTTCTGATGTATTTATATTTTGTCGTTTTGGTATTTACATGTTTCTGTTACACATAAGAACAGTTTTTCTTGTTGCAAAAAAATTCAACATTTTTGGCTCATTTTTCCAGGAGTAAACAATATGCTTAGGAGGATAAGGATGATGATTATTAGTACACCTTTATGAAGGTATACAAACCATCTGGCCACCTCCAAGTCTATCTTTTATTAAAAACTTTATGAAAAGTATTGGAAAGATAGATAAATAATAAGGACAAACCCGTTATACACATCTGTAAGAAGCAGGTGAAAACAGACATCTCTATTTGTGTGCTCTTCACAAAAATCCCAGCCCCACGGTTTTTCCTGTTCAGTGTGCCATTAATATTCACCTGTTGGCATTATATAACTTATTTTAAGGTACAAGAAGATGTTATTTCAACATGTGGGTTGTGATTAATCAATAAACCTCTAAATACTGTAATAATACTGGTCAGTCCCATAATGCTTCTGTTCCATTGGCTTGTACAGTATAGGGAATAAACTACAGCTGCCATTACCATTACCATCAGCCATGGAAGAACACAAGACTGCAAAAGCATCAAGACAGTAAAGATGGCAACCAAATGCGCATGAATTTATCATGGAATACACTAGCAAAGTTAGGTCAGTAATATGAACTAAGCGGACATCAAAATCTGAACAGGCTGCAAGTGGTCAGCCAGAAAGGTATTGAGGGTAGCGGTGACACGAGTGCAACATGCTGACACTGCAGGGCCAGGGAACAAGGGTAGGCTTGGTCTGGGCTGTCATACCAGGGTAAGCTGGGACAAACTGATCCTGAAAGAGTGTCAGGGCATAGTTCAGAGGGAAATCAGATGATGGAAGGAGGATAGTCAGGCTAGAGCTGTAGCCCTGAAACAACAGCATGCATGGGAGCTGTTTGAATTGGTAGAAATTGACTACGGATTAAGTTTCAGCTTTGCTCTGTGGATTTTGGAGGCCATGGAATGTCACCATTGCGTGAAATGACGCACCTTCTAAACAGTGGTCGAATCGCTGCCATCGACTGTCAGGCAGTATGAGAAGTGACTCCACCTGGAGACTTCCTTTTTAAGGCTTAACCTGTTTCTTTGAAATTACTCACCCATGCTGTAATCACATGAGCAGACGGAAAACGATCATGACGTCCTAACTGGTAATGACGGCGAAATTCCCTTTGCGCAGCAGTCACATTATCACTAGTCTTATAAAAGGCTTTCACAGTGAATGCTTGTTGCGCACCACTCCACTGCTCCATTATAACTAATGGCAAGGGGTTCTAAACAAGGTCACATTGGTCCCAAACAACCGCTGACGCCCCAGGGTCACCAACACCTAGTTCCAAAATTTCCTGTTTCCCTGCGCCACCCTGTATTATAAGTGAATAGTTAATATCTATAGCAGTATACAAGAAGGAAGATCCAATATCTATCCATTTATTTTTCTAAAACTGTATTATTTCTTCTCATATGCACAGGAAGCAAGGAGGTAGTTAAAAATTCAACGCCTTAGCCTCTTCACCATGACATGCTCTTCCCTGAAGATTTTCTCTCTAATTTGTTGTCAATGAATCAAGAAAAGAATTACTGTTAGAACATGGAACAATGGAATAATATCAGTGATGACAATTGTTGAATGTTTATTTCCAAATCTATTGTGTATTATTTATCGTCATGAGCATGTTTTACCAAACTGCTTGCGTTGTGGAGCTGTGCAGTGTGCTCTTCTCACTTACCAAGACAGTCAATCCATCTTTTAAGCAATCCTTTTGGAGGATCACAGGAATCATTGGGTAGAGGGGTCCTTTCATGGGATTGGCTGGGCCAGCGCTGACTCAGCTGTGGAATGGCCAATAGGGGGTGGCAGCTTGGTGGCCGAGGTCTACAACAACAACAACAACATTTATTTATATAGCACATTTTCATACAAAAAAATGTAGCTCAAAGTGCTTTACAAAATGAAGAACAGAAAAATAGAAGACACAATAAAAAATAAACATAAGTCAACATTAATTAACATAGAATAAGTAAGGTCCGATGGCCAGGGTGGACAGAAAAAACAAAAAAAAAACTCCAGAGGCTGGAGAAAAAAAAATAAAATCTGTAGGGATTCCAGACCAAGAGACCACCCAGTCCCCTCTGTCTACAGGGGACAGAGTCTACAGGACTCTTAACCAATCCAAATCGTATTATGTGATAGTGTTGAATTCTGCTCTGTACTTGTAATATTTCTATTGCACTATTATATTGTATTGAGGATTACTTGTGTTCTGTTCTGTGTATTGTATGGATTGTATTTATCCCCTTTTTTTGACACCCACTGCACGCCCAACCTACCTGGAAAGGGGTCTCTCTTTGAACTGCGTTTCCCAAGGTTTCTTCCATTTTTTTCTCCCTACAACAGTTTTTTTTGGGAAGTTTTTCCTTGTCTTCTTAAAGAGTCAAGAATGGGGGGCTGCCAAAAGGCAGGGAATGTTAAATCCCATTGTGACACTTCTTGTGTGATTTTGGGCTATACAAAAATAAATTATATTGTATTGTATTAAACAATTTAACACCAGCTTAGACTAATACTTTGATTCCGAACGAGCAAGTGTACCCCTGGAGTGCTAGTGTGAAAGTGGACACGAATGATGACGTGAAATATTGTTTTCAACGGGTATCATAGGTGAGCTTGTAAAAAGCACCGCTCTTCCAGGTTTTAGTCAGAGAACACAAAATCACTTTACTCTGTGTGACATAAATGTAGGAGTCCCAAAGCACAAAAGTCCCAAAAAGCACTTCCAAAAATGGCTACTAGAGTGAAAAAACTGTCAATCGCAGCTAGTAACCTGGGCAAACACAGAGTTTTATAAAGGTTTTATTTCCACAAAAATGATCTGTCAAACAGTAAAGCTCCATAGAGCACAAAAGGATTTACCTGACAATAAGGAAATCCCAAGAGAACACAGTCCCAAAAATCACAAATCCAAAGCGAGGTCAAAACCCAGGGCAAAGAGTCAAGAATATAGAAATATAAAAAAGCAGAATAAAGCATCAGGAACTCGGGGAGACCCTTCAGATTTATAGGTCAGTTCTTGGCAGGTGGTCCCTCCTTTAGGGGAGACCACCCACAAAACGCATGGCACATGAACAGAGTATTGATACATAGACAAAATGAAAACCAAAGAATACAAATAATAAACACAGGCAATATTAATGTAAACAGAGTAATCAAAAATGGACAAAAATCACATAAGACTAAGATCTGAACCCCAGCCAGGGAAGGAATCCTGGCTGAAACATAACACTGGGAGCTTAGCCAAGTGTGTGGGAGCAACGATTATCAGAAAAAATGGCTTTTGACAGAACGTAAGCTTAACTCTTCACCTAGAAACTTGGTGTGCTGCACAAAAGGAAATGAAACTGAACTTTCATGTATTTATAATGAGAACAGACTGGTAATATAAACCTACAATATTTAAATATACCAAATAAGCAGACTGAGTTTCTTATTTCACCATGTTTAGAAAGAAGTCAGGCACATATTTACATTTCTATCCTCCATTCCTTTAACTCTTTCTGCATTTTCAGTTGTCAGCCCCTTTGGATGCTGGCAGATGGCTGTTAAAGTGACAAGTGATGTACCCTACAATTAAGAGATCTGATCACTTTGGAGATTAAGCTGAAGAGACGGCTTTCCCTTCTCTTTCCTGTTACTTAACTACATGCATCTGTTCTTTTTAAGTACTGTGGGCAGATCACTGGAGACACTTTAGGGAGGAAGCAGGGTCAAAGAAAGAGAAGAACTGCTCATGAGAGCAAGACATGCAGCCTGCACTTGACTTGTCATTCAATGATGGCTGTAGCAGGCAGAGTTCATTTGTCAGACTCTTCATTCATTCATCCATCAATAAATATTCATCTACAAAGCTTCTCAACAGTTCACTAAAGTGCCTGATTAGCCCAACAGCAATGAACACAAAGTAGGATGTTAACCAATAATGGCACCAGCATTGTTACTGGAAAAGCTGAACCTCGGGACTGCAGGGTGGCACACGGCCCGGTAAAGCACACCTGGTGTGCACTCCTTGGTGATACACAGATCTGAATGTGGAGGAAGTGTGGAAAAAAGACAAAATAAATCCAGGTTAATAAAAAATAGCTTCTAATTCACAGGATGATGACGTAAGTAGGTGAAGGATCATAAAAAATTCATAAATACATCTGTGGAAATTTTTTCTTCTTTCATAAATTTTAATAACAAATGCTATTATATAACAACAATAAATAACACATAATAGTAAATAATTAATTATAAATAATTAATAAATCTGTTTTTACATATAGGCGTCATTGTAGCCTAGTGGTTAAGCACTATGGCAGTGGTTCTCAACATGTGGGGTGGACCTCCCTAGGGGGGGCGCGAAGATGTGAAAAAAAGAAAACAAGAATCAAAAATATGAAAAAAACATCTGTTGATACCAAAACAAATTAACTTAAACTACATTCTGATAATAGAACAATAAATATAGAGTTAGATAAATGTCGATAAAAGTTATATGTTATGAAAACTCGGGTCGCAAATACTTAAAGGTTGAGAAACGCTGCACTATGGCAAGCCGGATTAACATTTACAGTCAGTCAGTCATTATCCAACCCGCTATAACCTAACACAGGGGTCTGCTAGAGCCAATCCCAGCATGCAAGGCAGGAAACAAACCCTGCCCACCACAGGACACACATACACACACACACACACGGGACAATTTAGGATCGCCAGTGCACCTAACCTGCATGTCTTTGGGCTGTGGGAGGAAACCCACGCTGACACGGGGAGAACATGCAAACTCCACGCAGGGAGGACCCGGGAAGCGGACCTGAGTCTCCTACCTGCGAGGCAGCAGCGCTACCCACTGTGCCACCGTGCCGTCATTGACATTTACAGATATCACAAAATTAATTTCACATATTGTAAAATGCAGTTTACTTTAAAGATATCTGAAATTTATTTCAGGATATCATAAATATGTTCCTTTACTCTTTGAGATATTTGAAATGCATCATTAATTTTGAATGTCTCACATACATTTATTGATATCAAAATAATTCCGTGTGCATTTCAAGATGTCTCAAAAACATTTTGAGATATCACAAATTGACTTGAAATTGAATTGAAATGCATTTCAAGATATCAAGAAATCACTTCCTGTAAAAAATGTTAATATTTCATAGGACCTCCTGTCTAGTTTAAAATATTTTGAAGTGTATTTGAGATATCTCAAAAAGAACAGGAAGTTATTTTGAGATATCAGGAAATGTATTTGAGATATCTTAAATGGTATTGTAGATGTCTGAATACATATTTTGGATAACTTGAAATAAAATGTGAGATATCCTGAAATACATTTTAAGACATCTGAAATGGAGCAGAGACCCATTTTAAGATATCATGAACTGAATTCTATTCTATTTCTATCTCAGTTTCACATATCAAGTACCTTGAAGTAATGTTTTTGAGATTTCTTGGAATGCTCAGGAAGTTATTTTGAAATATCTGAAAATGCCTATCGATGTATTTAAGATATCATGAAATGTTTTGAGATGTCTAGAAATGCACAGGGACTTCTACAGCAAATGCCACCCCAATGTTCTCTCCAAATTTAGATATATTGCACAATTGTTTATATACTGGGCGGCACGGTGGCGCAGTGGATAGCACTGCTGCCTCGCAGTAAGGACATTTCCTGAGTCCTCTCTGTGTGGAGTTTGTATGTTCTCCCAGTGTCTGCGTGGGTTTCCTTTCGGGTGCTCCGGTTTCCTCCCACAGTCAAAAGACATGCAAGTTAGGTGTATTGGAGGTCCTAAATTGTCTTTAGTGTGTGCTTGGTGTGTGCATGTGTGTGTCCTGCAGTGGGTTGGCGCCCTGCCCGGGTTTTGTTCCTGCCTTGTGCCCTGTGTTGGCTGAGATTGGCTCCAGCAGACCCCCGTGACCCTGTGTTAGGATGTAGCGGGTTGGATAATGACTAATGACTGACTGTTTATATACTGTATTTTTTTTTTACATGACGCATATGCCAGTTAAGGGACCTGCTCAGGGTCACATCTTGTGTCAGTGGCAGGAATGTAATTAGCAGCTTTGGGCATTTGACTCCAGTTTCTTTTCCACTATGCTGCGCTGTCTGCCAGTTATATAGCTCCTTTACTTCAAAGTGCTTTGGAATGCCATTCGCTGTGAAAAGTTGCTCTATAGAAAAAAGATTGTTTCTTTACAAACATTTAACTTAGTTTGGATTTTCGTGTCTAAGAAAGAAACTCAAGAATCTGAACTAATAATATGCAGCTATGGCAACGACTAGTATTTCATTTTTGTACTTTAAAGAGGCTCGAATTTTAATAAAGGAGGGAGGAAAATATAAATTTATCTGCAAGAATGCAAATTTGTACAGTGTCTAGTGGTTATATTTAGAAATTATGCATAAAGTTAATATTTTAAATCTATGCTAATGCATGCTGTCTGTGATTTACATTATTGCTAAAGCAGCATTCCAAAAGCCCTGAATCCATTATCTTCCATATCTATGCTTGAGACTGATTGATATGTCATCCAAGGTGTGTGTGCGCCTTTCTGGTGTCTTGCTACACTAGGAGTAACGACAGCACTCCAGGTATGTCAAAGGTGACTAAATATTTTATAATACAACACACAAGGACGAGTAAAGCAGGACAAAGTACAGAAGATGTGAAGCCTGCTGCTCCTCTTTGCCTTTATCACACAGGTTTAAACCCCAGCCAGTCAGGTGGAGTGTTTTTTGGGCTTTGTTTTTCTCACTTGCCCAATAAGGTGAATGTAAAACAAGGCAACATGGCCTCTGCCTTCTGGCCTAGGGGAACGTTCACTACCTTCCGATCAGTCAGCAGGTCGTTTCTCTTCCTGACAGACTTCTGTGGCCTCATTCTCTGTGTAATGCCACGTGTTCACTTATCACTGGGGTATCCTCAGCAGCGTATTGCTTCTTATCCACTGGAGGTGCCTTTCTTCCCCTGGCACTGCCACTTAGGCTGGGAAATTTCCTCCCTGCCATACCCTGGCCATGATAGGCCATGTGGTACTTTGGTGCCATTTTCCTCTCTGGAAATAATGCTGTATTTGGAACCCTCAACAAGACCAGCATAAAAATGATCAAATATCACTGAAAACATGTGTGGAGTAAATAAGCATGGCTGCCTACTTTACATTGCTTGTCTTTAAGATCTGTATGTTTAGCCAGGAATGGTCTCCTTTATCAGTGATATTGAAGACTAGTTTTGTAATAGTTGTGTTTGGAACTTCATACTGTGGGCAAATATCATTACAGTTCAAAAACACAGATTGGTCCTATCTTCCTGTGTGGCTGTTACTGATTTTCAATTCCTGCATTAGCCAGTTATTGATTTTGAATAATACTATCATTGTGATCTATTTCAAGGTAATTTTGAAAAACAAGTATTACATTACATTATAGCTGAATAAGACTGATTGATAGAAATAATTTTAATTAATGAAATCTATGTCATAAATCTATACTATACTAGCCACTCCCCGCGGCTTCATCCACGTATTAGTGAAACAGGACAGTGAGGACGGCGCGGCCCAGTTCTCTACTTCTGACGTCACTCTTCCCTCTCCCCTCGGCCTGCAGCCTCTGTCTCGCAAATATATCACTCCTGCAAGCAAACTATGATTCTTAGCGTGATGAGAGAAGTTGCAAAATCAACTGGATGGTTCAAGCAAATTCTAGAAAAAAACCCAATCTAAATCCGTTAAGTAGTTCTATCGTGAAAAGCGGACAGACATACAAATGGGTCTAAAAAAAACTATAAGAAATTTTGCGCTTAGTCCACAAAATTTTTAAAGCCGTTTCTTAGCGAGCACCTATGGGCCAAGTTTAACCTACATTCCAAGTCCTCATGGTTCGAGAGATTTCATGATGAGTGAGTCAGTGGTGTTTGGCTTTTATATATATATATAAATTTAACATTATATTTCATTTACAAGTAAGCTGAAATTAGTGATACGTTAAAATGTTATTCTGTGTACCAAATATATAAACAAATGCTATAACAGGAGCCACTCCTGGCAATGAGTAGGAGGGCACATATCAGAAAGAATGACGTCACGGTTGATTTTACAACACCCAAAGCCACATATTGCCATTCATGATGTTGCTCTTTAGCATTTTGATACTAACGCTAAGGCTTCAGGACAAAGATAATAATAATAACTAGATAGCCGACACCCGCCCTAGCATACGGCGGTGTAAGAACAGGAACGGAAAACGGTGCATTGCCTTCGTCAACCGTTTGTGTCAAGAAATAACCCACTGATAGGAACAGGCAGTTGCCGGATCCCGGAATAGAGATGACGTTGTACAAAAACCCGTCGACAGAGAAGATACTGTCGTTCATTTTATAACAAAGGCTTAGGAAACAACCATCGCAGTATAACAAAAATAGCAAGGAGCAAAACCAATAGCAAGGAGCTAAACCAATGCCAATGGTGGAGAGAGTACCTTCCTGTAGCAGGCTACAGAAAAGACTTCCAGGCGCAGACATGGCCGAAGTGAAAGGTCACGTGGTCAGGCTAGATTTCGGGCGGTGCCGTGACACCAATGGGGTCATGAGAGAGGAGTGGGGAACGCGGTAGGCTGAAGGAGGAATAGGACTCAAGAAAAGCGGTGTGGGGATGTATGGGAGGCCACAGGCAGCATGGGGAAGGGTTTGAAAGAGGAGGAATAGGAATCGAGAAATGCCATGTGGGCTGCGTGTGGGCGGGACCGGGTTTGAAGAGGAAGCAGAATGAACCAGAAGAGAAATATATATAAGAGATATTCAATTCAATAAGAGAACATAACAAGGCAGGATATTGTGCTAAACTTCATGTAATTGTTGCCACTTTGCAAAAACAACATCAAGAATAATAAACCACCTTCTTGCTCTTTTGGCCACTCCTCATAAAGTAACAGTCACTGAAATCAACCATGGCGCTGCTTCCGAAGTCACGTTCACTCTTCCATTGATCTCAATTATCTTCCAGTGTCACATGCTGTGTCTCTCTCAGTGATCCCCTCTTATCTTCTGTGAAGCTCACTTTATCCAATACCCTTGGAATCTCTTTCTGCCTTCTTCAGCCTTCCTGAGCTTGTAAAGTGCAACGCGAATATTCTTGGGGTTTGTGGAATGCAGTGCTCAGCATACCCTTGTGACATGTCACTGTCCCTCACCCATCCTGCTGCACCTATCTTCAGGGTATTATGCTGGCTACTACAATACAGGTTGCACCCATAACCATCTGTGTGTTGATACCATGATATTGCTTGCGATTGACATACCGTATGCGTGCTAATCTACGCTCAGGGCAATGGTTTTTATGTGCATGCCAATTTGCATGAATGCAACTTTGTGGCCAAAAAAGTAATGTAATGAACAGTTTCATTTAATCTTACAGTGCATGCACATACTGTAGATCAGGGATTCCCAACCTGGGGTGCGAGATGGCATTTCAGGGGGTGCAACAAAGAGGAAGGCTGCATCGTGATTCACCAAAAATGAGTTAGGTGCGTTTTCTGGTTTTCTGTGCACCACCCGATCGATGCACCATGCTGTCCTTACTTTGATGGATTGAAGGCCAGAGGTCCACATGACCATCATCTTCTGATTCTTCCATGTGGAGCCTGAAAACTATGAGGACTGATTGAGATCATTTATGTTAGGTAGAATGCCTAGAGGGGGCTGGGTGGTCTCGTGGCCTCGGAACCCCTGCAGATTTTATTTTTTTTCTCCAGCCGTCTGGATTTTTTTTTTTGTTTTTTATGTCCTCCCTTAGTTTTATTCTATGTTAATTAGTGTTCCCTTATTTTATTTTTATATTTTTTCTTTTTTTCTTTCTTCATCCTGTAAAGAACTTTGAGCTGCATCATTTGTATGAAAAATTGCTATAGAAATAAATGTTGTTGTTGTTGTTGTCCAACTTTGTCGGGGTGTAATTGGTGTCTAGCAGTGCACCGTCATTTGTAGGTCATTTCTTAAGTACTGCTCCTGTTCTATAATATGGAAAGAATCAAGCATTGCACACACAAATATCACCTGTGAATGAGGCAGGTGGAGTGTTCATAAAGGCGAATAACTTATTTAGGAGAATGGAAACTGGACCTTGCAATGATGTGCAGAGAAGGGCGAGGTCTGCTATTGATCTCTGTGCAAGTCCTGATCATGAAACATCACCAATTTTAAGGTTTGATTGACATTTTCACCGTCAGACAAGTGGGACTAAATTGGATGCAGCACTGGCTGCTTACACTCAGCCCATCTACCCTGCTGGCAGTCCTGGCAGTAGTGCAGTATTTTTAACTGTGCAGCGCATCTGTTTTTGAATGGCAGTGCAGGTGTTATCAGGGGACAAGGCTGGTTGACTGTGTTTCATTGCTTAGCAGCATGCCGGCACCTGTTGCTTCATGGGAGTCTCCAATCCCCTAGACCCCTTGATTGTTGCTAGTGCATCATTTCCTTGTGGCACTTTGCGCTACACAGGATACCCCAACCCCTGGATTGTCAATTGAGTGTTTAAGCTTCACGGGGGACACATTTACAAGATAACTGAGATTTATAAAGGTAAATTGCTCAATTTATATTTAAATTTTAAGCTTTTTTGAGTTCAGTTTGTTCACCTGCAGTGCTGTATGTGGTTCAAAAATTAGAAATTTGACTTTGTTCAAATGGAGGTGCAAATATAAATCAAACATTTTCTAGGGGTGGTTGGGGTATAGAAAAGGTTGGGAACCACTGGCATAAATAGATCAATCATGTAACATACAACATTTGCTACAAATATTATTCTATCTTTGTCAAATCTGTATTTTTTCACAGGTTCATTGTTGTCCAACACTTCCAAAACATTTGGTTTTTCACAATCCCTGCCTGAACGCCATCTTCTGGTAGGTCCTAGTGAGTGAGGAAAACCCACAAGCTCCCCTAAATCCTGGCAAAGTTTGAAGTAGTTTCCTAATTTAATAAAATTGATAGAATGCTTTTAATCCCACTTAAGAGTAGCACCAAATTCACTCTGAAGTCACTCTGAGATTTTTGAGCCAAACAGGATCATTTTCGTAATTTGGAGGCGCACACGCTGATACAGCGTAATTTGGGATGCTTGATAAATATGGGAACAGGTCACATTTTATGACCAATTCATGTCAATAAATTAGTATTGTTATTTACATTCTGAAACTTTGTGGTGCAGATTATATAGCTCTCTATCCTTACATTTGTTTGGTCCTGGTTGTCATTTTGTGCTTCTTTGCTATGTCAGACTGCCCCAGTTAGTTGACCTGTCAAAGTTCCCGACCATCTTGACAGCGCTGGCAGACTGCCTGGCAGATTAGTAATCCGACAACCAATACCTTAAAAAAGTCACCTTCACTTGAAACACAACGGCCCTCACAGAGAAAGTGCATTATGGCTGCCAGATAGGATGTCACATCTAAAGGGCACTCCTGTAAAGTACAACATGTGAGCCAGTCCTGGATGATTTAATGATCATTAGACTCCAAGGAAGCAAACACAAAACAGCAAACAGTGTCACCCAAGTAAAGGTGTCTCGGTAAATAATAGGCCGTCATTTGGTAGGGTTTTCTGTCCTACTGTTTTATATTGCAGCATACAAATTATAAAAGAAGTGAACAAAGCTATAACTTAGGTTTATTTTCTTTTATGAGTTATTCATTGAAAATATAGTGGATAAATCAGACTATCACCGAGAACAATCTTATTTATTATTTAAAGAGCAATTGCCTTTTCTATATTGACAATATTGTGCCATCTGCTGCTGAAATGAAGAAAGCTGGCTGCCTCATTCCTTAATCACCAACTGTTGCTCTGTGCACCGTGAATAACAGGACCGCTCTTAGACATTCTGTTTGAGGTGTTTTGTAAAGAGTCTCCTCCTTATTCTAATTCCAACTTCATCTCCACACATTATGCTGCTGTCAGCGAAAGAGAATGAACTTGTTCTTTTTAAACAGGAAATTCTGCTGCCTGAATTTATATTCCCAAAGCCCCATGGGCTAATTAGCTTCTTTCCAGCCAATAGACCATCAACTACTCTGTAAAGATTGTTGAGTAATGTTTAAAATAAAAAGGGTTGCAAAAGTAACCTTTATAACATAGCTGCAGCTGTTTTTTTAAGCAATCCAGTAAAAGTGAGATTAAATTTGAGAGTGGAGGAATACTGTATACTGCATCTCCTTATTTTTAATGATTTACAGTTTTATTTAAACTAGTCATTTTCATTGTTTTAAGATTGCCTATTTTAAATCATACAATTCTCTTTCTCTTGATAATTTGTAACTGATCATTAATGTCTATTAATGGCCTGCTGAATTATCGCAACATTTACAATTGCAGATGTCACTGGTGTGATTTTGCTCAGGGCTCCGTCCCTCTCAGTTTTACATCCTCACACACAGAGGCTGCCTGCCATCCTGACGCCTCCAAGTCTGTAAGTAGCATCCAGTCACACTAAAGGAGAAATCCTTCACTACGTCACGGTGGGTCCCAAGTTCAAGTCACACTGTTGCTGTCATGTCAGGTGGCTGAGAGGGACATATAAGCCTGAGCAGAGACAGTGGCACAGTGTTGTGATTCTGGATGTGCCATCATACTTCTGATTATACGCCTTAGCTATCCTGTTATTGTAATATGGTATGCCAACTACAGGGCAGGACAAGAATGCAGAATTTGCAATTACAGAGAAGGCAAAGTGGCCATAGCAGGTGTTGTGAAATAAACACGACAGGATCAGACATTAGCCTGTGCACTGGTTACTGATAAATATATGTGGAGAGCACAAGTGACCAACAGCAAAGATGTGCTGGAATGAAAGTATTTCTCATAAAGTATTAAATAACAAAAAGGCAACGAAAGATGGTTGCAAGGATAAAGGTCTACTGTTAGGGTCCAATTTTTTGTTTGAATTTGTAAAATGCTTCTGACAATAAAAGCCTGTTTAACTAAGATATTCTTTAATATCTGTACCTGGCATATTACCACGGGAATGATGAGATCACAATAATTAATACTTTTTATTAGTTGTTCTCAATAAGAATTTATAAATGAGAAATTTCTCTTTAGATATAAATGTGTGCCAGAGACTTTAAATCTGTTTATCTATTTCGGTACCTTTAATATCAATATTAAGATACAGGTGTGTTAAAAGACTGTACCATTTATCTGTATACTGGTTGGTGCAAACTAATGTGACTCTTGACTCTGTTATGCAAATGAAACTTACTTATTTAAGATCGTTACTTGTTTTATTCTCCAGGCTTGACAAGCTGATCTGATTTGTTTATATAACAGGCAAATTTTAAGCTTTTTGTAATAAAGGACTTGTAGCAGGTGGAGCGATTTGTAACAATGATACTGACTTTTCTTTATTTAAAATACTAACTTCTCTGGCATCTATGTTAACGTTTAAAAGTCTGACTTAATTTAACCTGCATTAATTTGCACAGAATTCATAAGAAATGTAATGTTTTACTTTATGAAGTAGAAGTAGATAGATAGCGATAGATACTTTATTAATCCCAAGGGGAAATTCAAGGGGAAAGTATGTTATAGAAGTATTTTATTAACAAGAATAGTTGTGTCAAATATTTGAAATACTAAAATATGTGTTTCAATTTAAATGTTTAACGTCAAAATATTCTCAATTGTAACAGAAATTTGTCATTTTGTCACAATGTAAAGGAGGTCCATAGAGGGCAAGATCCCTAGTAAAGGATCAAAAATCCAAAATAATATCATGAGGAGACCCTGGAGAGGTGGAGATAAGCTCTAGAGAGGAGAGGAATGAAGGTCAGTAGGAACAAGACAGAATACATGTGTGTGAATGAGAGGAAGGTCAGTGGAATGGTGAGTATGCAGGGAGTAGAGTTGGCAAAGGTGGATGAGTTTAAATACTTACGATCAACAGTACAGTGAAATGGGGATTGTGGAAGAGAGGTGAAGAAGAGAGTGCAGGCAGGGTGGAATGGGTGGAGAAGAGTGTCAGGGGTAATTTGTGACAGAAGGGTATCAGCAAGAGTGAAAGGGAAGGTCTACAGGACGGTAGTGAGACCAGCTATGTTATATATGGGTTGGAGACGGTGGCACTGACCAGAAAGCAGGAGACAGAGCTGGAGGTGGCAGAGTTAAAGATGCTAAGATTGGCACTGGGTGTGACGAGGATGGATAGGATTAGAAATGAGGACATTAGAGGGTCAGCTCAAGTTGGATGGTTTGGAGACAAAGTCAGGGAGGCGAGATTGCGTTGGTTTGGACATGTGCAGAGCAGAGATGATGAGTATATTGGGAGAAGGATGCTAAGGATAGAGCTGCCAGGGAAGAGAAAAAGAGGAAGGTCTAAGAGAAGGTTTATGGATGTGGTGAGAGATGACATGTAGGTTATGGGTGTAACAGACCAAAATGTAGATGACAGGAAGATATGGAAAAAGATGATCTGCTGTAGCAACCCCTAATGGGAGTAGCCGAAAGAAGAAGTAGAAGATTTACAGCCACTGACATCAAAATAGTCTTAACTTTCTGGGAGAGGCTCTTACAAGGCTAAGACCACCATTAACGAATCAAACACCTAAAATATGATCATATTTGTGGCCAGCAACCTCAAAAGAGAATTAAATGACACTCCATGTGCCTATATCGCCTATCCCCATTTTTTTGGAAGTTTTGTGAAAAAGGAGCGACTTTGACCCTTTGTATCCCATTAGGGGCTTAACCTGTAGGGTCAGTTGATGTGGCATGCTCAACTTCAAGTCCTTCTGTTCATTTTTGCTGAAGACAACAATTGGTTAATTCTTTACTTTAAGGGTATAATTTTCTGCACAAAATACTGGTCCAAAATGGCCTAATAATGAAGGTTTCTCTGGTCTAGAGGGCCAAAAATAGGGGGCAAACCCAAAAAAGCTTGACAACTTGCATAACTAGAGAAGTTAAGTTGAACGGTATATTATAGGTGGGGTTTTCTCGTACTGGTGAGTCAGGAGTAACCAGACAAAAAAAAAAAAAACTGAAGTGATTTCATAGTGGTCATAAGTAATTTTTATGAACACAATACAAGTAAATAAAATACAAAAGTAAAAACAGCCATTTCATAAGAATGCAGTAAGTCTAGTAAACAAGGTACAGACTGACCTTGCAGAAAAAGAGAAAAAAAGGACTCTAAAAGTTAAAATGATATCACAATCCATCTTGTCATGACATAACTGTAGGCCTTTTTATTTGCATTTACTTCTAAACTAATCTTAACCCTATATAAAACATAAAATTACATATTACTCTACAGGTTTACAAATTATTTTATGCCACATAGGTTTGGAGGGGCAGTTCAAAAGTCGGGGTGAGCAACAAGGTAGTGCCATGTGCCATACTTTTACAACCCCAATTCCAAAGCTGTATAAAATGTAAATAAAACCAGAATGCAGTGATTTTCAAATCTCATTAACCCATTGTAACCTGCCAGCCATCCGCCCCTGTGATAGAAGGATGGGGGAAGGCAGCTTTTTCTGGACACTGCCTCCCCCAAAATGCTAGATGGTAGCTTCCCTTTAGTGAAGCGGTGCCTCGGATTCCCGCAGAGCATCCTGGGACTTGGAGTCCATTTCTCAGCCCTGTTGGATGCCATGGGTGCCACCAGGGGGAGCTGTGAAAGGACCTGGGGTGTCATGCTTCCCTTGCAGCCTGGAAGTGCTTGGAAGTCATGAGGACGGAAGCTCCACAGTACTTCCGGGCTGATTAAAGAGTTGGGAGTTCTGCATCTGACCCGGAAGTGCTGGCAAGTCACAGGGACGGAAAAATGGAAGCACTTCCAGGTCAAGGACTATATAAAGGACTGAAGGGAACCCAGCAAGGGAGCCTGAGTCTGGAAGAGGTGGACAACGCTTGCTGGGAGGTGTGGAGGAGAAAACTATTAGTGCTTTATTGTTGTGGTTATTGTGGCTGTGGTGCTTTGGGGGCGCTATACAAAGAAGAGAGAAGAGAATTAAAGACCTTCTTAGTGCTTTTAACCTGTGTCCTGTCTGTCTGTTGAAAAAAAGGTGGGCAACAGTGCCACCTAGTGTCCATTCATTTACACCATATTTTATTCATAATAGAACATAAAAAACATATCAAATGTTGAAAATGAGACATTTTACTGTTTCTTGAAAAACATGTAGCTCATTTTGAATTTGTCTTAAAAAGGTTGGGAAGGAGACAACAAAAGGCTGGAAAAGCAAGTGATACTAAAAGAAACAGCTGGAAGAACATTTGCAACTAATTAGGTTAACTGGCAACAGGTCAGGAACATGACTGGGTATAAAAATAGCAGGCAGAGGTTCACCAATCTGCAAAAAACTGCGTCTACACACTGTGGAACAATTTCAGAATAATGTTCTTCAATATAAAATTGCGAAGACATTGAATATCTCATCATCTGCAGTATATAATATCATCATAAGATTCAGAGAATCTGGAGAAATCTCTGTGCGCAAGGGACAAGGGCAAAAATCAGTATTGCATGTCTGTGATCTTCGGGCCCTCAGGCAGCACTGCATTAAAAACAGGCCTGATTCTGTCATGGAGATCACCGCATGGGCTCAGAAACACTTCCAGAAATCACTGTCTGTGAACACAGATCACCGTGCCATCCACAAATACTCACTACATCATGCAAAGAAGAAGCCACATGTGAACATGATATAGAAACGCAGCTGTCTTCTCTGGGCCAAAGCGTTTTTAAAATGGATTGAGGCAAAGTGGAAAACTGTTCTGTAGTCAGCAGAATCAAATTTTGAAATTCTTTTTGGAAAACATGAACGAAGCATCCTCCGGACTAAAAAGGAAAGAGGGACCATCCAGGTTGTCAGCAACACTCAGTTCAAAAGCCTGCAGCTCTGATGGAATGGGGGTGCATTAGTGCCTATAGAATTGGAATCTGGAAAGGCGCCATCAATACTGAAAGGTATATGCAGGTTTTAGAGTAACAAATGCACCCATCCAGATGACATGTTTTTCAGGGAAGGCCTTGCACACTTCAGCAAGACAACACTACGACGCATACTGCATCTATTAGAACAGCATGGCTTCGTAGTAGAAGAATCTAAGCGCTGAACTGGCCTGCCTGCACTCCAGACATTTCACCAACTGAAAATATATGGCACATCATGAAATGGAAAATATGACAAAGATGACCCAGGACTGTTGCGCAATTAGAATCCTATATCAGACAAGAATGGGGCAACACTCCTCTCCAAAAAGTCCAGCAACTGGTCTCCTTAGTTCCTAGAAGTTTACAGACTGATGTTAAAAGAAAAGGGGATACTACACTGTAGTTAGTAAATATGGCCCTGTACCGACTTTGATATGTGCTGCTGCCATCAAATTCAAAATGACCTTACTCTTTTCTTAAAATGGTACATTTTCTCAGTTGGAACATTTGATACGTTTTCTAGGTCCTATTGTGAATAAAATATGGGTTTATGTGATTTGAAAACTTGTTTGGAATTGGGGTTGTAGTTTTATTATATACTGTACAATATAAGATAAAAATATAATAACTGAGCACTGGGATTAGGAGGTGGGGAGTTGTGTTGTGAGACCACGGAGCAGGAGTGCTCAGCACTGACCCTAGAGAGCTGCAATAACTGCAAGTTTTCATTTCAGCTAAATTCTTAATTAGGAACCAGTTATTCTGGTTTATGAAATGTGCCATTTAATTTCATATTCTGCTGTTTTGCCTGTTGCCATTCTGTTTATCAGACATTCTACCCAATGTATATTTTAATTTTCTGAAGAACATGAATACCATAGATGATTAGGAACCCCTCAACTTTCAGTTTGTTTCTTTCTGTTTATTCAGTGTTTTATTATTAATTAATAATTGCACAAATGAACATGTTACATATTTAGCTGTATTGGCAAGCTCGAGGTTATTGACTTTTAAAGTAATTAAAACAAACTAGCCGAAGCCCGCCGTAGCATACGGCGGTGTCAGAATAAGAACAGAAAACAGTGAGAAAGGAATTCAGTATAACAAAGGCTTAGGAAACAACCGTCGCAGTATAACGAAAATAGCAAGGAGCGAAACCAATGGCAATGGTCGAGAGAGTACCTTCCTGTAGCAGGCTACGGAAAACATAGACATATTTAGATAGACGCCGCATTCACTGTGTTGCCCAGTCGACACGATAAGTCAGCGCGTCCGCCCTATTGCGAGTGGTAAAAGTGCCATTTAAACTAATACAGGTAGACGTGGAAACCGGGTTTTCTGATGAAAAAACAATAACGTTTTAAACAGTATCGTTTACATACAACAGATTTTGGCGAATCGTTTACATGCAATTATTTATATCCATTTATACACTAAATGCGTGTGTATCCCATAGTCTTAGAGTTGGTGGGCGTGGCTCTGTGAGTTGCTGATTGTGGCTCTCTGTCTTGCGTGCGATGTAAAGTCAACGTGGCTCAGAGGTGCATGTGGACTTCTGCACAGACGAAAGCGACTGAGGCTGTGTTTGGTGAGTTGTTGCGTGCCTCGACAGCGCCGCTGGACTCGGGAGGACGGTTACAGTTGGCGTGCGTGGCTCTGTCGTGCGTATCCCATGACGCGGTAGGAGGGTTAGAGTTGGTGAGCGGGGCTGTGTCGAGCGTATCCCATGGTCTTAGAGTTGGCGGGCGGGGCTCTGTCTTGCTTGCGCTCACTGTCTTGCGTGCCCTCAGTGTCTTGCGTGCCCTTAATGAATTATACGTCGTATATATAGATTATTAAAGAGCATACAGTTCCTGACAACAAAGTGAATTAAAATTAAAAAAAAGATATAGGACTAAGTGATTAATGTCTCTTAAATGTTACAGCAGCACTGTTTTTTTTTAATATTATTATTGTGAAAGATGAAACAGAAATTTACAGCAAGCTACCATATACTTTATAAAAGCCAAGTTCAAAAAAGATTAACATTGAGTTAAGAAACTGGTTAGAATGAAAACCTTTAGCCGCTATGACTCTCTAGGACCAGAACTTGAACACCTTTGATTAAGAAGGTCCACAAAGAATCATTTTACATGTGAGATAGCTTTCGGCTGACAACTTAAAAATGCACTTTATGTTTAAGAACAGTTGCAAAGAACTTCTTTTTACATCACCGATGACAAGCTGATCAAAAACTGACTTCTGTGCTTTCTGTAATGTTCCTTTGATCAGAGAATTCTTGACGCCTTAGGGTGAGAACACAATTTTAAATATTTGAAAAGAACAGTTCACTGATGACTGTCTCAGAGATCTAAAAATACCACAAAACTATGAAATCAGTCTACAAAGTTAATCAAAACTGAGAACTGGTAAGCATTCAACCTGAGAATACACAAAATGATCTTTTATGGTTGACAAATGCACAGATAGATAGATCGGTAAAAATGACAAAGAAGTGTGGGTTGAGGAGCCAACCAGTACCCAAATTAATTGGAGGGACAGTTTAAAAGGTCAGCGGATATTTAGCTGGCAGTTCATTTTTGCTGTTCAGATTTTACTGGTGGTTTGATGGTCTTGCACATCCACTGTTTAACCTCATAGAAAGGAATTTGACTATTACAGGCCAATGATTATGTTCTCTTGGGACAAAAACAATTTGAATATACGGAGGTTTAAAAAAATAAAAGGCGAACATCCAAAAAAGAAACAGGAACTGACTTGTTTACTTTGTTTAACAATATCTGCATTTCTATATACACTGAAAAAAGTATAACCTCCATTCAACTTAAAATAATTAAGGTAATGATTCACACTTAATATTTTCAATCCATAAATATTTGGACAGAGACAACTTTTTTCTAATTTTGGTTCTGTACATTACCACAATGAATCTGAAATGAAACAACTCAGATGCAGTTGAAGTGCAGACTTTCAGCTTTAATTCAGTGGGTTGAACAAAAAGATTGCATAAAAATGTGAGGAAACTAAAGCATTTTTTAACACATCCCTTCATTTCAGGGGCTCAAAAGTAATTGGACATTTGACTCAAAGGCTATTTCATGGGCAGGTGTGGGCAAGCCCATCATTTTGTCATTATCAGTTAAGCAGATAAATGGCCTGGAGTTGATTTGAGGTGTGGTGTTTGCATGTGGAAGATTTTGCTGTGAACAGACAACATGCGGTCAAAGGAGCTCTCCATGCAGGTGAAAGAAGCCATCCTTAAGCTGCAAAAACAGAAAAAACCCTACAAAGAATTGCTACAATATTATGAGTGGCAAAATCTACAGTTTAGTACAACCTGAGAAAGAAAGCAAGCACTCAGCAACACAAAAAGACCTGGACGTCCACGGAAGACAACAGTGGTGGATGATCACAGAATCATTTCCATGGTGAAGAGAAACCCCTTCACAACAGCCAACCAAGTGAACAACACTCTCCAGGGGGTAAGCGTATTGATATCCAAGTCTACCATAAAGAGAAGACTGCATGAAAGTAAATACAGAGGGTGCACTGCAAGGTGCAAGCCACTCATAAGCCTCAAGAATAGAAAGGCTAGATTGGACTTTGCTAAAGAACATCTAAAAAAGCCAGCACAGTTCTGGAAAAACATTCTTTGGACAGATGAAACCAAGATCAACCTCTACCAGAATGATGGCAAGAAACAACTATGGAGAAGGCGTGGAACAGCTCATTATCCGAAGCATACCACATCATCTGCAAAACAAGGTGGAGGCAGTGTGATGGCTTGGGCGTGCATGACTGCTAGTGGCACTGGGACACTAGTGTTTATTGATGATGTGACACAGGACAGAAGCAGCCAAATGAATTCTGATGCGTTCAGAGACATTCTGTCTGCTCAAATCCAGCTAAATGCAGTCAGATTGATTGGGCGGAGTTTATTAAAGCAAAAAAGTGGAAAATTCTTGAATGGCCAAGTCAGTCACCTGATCTTAACCCAACTGAGCATGCATTTCACTTGTTGAAGGCTAAACTTCGGACACAAAGGCCCACAAACAAACAGCAACTGAAAGCCGCTGCAGTAAAGGCCTGGCAGAGCATTAAAAAGTAGGAAACCAGCATCCGGTGATGTCCATGAGTTCAAGACTTCAGGCTGTCATTGCCAGTAAAGGGTTTTCAACCAAGTATTAGAAATGAACATTTTATTTCCAGTTATTTAATTTGTCCAATTACTTTTGAGCCCCTGAAATAAAGGGATTGTGTTAAAAAAATGCTTTAGTTGCCCCACATTTTTATGCAATCTTTTTGTTCACCCCACTGAATTAAAGCTGAAAGTCTGCACTTCAACTGCATCTGAGTTGTTTCATTTAAAATTCATTGTGGTAATGTACAGAACCGAAATTAGAAAAAAGTTGTCTCTGTCTAAATATTTATGGACCTAACTGTAATTCTTTTTATCTTATTGAACCCACAATTTTTATGTTGAGGCAAATCATTTAGAGTGATTGGGTGCAATTCACTTGTTTTATACTGAAGTAAATCTATTTTTTAAGTTGTTATAATTTAAAATGGTTTATTGGTCGTAACCTGTTTTTATGCTATTAGAAATATTATGAACATAACACGTTCCAATGCTGTACTTTTTACATTTATTTAAAAATCTAGTGCAAATACACAAGCATTTTGCAGTGTAAATCTTAAATATACAACAAAAATTATTAGACATTTCTACAGCTTTCTTGGAAGTAGGCTTTATTATGAGTTCTTATACTTAAAATTAACAGTTGAGAAACAGGGTTACTTACCAGAAATCCTCCGTTGTAAAAGTTTGTTGCTGAAAATGACCAGACCTGTATAGCCACGTCCACTCCACTCAGGAAAGTGTTCTTCTTTTTTGGCAGTTGGAAAGTCAGCACGCTGGAAAGTTCGACTGGAAGAATAAACAAAGAGCCCCTCCCACACAGCACAAGACTGAAATAGGATTTTTATGTTTATTCCCTCCACCATAACTTACTTTGGTACAAATACATTTTTTTACTTTGATTGAGATCTGAAACCAAATATTTCAAGCTACAACACTAAATGACTAATCTTAAGTTGCTTGAAAGAGAAAATTTACGTTGAATGAACAACATCAATGTTATACTTTTTTCAGTGTATGTATGTTATGTTTTTTTAGAAATGTATCATTTGTGTTATAGCCATAAACATGTTACAAATTACCATGGAAATAAATGTTTTAATTTTGATTGCTTTTAATTAAATCGTGGCGGTGTATTGTGCTTACTACCTCCCTGAAGAACTCTGGGCTTACTCACTATGGATTAGAACTTCCCTGCAGGCGTTTCACAACATTGTGGCTCCTCTACACTCCTGTAAGCACTCACAGAGATAGAACTCTCAGACTCTTATGTGTGCAGAGCCGGACTGACGTTTACAATCAGTGGGGGCTTTCCTGGTGGCCTGCTGCCTGGCCTGGCCTGGCATTCAGAGCAAACAGTGAAATAAACTAATGGTGAAATTATATAATATTATTATACTGGAAAACGAGCAGGTGTTATTGCTCTGTGGTGGGTACAAATCATTTCGGTTTAACATTGGAGGGTTTCTTTTCCTGTTTCTGGTTGGATGGTTTCTTGTTTTTGCTCAAGTCAAGTTTTGACATCATGTGCGTCTCGTGCTCTGACAGTTAAACAGGAGCATTTAGGATGAGTGGTGCGTATATCTGGTGGTTTTGTGATTAAAGTTATATATGAAGATTGTTTAAAAGTTTATAATATACTTTGAATTATATTTTGATGTTGTATGGGTTTTGGTATTTGTTACTGTGTGTTTATTTTGTTTTATTTTTGTTTCAAATTTTAATGAAGTGTAGCGTATGGTCACATTTTTAACATTTTTTTCCTTTTTGACTGAATAGGCTACACAAAATGTTTCATAGTTTTTTGTTTACTAAGTGCATTCTTTAAAAAATGCTTGACAGAATTCTGTGGTGCTGAGACATTTTTTGAGTCGTTTCCATCCAGACACTGACAGCGGCTCAGCTGTGTAGATACCAGACTCACAGTTGAAATTGCAAACATAATCTATGCACTGTGGATTCCACTGACAACTACTTTTTGTGGTTCCGTGCTTTTTGCAGATTTGTTTTGATATAAATATTATAGAACTACAGCTGGCATTATTAGTCCTGAACCTTGACCTCCTTGCCTTAAAAACCCTCCTGATACGGTGATATAGGCAGAGAAAACATCGCTGCCACTGCTGGGTTCACCCTCTGACTGCACAGCGTGTGAAGAAAGGAAGCTTTTGTGTCATCTATGAAGAAGTTCTTCAAATACTGTTGGACGTCAGTTTCGAGTTGTGATTGCCTGATGCAGCCAGTACACCATATTACACACCGGTCAACCAATATGTGAGTCAGTGTTAGCCCTGAAGAAAGGCTACTTGTCACCTCCATAGTAGTTAAAGTTGCGTCATTAGCACCAACCTGCAAACTGTTTCAAATTCTCCATTATTATCATTATTATTTTGTTGATAATGAATGTAGATTTGTGTACGTTTGTGTAGATGTATCTCTTTATATATCTTTATCTATATATATATATATATATAATACACATTGTATACACACCTGTCCAGGATGCCTGCTGGATGGAAGGACCGTGGGAGAGAGTATCCAGAATGGCACTACCTTCTCGGAACACTAGACGACAACCCTCCTGGGCAGCTGTGGCACCATGGATTCCCGCAGGGCACACTGGGAGCTGGAGTTTGGTACAGCCCTGTTGGGTTCCATGGGGGCTGCCGGGGGGATAGCTGCAGAGCCCTACATTGAACTTCCATCACACCTGAGAGTGATTCCAGGTAGCACTAATGAGCCACCTGGAGCACTCCCAGAAACTGCATAAAAGGAGCCGCCTCACTCCATTCACGGAGCCAGAGTCGGGAGGAGGAAGACAAAGCTTGCCAGAGAGGGAGTGGAGGCAGAAGGACTGAGAATGGTCAAAGGGAGAAGGAAAGGACTGTGTCTTGTATACTTTGGTGCTGTACTGTGCTGTTCTCTGGGGAACGAGGAAAAAGCTCTTCCTCAGCTCTGAATAAAAGCGTGTTGTGTGCTCTACTTGTGTCTTTGTCAGATTTGGGTGGCTGGGGTATCACAATATATATATATTCCCTATTTCTGTTATTTTTTTTTTCCTAAGGTTTTTGGCAACTGGGGAATCCTTTTCTTCTTTACATTTCCAGTACCTACTGGGAAAGTCCACCATTCAGAAAATCATTCATGAAACATGTTGTGTGCTGTGGGAATGTCTCCAGCCTCTTGTCATGCCAGAGCCAATAGAACAGCTATGGGCTGACATTGCTGAAGGATTCTGCCAGAGATCCCAGTTCCCTAATCGTCTTGGAGCCCTGGATATCCGGTTGTCCATAACATTAATTGGACGACATGTAAATGCAATAAATATGCATTCTTCACCCTCATCTGGATTTTGGCAGGAATTCACACCAAGAAAAAACTGCATGTGACATTTTCTTGATGCCATCCGAAACACGCATCCAACCGAACACAAGTGATAAAAGCCCAAGTGAACAATCTGATTCATTGCGAAAAACAGTCGGTGTCCAATCCGCGCTCACCTGTCGCTACAGATGTCAGAAAAATACTCGGCTCAGACATGAGTATGGACAGGACCTAAAAGCATCCTCCTTTGCCTTTTTATCAGTTTTGAAAAATTGTGAATATATATTTTTTGATTTGCTCAAAAGCACTAGTTTAATTCTTCACATAAAGCATCTGAAGGAATCTGTTTGGAATTCTAGCTGTTCATTGTAAACTGAAGTGCACTGGCGAGTGAGCCATAATTAGATAACAGTGATACTAAAAGGGGCTGCATTGTCTACACTTCAGCGGCATGCACACTGCTTTAAGGATCCCCTCTTCTCCTCTTTTCTTACAGGTTTATTGGCAACTAGAGATCAGTCCAATATGAATGAGGCTTGTGTAATTGCACCTTGTGATGGGCTTCCTACAAGCCTCAACTCAGTAAGCAGGCTTTGAAAACTGATGAATGACATTAAGTATATTAACAATGTAAATATCTGATTTCCTGATTTAAGTACTTTTCAAAAATCAAATGCATTCTAGTAGAATATCCCAATATTTGTAAATCTGAGACTAGGATTTTGATCCTCTTAAAGAAACAGGAATATTCTATTCTAGCATTCACAACAGCACATTCTGCACAACTTTGTTTTGACAATAACATCAAAGTCCATGAACCATAGGGATGTGCATCGTTCAATTAAAACAACATGACTACAGTGAACACTCCATGTTATCATGTCAGGCTTAGTTTTGTTCCTGACAAAGCAGTACATTCAACATGTCCCAAATAAGATATACATTTTAGTGGATTTAAAAAGTTATTTTGTTTATTCCACTTTCATTTTGAGTGTTCTTTTATTTTCACACTGTTAGGAATGAGTTCCTTTTTTGGAGTTTTTATACACTTTTAGACACTTGTTTTTATTTTGTTTTTTTAATCACTGAAATTGATTAATTTGTGGTGATTTTCCTTTCTTTTGATGGTTAAATATTTATGGGTGTTTTTTTGCTGCAAGTTTGCCACCATTTTGGAGCTCCTGTCGTTATGGCAAAGGCTCACATTTTTAGGTGTGTAGTACAATGCGTTGGGTTAAAAGGTCCCTCTGCAATTAGGTTTCTCATCCAAATTGCGGATTGAAAACCTTTTTCTAATTACTCTTTCAAACTCTTTTTGCTAAACAAAATTTTGGTTATTGACTTACTCTTGTGAGCGGCATGGTGGCACAATGGGTAGCGCTGATGCCTTGCAGTAAGGAGACCTGGGTTCGCTTCCTGGGTCCTCCCTGCGTGGTGTTTGCATGTTCTCCCCATGTCTGCATGGGTTTCCTCCCACAGTCCAAAGACATGCAGGTTAGGTGCATTGGCAATCCTAAATTATGCTTGCTGTGTGTGTGTGTGTGTGTGTGTCATGCAGTCGGCTGGCGCCCTGCCCGAGGTTTGTTCCTTTCTCGTGCCCTGTGTTGGCTGGGATTGGCTCCAGCAGACCCCCATGACCCTGTGTTAGGATATAGCGGGTTGGATGATGACTGACTTGCTCTTGTTTTGCTCTTGTTTGACTTTTGTCTCTCATTTTTGCTTTAACACTTGTAGCATTTGATCACCAAATATTGGCCATTTTCTGCTTTCATTTGTTTTCTGGGCTTACTCTCACACCTAGATTTGTTGCAAACATTATACTAAGTACTTTCTGTTTTACTGCTTAGTGCATACCTGTAATATAAATTCAAGTTCACTGATGCAGAGACCACGCTCACTCTGTTTACCTTCCATTCCTAGGTTGTGAAGGTTGTTCTGACTAAAATTTCACACTTATAATCAGGCCCTAAAGTAAACGTTATTCATTCATTCATTTAGGATCTGAATCAGAATTCACTTTATTGGTCAGGTACACTAATGTACAGTATATACACACACTAATGTGTACTAGGAATTTGTCTTGATAGTATTTGTGCAACATACAAGGACAACACAGAATACAAAAGATAAATATAATAAGATAAAATGATAAAATATGATGCAGCATACAAGGGCAATACAAAATCAAAATAAAGAGTTAGTAGGATTAAAATGTCCAGGCAATTTAGTGTGCAGGTTGTCGTGGATGCCAGGGGCGATGGCCCGGCCGGGATGCCTTGGAAGACCGGAAGTGGGCATGCGCCCATCTGGGACCACGTGGGGGCTGCCTTCCTGGTTGCTTTGGGGCCCACGGGTACAGGGCATGGAAGCCCCACCCTGTAGGGGCCCGTGGTCACCGCCAGGAGGCGCCCCAGTGCCTTGGGGACCTGTTGCCCCAGCACTTCTGCCACACCAGGAAGTGCTGGGGTGAAGACTTTGGGAGACACCCGGGGAGCTGCCGGGAGGACAGCCGGCACTTCCGCCACGCTGGGGCGTGGCCAAGGGAGGAATGCCGGGAACACCTGGTGCTCATCCGGGAACCATATAAAAGGGGCCGTCTCCATTCATTCAGGGCTGGAGTCGGGAGGCGGAAGGACAAAGCACAGGAGAGGTGTGTAGGCAGCCCGAAGAGAGGCATTTGTGAGGCCAGGACTGAGTATTTTGGGGTGTTGTGCACGGACTGGGTCTGAGTGACCATTGCTGGGGTCTGTGTGACCCGTATTTCTATTGTAAATATTGAAAATAAACGTGTGGTGGTTGAGTAACAACATGTCCGCCTGTCTGTGTCCGGGCCAGGTTCACAAGGTATACATAAATACTGAGTAGAAGCTTTGACCCAATTAGTAAGAATAACTGCATGTGAAAAAAATTGGTTAGGTGACATGTTGTTTTAACTTTTACTCCTCAAGGACGTTTGTCGGAGGGAACAGAAGATGCCCTGGGTGAGTCGGATTAGCAATGATCTTTGCAGCCCCCCTCCTTACCCTGGACTCATATAGGACTTCAGAGTGCAGTAAGTTACAGCCTATGATCCATTTGCAGGTCCTGATGATGAGCTGCAGATTGGCCTTCGCTTGAACAGATGCAGCACCAAACCAGACAGTTATAGATGAGGTCAGAATGGACTCGATGAAGGCTGTGTAGAAATGGGCTAATATTGCTTGAGTGAGATTGAATTTCCTCAGCTGATGCAAAAAGAACATTCTCTGATGGGCTTTCTTAATAATGCAAGTGATGTCATTGTCCCACTTACGGTTTTGTGACAGCACAGTGCCCAGAAACTTAAATCTTATAATCCCAATGGCTGAGCCATTCATAGCAAGTGATAGGTGAGCATGTGACTGTTTCCTGAAATCTGTGATCACCTCCAGAGTTTTTTTTTTTAATGTTAAGGTCCAGATTATTGC
The DNA here is from genome assembly GCA_026402145.1 of Polypterus bichir lapradei. Taxonomy (NCBI): domain Eukaryota; kingdom Metazoa; phylum Chordata; class Cladistia; order Polypteriformes; family Polypteridae; genus Polypterus; species Polypterus bichir. The sequence goes on from JANRMT010062841.1 coordinate 39,619,126, forward strand.
GGCTGCATCACAATGTCAGATTTTCCATCTCTTGTCTGTATATGGTGTCACAGGTGGCTGGAGGGGCAACCTGGCCAGGATGCCCTGGAGGATCGGAGGAGGGCTTATGTCTCCCCCAGACCACGTGGGGGCGACCACCCTGGTGGCTATGGGACCACGAAGCTCAGTCCTGTAGGGGCCCGTGGTCACTGCCAGGGGGCGCCCCAATGACTATGGAGCCCTGAACCTCAGCACTTCCACCACACCCGGAAGTGCTGGGGGGAAGAGGATCAGGGACGCCCGGAGTGCTTCCAGGTGCACAGCCGGCACTTCCGCCACACTGGGGAGTGCCGGCAGAAAATTGTCGGGAGGCACCTGGAGCACATCCTGGTGATTATAAAAGGGACCGCTTCCCTCCATTCGATGGCTGGAGTCGGGCAGTCGAAAGACAAGGTCTTGGAGGAGGCAAGGAGGCGGCTTGAAGTGAAAGAGGCATAGTGTGAGAAAGGCCTGGACTTTTGGGGGCTTTGGGGTTGTGTGGCACTTGTAACTATTAAGACTTGTAAATAAACATGTGGTGGTGCTTAATACGATGTCTGTCAGTCTGTGTCCAGGGCTTGTTCCACAGTGGACTCATCATTATCTGAAATGAGGCCTATTAGTGTTATATCATCTGCAAATTTAAGACGTTTGACAGAGGAATCACCAGAGGTACAGTCATTTTGTATAAAGTGAGAAGAGTAGTCGGGAAGGACACAACCCTGCGGTACACAAGTATTACGGGTTAATGGGCCAGACATGTACAATTTGTGCCCAACCACACATACGGTTTCCTACCTGTAAGAAAGTCTGTGATCCAGTGGCAGATTGAACTGGGCAAGTTGAACTGGTTGAGTTTCTTATCTAGGATCCCCAGGATGACTGTGTTGAAAGCAGAGCTGAAGTCCACAAACAAGATCCTCACATATAATTGAAGCAGTGCTATGTGATTTAAGAACTTAAGAACTCTTGGCAGACCCTGCTATGGCCCTGATTGGAGGTCTGATAAGAGCACAGAGTTGCTGGGGACAAAATCGGCCAGCAGGAGATTTGAAAAGGAAACCGGCTAGTCAGTAGGAGAAGCCTGTTGTTTGTATCTGAGTTCACCTGTGGATTATCTTCTTTATCCTGGATCATCGCACCTGTCTTGTGCCTGCCTGTCATGTCAGTTGGACTGTTTATATATTACTTAAAGCAAGCTGTTCCTTGGATCGTCATTTTTCTTCCTTCATTCCACATCATCTGTTGCTGCAGCATTTGGACTGAGTTATGGACTTTGTTGTTAGGTGTTTATTGTGCTTATTGTTGTTGTCATATTGACCTATTTGGAGATTGCTGATCAGTTGCTAGATAGGGATTGTGTTTTTGTTTATTGTTTATTTATATTTTACCTTCCATTTTTTGTTTAATATTTTCAGTTTGATTATCAGTTAAGCCTTTTTTGTTTCTGTCTCTTTGTGTGAATCGGGCCAAAGGCTGGGTGCATTCCTGGGGTCCCCACCAAAAAAGTAAATAAATCACCATCCTTGCAGTAGTGTCAATCTTAGCAACACTACGCCCGTTACATGCCCCTGGCTTATTAAGGTGTTGATAAGTAAAGCTCAGACCTAAATTCACTGCATCATCCACAAACCTATTAGCTCTGTATGCAATCTGAAATGGGTCCAGGAAGTTGTCTATAGCATTCTTGAGGTAATTCAGAATAAGCATTCAAAGGTCTTCATTACCACAGGCGTGAAAGCTACGTGTACTGTATGTAGTCATTTAGGCCTCTGACCTTTGATTTTTTTGCTACTAGAATGATGGTGGAGGTCTTGAAGTAGGCAGGAACAGTGCACAGATCTAAAGATTGGTTGAAAATGTCTGCAAATACTGTAGACACCTGGCCTGCACAGTGTCTGAAAGAGAAAGGGGAAACAAGATGCGGGCCTGCAGCTTTTTTAATGTTTTGCATTTTGAATAAGCTGCAGACATTTTGTACAGTGATGACAGGAGGGGAAGCTAAAAAGAGGGGTGTAGAGTAGTAAAAGTAAGACCGTCAGGTATATGTACATCCCATTGACTTTCAAAGTGACCATAAAACTGATTTAACTGATTAGCCAGAGTGGGATCAGTAGAAATGTTTGATGTTTGTTTCTTGTAGTTATTGACATGTTTAAAGCCTCTCTGTACTGATGTGCCGTCATTTGCAGACAATTGGTCCTGCAGCTTATCTCAGTACTTTCTTTGCACAGCTTTGATACCTACAGTAGCTCCAATGTCTGCAGTTTTAGGGTGTTGTACCGTGTTAGCCATTTTGAAAGTAGTGAAAAGTCAAGCAAAATTACCCCTTTTATTGGCTGACTAAAAAGATTACAATATGCAAGCTTCTGAGGCAACTCAGGCCCCTTCTTCAGGCAAGATGTGTTGTAATGTAAGATGGATTACATCTTGCCTGAAGAAGGGGACTGAGTTGCCTCAGAAGCTTGCATATTGTAATCTTTTTAGTCAGCCAATAAAAGGGGTCATTTTGCTTGACTTCTCACTACATACCTTGCTCCAAGTAATACTTGGCTTTCTTGTACTCCTCATGATTGCCTAATTCATTCATTCATTCGTTCATTCATTAATTCATTCATCCTAACCACTATCTTAATGGTTCCAGAGTCAAGTAGTAAATTAAAGCCAAGGTGAAAATAAGGATATGATATTACTCAGGTATTTTCAAGAGAGAGCGAAACGTAGGACAGGAGTGTTGAACATATTAGTGACAGTAGTAGTATTGTCAAGTGTACAGAGTACAGTAAAATTCTTACTTGCATGCAAGAACATCATGCCCCCACTCTCTGGTGCCATGACAAACAAAATGCATAACTTCTTTTTAATTAATAAAACACAAATCAACTCTTCTCCTTATTTGTTCAGTTATGATCCCATTACCTGAAACTTTGTGATAAAAACCTAAAAAGAACTCCAGTATACTTAATGGAATACACCATTTATGCATGGAAAGTTACACTTCAGGGCATGTGATGCAATCTGCCTGCTTCTCATTTTCAACGTTCGACTGACATCTCAAGTTTTACAAAAGGACCTTGTGTTAGATAAGTGGGCAATCTACTCCTTTTGTTAAAAATTGTCTGAAGCCTGTGAAAATCTTGAAAATAGAACTGCTAGGGTTTCATTTTCCATTGGTTCATTATGACATCCTCATTATTTGGTTTAAGAGAAATCACTGTCTTTATGTATTTGGAACATTTCTTGATTCTAGTTTTGGTTTTAGGGTGGCACACAGATGTGCCCTTCATCACACTGTGTACACAAACGGAATTACATAGCTTGAATTAAATCTCATTGGTTAAGGTCACTACCACAATGTTATTCGACCCTCCGATGAGTATCAACAAAAGGGCAGCTGTTGGCAGTGAAGGAGAAGGGAATGTGAATGGTAATGTTGGGAATTAAGAGCTTTTAATAAGTATTTATGTGATAAAAAAATCAGATCACAGGATAGAGATTTTAAACATCATTTGAGTCAAATCACCAGCTTTGGCAACCAATGTTCGTCTTCCGGGCTTTGAATGTGAATTGTTTGATAAGATTCTATTTATAGATGTCTCTAAAGGAAGGGCGACTACACAAAGTGGTGTTATTCAGTCCATGTCCTGGAGAACGACATTACCCACTGTGCTACCACGAAGAAGAAGAGAAGGACCAGGAGGTGAAATGTACTTTAAAGTCTAGCAGGGTTCATAAACCGGGAAAATCCAAAACAGTCTGTCTTCAAGCCCAAGCACGTATCAAAATCAAAATTGAACGAAAATAAAGATTTAAGTCATAACCAGAAAGCCTTATAAACTAAATGCTCACACCACTACTAAGGTTTTTATCCACAAACCCACATTTTTTGATGTCATGTTGAAATTTCGGATGCCATGTTCTAATCATTTCCTGTCATTGGATTGGAGCATTGCAGTTACAAGAACAAAATGACGCTGCCCATAACAAAGCAAAATGGGGTCACCGGACTGTAGTTAGGATGTAGCAGGTGGATAATGGATGGATGGATGGGTCACAGAAAATTGGAAACTTATTTTAATGTTTTAAAATAAACTCTTAAATGAAAACCTGTTATCAAAATAAGATTCCACTCTGGTTCAAAAGAAAATTGAGGAAAAAGTATGAAATAAAGCTGTAAAAATAAAAATTTACAAAAATGAACAAATAAATCACAACACCCAATAGAGAAGGGGCCCTCAGTTACAGTCCTGGAAAGCCACAGTAGCTGCAGCTTTTTGTTCCAACCAGTGTAATAATTAGATGATGGGCATAGCAAATAATGAAACTTGATATGTTAAAGATTTCATTCTTCTAAGACAAATCTTTATCAAATTATAGATTTTTTATTTTCATATAGCATTATCCATACGATTTGTGGTCCAAACATAATTATACCTCTTGGTCTTTCTGTTGTCCCTCTCATTATTTCTAAACATTGTATTAACACAGATACTTCATGACGCATATCTACAACTTCAAAAGAACCAAGTTAGATGGAGTGCTGGTAGTTCCTTTGTTATTATTAACTGATGGCTGGTTAAGAAAACAAGCAACAATTAAAACCTAAATTCAGCTGTTTAAAATAGTTAGTTGAGGATTCTGAATCGTAACAATCAAGTACATAGTAAATAAACGGGTTCTAATTTGGAAATCACCACCTGAGGCCACAGGTCCGCCATGCTCTCGACCCTCTGCAGTTCGCATACCAGGAGAAGGTGGGAGCGGAGGAAGCAATCATCTATATGCTACACGATCCCTCTCCCACCTGGACAGAGGCAGTGGTGTAGTAAGAATTATGTTTCTGGACTTCTCTAGTGCCTTCAACACCAACGAACCTCTGCTCTTTAGGAACAAGCTGACAGAGATGGGAGTAGATTCATACCTGGTAGCATGGATTGTGAACTATCTTAAAGACAGACCTCAGCATGTGCGTCTCGGGAAGTGCAGGTCTGACATTGTGGTCAGCAACACAGGAGCGCCGCAGGGGACTGTACTTTCTCCGCTCCTGTTCAGCCTATATACATCAGACTTCCAATATGACTCGGAGTCCTGCCACGTGCAAAAGTTCACTGACGACACTGCTATCGTGGGCTGCATCAGGAGTGGACAGGACCACCTCAAACCACCTACAAATGAATACCAGCAAAACTAAGGAGCTGGTGGTGGATTTTAGGAGGCCCAGGTCCCTCCAGGACCCCGTGATCATCGGAGGTGACTGTGTGCAGAGGGTGCAGACCTATAAATACCTGGGAGAGCAGCTGGATGATAAATTGGACTGGACTGCCAATACTGATGCTCTGTGCAAGAGATGACAGAGCCGACTATACTTCCTTAGAAGGTTGGCGTCCTTCAACATCTGAAATAAGATGCTGTAGATGTTCTACCAGACGGTTGTGGCGAGTGCCCTCTTCTATGCGGTGGTGTGCTAGGGAGGCAGCATAAAGAAGAAGGACGCCTCGCGCCTGGACAAACTGGTGAGGAAGGCAGGCTGTATTGTAGACACGGAGCTGGACAGTTTGACATCCGTGGCAGAGCGACAGGCGCTGAGCAGGCTCCTGTCAATCATAGAGAATCCACTGAACAGTATCATCTCCAGACAGAGGAGTAGCTTCAGTGACAGACTGAGGAGATCGGTCCTCCCCCACACTATGCGACTCTTCAATTCCACCCGGGAGGATAAACGTTAATATTATACAAAGTTATTGTCTGTCTGTTATACCTGCCTCACACTCTCCACCTTGCATTTTTTAACTTGCATTGCACTTTTATTGCTCTTTAATTAATATTGTTTTCATCAGTATGTTGCTGCTTGAGTATGTGAATTTCCCTTTGGGGATTAATAAAGTATCTATCTATCTATTTATCTATCTATCTATCTATCTATCTATCTATCTATCTATCTATCTATCTATCTATCTA
>JANRMT010062841.1:39639010-39659330 GCA_026402145.1 Polypterus bichir lapradei
TATCTATCTATCTATCTATCTATCTATCTATCTATCTATCTATCTATCATATACTGTAGAGCCTCTATTTTAGTCATTGTCTATTTGTCTATTTAATTAGGAAGTCTAAACTGGAACTATATGAGCTGCTGCGTCCTTCAGTGAGCTGGGATGCTATCATGATTTGGTTTCTGCCTTACATATGATGCTACAAGAATAAATTCTGGCCCCCGTCATCCTGCCATGAAATAAAACACTTGAAAAATGAATCTTTGTATAACTGAACATCTGCCTAACTGAAATAAACCTTTCATCATCAAGCCTCAGATAGGGGAAACAGTTTTTTAGCCATTCAGAGTTACTAACAGCCTAGAAACATTCATTTGGACTGTTGGAGAAACCATACTGGAGTTACATTTGAGAGTACACGCAGAGTACACACACAAACTATACAAAGAAGTACCTTTGTTGGGAAATGAGGCAAGGACAGCACACTATTCCATTCTGTCCCATTATGCTCCCCAAAACATACTGTAGCTATTTCCATGCTCCAAATTAGCTGATTCCTTTGTATGTCTTCTCTTGGCCTTATTGGTCACAAGGCAGGAATTCCACTCAGCTGGACAATCAGCTCAATGCAGAGAATGGCTACAAACTCACACAGGGCCAGTTCAGAATAACCAGTTGGGCTGAAAATGTATCTTTGTAAAATAATAGCATGTCACACTGAAGGCAAATTACCGTGTTACATACATTACAAAAACCACAAAAGTACATGTTGTGTTTTAACTTGCTGCTTTTCTGTCTATCCATTCCTGTCTTCATTTTCTTTTGATTATGTGTTTCAATCTTGAAAGATATTTTATACAAAATACCAACAACCAGGCAGAAACCTGTGCATGTGTTACCACCAGTGTCATTCTCAGAGTATAATTATCCAGTCTTTAAAAAAAGCTCTTTATTTCTTTTGATAGATTAACACAACAAATATGTGATGCATATGTTATATATACAGGTGTGCACACACACATATAATTTAAATTCTAAAGGAGAAACAATGTTTTCAAATCCATAATTTCATATTAGTGTCACTGTAAAGCACTCCCTATGTTTTTTGTCAGATAATGTGCTGTTTCTTTGGGAAATAACATAATACTCAGAAAAGACTAATGATTAAAGTAAATATAGCATTGTGTTAATTAAAAATATTTTTTCAATTTGTCTTTAATAATAATTACTACAACAGGCAGGAAATTAAAGATATGCACAATACCCCGTTTTTATCAGCTTCAATGCTACATACTTTGACAGTATATGTTGTCTTAGCTGAGAGAAATTGTTAGTAATTTATCCCTATTAAAGATTAATTTTATAAATTCACATTTATTTAAAATAGTACCATGATTTCTACATTTTTATCTTAACAAAAGTTAAACATATAGAACAAGTTGTGACCATCTGGTAACAAACACTTCACACTCGCCTGAAGTTGGCCTCTGACCGTCCCTCAGTTTTCTGAACCCGTTCAATTCACTGGTAATACTAACTACCATCATCTTTCTGTTTCAAGCAGTTTGGATTTTTTGCGTCCCTGATCTCTTTTCTAGCATGCTTCTTCTGCTTTTGAATTACCTAAACCATAAAAAGACTTTTCTTCATGTAGATTATGTTTATTTGATTAGATAATATTATTACACTGGAATCAGTGGTCCAGACTGCACGGTTAGCTGCTGGTACAGCCTACACACCCCTGGCCTCTGTGGTAGAATAAGCAGGTTCAGAAAATGAAAATGTATATATAGATAGATAGATAGATATACACACACACAAGGGTAAGTCAATATGTATCCATACCTTTGTCATTCTTGTTTTGGTTGACTGTACTGCATTCCCTCTCCAAATGGGAATATAGTGTGTCTGTGGTCACTGCAGTAAAGTTTTGAGCTTGATCAATCGCATTCTCTTTTTTTTTATTTTATAGGAATAAACAGGTCCACTCCACTCTCTGTTTGCACCAAAGGTGAAGAGCAAGCAGTAATAGGCTTTTCAGGATTGATCGTGTATCAGGGTCCAAAATTCTCATCAGTTCGTCAGAATCATGATACAGATTTACTCAATGTTGTTGTCGGTAGTGAACATGTATGGGTGTCCCACTCCTTCTTGGTGCTTAATACTTGTCTAGCCATATTTGAACTTCTCAATCGATTCGTAAACAAAACACTCTGCCATGGTAAAACACAGTCTCTATATTGTGTAGAAAGCCTTCTATGGATTTCATCCCCTGGTACAGTTCACTACTTGCTGCTTTTCAGTTGTGCAAACAGAGAGTGGAGTGTCCATGTTTACTCCTAGTAAAAAAAAAAAAAATACTACTGATCATGGCTGAAACTTTACCACTGTGACCAGAGACACACCATGTTTCCACTTGTGTCCAGAGAAGCAGAAAATTATCACAAGACTGCAGATAATTATTGATTCCCTCTTGTCATATATATATATATACACATAGAGGGTGAGTCAAAATTATGTTAACATTTGAATGGCGGAAACAATTTATTCACAATACTTCATATGTGCAAGATGATTTGGGAATGTCTCAACCCAGTTGCCATCATGTTCGACACATGTACCATATGTGGCACATAAACTGTCTACAAATATTGTATATAAGTATATACATAGCAGTACCATTAGTGTTAACATAATTTTGACTTACCCTGTATATGTATACATATTGGGTGCTGTTCAGGAAAAAAATTAAATAAAGTTAAAAATTATCTGAAGTATATGCATTGCTTCCAGTATTAAATTTGTATACATTAACAAGCTTAATTTTTTCTCTTTGAGCAGCTCCTCCATATAATATAAACATATATGTTTAAAACATGGTATGCCTGCTAGAAAGTATTCTTTTTTCATAGAGTTTCTTCAATTCATTCTTGAATTTTACATTCTGTTCATATATTATTGTAGAGAGTCTAGCATTCAAGTGAGCCCTAGTAAAACTACCACCTGCTTCAGCATATGTCATATAAAGTATTGAAAAGTAATGAAAGGGAGGTTTTGTGGCTTATCATTACATATTTAAAGCAGATTTACAAATTAAATAAAATGACTCCTGCGGTGGGCTGGCGCCCTGCCCAGGGTTTGTTTCCTGCCTTGTGTCCTGTGTTGGCTGGGATTGGTTCCAGCAGACCCCCGTGACCCTTTAGTTAGGATATAGCGGGTTGGATAATGGATGGATGGATAAAATGACTCCATCCAGGATGTAACAGTATGCTACAAACTTATTATTCTCTTTTGACAAGTGTATCTTATTGAGGTTGTACAGTGACATAAAGTTAAAATTTTTACAATTACCTCCATTTAATGTGTAATGAAGTGTTGATTTTCTTTGTTATCCATTATTTTATGACTTTAAAAGAAAAATGGGAAATAGAATCTTTTAAAATCCAACCACACTCAAAACATTTACCTTTGACATTCAGGTTCACTAAAGGCTGTCAGCTTGGCTTTCTCTGACAGTCTGAAGAGGAGTTCTGAAGCTACCTTGATGGAGATATCCTCAGTAAACAATGGATTCCGAGCGTGTACGTTGGTCTCATGCAACTGATTTCTGCTTTCATGCTCGACTAAAGTGCTGTAGTGTGTATGAGCACAAATCGGGGGTTCTTCGTGGCTGCTTTCTTCCATTGGCTCAGTTTTTAACACATTCCTCTCTGCACTCACTTTGTTGTCATCTTGTGGGCCCTCCTTGGGCAGTTGGAAGACACCCTTGGCTTCACCATCACCCTGAGGAAGACTGCTGCCGCTGGAGCAAAGGTGATCTGCTGTTGATGATGTGTTTGCCCCTACAACCATACACTGTAGGTCTTGGTTAGAAGACTGAGTCTTCTGAAATGAGAAATTCTGAGATTCATCATTTGCTGCAATTTTATTTTTATTAGCTGCAACAATATTTAATAGAAGACCAGTTAGTCTGTTAGAAGCAACAGGCTCTTGAGCAGTGTAGTATTTAGGGCTAGGAGACACAGAAATGTCCATTTCTTCTGGCTCTTCTTTGACAACAACCTTTATTGGAAGATGATCAGTGGTTCCCTCGCTCACCCCACCATGAAGGTCTATTGAGTCCTGACTCTGCAGCCTGACTACATGATTTTCCAGATGAGAAGCCTCCTCTGGTGTGTCTGTCATTGAGTCTTCCATTAAATCACACTCACTCTGGGAATGTTGATGGCACTGCATATGTCGTTTGAGACTGAATTTCCGAGCAGTGAATGAGCACATCTCACACTGAAAGGTCTCCTCTCTATTTTGGTGCTCATGAAGCTTCATGTGTTTCTTCAGATTGTCTTTCCGGGAACACCGGAAAGGACACAGTGAGCAAAAGTGTCCTTTCAGGCCAGTGTGCCTTCCCATGTGTCGTTTAAATGAACTCTTTGTTTTAATGATCAACCCACACTCAGAGCAATGATACATCTTCCCGTTTTCCTCAATGGAACAGACTTGGCTCATGGATTTGTCTACCACAGAGGCCAAAGACAGCTGAGGATTTGGAGTTTCTGAAAACGTTGTTGGTTCTTGTTTAATTTCAGATGATTGTGCAAGGTTCTGCGGTGATCTCACAAGAGATGTCTCTTCTGTCAGAAGGCTGCTTGGTGAAAGACTTCTTTCAGTAACTTTTTTGGACAGGGTAGCCAAGATTGAGCTAGCAGATAGAGAACTAAATGGAGAATCAAACCCATCAAAGTTGAAAGTCCGGTTACTGTTTTCTTCTGTAACTGGTTCTGCTGACGATGAGGATGAAGATGACAATGTCATCACAATGTTTCTGTCATAAAGAGCTACACTGGCCGCTGTCTTCATTCTCTCAACAGCATTTCTCTGGGGGAAGTCATCATGAACTGGTCCAGTGTTACACTTTTCCAGGCTACCTGTCTTGAAGCTCAGTCTGGTCATATCTCTGCTGTTGTTTGGTGATGCAGTAGCAGATACCATTCCTGTAGCACCTGAAGTTCTTGTGGTGATGTTCAATTCTTGAGCATGATGGGAAGAAGATAATAGAGCCAGGGTGCCACCTCTACTCAGTGCCAAAGCACTTTCTTTGGGTCTTGAGGAGTCAGGCAGCAGGAGCCTCATATTACTGCCTGGTGAACCACTGAAAGCTTGGGTGTTGGATTTCAAAAGGTCGGTGGTGGCTTTATTGAAGCCAAGGTGTTCTGTGGAATATTCATTTGTAGACTCATGACCATCCTGAAAACTGTTCAGCTTTTTGATCTGAAGTGGAGATTTTTCAGATCTGTCCTGGTTGTCCTCATAAGAAGATTCTGATATGCTGTCTGAAACATTATATTCCACAAATGCCTCCTCCTCTGCTTTGAACCTGGAGATTAGAGGACCCTGGCATGTGCTTTGGAGCATTTCCTCATGCTGAGCTGCCTTCTTAATAAAACTTCCTAGAGATGCTTTAGGGCTAATTTCTTTGTCATGTGGCTTGACAGTTCCACTAAGAAAATTGTCCAGAATCAAATGGTTACTCACATTGTGTGGCACACTTGAGTAAGCTCTCCGTAACAGTAGTGTTAAATCCCTTCCCAGATTGCCAAAGCTTTCATCTTGCTTTTTGATGTGGTCGCAATGTTCATCATAATGCCGTCCATATTTCAGGGTTAACACTCGCACCAGTTCATTAAAGTCCTGCGATTTATCACTAGGCAATTGAGTGAGCACTTGCACTGCCTCATCCTTAAGATGTAACGCCAACTGTAAGCCTTTCTCAGAGTAATCCAGTTTAGCCTGTGCTGCCATCACCTCGAATTCTTCTAGGAAAGCCAACCAGTCTGTTTCCCCATTAAAAGTTGGCACCTGTAGATACTCTCTTCTTCTGTCTTTCTCAAACTCAGTGGGTGAACCTGGAACTGAAGATGCTTGGATGGCCAGTGGTGGTGTGTTTTCTCTTTTGATATCCTGCAACAAAGGTTCCAAGGTTCTCTCTGTCATTCTGGCAGTCCCTTGACCCTTGCAATGCGCTGGTGTGGCACTTACAAGGTCAGCAGTTGGCCTCTCGGGTTGGTCATCTGAAGACATGGTTTGTCCACCTTGTTTGATAAGCAACACATCTTCTACCACCTTCAGTCTCTGCTCTAAGCTGTTCATGCTATTGGCCACAGCATCTAACCTGTCACTGATCACAGCGGCTGAGAGCTTACTTACAGTCTGCCTTTGCTCTAATTCTTGCATGTCCTGTTTTAATAATACCTTTTCCACCAATGTATTGATTGTGCTCAAAATCCTCTCCTCAAAGGTGTTCATCTTTTGAGACAGCTCCTTCTGATTACCCTCCAACTTGTTTTCAATTCTTGCTGCAAGTTCCCTTTGACTGTTCAGTAGCCTGCTTCCTAGGGACTCAATCAGACTAGTAATTAAAAACAACTGCCCCCCTGACTCGTTTGCTGAAATTCCTAACTGCCCCCCTAATTCGTTTGCTGAAATTCCTTTGCATGAACTTTGCCCTTCTGTCTCATCGTCATCAATGATGACCACCATGTCTGATTTCTTATGGCTTCTGCTGCCTTGCATGTTGTTACCTACGATCCCAGTGGGGTTACGTTCCAGTTTTAGGCCTGATTGGTCTTAGATATTTTGCACTGTAAAACTAGCAACTCATCACTAATGGAAGCAACAACCCAAACCTGGCAATAACAAACTGGCAATAACCCACGACTGCCTCAAAAATTCTCATTTGAATTACATTTAACATGCAAGAAATGATTCAGTACCTATCACAGTTTTACACAGTTAAACTTAATGGTTAGTGCAAACTACTTAATGATTAATGGTCAACTCACATGACAGGAGGAAAATCCCTCATTCCCACAGATATTCCACTTAAGTCCAACTCTCTGCATATCCAGAGAAAGTACAGTCCATTAACACTAAGGCTACAGCCAAATGCAGCATCTGAACAGCATCTCCCTTTCAGAAAGCTTCTGTTTCTCCACTTCAGGCATTCCTAAAGCTCAGCAAGGAAACGCTGCACGATTATTTAAACATTACCAACAGACTGCCGATTTAAGAGGTGCCACCTTACTTATACACATCTTTCTTTGTGCCCAGCGCCTACATTTCCAAACATGTCCCTAGCTTTGCCAGCCACACCGCGCATTTTCTGCCTCTCTTCATCAGATCAGCTTTCTCTATCTTTTTCAGTTTCTGGGTTCTGTGTCTTTTATGTAAATATCTTTGGCCTCTGAAATTTGAGCTGCACCTCCTGACCTTTTGCTCCATGGACATGTGACCTCCACCTCATGAATATGCTTGCATCACCATAGCAACCAAGCATATGGCCCGCAGCAAGCCAGGCTTCTTGTGCAGTTCCTGAGCCCCAGCGGCATGCTGAAATGTACTTTACCATAAGGCGTCTAGATTAAAATCATATCTGGATCTTTATGAAAATTAAAAATGTGCTGCACACTCACAACATACTGTAAGAGGCAAAGTGTCATATCAACTATGGAAACAGAATACATTTATACGCTTCACAGAAGCTTTCACAGTATGCTTACAACAAAATCAGTTGTCTTTCTTAGGAAACATAAATCAGTAGAAAATAAATAAACAAGGAAAGCGGTGGTAACAAAATCCACTTTCAAACTCGTGGAACATTATAACACATTCATTAAAAAAAAAAGAGAACTTCCATTTTCTAATTATATTATCAGAACCTGACAGCCAGCAGAAGCCACACAGAAGCCAGTCACTGATACAAGTAAAAGGCACCCACCAGACACAGAGACCTGCTCCACACTCCAAAGTCTACTGTTCTGCAGAGTTGATCCCCACCCTGCCAAATCCATGCAGTATGTGCAATTCTTTCTCATCTGAATCTTTCCCTGACTTACCCCAGGTCTTCTAGTATGATGGACACACCTTTGCCTTGCAGATGTAATCACCCATACTGGACTCTTAAATCTGTTACTTTGACCAACAATCTTGACCCTGGCCCCTGGCCCTCCCTTTCACATCTCAAGCAAAACAATCCAGCTGTTTGAATGTGACTGCTCACTTCTCTGTTCTGGTTTTCCCATAACCACCCCCCAACCCACCCCCCAATTCACCCACCCCTCGGATTTGCTGAATGCCTTCCTCCTGTGCTTCTTGCTAAAGGGTAAACAAGTGAGGTCACCTCACAGTGATAACCTTTTGGCCTCCTCACATGTGATCTACACCTGCTGACTGTTTGGCCTGCTGACATGTGATCCCTTCTGCCTGACAACCACTGCCTTCTTCTTAGCAACCAAGAACAGCTTCTGACCAGCAATTACCTAAGAAAGAAGTAAAAATACCACACTGCTACATTTTCACACCAGTAGAGTTACATGTGCAGCCTCATTAGAGTAAATGTGCAAACATGGTGTGTGTAAAAATGCGACAGTTATATAAAAACACACATGAAAACGGGCATAGCAAAGCTTGGGCGTGCTTAGTTAAACTGCACGTTGTAATGAATGTTTAAGTACAAGAAAGCCCACCTAATATCTAAAAATTACAAATTTAAAATGCCAACCATTCCTGCACATTTTCATATTGGGCAATGATTGTAGCTGACACAAAAGTTACTTCATCATAAATCATCAGACCCTCTCATACTTGTCTGGACTTCATTTTTTGTATCTTCATTCTTTTTTTTTTTTGATCCTTAGGATGGACTGGTTATTGTCGCTGGAGATTTCAATCATGCGAATCTCAAGTCAGTGCTCCCTAAATTCCATCAGTTTGTGGACTTTACAACAAGAGGGACGAACACGCTGGATCTTATTTATACGAACATTCCTGCCGCGTACTGGGCAGAGCCCCATCCCCACTTTGGAAACTCAGATCACATCTCTGTCATGTTAATTCCAACATACAGACCGCTCGTCAGATACACCAAACCGGTTCTGAAGCAGGTAAGAACCTGGCCAGCAGAAGCCATCTCTGCCCTTAAGGACTGTTTTGAGTGCACTGACTGGGAGATGTTTAGAGAGGCTGCAACCAACAGTGACTGTATCAACTTGGAGGAGTACACGTCATCAGTGACCAGCTACATCTATAAGTGCATTGATGACGTTACTGTCTCCAAGCACATCACTGCACGCCCCAACCAGAAACCATGGATTACAAAGGAAGTGCATGTGCTACTGAAGATCCGGGACTCTGCCTTCAAGGAAGGTGACAAAATCGCCCTGAGAACAGTGAGGGTCAAACTATCCCACGCCATCAGAGCAGCAAAGCGCACACACGCCCAGTGAATCCAGGGACTTTTTCTATGTGACAAAGACGCACGGAGCATGTGGAAAGGCATCCAGACTATCACTAATTACAGGACAACACCACCCACCTGTGACAGTGACGCCTCCCTTCCAGATGTGCTGAATAACTTTTTTGCATGGTTTGAAGTACAGAACAACGTGTGATGAGGAAGACCACCTCTCCTCCTAGCAACCAACCATTAAATCTGACTGTGGCCGATGTGAGAAATACTCTACGAAGAGTCAACTCACGGAAGGCTGCAGGACCAGACAATATTCCTGGCAGAGTACTAAGTGAATGAGCAGACCAGCTGGCAGACATTTTTACTGACATCTTCAACATCTCCCTGAGCACCACCGTTGTCCCAACCTGCTTCAAAACCACCACCATAGTTCCCATGCCAAAAAAGTCACAAGTATCCAACCTCAATGACTACCGTCCCATTGCACTCACTCCCATTATCATGAAGTGCTTCCAGTGGCTTGTCACGAGGCACATCAAAACACTGCTGCCTCTCTCACTGGACCCCCTGCAGTTTGCTTATCACCGGAACCATTCAACAGATGATGCAATAGCCACCACTCTCCATCTGGCTCTCGCTCATCTGGAAAATAAGGACACATACAATTGAATGCTGTTTATCGACTTCAGCTCCTCATTCAGCACAATCATTCCTCAGCAGCTGACGGAAAAGCTGAGCCTGCTGGGACTGAACACCTCCCTCTGTAACCGGATTCTGGACTTAATAATAATAATAATAATTCATTACATTTATATAGCGCTTTTCTCAGTACTCAGACCTCAGTCAGTAAGGATTTGAAACAACATCTCCAGAACCACCACACTGAGCACTGGAGCCCCTCAAGGCTGTGTGCTCAGTCTATTATTCTTCACACTGCTGACTCATGACTGTGCAGCAATGCACAGCTCTAATCACATCATAAAATTCGCCGAAGAGACTCTACTGTGGTGGGTCTCATCAGCAACAACAATGAGTCAGCATACAGAGAGGAGGTGCAGTAGTTAACGGACTGGTGTAAAGCCAATAACCTGTCTGTGAATATAGACAAAACAATGTGACTTGCATGTGTGAAGTCCACCTACCATCTCCTTTGTAAGACTGTCAGTTCTTTGGCATCACATTAAAACAAAAAAGGTGCTTGTGCAGTTTTTCCTTGTTCGGTCATTATGAGAAGCCAGTTTCCATTCTAACTACGGGTTAGTTGCTGCAATGCTTTGTGTTGTGCAGATAAACGTGAGACTATGTACTCACTAATGTAAATTATACAAGGGTACAATATTCTGTGAATTCATGAAGTATTCAGACCCCTTCACTTTCTTCTTATTTTTCTTATGTTGCAGCCTTGTGCTAAAATCATTTCAATTCACTTTTTCCCTCATCAAGCAACATGCAATACCCCAGAATGGTAAAACAATAACAGATTTTAGGTACTTTGCTCAAATTTCTTAAAAATAAGAAACTGAAATATCACATTGACATACGTATTCAGACCCTATCCTCAGTACTTAGTTGAAGCCCCTTTGGCAGTGATTATGGCCTGGCATCTTCCTGTGATGATGCAGGTTCTGCTCCATGCTCCCATCTTGCTTCTGGGAGCTCTGAAGCCGACACCGTCAGTAATGTCACAGATGAGCTGGACAGTGAGGCACAACAATGAAGCAAAGGGGATGGTGCAAAAGTGCAAAGTGCTTTTATTAAAAACAACAAAATCAAAATGTCCCAAATAAATTGTGCAGCTCTTCAAAGTTAATAAATAAATAATCTAGTAAAAACAAGTGAACAGTGGAGGTTAAAAACACAATAGAAAAAAATACTTTAAAACCCAGAGGTTAAAATAATGGCTGGAAGCCATCCTTTTAAAAACAGATCCTAGTGCCTTTCTACTAGTGACTCCCCTGCTTCTCCCGTCCAGGCTATGCACCAGGGGAGCCACCCTACCTGCAGGTGACCTTCTTTCTGCCTTCTAATGCTGGTCTATTCCCTTTCCGATCCCTGGTTCCGGTAGGCTTCACCAGACCATGACCAGGGCGCTCATGCTGGGGCATTCACTTCCCAAGTCCCGACTCCTGCTGCCTTCTCGGCCTTATGCCATCCTCCTTCCGGCCTCTCCCGCTCCTCACTAACACTCAGTGGGAGCGACCACTACCAACTGCCCCTGGATGTCGGCGAAACACACCACGAGGGCTCACTGTCCAGCTGCCTTTCTCTCTCTACAGATAGCACATTTGCTCGCTCACGCACTGCCTTTCTCCTCCCTTCTTCTTCTTCTTCTGTAACCTCTGTTCGTCTTCTTTCTTTCCCTCTCCCTAGCCGCCTCGTGCTTCTATTATTTATCACAGGGACATGGATCAGGTGTGGCAATTAGCAGCTCCCGGCATCTATTACGGATGCAGATGACTCATCACCTCTGCACTTAAGCGAGGACCGCCTGCATCATGAATTCACCCGGGAACCTGCTCTGGCCACACTACCATGCCCCCTCTCTAAGCCGCGAGTGCGGCGGCTATTTATTTAAAAAGTGGCCTTTTTGACTTGAGCTGTGGACCTGCTACACCACACTTCCTGGGTATGACACAACAAGCTTTGCACACACAGATTTAGTGATTTTACTGCCAGTCTTCTCTGCAGGTTCTCTCAAGCTCTGTTAGGTTGGATGAAGACTATCAGCCATTTTCAGGTCTCTCCAGAGATGTTCGACTGAGCTCCAGGCTATGGCTGGACCACTCAAGGACATTCCCAGAGTTGTCCTTAAGCCTCTCCTGCATTGTCTTTGCTTTATGTTTCATGTCCTGTTGGAATATGGCCAGTCTGAGGTTTAGAGCATTTAAGAGCAGGTTTTCATTAAGGATATCTTTTTACTTTGTTCATCTTTTCCTCAACCATGTCTAGCCTCCCAATCCCTGCCACTGGAAAACAACCCCACAGCATGACACTGCCACCGCCATGTGTCATCATTGGAATGGTATTGCACTGGTGTTGAGCAATGCCTGGTTTTCTCCAGACATGACACTACTCTTGGTTTCAACCCACCAGAGAATTTTGTTTTTCAGTCCCCATGAGTCTTTCATTAAGGAGAGGCTACTGCCTGACCACCGTGTCATAAAACCCAGATCGGTGGAGTGTTGCAGTGATGGTTGTTTTCACGTCTCCACATAAGTTCTCTGGAGGTCTTGGTTACCTCTCTTACCACGGCCCCTCTTCCATGATTGCTCAGTGTGGCCAGGGCACTAATTCTAGGAAGAGTCGTGGTTGTTCCAAACTTCTTTCATTTTAGAGTTATGATGTCAACCGTTCTCTTGGGAACTATCAATGCCATAAGAATTTTTTGTAGCCTTCCCTAGATCTGAACATAACAAAGTTTGAAAAGAGTGAAGGTCTCTGAATACGTCCTGAATCCATTGTATATATAAAACACACGTTAAAGGGGGTCTTTGAGAAACCTAATGGTAATTGCAGGCCGTATGGAATGTGTTTTAAATACTGTATTGATGAAGCAGGAATCTTTCAAGAAGTATAATGTGTTTGTGAAACAATAACTTTGGCTTGCAACATACCAAATGTATCCTTTAACCTAACTGTAAATTTGCCTTTACTTGTCTGTAGGTGTGTATACCTGGACCTGGATTAATTTCCTGGCCTATGCACTGTCTGCATGTAATGATGTTTGACCACTCTAAACTGGCCTAGTGTGAGAGTGGCCACTGATGGACTGCCATTCCATCCAGACCTTGTATTTGATGCTGATGTCACAGGCTACGGCTCCTCACGTCCCTACAAAGAAAAAAGAGCAGTCAAAAAAATCCATCCATCCATCTATTATCCAACCCGCTATATCCTAACACAGGGTCACAGGGGTCTGCTGGAGCCAGTCCCAGCCAACACAGGGCACAAGGCAGGAAACAAACCCCGGGCAGGGTGCCAGCCCACCGCAGGGCACACACACACACACACACGCTCGGGACAATTTAGAATCGCCAATCCACCTAACCTGCATGTCTTTGGACTGTGGGAGGAAAACGGAGCACCCGGAGAAAACCCACGCAGACACGGGGAGAACATGCAAACTCCACGCAGGGAGGACCCAGGACGTGAACCCAGGTCTCCTAACTAAGAGGCAGCAGCGCTACCCACTGTGCCACCGTACCGCTGTCAGAAAAATCAATTATGTAAAATTTGCAGTAGGTCAAAAATCCAGGCAAGTAGTAAGTAACCTTCAGGAAATTCATCCATTTTCTGAATCTGCTTTATCAAGAACAAGTCTGAAGGCATGAGCCACTAATTAGACACAAAATGCACAAAATATGCTTAAAACCTATATGATGTTTCCTCTATATCGAATTTCAGCTCCCTTTTCTCTTTCCTTTTTTATTACAGTTTATGTTGCCCCCAGGGCCCCTGTTCTCATATTGGTGCTCCCACCACTGTCTTTTCAATGTGAAAAATGGAGGGAGTTAATTTGAATGGAATGTAGCCGAGTTTATGTGTGTGTATGTGTGTGTGTGTGTGTTTGACATCTGTGTCACTGAGAGTTCCTAAGGGATTTCAGATGTTGCCGTGACCCCTGCGCCACACTGGGCACCAATCGGTGACCTTTGAACTGCAGCATTCCAGGCCTTATTTAGCCATTGAGTTTCATCAGAAATTGTTGGACAGTTCTGCAATTCAAGATGAAAAATGTCTAGCTGAGCTGGGAAAACAGCTTGAAAATGTGTGAACCCCCATTGTACTTCTTTAGGTAGTACACTTTAAAAGGGATATTCTTCTTTAATAAAGAGAAAGCTTTATTTTTTTTAAGAAAGTTCCATATTCCCACATTCTGTGTATTCTTTAGCAGAACTGGTGCATCCTCCATCCATCTCTTCAAGCTACTTGTCCCGTCAATCTGTTAATCAAATCCATTCAGACATCTATCATTTTCTAGACCCACTTACCCCAATTTAACATATTCAGGTTTAGAGCAGTCAGTCCAGAGAGCATCAGAATCAACCATGGAAGAGACACCATGCAGTCATGAATTGTCTAGCATACATTTCTTTGATATGTGTGATGTATCAATAGAAACTAAAATGGGGAAATGAGAATGAAGTCATGAACGCTAAGTGGATCACAAGGTTCATTGGCTCCCACTAAAAGGTGAGTAGAGCATGGTGTTAAAATTACGGGATCAACAAACACCAGAACAAAACTGAACTTAAATTCTGCTATAGAAAAGCAAGAGACCTTTGTCAGGTGACATTTGTTTTTGTGAAATTCATGATCTCCCATAATGTTGCAGTCCTGTTAAACAGTCCTCCCTGTGTCAGCAAACAATAAGAAAAGCTCTGGTATATGCTGAGCATCTGATCAATGGCTCAGTCCAAGGCAGGTTTTCCTCAACTGCTAATGGGTACATGGCTGTGACCCTGGCTATGTGTGGTTTCCTGCTGACTCAGACCAATGGTGTGATGTTAGGTTGATGGGGGATTCCAAGATGGGCTGGTTTGAGCATGTGAATGTATTATTCGGCTTTCACTTTGGCCTTTTTATAAAGACAGCAAGGAGTCAGGAGTTTATTATTTTGAAACTTCCATCACACTTGAATTATTTTACGAGATTCTGTTCCATTGACACCCATTTAAGTATATGAGACATGCTATTAAATGTTAAATTCGTGATTAGCAATTTCTGTTTTTACTAATAATCTCGGTGCTGCTTTGAATTTGACAATGGCTAAACTCTCCGTCGTTGATGGGAGTAATCTGGCAGCAAATCACAGTAAACCTATATATAAAATGCTAAGGTCTGTCTGTTTGTCACACAATTATTTGCAGACTACTGGGACTAGTACTTTAAACTTGATCTGGAAAGCTTATGACCTAATACATTCTGGAAATTCCAAAAAAATTTAGGTAGCAGCAACCTAGGCAAAATGACCTGTGGCTGTGAGTCAATAATGGCAAAGTGCACATAAAATCAAGTGATGTGGCGGAAAGAAAATGAAGAGCAACAACATTTTTTGAGTGTCACGCAAATAAATTGCAGAGGCCAATTATGTGAGTAAGAACGCCATAACAGGAAGAAGTAGAATAAGAGCAGCGCCATCTGCTGAGTGGTAAGTGTGGTATACAGGGTGCAAGAACAACAAAGATGGAGAAAAGCATACAGACAATAGCACTGTTGTAACTGTTGTTTATATGTGGCCTTTTGTTGGGCCACACAACCCTCTCCCATAAGAAGACAAGACACAGAAAGCAATGAGTAATCCTATAGACCACAGGTTCTTAAACTATGGGTTGCAACTCATTTTGGGCTGCGTGTTGTCCTGGTTTGGGTTGTGCAGTGTCACAATAGTACTTAAAGAGAATGGGTTACATACTGGGGCAATAGGTCTTGAGATGGGTCACCATGGACACTTAAAGCAAATGCCCTTGCTTTGTTACAGTCTAAGTCAGTGATTCTCCAAGGGAGTGCAAGGGGATGATGGTCGTCAGTGATTCTGGGTCTCAAAGACACAAAAAAGACAAAATTTGGTCACAAGAAAAATAGTTTAAGAACCCCTGCAATAGACTAATTGAGCGACAGGCAAACATGATGGCTCACAGGCACACAAGAAAAATTCCAGGATGCAGAATGCTAGAATACCTCAGAGACAGAAAAGCATGGTGAAAATCGAGAAAAATGTTAAATAGTCCGATTTCCAACCATATGAAAGCATTGCTTTTGCATCCATACATCAATGTTTCTTTGAAGACCATATGAACTGAGAACTTGCTGAGGCGCCACAATATTTGAGGTACCAAACTGGCCACAACCCTGTTTAATGACAGACAGTCCCACAAAATGAACAAAGTCCCATAGGACTTAAGTAATGTGTGCTCCTTGCACTTCTCAGTAGCTCCATTGAGAGCTTCATCTCAATATCTCAATCAGGCTCCATCTCTAGGCACCATATTTATATTGGCCTGCTTCTGGAAGGGGCAGAGCTTTTGATGCCTGGCGGACTTGGTGCTAGGCATTGTCTCTAGGTTATGGCTTCACGGTGTGAAAGAAATAAGAGACAGCAGTGCTGCCTTCTGCCCAGCGGCGGTAGTACCCTACTTTCCTGAGCCTTCCAGAAGGTCCCCAAGGGTGTATGTGTGACACGGCCAACACCTACTACAACTGAACTGGGCTGTGATGTCATTTTCCTGGGAACCGTTCAACTGTGCACTGCCTGGGTGAAGCACAGCTGCATTACAGTACCTCTGGTTCAGGGTCCATCCATATTCCATGGGGTACACCTAGGGTTGGAGCTGGAGACAATGTGCCCCAGCTCTGTGCACTTGTAGCATCTCAGGATAGTTGCCAATTGGTCCTGTCTCTTGAATCCCATCTGGGGGTCCCAGAAGCTGTCTGGTGTAGTCTGTTGCAGTGGTTTGCTACATCTCCACTCCTCTGGTCCAATAGAACTCCACAGTTTTAATCAGTCCTTGCATATTGGCCCAGGAGAATTGGAGCATCTGCCTGGTGAGTGTGGATGACATAGTCGCACATGACACTCTTGAGAAGTTGCTCACCAGGCCATAGCCAGCACACCAACTAACTCCAAAGTGGGAATCCCTGTGCCTGAGCCCGACCCACAACATCTCTTCACTTCTGGGCCAGGCAGCCCAGAGTTTCCCCATACAAAGTCTGGATCTCTCTATTTAGTTGTCAGCAGAGCACACATCCAAATTGAAATAGACCTTCTGCTCTGTTGTCTCAAAAATGAAAAAGTATGTATCAATGTCTTTACGCAGCCAGGAAGCCAGTAGCAATTGGAAAGGGCCCTACACAGGCTCTATTCTGCTAGTTCCGACTTCTGATAGTTTGACTTGCTGAGCTGCCACTTTCAGCTGAATCTGTGTGATGACTTCCACCAAATGTCATAATGCAGTCGCTAGGTCCACCTAGTCCTCCACTGCACTGCAGAAAATGTGAATCAAGAACTTGCTGAAGCATACTAGAAAATCTACTATTAATTTATATGACCAGCTGTATATTATATAATGTGTACCCGGCCACTTTATTAGGTATATCTGTTCAACTGCTTGTTAATACAAATCATTAATAAGCCAATCACATGGCAGAAACTCAATGCATTTAGGCATGTAAACAATATCAAGTCGACCTGCTGAAGCTCAAACCGAGCATTAGAATGGGGAAAAAAGGTGATCTAAGGGACTTTGAATATGGGATGGTGTTGGTGCCAGATGGGCTCGTCTGAGTATTTTAGAAATTGTTGATCTACAGGGAGTTTCATGTACATCCATCTCTAGGTTTTACAGAGAATGGTGTGAAAAAGGGAAAACATCCAGTCAGTGGCAGTTGTCTGGGTGAAGATGCCTTGTTGATTCCAGAGGTCAGAGAAGATTGACCAGACTGGTTCGAGCTGATAGAAAGGCAACAATAACTGAAATAACCACTCGTTACAACCGAGGTATGCAGAAGAGCATCTCTGAACGCACAACACGTCAAACCTTGAAGTAGATGGGCTACAGCAACAGGAGACCACACCAGGCAACTGAAGCTACAATTTGCACAGGCTCACCAAAATTGGACAATAGAAGATAATAGAAGATTGGAAAAACGTTGCCTGGTGTGATGAGTCTCGATTTCTACTGTAACATTTGGAAGGGAGGTTCAGAATTTGGAGCCAACAACATGAAAGTGTGGATCCATCCTGCCTTGTATCAACGGTTCAACACAGGATATTTTATTGGTACACTTTGGGCCCCTTAGTATCAATCGAGCATCGTTTAAATGCCACAGCCTACCTGAGAATTGTTACTGACCATGTCCATCCTTTTATAACCACAGTGTACCCATCTTCTAATGGCCACTCTAGTAGGATAACACGCCATGTCACAAAGCTCAAATCATCTCAGACTGCTTTCTTGAACATGACAAAGAGTTCACTGTACTTAAATGGCCTCCACAGTCACCAGATCTCAATCCAACAGAGCACCTTTGGGATGTGGTGGAGTGGGAGATTCTCATCATGGATGCGTAGCCAACAAATCTGCAGCAACTGTGTGATGCTATCATGTCAGTATGGACCAAAATGCCTGAGGAACGTTTCTAGAACCTTGTTGAAGCTATGCAATGAAAAATTACAGTTAGGGTTGCTCAAATCAGGTTTTTTAAGACTGATACTGATTTCTTTTTCTTTATCCCTTTAAAAAATCTTTTTACAACAATCTTCTGCATAATCAGATGAATAGCAGCCTTATGTCCTATATTAAAGTGTATTTTTATCATTAAATTATATACCACAGGTGTTAACTGTTAATTTTTATTAACAAAATGACATTCTGTAGGCCTATTGTTCAGTGACTATAAATTCTAAAATAAATAGAATTTCCTTAAAATACTTTCTTTAACTAATAAAATATGTACAAAAATATGTATCCATAATAAATATGGCATAAAACAAAATAAAATGCTTATTACAACTACAAGCTGTCATATTGTTTAATTATTTTTGTAATGACCCTATCTGAAACAAGACTTAATAATATATATATATATTCTCATGCAATCAAGTAATTGATAATGCCAGTTAAACACTGCTGAAATGTAAATATACTTGCACTTATAGGTTTTAATTATTTTAAATCATTAATTGTACTACAGCTTTTTGCTGTTAAAATATATTTACTATATTTATACAGGTGTTTTTTTTTTCTTCAGTGTATCAACTAGACATTTGTAATTCTTCAGGTGTAATGATAAAATATGGATTACCATTTTAATTATGTAGTACTTATTTCTTACCAAAACACATGCAGTATGACACATAGCAACAAATAAATACAGTACAAATATTTTAAAAAATCCTACAGTTTACTAAGCACCAATTTTGCCTTTATCTTTTCTTTTTCCAATTAAAAGTGTAAGCTGCTACATTTTAAACAAGCTTGCTGTCCAAACCAAAAGGTGTCCATTTTAATATAAAGGACAAAATAAATTCCTTAAAGTAGCTTTTCTTGATGTTTTTCTTTAAAGTGAAATCTAATATACCAATTACCTCTTGTTCACTAAAAAAACAAGCTTCCACTCGCTGCTCTTTGTTTACACTGCAAGAAGTTTGCTGCAAAAGAAAAGAAAAAAACCTGCACTGGCTCAACTACCATAATAGTTTGCATAAAAGAGCACTGCAACTAAATTACCATAAAGCTTAGAAAAGCAGGGGCTGAAAAATATTGTTTTTTGTGATCGTCCTCTTTACAGATCACCGATCGAGTTTTTTTTTTTTTTGTGAAAATCGTTTGATTCCAATTGTCAGCCGATTGATCGGAGCATCCCTAATTGCAGCAGGTCTGAAAGCAAAAGGGAGTCCAACCCGGTACTAGCAAGGTGTTACGTAACTCCTATATACACTGCTTAAAAATAATTAACCGAACACTTAAATCACACATTGGATCTCGATGAACAAAATATTCAAGTGCAAAATTTTTACTGAGTAATACTGTGTAATAAGAACAAAATGATGTCACAACAATCAATGGAAACCAAAATCACCAACCCATTGAGAGCTGGATTTACATCACACTGCAAATCAGAGTCAAAAATTGAAATCTAAGGCTGATCCAACATGGGTGAATTTCACTGTGGCAACTCCTAATGTTACTCACTAGTGTGCATGGCCCCCACGTCCCTGTATGCACTCCAAACAACGTCTGGGCATGCTCTTTAAGAGACAGTGGATGGTATCCTGGAGGATCTCCTCCCAGACCTGGATCAGGACTTCAGTGAGCTCCTGGACAGTCTGTGCCGCTACCTGAAAGCGTTGCATGCACCAATACATAACATCCTAGAGGTTCTCAATTAAGTTCAGCTCTGGGGAACATGTGAGTCAGTCAATGGCATCAATGTCTTTGTCCTTCAGGAAATGCCTACACACTCTGGCCAAATGAGGCCAGGCATTGGCCTGCACCAAGAGGAACCCAGAGCCCACTGCACCAGCGTAAGATATGACAATGGCTCTGGAGATTTAATCACAGACCCTCCAAAGATATGCCTCCCCGG
>JANRMT010062841.1:39659730-39732476 GCA_026402145.1 Polypterus bichir lapradei
ACACACACACATACACACACACTACCTGTTGGGTTGAAATCTATGTGATTGATGTAGACATCAGTGTTTACATTTGTACTGCACTATCTGTTGGAATTTATTCTGTAATGCATACACTAGTAAAATTAATTGCATTTGCTATTCCAACAGATGACACATCAAAAACATTTTGGTAATAAAATGCATTACTAAAAATGTTTGTGATGTACCATCTGTTGGAATGACAAATGCAATCCAAATGTCTGTTATATGCCATTTGTTGTGGGATTTGTAAAAGCAGTGTAAATGTTTGCAATGAATCATCTGTTGGAATGACAAATGCAATGTATTTTATAATTACAAATGTTTGTAATGCACAATCTGTTGGTATAACAGAGATGTGCTAACAGGATGGACAACACACAGATACACAGACACTTATGTCATTGTGGTGGATATATATATGATTGGAGTGAGGTGGCCCCTTTTATTCCCACCGGATGTGCTCCAGGTGCCTGATGACGCTCTTCCGGCAGCACTTCCTTTCCTGATGTGGCAGAAGTGCTGCCCTTGCACCCGGAAGCACTCCAGGGATTCCCTGGAAGGTCCTTCCTCCACCTTCCCAGGTGTGGCGGAAGTGTCGATCTCCCAGGCTCCATGATGCTCGGGGCGCCCCCTGGTGGTGGCCACGGGCCCCAGTGGGCTTGAGCCTCCTTGCTCCTTCCCCGTGGTCCCCTGAACATCCAGGGTGGTTGTCCCCTCGTGGCCTGGGGGATGTATACACCACCTCCCGGTCCTTCCAGGTGTCCCGGCTGGGTCTGAACCCCAGCCTCCTGTGACAATACATACAGTGTATCACATTATCTTAATGAATACTGTTTTTTCTTTAAGACATTAATATTTATTTCTTGTTTGAAAAATCAGATTGAAACAGACCATGCTAAATTTTTGTTGAATTTGAGAGAAACCAAAAGCAATATCCATTAATTCAAATACTGAGTTTTTCTCCAAAAACTAGAGACAAACAAAACAATGGGTAACCTTCAAAGCGTACTACAATTGCATGCTAGCTAAGCAAAGACTAGCATTGGTTCCACCAAATCCAAAGGAGTTAGTGAGTGCTATTCTTCTGCAATCAGCCTTCCATTCCTGTGCTTTACAGGGCACATAATTCAAATCAAATTCTGGTTCTGTTCTGTCCAGATTTAGAGTTGGTGGTAATAAACCGTGGTAGCATGCAAGTGCCGTGAACGCAGCCTCCAGAGCCCCTGCAGCACCCAAGAGGTGTCCTGTAGCTCCTTTTGTTGAAGAAACTGCAAGTCTTTGGCTATGATTCTGGAAGAGTCTTTTAATAGCTTGGTTTTCTGCGGCATCTCCCAGCGGAGTAGAGGTGGCATGTGCATTTATGTAAGTAATATTTTCAGGCATTAAACCAGCATCTTTGATTGCAGCCAACATACATCTGCAAAAAAGCAAGTAAATATCAGTTATTTTTTTCAACACTATTTTCCAGATTTTAAAAGCATCTCAAGTGTAAGCTGATGTACAGTATTATAAGAACTTCACTTCTTTTTCAAAATGAGTATATGGAAATTAAGCTTTTATGTCCTCCTGGACTCTTTTGATTTGAGACAGCTCGTTAATCAGCCTACACATAAAGCAAGTCATACGTTAGACTTAGTAATTACTAAAGGACTGAAAGCTGATGTGAAGCAGATCATTGATATTGGTCTATCAGACCATTTTCTTTTACTATTTAATATAGAAATAGGGCGGCACGGTGGTGCAGTGGGTAGCGCTGCTGCCTCGCAGTTAGGAGACCTGGGTTCACTTCCTGGGTCCTCCCTGCGTGGAGTTTGCATGTTCTCCCGGTGTCTGCGTGGGTTTCCTCCAGGTGCTCCGGTTTCCTCCCACAGTCCAAAGACATGCAGGTTAGGTGGATTGGTGATCCTAAATTGTCCATAGTGTGTGCTTGGTGTGTGGGGTGTGTGTGTGCGCGCCTTGCTTGGGGTTTGTTTCCTGCCTTGCACCCTGTGTTGGCTGGGATTGGCTCCGGCAGACCCCCGTGATATTGTTAAAAAACGCTTCTTTGATACATCAGCAGCTTCAAAATTTACAAACATTCTAAGCAACCAGTCTGTTTGTAGTGCTAACTACAATAGTGAGGGTAATGTAAATAGTAAGGTGGAGAAATTTAATACTAAGGTGAGAGCTGCTGCTGACATAGTCGCACCTGAAAAAAAAATCTTAAAAAAATCTTCTAGCATTGTTATACCATAGAAGACCCAAACTGATTTAAAGAGAAAACGCTGCAGAGCTGAGCGTAAATGGAGAAAAACTAAACTATCCACTATGAGATATTGAAAGTTAAAATAACAGAATACAATAACACGGTCCGTCTTGAGAGGTGCAGCTATTTCTCTAGAATAACAATGCTAGTAATCCCAGAGTCTTATTCTCTACAACTGATCGTCTGCTAAACCCAGGTAACACAAAGGAATGCCTTCAGAATACTTCCAGTGAAACTTGTGAGGCTATTGCTATATTTTTCAATCAAAAATTTAATGATATTAGAAATAATATAGTATATCTCCCCAACACTGCACATCCTCTTAAGCCCCAGTACTCCGTTATAAACAAATTAAATTCTTTCACCAGGATAGATTTACCTGATTTATATAAAATAATTTCTCAACTGAGACCCTCCATCTGCGTCCTAGACCAAATACCAACAAGTTTTTTCAAAGAAGTATCGGGCGTGCTAATTGATAGTATTCTTGACATAGTAAACTTATCATTACATACAGGGGTCTTCCCAGACTGTCTTAAGACTGCTATAGTTAAACCCCTACTCAAGAAAAATAATGTCGACTCCTCTGCTTTTGAAAATTTTAGACCCATTTCTAACCTGCCTTTCTTAAGTAAAATTCTAGAGAAGGCAGTCATTATGCAGCTAAATGACCTCAATAAACATGCTATTCTTGATAAGTTTCAGTCGGGTTTCAGAACAAATCACAGTACAGAAACTGCACTCGTTAAAGCAGTAAATGACTTGCGGTTAAATGCAGACAGAGGCCATTTATCTGTTCTCATCCTCTTAGATCTGAGTGCCGCATTTGATACCATTGATCACAATATTCTTAGAAATCGCCTTAGTCAATGGGTGGGCCTCTCTGGTAGTGTCTTAAATTGGTTTGAATCCTACCTGGCAGATAGAAAATTTTGTGGTAATTACAACTCAAAGACACATGATATTCTATATGGTGTTCCACATGGCTCTATCCTGGGTCCGCTGCTCTTTACGATCTCCATGCTTCCGTTAGGTCAGATTATCTCGGGGCATAACGTGAACTACCACAGCTATGCTGATGACATGCAACCGTATTTATCAATAGCACCTGATGACCCCGACTCTGTTGTTTCACTAACATAATGTCTTACTTGGGTTTCTGAGTGGATGAGTAGTAATTTTCTCAAGTTAAATAAAGAAAAAAACTGAAATTTTAGTGATTGGCAATAATGGATATAATGAGGTTATTAGAAATAAACTTGATGCATTAGGATTAAAAGTCAAGACGGAGATAAAGCATTTAGGGGTAACTGTTGACTGTGACCTGAATTTTAAATCACATATTAATCAGATCACTAGGACAGCATTTTTTCACTTAAGAAATACAGGAAAAGTTAGACCTCTTACATCACTGAAAGATGCTGAGAAATTAGTTCACGCTTTTGTTTTCAGTCAACTAGATTACTGTAACGTACTCCTCTCAGGACTACCCAAAAAAGACATCAATCGACTGCAACTAGTGCAGAATGCAGTTGCTAGAATCCTAACTAGGAAAAGAAAATCCGAGCACATTTCTCCAGTTTTGATGTCACTACACTGGTTACCTCTGTCATTCAGAATTGACTTTAAAATACTGCTTATGGTTTACAAAGCCTTACATAATCTTGCTCCATCTTATATATCGGAATGTCTGACACCTTACATTCCAAATCGCAACCTTAGATCTTCAAATGAGTGTCTGCTTAGAATTCCAAGAGCTAAACTTAAAAGAAGCGGTGAGGTGGCCTTCTGCTGTTATGCACCTAAAATATGGAATAGCCTGCCAATAGGAATTTGTCAGGCTGATATGGTGGAGCACTTTAAAAAAATTGCTAAAAACACATTACTTTAACATGGCTTTCTCATAACTTTATTTTAATTTAATCCTGATACCCTGCATATGCAATTAATTATCATTACTATTCATGGTGGTGCCAAGATCCGTACTAAAACCTACTCTCTTTTCTGTTCTTTTTCTGGTTTTCTGTGGTGGTGACCTATGCCATCACCACCTAATCAGAGCACCGTGATGTCCCTACATTGATGGATTAAAGGCCAGAAGTCCATGTGACCATCATCATCAAGTCCTTCCATGAGAACCCTAAATACAATGAGGACTGATCATTTATCTTAGGTAGAATGCCTAGAAGGGGATGGGCAGTCTCATGGCCTGGAACCCCTGCAGATTTTATTTTTTCTCCAGCCGTCTGGAGGTTTTTTTTTTTTTTTCTGTCCTCCCTGGCCATCGGATCCTTACTTTTATTCTATGTTAATTACTGTTCTCTGATTTTAATTCTTACTTTGTCTCTTTTCTCTTTCTTCATCATGTAAAGCACTTTGAGCTAAATTATTTGTATGAAAATGTGCTATAGAAATAAATGTTGTTGTTGATCAAGACATTTACTAAAACACAGATTATATGTGCTGTACATTGGTATAGATAAGCTAAAATACTACCTAGAGAGCATCAGGCTATTAATATTATTGAATGCCTAAAAATGAATGAAGCTAAAATCATTATCAGTCTCTTGCACATCATGGTCACAGTCTTAACTTACCTTTACTTGACACAATTAAAATAAACTTCAAGTGGCAAGGCTGATAATAAAACCACCTGCTAAATCTGTAAAAGGTGCCATGTTGTGTTTGAATGCCAGTTTTGGTTACTGTCCCAAATGCAATCTCAGCTATTACAGTATTCTTACATAAGGATTCCTCACTTCACCCATATGAAATTACATTAACAATGTGTTTTTTTTCTGTTCTGTGCCATGGACCACCTGCCAAGTTGTTTTGCCTGCCTAAGGTAAAGTCATCTCTGATGGAGGATCGCAGGAATCGTGGGGTAGAGGGGTCCTTTCATCGGATTGGCTGGCCAAGCAATATTTCAGCTGTGGAATGGCCAAATGGGGGAGGCAGCTTGATGGCAGAGGTCTCCAGTACTCTAAACAAATCCAAATCATATTATGTGATGTCATCTACTGTTAAATTCTGCTCCATACTTGTAAAATTTTTATTTTTATACTGTATTGAGGATTTGTTCTGATCTGTGAATTGTATCATATTGACCCCCTTCTTTTTGACACCCACTGCACGTCCAACCTACCTGGAAAGGGGTCTCTCTTTGAACTGCCTTTCCCAAGGTTTCTTCCATTTTTTCCCTACAAGGGTTTTTTTGGGAGTTTTTCCTTGTCTTCTTAGAGAGTCAAGGCTGGGGGGTTGTCAAGAGGCAGGGCCTGTTAAAGCCCATTGCGGCACTTCTTGTGTGATTTTGGGCTATACAAAAATAAATTGTATTGTATTGTATTTTATTACAGATTCTCTTGATCCAGTCCTTCTCAATCAGAAAGTGAGAAAGGCCTGCTCACTTAGCTTATCACATCATCTCCAATGGAGCACAGACAAGCCATGTGCCTTAACAATGTTCACCTTTAGTGTGCTTCACTTTAAAAGTGTTGGTCCTGATTACCTCCATCATACTTGCTGTCTCTTTTTTGCTTTAAGCCCTCCCCCACCTTAACCTACCATCTATGGGGGAGGAGCGAAAGCTTTAGATTCGGCAAAGATTTCAATCTCCACTTTTTGACAGATCTCAAACTTTTAGGGTCCCTGATAGCAAAATCATCGATATCTCGATGATGGGTGTGTATCTGTCTGTCCGTGTGTCATAGGATGGTCGAGAGCTAAAACGGCTGGATGTAAAAATTGTAAAATGTAAAAAGTCTGTTATGAGATGATGATGTGCTGATTAGTTTTTGAGCCAAATCGTGCAAGAGAAAGAGGCACTCTAGAGCAGGGGTCCCCAGCTCCGGTCCTGGAGGACCACAGTGGCTGCAGATTTTCATTCTAACCCTTTTCTTAATTAGTGACCTGTTTTTGCTGCTAATTAACTTCTTTGAAAATAGATGGCTGCAATTATAATCTTCTTTGGATTATATACCAAAGTTTTCCTTTAGTGTGAAGGATGACTTTTACCACCTGGTTCAGAATGCGATTCCCTGAGGGTGATCCAGTTCACAAGATCCTAGATGGTCATTTCATTGGGGGGTGGAATGAACCGCATGTCTGCCTTGTTTCCAGCCAGGTGGACAAACTGTTTTGTCATGTGGGGGGTACGACAATGTGCTATACCAGTGCAGGCTCCCCAAACTGACCTGAAACTGACCTGTTGGGAATGCCGTCACAATAATACCTTCCACCTAGGTATGAATTCTTACAGATCTCTCCCACCTAACTTGTCCTGGCTTGGCAAATTTTTAATTTTTGTACTGCATAATGGTTTCATTTTAATTATTTTGCTTAAACTAACCAGGATGAACTGTAATTATAGGACTTTAAATACAGGCATTGCAAGCCTTTCTTGTACTTTCTTCTTCTGTTGTACCAGTAATTTTTGCATCTGTTTCAGTCAGTTTCAATTTCAATTAGTTTATGACTTGGAATGGGAAATAAGTACAGATGCCACAGAATCTGCTGTAATTAATTTATAACCTCGGAACAGTTGGATGTCTTGGGATTAGGAATTACAGAATTAGTTTACAGCCTGAGAAAGGAAGGGGTACAGAGGTATTTAAAAGATCAAACACTATGCCCACATTTGATTGGCTACAATGACTCTGATCGATGTCACATGTTGCAAAACTGCACATGTGCATTTTAACATAAATATGGCTCATTCGAGGAACCAAACAAAATGACAGAAGGCCAACAGAGGAAGCAACATCAGAGACTGAGACACATATGACCATTTCATCTGGACATTGAGGAACATAATCAATTAAGAACACTGATTGCTAAATCAAAAGTTGGCCAGAACATCATCTACCTCTTGACATTTCCAGTAAGATTTTTCTAAGACTATTTTTATCCGAAATTTGCTACCAATTGTTTTCTATTATATTTCTTCTATTTGGTATTGTTATACGTTATTAAATTACACTTTGCTTTTATATTTTCTATACTTTGTACGTTATTTTATCTAGAGTAATTGAAATAAGAAAAGGATACCAAGTACGAGTTAGATAGGTACTTTCTTATATCCACAGGGTTTATCAAGGCTACCAAGGTCACTCCCCAATAATTCGAACAACTGTGGTAAAAGTAAGACATTGTATGGTTAGTAAGTGCCATATGACCAAAAGAGTTGCACTTTTATGCGTGTTACCATAACACTTACATGTTTGTTAATGCTGGTGATAGTCAATAACTGTACAGACAATCTTATGCAGAACATTGCAAAGTGACTGGCACTTGGCACCATTTAAGACTTTTCAGGCAATGTGTATGTGTGTGAAAGGAATCCCATGTGAAAGTTCGTGGGGTGAATGGCAATTGGGATTGCCCAAGACATTGTATGAGACTACGTATTTGTGTGTGTGTGTGTGTGTGTGTGTGCTAATCATAACATTGAGACCAAACCAAATAGCAAACCTGGTAAGTCTCATAAATCACATGATGTCACTTTTTTCAGTTAAGCATTCAAAAGAACTGCAATAATGGTATAATTTAAAATAGCACAGACTTATAAAAGTAGTACCTGTATGGCCCATCTCCATCAGGTGTTGGTGAAGTTATATGACAGGCATCGCCAGACAGTCCATAACCTAGCACTTCTGCGTAGATCCTGGCCCCCCGATCAACTGCATGCTGGTACTCCTCCAATACTACGACAGCAGCCCCTTCTCCCATCACAAACCCATCTCTCTCAGGATGAAAGGGCCGTGACGCAAGTTTAGGTGCAGAATTGCAAGTGGTGCACAGTGCTCGGGCTCTGGCAAACCCAGCAATAGATAATGGGCTGATGCAGGACTCGGTTCCTCCAGCAATCATTACAGTTGCATCCCCATGGGCAATAAACCGAGAGGCATCTCCAATAGCATGTGCTCCAGTGGTGCAGGCTGTTGACACTGCATGATTTGGTCCTTTCAACTTGTGTTTAATGCTTATCTGTCCTGCAGCCATATTAGTAAGAATTCTGGGCACAAAAAAGGGACTGATTCTGTTGTATCCTTTAGTTTTCAGCATCTCTGCTGTTTGTGCAATGTCCTCCAGCAAGACCATCCCCATGCCTACTGCAACTCCAGCTATTAACTGATCATTTTCTGTCTGAGGATACCATCCTGAATCCTTCAGTGCCATGTCTGCGGCACCTAACGCCATGACAGTTGCAGGAGACATGGACTTAATTTCTGCTTTGGACACAAACATTTCATCCTTAAATTGTCCCTCTCCATCTCCTCTTGGTACTTGGGCTGCCACTTTGCAAGGTACATTCTCATAATCCTTAGAATCCAGGTTGACAATACCACTTTCCCCTATAATCAAACGATTCCAGGAAAAACAGGTACCGACTCCAAGTGGTGATATGATGCCAATCCCTGTAATCACAACCCGATTTCCAGGCTTTGGAGAGCCCAAATTGGTATATAGTCTGCAGCCAGAAATACCACCACATTTGTGGAAACTGAATGATTTAGGAAATATTAATTTCAGTATCTGCTTTTTCATAATGTGTATTCAACACCTGTTGAAATAAAAGAATGTAAAGTGAAACTTCTGTGGTTTGGGGACATTAACAGAAACTCACATTTGCCATTCCTGTGAATAAAAATATACATCAGTCAGTCATTTTCTAACCCACTCAGTCCTGAACAGGTTCACGGGGGGTGCTGGAGCCTATCCCAGCTAGCACAGGGTGCAAGGCA
This sequence comes from Polypterus bichir lapradei, assembly GCA_026402145.1. Lineage (NCBI taxonomy): Eukaryota > Metazoa > Chordata > Cladistia > Polypteriformes > Polypteridae > Polypterus > Polypterus bichir. Next base: position 39,668,743 of record JANRMT010062841.1, read on the forward strand.
GGAACAAACCCTGGAAAGGGTGCCAGTCCATCACAGGGACAAAAATATGCATCCACATATGAAACCACATCTCATACATTGCAGCAATGTGCTTGCAAACCTGCAGCTTTAACTAGAAACCAGTTATTGCAACTTACTTGCATTACTTTTCATTAAATGCATAGATTCCTTAAATGGTTCCAAAACAAATAACTCTTACAATTTGATATTTTTTTTTAATTATAGCCTTTATCTGACATACTTTAATCAACTTTTATATGATGTGTCATTTTCTTTCCATAGTTAAGCTGGTTAGAAATTTCACTTTAACGATTCTGTGAAATTCTAATTGAATTATTCTATGGGTGCCCCATGAATTTATTTTTAATTTTTTAAAATTTTTTTATGACCAACAAAATCTTAGTACAATAAGTTTTTTTTGTTTTACTTTCTAGTATATTTTTCAATAAAATCAAGTCTCTTGAAAATCGTTTTTATATATTTTTCACTAATATATTTTTATTAAAAATTTCTATTTCAACTTCACTCCACCTTTCCTCCACTCTAACTCTTGGTGTTAAACACCTAAAATGAAAATGTTTTCCACAGCTGTAGATTTCAGTGTTTATGGGTGGAAAACAAGGGTTTTTGTGTTCGAGCTTATTAGACGGCCCTTCCCTGATTGGATTCTAGTGCTCATAACAACTTCTCATACCCTGAGTGCTCACCCTTCACCGATGAAAATCCTACTCCAGCATTATGGGGACAGAAGAGTTGCTCTCCACGGCACTTGTTCAGTTACACACCTGTATGCGTCTAAATGTAGTTTTGTATGGTTTGTGCAAAATGCGAATATTTGACCAGTAGCTTCAGTTTTGCGATAATTCCCGTTACCATTCAATAAGGAGTGGTGCTTTCCACAGCAAAATCATTAACAAGGCGCCTAACGAAGTGGACCAGTGTAAGATGCAGCCGAGCTCACAAGATTACAGACAGAACAGAGACGCGAAGGCACTGACACACGCGGGTATGCATTCAATCAGTCAGTCAATCAATCAATCAATCAATCAATCAACTGCATATGCATTCGTTTATTTATTTTGCCTATTGAATACTAAAAATGAATCAAACTAGTCAATTAAAAGGATCTTTTGAAGGAATCAATTAACTAAAATGATTTGAAATGGCGATCACTAATCCCAGGCAAAACAAACAACTTCGGTCGCGGCATGCCAATTATTTTATCAATAACGTCTTCAGAATGCTATTTAGTCTTCATTTTACATACCTGGCCTTGAGAGTCACTATCAGAATAAAGACTCAACTGTAGGGCTTTTATGCAGAACACGAGGCAGTTATTCTAATTAAAGGAGGCCAATTATAAAGGTAATCGTGTACTTGACAGACGGTTGTTTTTCGCCTGTGTAAACTTGGAGCTTCAACAACACAGTAACTGAATACTTAATGCAACAGTGTATTTTCGTAAGAGGTTATATTTAAAGAACTAGGGCTTTGAAAAAAGAAAAATTCTGTTGTTGATATTCAGTAAAATTAGAAGAGACTGAATACGTTTGTATTAAGAATCCCTCCTCTCTTGTCTGTCCTGAGTGGGTCGTGGGTTGGCGTAGTTGCTTATCGATGTTGCCCCAAATGCTCCAGAGTACCGGGTTCAAAACCCGAATGACGACTCTAACTTAATATTGTGTGTCAGTACACCCAGGTCAGAGCTGCTTCTTCCCCGCGATCCTAAGCTTAACAGATCAAACAGACTCATTCGACTATGTGTGCAATAAGCCAGCACTACGCAGAGAAACCTGCTCTAAGCGCTAGTAGTTTCACAACGATTTCCCCAGTGCAACAGCCGAGCGATGAAACGGGTTATCACTCATCTACAAGACTATGTCCCACTAATGTGAACAGCTCAAACAAACAAGAGAAGTTGCCCCCTGTTTGCAAAGGCATCTTACCGAGAAGCAGGAGAAATTAACGAATATCTTGAGACTGTCAATAACACGCTATCATTCGTTAGCGGTTCTCCTTCGTATGCCGGTCCTTAATTAAATAAAAGAAACGTAAAATGTCAAGTACTAAAATACTGTGTATATCACAATTAAATTAACTAGATTAATAGATAAGTTATGTTTCTATAGAATCACGTCAGTTAAAGATTGCAGTTTAAAGTATGTTGGATTGGAATCAGGCAAATCGTGGACAGCTATAACACAAAGACGCGCAAGTCACTGCTTACAGTTTACAGAATCACAGTGAGTGTACTACTGAGTTTATCGGGCGATTAAAATAAGGATGGCCAACTTGTCAGGAATCAGCGAATTGTGTGAAAATCCAAATGATGTGTTTTTGGACGTGTCCAAGCTTCTGTTGACATACGCGGATAACATTTTGCGGTAATCAGGAAGGGTGCTCGATGTTAAAAGTCAAATTCGCATCAAAGTACAGTTTCGGGGTTCACAGTTTTTTGCTAAACGATTTGGGTAAAAAATAGGAATTGGTGCTGGTTTAAGTGGGTCTCACTTTCGCATGCATGTAGTGACTTAGGGTTGTATTGTTTTCACTTTTATGATTCACAGATAGTGTATTTAAAGTTTCTTGCTACTTTGGAGATTTTATTTATTTATTTATATGTAATTTGGAAAGAGAAAGTGGCACGGATGGAAGAATGTACAGATCTGATTGAACATTTGAAGTGAGTGTGCAAATGAAGCGATCTGTAAATAGTAATAGGTTATCATCTCTCTTTTTTCTTTTCGACTGAATGGTAATGACTGGATAGGAATCCGGAAGAGGAAAAATTTCGATCCATTCGAATTGGAAACCCAACGTTTTCCACCAGACTCCTGCCAATCAGGGGCGCTGTGCGATGTCTCTTTGACATGGGATTTGAAGAGGTATTTTCACCTGCTGTGTGTTTTAGTGACCTCTCAATCTTACCTAGTAATACGTTACTTCTTTAACTAATGTTACCTGTTAGGATGGATTTTGTACATACCAACTGAACTTAGTAATTGGGCATGGCGTTTAATATTTTAACACTGTTAAAAATGTAGATATACATATGTATGTAACCGAGGAAGCGTAAATTGTTATAACGCAATAAATCATCTTAGTGGGACCTTGTGAAGTTTACTGTCTTTACAGAATCCTTTGACCTCGGTTAAGAAGGATTGGAAAATGAAGATTAGGAAGGGTTTTTTCAGTGCAGGACTACATTTGATAAGAGTCTGTTCTGGCAGCACTGGGTGCAAGTCAGAAAGCAAACCTAAAGATTAAACTTACTTAGATTGGCTTTGTTTAAGCAGTTAACCTACAAAACACTGTTTATATTTTCACAGTGATTTTATCAAGACAGTGAATAAAGGTGGCTGACTTGTTAGGAATCAGTGAGTTGTGTAAAAGCCCAGTGATGGGTGTTTGGACATGTCTAAGCTCCTGCTGACATACCTGGGTAAAATTTTGTTGTATCTGGAAAAGGTGTCAAGAGGTTAAGATTTTATAGTTTTGGTATTGTAGAAGAATATAGATTAGAGGGTGGGGGAATCATATGAAAGTACAATTTTTCTTTCATTTTTTTGTGGTGTACAAGTCAATCAAATGTGCTAAGTTATGGTATGAAAAAGGTATACATCTTTTCAATGTAGAAATTGTTATATGTATTTGTTAATTCATAATCTTATGTATTCAGTAATATGATAAAATCGGATAACATTGTGAGATATATTTAGTAAAACAGAAAAATCACACAAGATGGAAATACATATAAAGTGGCATGAAAAAGTGTGTTTGTGTTTATAAAGTGTGTAAATATGTAAAAGGTGCGTAAAACATTCTGAACTAATTTTCAATTTAATTTAAGAGCAGAGTTGTGCCTCTGAGGTTAAGGATCTGCGCTCTTCCTACCAGAAGGGATGCTACTCTGTCAGGCACTTGATCAAGGCCCCTTAGCCTGAAAATTGTTCCAGGGGTGCCATACAATGGCTGACCCTGCGCTCTGACCCCCAAATGTTATGCAAAAAGACAATTTCCCTTAGGGGATTAATATAGTATATAAAAAAAAAGCTTTTAGTTAAATATGTATTACTTAATCAAATGTTATGTGTGCTGTTAAGATCTTTTTGTTGCTTGTTCCTATACAAAAGAGCTTCATCTGCTGTAAATGCGTGAACTGTCAACTTCTCGTCATTCCACCATGTTTCTGTCAGTTTGAGCTGTTCCAACACAGAAAGATTCTTCTCAACCCATTGCTTGTTAGATTTTCTGGAATTATGATCATTCTCATGGTGGAGGATTCCTGATTTGGTCTTATGCAGTCAGGGATGGACAGGACATTCTGTAGAAAAAGTTTAACATACACTTTAAATCCTAAAAGGGTGTCAAGTTATATGTGATGTGTTTTTAATAGTTGCTTGATAAATGTTAGACACAAGGTATTTTTGGCTTCTTTTGGATATCCTGTACGTGTTTTTTTTTTTTTTTTGTTCTGTGATTTAGAGTTTCTGCAGTACATGTTCTTAATTTATAAACTATGTTTCTTTGAGTTAAGACTTGCCAGTGTCTCTGTTATTAACCTGCAAGGGTAAGATCAAATTGACAAGTTCTCCAGAAGTAGAGGAACACTTTCTAACTCTTTGATTAGTTAATTTGGTACACAGCTATTTTAACACATGGTTACACTTGTTTGTTAACTGAGCTAATCATTCTTCTATTTTCATTTGTGGAATGTTTTTGTATCTTGTATCAGTTGTTCTAAACATTGTGTGCAATTTATTTATATGAACACTTTCTTTTATAGTGTTAATGACTAGTTTTGATTTCACATTAAAATATTAAAGGATTAACATGGGCCAGGCATTATCATGTCCAAATGTCCATGCATATAACATAAAATGTACACACTAGATGGAGGCACCCTTCAGTGCTTTCCATCCCAATTACATATTTAAAACAAATTCCGGGTGAATAGGATGGCTTGTCTTCTCTGGATGGCTTTGGTCAAAGATAAATTCACAGAGCCATTCTCAGAGTGGAATGAGTAGCCTTTATTTTGCATGCATGGAGGCATGCAATATAGGGAAGCCAAGGACTGAATTACAGTGGTTGATTACACCTCTCACATCTACATTTACTGTAATTGCAGTAGTTTGCATGTCCTTCAAAGTTACTGATAAACAGGGGCCTGAATCTAGATGTTTGTGTTCACAGCTGGAGCCAGAAATTACCAATTTGCTAATTGTTCAAAAGTTTTAAAGTTCTAAACAAGACAATATCATAAAAGCCAGTCAAACAACACAGTAAATAAGAGTGTGTTTCATTTGTATTTCAATATACCTTAATCCACTTCAACACTACAAGCCAAGATTTTCATTATAAACTGTCAACATGGATGAAAATAATACTGGTGTCAATGTGGGAATGTTGGTACAGCAAGGGTGGCTAAAGGTCACGGTTTCCCACTTTAATCACACCCTTGATTCCATGCAGTCTCTACACAGCATGTGCACCATGAGGACATAATGCTGATAGCAGCAACACTGTGACAAATGTTGTTATAAGGGACAGTTTTGTGCCAAGTTATATAGCAGATCTGCATTTGATACCTGAGGATGATGATTTTAGCCTCATGCTTTTTGGTGGCTACCAGAAGAACTAATATGATGCTGATACAGAAATAGATTTTTGGTGCTAGGAAGGAGCCTATATGGCAGCGCCCTGTGCTCAAAATAAAATTAAGCAGGCCAGAGTAATCAAAAATGGCACCATTATTAACATAATAAACCAAACTATGTCAGAATAAACAGAGGATAACTTGATGTAACAGGCTGTCAGAGCAAAAAGAAAATAGGATACCTCTCTATATCAGACTGTACAGATCTTTTGTCCCATTCCAGCCCAAAAAGTACAATAAGGCACTCTGTTTCTCACCTTATGTTTCTCTCTTTCATACTTGGCCCCACTTCCTTCCAGTTCAGCCTACATCCAAGTTCATCATCTGCTGTGAGATTGCTTTGAAGTCTTTACAGGAGTTGCTTCAAGTGTCACTGTTTATGATTTATGGGAACCAAACTACAACTCTTTATAGCAGTGCCTGGTTTATCCTCCCAGAGAAGTTCTGCTGTATGTGTTCCCGGGACTTGTTCACCCTAACTGAGGATGACACATTTCTGGAAGCTCTGGGTTGTCTGTTTACTTGCATCTCTGGGAGCACTGCATGTATCTATCCAGGTCATATTTTGCTGTTTCCTGACCTGCCAGTGCCACTTCCTATTACCTTTCCATAGGACCCAGAATGTTTACAGGACAGGCCACCTCCAGCATTATCTGTATTTCTTCACTAGTATATATGGGATTTCTCCTTCAGCTAGTGTGGCTTTGTCTTTTTTTAAGAGGTCTGTTTTAGGTTTTTCTTGTGCCTTTTGCTATCCTAGTGATTTCATAATTCCTGAAAGGCCCTTAAGGTAAATAATAACAAATTAGAGAATAAAATCTGGCAGATTTTTGAATAATGAACTGTACTGAAGAAATGCTTACTTTGTATTTTTATTCTCAGGGAGAAACTCATCTTGTTTTTCCAAAGACTTCATCAGTTGAACAGCTGCGACGCATCCGAGAACTTATTGCTGCCGAAAGGGACCACCGACTGCAGGGGAGTCCCTCTTCTCCACCAGTGGTCAACCAAAATACAAACCCCACTCTGAGCCAGACTGTCCCTAACGCTACACCATCTCCTCCAGCTCCTGAAGTGCAGCAGCCACAGGTTTGTCCTACTCTCCCCAGGGATCCTGTAAGTTGCCATTTTCATTATGATTCTAACTGATCAAAAAAAATGTTCAACATAAAAATTGTAAAAAGGGTAAAGATTTGGATGCAAGTCTTTTCCAATTAAACCCATAATTATTATTCCATTCTATTATTTTTTATTTATGTAATAATTTATTTATTATTTATACTTGTTTTATGAATCTTAGTGTTAAGAACAAAATTATCTAAATAACATTTTTGAAATTAGTAGTTAAATTAGTGGTCTGCAGCAGTCCTAGTTCACTAAGCTGCATCACAAGCAGTTTATAAAGCTGGCCAACTGTGGTTTCACAGTTTCAGATGTGGTTATTAAGCCAAGACTCAAGAGTGGTAGATTTAATAGATTTAATAAGTTTGTAATTCACTGGGCTGTGAGTGTTTTTAATTGTAGTGATTGTGGAGACAATGTTGAAGTTAAAATTGCACTCTTCAGTATTACCTCTTGAACCTTGACCATTGAATAAGTGGGAAAGGCAGATCTTCAATTTAAAAAGCACAATATTGCAGGAATGTGCCTTTCCTGTTTATGTTGTACACTGATTTTGGTAGAAGTAAGTATTAATAATATTTTAGGAAAAAGTGCATATGTTTTGTATGTTTTAAGTCTACAGTGGGGTAAAGAACAAATAGATTATGCGACACGAGTAACATTTTCACGTCATTTACCCTTGTGCAACACAGGTTACCATTATGTTCTGCTGTATTATGAATGGTTTTTTTTTTCTAATTTTGCATGAAAAAATTTAATTGAAATTGTTTGCCTCCAAAAGCAAGACTTTCTTCTTGCAGAATCAACAGTCCAGGTGGTGGAGTTAAATCAGGTGTAGCTACACCTGGTAAATGAGACCTCAAACATTTGATGTGAATGAGAAACCCCCTTATATTTATTATGTGGGACGTACTAGATAGTTAATTAACTGTGCATGAAATAGTATGGCTTTCATGAAAAAAAAAAAAAAAAAACTTACTGGCGGGGATATTGGAGTCTACCATATGCCAGAAGGCATGGGAGATATTAATGTAAATCCATATCCACCCCTTGGACTTTTGGTTCTGTAATGAGAGACACTTTGCAAAAGATGACACTAGTAAATGTGTCTCGTTTCACAGAATCCACAGCTTAAAATGTGCTGCAGATTGTGTGCCTTTTTACTGGCTGAGAGGTCTGGAGGAAAAATACATGGCCAGTTGTATTGGGTAAATCAATATCATGTTATAAAGGGCTGCTAGTTACCACACCAGTGCAATAGTCAAAATATATTTTATAGCTAGCAGCCAGCTCTTATTGAACTCACTGCTGTAAGTGACAGCTTATTGGCAGTGGCTAAATAAGTTATCAGCTCTTGCATCTTCTCAGTAAAATATTTTTCTGTATGGCTAGTGACCAAGGTTATTATAGTTTTGCCTTTTTATATTAGTTTTTATTTCTATAGCTTTGCCTTTTTATATTAGTTTTTATTTCTATATATATTTTTTACCTTGGAAATTCAGTTTAATTTTCATTTTCCTTCATCGTGTATTTTTAGTTTTAATTTAGTTTTTATTTCACAAAAACATTTCTGTTTTATTTTTATATCTATTAGTTTCAGTTTTAGTAATTATGGTAAGGTTAAAGAGCAACTGTGGAGTTTAGTTTTGTCTCACAATCAGACAGAATTGTACACCTAAAAGGTCAGGATATGAGTTTAAAAGCTTACTCCACTACATTGTTTACTATTTGGTTTTGTTTTTGTCTGAAAAAAACAAGCATAATCAAAACCATATACTGAATGTGAACAATTTTATAAAATGTTATAATTGTTAAAACATTTTCTATTTCATTTGTGCTGAACAAATGTGCGCCAATTGTTGGCACTTTTTATCTTTTCATTTTATTACCCAGAATGGGCCAATTTGTAATGAAATTTAGGTGAATTTTAAGGTTTGAGGGTTTTTTACTCAAAATGTCTACAACAAACACCATACCTCACTCAAAGACAATGTGCTTATGATGAATGCTTTCAATATTGCATTAAAAAAATCTCTCATACTGGGCTTTATTTTCTACCAGCCGTATTGATCTCAGACACATACAATTTATAGACAGAATTTTTCCACCTGTAGGCCTTTAAAGATATCAAAAATCAGAAAACAGATTCTACTGTGTTCTGACAGTTGTGATCATGAAAATCAACGGGGCTTAGGAAGAACAGAAGTCTTAGGCTTGAATCAATGTGCAGACCCCACCTAGCTGTATTGAGGGAAACAAAGAAACACAAGCATGTAGTGTCAAGGTTTGGGGGCAGTGAGATTTCAATAATCTATGAATAAGAACAGTAAACCCTTAATGAGCAGAGCAAGAGCAGGCAATAGGTACATGGACAGCCACAAAACAATAGAGACAGTATCTGAGATTAAGAACAATATATACGTTATCTAAACCTGTTTATCCAGAGCAGGATCACAGGAAACCTGGAGCCTACCCCGGCAGATTTTGGATACAAGGCAGAGTAAAATCCCTGGTATGCAATATGTATGATATGGCTGATGTTAAGAACAAAAAGTATATGATATTTCAACTGTCTATTTTTAGAGAGCGAGAGAAATTGAAAAAATGGGGACAAATATTTTAAAACATAATACTGCTACCGGATTATTTTCACAATATTGGGTATTTTGAGCTATAAATATAAACTAAAAAAAGAAAAATTAATAAATACAGAATTAATACAAAAACACATTAATATGTTTGGTTTTTCACCAGTTGGCATTACCAACTCATGAAGTTTTGTATCGCCTTGTTGTTAAACGATTTTTTTAAACCAAAAGTGATTGGTCAGTAACAATATACCGATCTAGTATGTTGACTATCAATCTCTTGATCAGTGCTGTTTTATTTTAAAAAAAGGGTTTCTCCAGTAAGAAGTGGCAGGTGAATTATTGTCAACAAAATGCAGGCACCTGAGAAATAAACTGAAACGTTACTCACTCGTGATTTTTCTGTCTATACGATAAAGGTTTTGTTGACCAGCACATTCCAATTTCAAATGTTTGAATTACATTTTGATATACAAGAAGCGCAATGAAAGGCGGCATGTAAATCAATTTCTATTTCACACACTTTATGCGCCTGTATTCAGCTTGCTCTGTCACCTCAAATGCTGTGTGAATAGCCTCCCTCCGTCACCAACCGCCATTCACTACATGAATCTATGCGGGTGGATCATGGTAGATGACTTTCTGTTTTTAGAGTTAAGTTACAAGGGTTAAAGATTAATGACAAGAATATTCATTTAAAAACAAAAACTAAAAATATTTTTAGTATATTATTATTTTATTTCAGTTAGTCTTTCCATCTACTTTAATAGTTTTGTTTAGTTTTAGTTTTTCATTTTGGCTTTGTTAATTATTTTATTTCAGTATACAAAAATGTTTTTTAATAATAGTTTAAGTTTTGATTTTAGTTTTCATTAACTATAATAACCTTGACAGTGTCTTTACATGGAATGTGGTAGGATGGCTGAAGATAATTAGTTAGCTGTTGAAAGTTGTTGCAGTGCATCAAGGGGATTCAGTTCCTCTGTGCAAATTTACATTAATTGTGGAGTTGATAAGATTATTTAGTTTAAGAACTTAGCATAAATTAAGTGAACAGCTGGTAATTAACATCTCCAGTTAGAACTGAAACATAGAAAACATACAATGAATAAACACGTTTCCACATTAATGGGTTTATTTTTATAAAATGATGTGAAGTTAGAGAATAATTAAGCTTATTCTTATTATTTTTGTTTAAAATATTTTAATCCCATTGCCTTTTTTTTACTTGTAAACACTACAATGTAATTTTCCATTTTTAGAACAAATACATTATTATTTTATAATTATGAATTTTGTAAAAGTGGATAAGTATTTAGTGTTTGCTAGCTTGATGGACAAAAAATAAAGTACAATCTTGCACTGCATAAGCCAATATTCTGTGTTGAGTAGTATGATTAGTTCATTTATCATCTTCAGGGGATTAAAATGGGTTTTTATATTAACTGAAAATACATTCCATATATGTTCCATATTTTCTTTGTATTTTCCCTGTTGGTTTTAAAATTATTTCAAATATTTTTTTTTCACTTTAACATAGTGTATCAAATAGAAAATAATATAGTAGTAGGTGGCAGGTACAGAGAAAATTTGTGTGTTGAAGCTTTTATGGAATATTTTATTTTTCTTTATCCCTTTCTTTATTAGGAGTCTATTATGAGTTTTTTAAGAACACTTCAATCAAACTTTGAGCATGTCTTAATATATGAGAACCCAGAAGTTCAGCAAAAAGCTCTGTCATGTATTCCATTACTACAACTGCAGGATAAAGCACAGGAGAATTTGTTGCAAGCCACAACAGAAGACCCAGGTAAACTATTTTTATAGTTATCTGTTATTAATTATTTATTGAGAACAAACATCTATTGTTATTTGTTTTCTTTACAACTGATCATAAAAGCAAAACAAAGGCATCATTACCTGTCTATAATTTAGTACAGTATGACCAGTAGTCATGAAAGAGCTCGCTTGTTTTGACACACTAACAAAATAGAATGGAAGTAAAACTCAAGAACTTTCAGTTGGGTTCCGTGCTTCAATGCAGCCATTATTAAAACAGCATCATACACCGTACGTGGTGGATTTACAAAACAATGCTCAAGTATCTTTAAAAATGTTGAAAAGCAAGTCTTAATATACAACTGCAAAAGACAGGCATGTTTAACTTTTCTGCCAGTCTTTGGCAGTTAACATGATGGGTGAAGCATCTTAAATAGCCTTTACTACATCATGAATAATGCTGATATTTAATCATTGGGCTGGAAAAGAAAGTTTTGTTACCAATAACAAAAAAGGGACAACCACATTAAAATGGAGAATTAAATCACACAACCATGGTGCAAATAAAATAACAGTCAAAATTAATAAAAATAAGAAATACCTAATTAACAAGATTACAGACATTACAGAAAGACTCTTAAAACACTTTCACAACAAGTGTATTTCCAATTTAGATATTACTTAACCCAGTCCATTCTTAACAGAAATAAAGCAAGTCATTAAATGTGTAAATAAAGTGAATGTGTGGTGAACTGAAAACAATAGATACATACAGTATACATATTTACTTGTATACTTTAACTGTCTGTGAAGTATAACAATGAAACTTTATGTGTACTATACAGTTATCGCTTTTCATTATTAAATTAAAATGATTTAAGTCCACAGTCTTTTATTATAAGTTTAGCTGAGTTAGCGTCAGTGGTATAGAGAAGTATATGAAAGGAAGTGAGTTTGAGTTTCTATGTTATATATTGGTAATCAAATTGTATATACAGATGAAAAAGTTATTGATATTACTACTGTGCCAACTAGTTTCTTCAAAACATCTTGTTTAACCAATTTGTCTCCAATGTTATTAATTCTGAATTTTATCGTATCTGATTTTCTAGGTTGCAAAGTTAATACCAGTGATTTTTTGCTGATTGAGTTACTGAAGTGGTTTAAGGGGGAATTCTTCAGTTGGGTAAATAATTTGCCATGTAGCAGATGTGGAGGCCAAACTGAAACTGCTGGTAGTGTGCCTCCTTCACCTGATGACTTGCAGTGGGGTGCACAACGTGTGGAGAGTCACTACTGCAGTCAGTGCAACTTTACCACAAGATTTCCAAGGTATACTTTTTTTCTTACATCTATAAATTATTATTTTAAAATATTTTATAAATATTACATTTAAGCATTGAAAGGTCACCCATTGGAAGGCATTGTAACACCACTGCAAGTGATCTGATTTCTGATCTTTGTGCAGTTTCCTTGTCCTTCCCACATTTTTGTGACATCCAAAACATACTGTCAGGCCGATTGGCATCTCCAATTGAATGTACAGGCTGGTGTGCTACCTTGTGCATAATGCTAGTGCATAGGCTCTGGCTCCACATTGCCCTGATCTAGTTAAGCAGTGAGAACATTTTTTGTGAAATTTACAGAAGCCTCCAGATGAACTGAGTAAAATATGAAAATTGTTGAAATTGCAGTCTAATTTATTTACCATTAATAAAACCAGAGCTTATTTTTAGGTTCACAGAAATGTTTCTTTTTGTGCATGATGCATTCTTTAAAATTGTAATATTTGATAGCTTTTTGCATAAGTATCAGTGCTGGCAAGCAACACATAGCCTTATGCTTCTTGATTTTAAATTTAATATGTGCAGATATAACAATCCAGAGAAACTCCTGGAAACCAGACGAGGCAGATGTGGGGAGTGGGCGAACTGTTTCACGTTATGCTGTAGAGCAGTGGGTTTGGATGCAAGGTATATCTGGGATATTACAGGTAAGACTTGTGCGTAGTAATAGTTCAAATAAAATGCAGCACTGTTTTAGAGTGTCCTGTTATCCACCACTAATAAGACCTACATAGAGTATTTGATGGATTTTATGTCACATTACGTGAATTTTCAGTTGTAGCCTTCATTTACATAATATTAGTGAGTCTGAGGCAGCCAGCGGCATGCTCCCATGAAGCTGAACGCCTAATGTGCCAAACGAAGTGACTCAATTCAACTTGTCTGTAACTTACTCCAGTATTTGTCTTTAGGTGTAGAGATGGGCTGTGTGTGCATGATAGCTGACCACCAATGCAAGTTAATTCGGAAGTTCTTAGCATAGAATGTAGCAACAAGTAATAAGGGACGCACGTGTTTTGAAACTCGCGAACAGAAGAAAGACTTGTCTTTCTGATGTTTCATGTTTTATGTACTAAAACAGAATAGGGGAAAAAAGGGCTGAGACTGAAGCTAATCTCAGTGTACCTGTTAACCTTTCATACATTGCTGGCTCTGTCAGGCAGCATGCTATTGGCAAGGGAAGAACACTGAAAAAAATGGCTCAGCCAAATATAAAACTTACTCTGTAAACAGCATATGAAACCTAAGCCTGACATTAGATTTACTCAAGTGCATTAGGAATGGCAGTGATAAGGGTGTATTCATACCTGGTGGATTTTCATTTTTCACTCTACATTTAAATAAGAACATTTTATTCAGCTGAAGTTCTAAATATAGTTGGTAGAAGTTGAAGTTGCACTGTAGCTTTGTATATAAATAGTCCATTTTTTAGTTATACCTTTTTTGTAAGTATGTTTCATAATAGAGGAGCACAGTTCATTATCTGTAAGGGTTATTCCAATTTTGGATGTCTTTGACAGAAGATTCACTGATTCTGAGTCTGTTTGATGATTTCTGGGGCTTTACATTTTTTTTCCAAGTATCATATTAACAATTAAGGTGAGGATAGTAATATTGTGTTTAAGTACAGAGCCCTCCATAATGTTTGGGACACATTTTACCTTGATTTACCCCTCTGCTCCACAGTTTAAAATCAGAAACAAACAATTCAGACATGATTAAAGTCCACATTGCAGACTTTAATTTGAGGATATTTGCATACTTTTCAATCACACCATGTAGAAATTACAACACTTTTATATACATGATCCCCCCTTTTCAGGTCACAGAGTGTCAAACTTAAATCCAGATACAAGCATGCATTATTTAAGTAAACTGAGTTACATATATAATCCATCAATCATTCATTACTTGAATTCACTCTATCTAATATGCTGTTCAAACATTATATTTCTTAAATTTGTCCCAAACTGTGGTTGAGTGCTTACATTTTCCTGTTAAAACAACAAGCTGATAGAACTAGAGAAAATCACCTCTCACATTTGTTTACATTGCTTTGAATCGAATACTGTAACAAATGTGAAGCTTTTTTTTATCAAAATCTAGTAGTATATTGTGTTTTATACAAGGTATTAAATGCAAAATATTCATCGACTGTAAATTAGCATTCCTTGTTAAGTGATGTATATGTACTGTTTATGTATAGGTTTTCATACATGCACACTATTTAAAAAGGAGAAAGCTTTCTGTATTATCGTAGTAAAGTTTTGAATATTTAAATGTTCTTGATGTTATACATCTAGTAAAGTTTTGCCACAGATGGATAGGTGGTTATCACCTTTAGCTTTCATTTTTTTTTCTCTTATTTGCACAAGAGTTGTAGCACAAGGTTACCACTTGTCTCTATTTGAAAGGAGCTTGTTTAAAAACAAAAGAAGAATTTAAAGGTTAAATAGACCAGAGTTTGGAAAAAAGTCATCTACCAAATGAAATGTGAAAGCCAACTAGTAACGTGCAATTCTTTTTTATAGAATTGTAACAACTATAAAAAGCCCTACATCTGTTTTATTTAAGGTTATGTGGCAGTTTGCTGAGTCCTGATGATCCAAGCTGCTTCCACTTAATAAAATGAGAGCGCAAGTAAAACAGACTGCTTCATTGTTCAGTTTGACTGCAAAAACCAAACTGGAAATCAAGTATTCCATGCTCTCCTAATAGGTTACAAATCACTATATTCAAACACTTAATGTCTGAGAATATATGAAGCTATCCTGTTTGTAAGAATATCTGCAACTTTTAAGTTGATTTACAATTGTGTTTGAATAGCAAAAACATGAATAATTCTGATTTCTGGTTGGTTTAGTATTGTCCATTTAGTGGTAGTCTGCTAGTTTGGGACTATGAGAAAAATAGCATTTCAGACAAAATTTTAATGTTGGTTCTCTGATAAGCTATTATTCTTTATCATTTTAGAGACTTTCCATGAAATTTCTGTGAGAAGCTTGATTATTAGTATAGACCATTTACGGAGTGTTTCCTCTTACATGGGTAGATTCATTGAATTGTTGCCAAAACAAAACATGTGGCAACAGAAGTGTGAGGAGAGAGACTGTGGTTTGTTTGTGATTGTACACTAAGCTGTGTTGTATAGTTCTCTGAGTTTTAATCTGACATTGCTTTTGAATATTCTTAATCAGCAGCTGTTCACACAACAGTTGTTGTGACCATTTTTTGTAGTATCTGCAGGTTAATTTCTAAGCCATGATTGATAGTTCTTTGGTGGATATTTCCATTTTAACTACCGTAATTGCTGTAGGGTTGTCTTTAAAGAAACACACGGTGCATACAGTATATTTGCTGCAAAAAACACTTTGGTGAATTTCGCTGATCAGCACTAGTAGTCTGTACCATACATTGTGATATACTGTGTACAACTCAGGGGCTTTTCCCTTTAACATATGTGCAGCTTTCATTCGAGATATTCGGCTTGCTGCTCTTCTCTGTTGATAGAAATGTTGTATTGATCTCAGTTTTTTTTTTTTTTTTTTTTTTTTTTTTTGCTTAATACAACTTTTTGCATTAATGCAATTGGCATACAGAATATTTATTCCTGTTCACATCATAAACATAAACATTAGTTTGACTATACTGAAAAAATGTAACTCTTCAGGTAAAAAAGAGCAGTAGGCAGAGAAAATTAATAAAAGTAATTATTGTATCAAACTTCAGGTTAAATTTAAATGAGTTTTAATTAAAAAAGTCTAGCAATGAAAGACAATCCTTTGAGGATAATAAAGAAGATTGTCGAAAGATGCTTATAGTTATTCCCTGAATGTAACATTAAAGAACTATACAGTAATTGAAAAGATAGTAAGCATCTCTGAGTGGGAGGAGAGGTTCATTAACATACATTAGAAAATACATTAACATTTGTAAGAGTTATTTTTATATATGTATTATAAATATTAATACCACTAATTGAGTATTCCTGACGTTCTTGTAATTTCCATGAAGTTTACCAAGAATTTTCAAAGTAGTTAAAGCTTTTGACTAGATATACTGTATATGTAATATACTGTAGATACAGAAGGTAGCAGTAAGATTTCTATTTTTCTCTGCTTATTCTGTATAGTGAGATTTCCATAGTTATATTTTACACTTTCAGATTATCAGGCTAAGTTAGGAAGATTGGACTGTTTCATGAAAAAGCTTTCTTAAGTTGTTTTATATTCTTTGGACAAGCTGGTAAAGAATGAGAAGACAAAAGGTGCATTTTTTTAAATAATTGATTTTATATTCAAATAATTTTCAAGCATGAAAAATATAAAAAGCCGCTTTCTTACTCAAAACATTTAAGTTTAGTTTTCAGTGTTTTACATTTAGTTCACAGGTAAACTGAATAACTTGTACTTATCTTTTTTAATTCCATGTACTTAGATTATTGTTCATTTAAAACATAATTGTATGAAATGTATTAGTAGTAGAAGCAGCTGAAGTATAAGTAGTTTAAATGACCTACATTTATGTTACCCAGTATCATCTGTATATTTCATTTACATAGTTTTTTGTCATGTATCTGTTGTAACATTTTGTTTACTGTCATTAGATCATGTCTGGACAGAAGTATACTCTACATCCCAAAGTAGGTGGTTGCATTGTGACCCCTGTGAAAATGTCTGTGATAAGCCGCTTCTTTATGAGATTGGCTGGGGAAAGAAGCTTTCATACATCATTGCTTTTTCTAAGGATGAGGTAAAATGCGCTTTTAATGGATTTTACTTTTATTTTTACTTTTTAGATGTGTTTTTCTTTTAATTTGAAATAATGTATTGTTATCAGTAAGATGGCTGCATGATTAGCTTCTTTATCCCAGGGAGCCCGCGTTTGTCTTACTGATAACACCTTTTCGTGGCATCTGTTCACAGTTAAAGCCAAGCTCAGCCCAAAGTGATGCTTTTTTGTAAACATTTTCTTTTTTTTGTGTTTATCCGATTAAAAACAGGCGTTTCGTAAAAGAGGGTAATCACAAGACATGAATAAGAATTTTGAATTTGGATTTGAACAATGTGTGCAGTTTCTCACTCATTGTGATTTTTGGAGTTTAGACTTAGAATTTCTAATTTCCTCCTACACTCCAGAGGTGTGTAGTGAGAATAATCCACAGCTGTTTATGAACTTGAAAATATCTATATAGTCTGTAATGGAATGGGAATAAAGTTGTATTGGAAACATCTGTTACTCTTGCCTCTTTGAAACTAAATCAAGTAAGAAATGCTGAAAATGTGTGAACGAAGCATTTATTGTATTTTGGTAATCATTTTTTTTATTGGCTGAAACTGCTCTTTCTTCGTACTAATTTAGAAAAATCCTTCATTTTTAGGTTGTTGATGTGACATGGAGATATTCATGCAAACACCAAGAAGTACTTACCCAGAGAACAAAAGTACCAGAAAGCTGGCTTCGGAAATCTGTTAATGAGCTCAATTCTGTTGTAAGTATATCCAACTTTTGTTATAAAATAATTTAATTTAGGTATATACAGAAATATATGTGTATAATACACATACACCAGAATTACTAAAAAGCAAAAACATTAAAAAGAAAGAAAATTCCTGACTAGGCTGTCACAGTCTCAGTGTGGCATTATGCAGCAGTATTGCTCTTGATATAAAGGAAGCCCCCATAGCGTTTCTTGATGCAGTTCTGCTGAATAATTTGTTGGCTGAAAGTCCTTAAAGTTAGTGTGTCAGAGAGACAGGATGTGCAGCATTGTTCCTGAATATTGCATGTAAATTTTCATTCATGATTGTATTTGTCAAGGATGTGTTTTTATTTCTACCTAATTAAAATGTTCGGTCTATGGTGTAAATTTAAAATAATCAACTAGTGTAGTTTGATGGCAAAAGTGTCAGATTAAAACTACTAGGCAAACATGCACTTGATAGTAACATTTTGAAAGAAAGAAGTCTGTAGTAATGTGTCTTCTAACAAAATTTAATACAACTTGATGAAATAACATTCATGTTTTTTATTCAGTTACAAATTTAATGTTCATCATATGATGTATATATAGATTGAGGTGAAGAACCCTCTTTCTTTTTTGTATTTTTACAATTGGGGACATAGCTAACAAGTATCTAGTTCATGCCAAGTCCTAAAATTGCATAAATCTAATCCCAGGTTAAAAAAACACCATGTAACACATATCACTTTTCCACAAACCTGGATGCTTGTCTGAACTGCAAAAGGTTCTGCTTTAATGTTAAGGTAGTTAGCACTTCCTGATCAATTTACTCAGTTACACTTATTTTGCAGCGCCTGCTTTGAATGAACTTATTAACTGATTTTGTTTGGTTATGGGAGCGTACTTACTGTTTTACATGTGTCTTTTTTCACTTCATTATACCAAAGAAAAATAATGTAAAAATAAAATTTATTGTCACTTGAGGCATGATTTATCTAATTTTAAGACTTGCAGAAAACTAGATGACTGTTAATTTTTTCAGATATGTCCACCTTTAGAATTGAGAGAGGCTTGCATTCTCGCTCATATCACTGTTTATTTTCTTTTTTGGTTTGTTTTAGCAGTTTTTACTGTATTTTGCGCTGCAAAGTTTGTTTTACACCTGTTGTGTTTAGATGGATAAAATTATTATTCTTGCATTCCAGAGACAAAGACAGTTTACATCAAAAAGAAAGAGTGAGCTTCTGGAAAGACTTCTTATGGAGTTAGTAGAATTTATATCTCCAAAAACTCCTAAACCAGGTGAACTTGGAGGTCGTACCTCCGGCTCTTTGGCCTGGAGAGTTGCCAGAGGGGAAACTAAAAGCCAGTCTACAGTAAGAACTATTCATACTTTTTTTCATTTGTACTGTAAATCTGTTGTCATTCTTTGAATTTTTATAAAGTACAACAGCCACAGGTTTAATCATATCAGCGACATCTTGTTGATACTGAACCAGTTACATTAAAAAATATTATTTAGAGAGCTTAACTGAGCCTCAAGATAAGTACAGTATGTTTAAACATGGCTATGCCAGGTGTAAATTGAGAAAGTAGTATTCAGGATGAAAAGAAAAATTAGATGAAAACTTACTTTAGATCAAAACTTACTTTCTTCACTATAAATTCTAGTGAATGCTCCAGAACAGTTAATGTACTAGAGCAGGGGTGTCAAACTCCAGTCCTGGAGGGCCGCAGTAGCTGCAGGTTTTCATTCTAACCATCTTCTGAATTAGTGACCAGTTGTTGCTGCTGATTACTTCTTTTAATTAACTTGACTCAGGCCCTTTAGTTGTTTCTTTTTCCTTCATTAGCAACCAAATAATAATGAGACACAAAACAAGACGCCACATCACATAATATCTGAAAATAAAGAAAGGTGGCTATCTCAGTAAGGTTGATTTCTCAACTCACCAAAACACTTTGACGATGTTGTTATGAAAAACAGAAAATCAACAGTTTTGGAAATGTCAGCTGTAGCAGAATGAGAGCAACAACAAGCCGTGGAATTAAATAACGAGTTTAATTAACAGCAAGAATTGGCTTCTCATTAAGAAACTGGTTAGAGTTTGAAGCCCCAGTTTAGCCGGTCATCTGATGGCTCGTTTCACGTCTCATTTCTGTTTGGCTGCATTTTAATGAGGAAACAAATCAATTCAGAGGACTGAATCCTTCTAACAGGGCCATTAAAATGTGAATTAGCAGTGAAAACAGGTCACTGATTAGGAAAAGGGCTAGAATAAAAACCTGTAGCCGCTGCGGCCCTCCAGGCCTGGAGTTCGACACCTGTGTACTAGAGAATCAAATTCATTGTAGTATGTTGACTATTAATTTTATTTAAATCAGTCAAGTTAATTTTAATCATTGATGTATCAAAGTTGCACACTATAAAAAAAAAAGTTCAGTGATAAATTCATAATAAATGTATTTTCTCCTTTTATAGTCTAAGGCTTTTGTTTTCACTCCATCAGAAGAGGAAAGTAAACATAAATTGTTCCATCTACAATACAACACTGCCAAGGACTGTTACATCCGTGTTTCGAACAATAAAGAACAAATTAATGGCTGGGATAATGGAGTCTGGAGTCTAGAATCTGTTTTTAGAAAGACTGAAATGGATTGGAAAATGGTATGAAGTCTAAATGCTGTTTTCATTGATTTAATTCATTCACTCTAGACATATGTATCCAGTACTCTGGAAATCTTGTTCACACTTGTCTTGGTGACAAACAAATTGAGAAATTGCAGTCATATAAATAGAACTCATTAAGAATCTAGAATGAAATTCATTGCCTTATCCAACATTTTACAACAGTTTCCAATATGTGGAACAGTTAGGTAATATGTATGTTTAGCTGTTTATATAAAAAAAAAAAGATGCTTGGAATTAAACTATTTTTAAGGCTGCAAATGTGAGTTATGATACTACAGTATCATTTGCCAGACCATAGAGTTGGAAACAGTTTGTTTCCTCAGTAACTGGAATGCTGTAATATGCCGCTGGCAATAGTAGGGCAGCATTTTCTGTAGTGGCAAGTCATATCTGTTATTTAGCCCACATTCGACTGTTTGTTCAGCCGTAACATACAGAAATTTTCTGCCTGTGTTGCAGTCATTTAAATTTGCTAGTATAAATTTTTTTTATCCTGTATTTCCTCAGGCACTTTAAGGTGTAAATTCAATGTTGTGTTTTTTTCATTTTGTCCTGTATTGTCAGTCCAAGACAGTTATGTGTGGTTTTATAAGCAGTTTTGGCAGAGAAGGGATGCTGTCTGTCTCTTCTCAGGTCTACAGTGTGTTATTTGTTCTTATAGATGTTTAGGAGTAGAAGGTTGTTGTCATTCTTGTTTATGGTCTTATTGTGATTTATCACTGTAAAGCAATTGGGGTTGGACAAAAGCAGCAGTATAGAGGTGCTCTAGTGTTCAAATCTTTGTGAATGTTTTTTTTTGCCTTCTTTTAGGAGATAATCTGCCTGTTTTGAAAATCAACTGCAGTTATAAATAGAGTTACAGAGGTATCTACTAGGAGAGAAAAATGGTATTAAAGAGGATTATATATAGATATGCTATAATTAGGTTTCTTACCTGTAAAGTTTTTCGAGAGCAGTGCATCATTGTCTGTGTATATTTGTGCACTTTAATATTTTAACTAATACCTATTATCAAGAAAGTAAAGAAATATAAAAACAGGATAACATTTATCTAATATAAAGAAAAGAAAGTCAAATGTACAATATGAAGTTATTTGGGAATACAGCATTGGAACTGAAAAAGGTAATTGTCATACCATTCTGCAAAATGTAGCCATGGTTTTGTTTTTGTATTGTACTTCGGCTACTCCCACCAGCAGATGGCATCTGGAAAAGCAAATGACATGAACACACCAGAGCATTATGAAGTAATGTCAGAAAACATATATAAAAATGTGGAATTATCATTGCTACACAAGAAGAATGTGTATAAGGGGGTCAGAACTTTGATGTTTGTTAGTCGCATTACCTAGTGTGAATATTATTTCTTCTCTTATTTGTTAATTCTTAATATTTTCAACCTTTTCCATGAATTTTTGCATCTGAAGAGATTTAGTATTTTTTACCTTTTCACTGCTAAAGTATGACATTGACACTGAAGTGCTTTTTATATTCTTCACTAGACTTAACTCTTAACTTCTGCCAATGTTTCACCGCCTTTCATTACAACTCTGCACCTGTAGTTGATCTGTAAGAGGTTAATCTAAAGCACAAGCAGGCAGGTAAAGCTAAATTTAAAGTGACCCCCACCTCTGAAGTACAGCATACTGCTATTTTTCTAGACCGGTTTCGATTATAGCAGGAAGCAGTAATAAGCAGAAAGATGCTTAGAAACCACTGTAAAAGTGTGCCTATATCCCAAAGCCTTCTGCTCCATCTAGTGCATAGACGAGAAAGTGCAATTCATGTTAGGTGAAGGAAAGTCTTGGTGATGGTAAAATACCTACTGAAGTCATCACCCCAATGTTTGAGAAGGGTGTAAACATGAATTTAAGTAACGAAGAGTTTAATGAACTACACGTTTGTTTACAAAATGTATTATAATGAACACCCATTTATGGTGTATATTTGCACCACTGTTCATGATATTATCATTAAGTAATGAAACAAATGACATAAATCCAGCATGGTACCCCACAAATGAAACCGACTAATAGATTGCTTATAAGATTCAGTCTAATTTGGGGTAAGTTTTAGATTTTTATTTCAGTATATGTGTACCACAAATAATATATAAAAGGCAATGTTGTGTAGGTAGTGCATTACACTTGACCTATTTGTAACATTTTCCAACTTTCATACTTATGGCTAATCTTTGTATTTTTTTTTTAACAAAGTTAAATGTCAGATAGGTCTTTTTTTAGTAAGGGACACTGAGTCTGTCTATACCAGCCAGGTAAAATGCATCTGTCCATACTAGCTGGAAGAATATTTCTTAAGTAGAGCTACACCTAACATTATCACAGTACAAGTACTGAAGATTAGAAAATGGGGAAATCACTCTGTACCCATTATCCCATCATCTTAGTATTAGACTTCATTAATTTAGAACCCCATTCTGTCTGTTTATTAAAGGTTCAGGGAGTGTTTAATGCTGAAACATAGGCATTTACATTCTGTTTTTG
The DNA here is from genome assembly GCA_026402145.1 of Polypterus bichir lapradei. NCBI lineage: Eukaryota > Metazoa > Chordata > Cladistia > Polypteriformes > Polypteridae > Polypterus > Polypterus bichir. The sequence continues at coordinate 39,691,897 of JANRMT010062841.1, forward strand.
TTGTATCCTTCTCTCAAATAATAACATGCTAGGTTGAGCAGGGAGAATTAGTGTCATGATCCACATTTATTTTAATTATTCCTGGGAATGATACATTTTTCCTTAAACAGGATTTATCCTGTAATAACGTTATATATTATCTGAAACCTTTTAGGTTAAGAATTTTATTTGTATATGGTGCCTTCTGAAAGTTATTATTTTTACATTGGTATTTAAAAATGCCACAACACAATTTTATTTTTATATGTACATCGCCTTTTTGGTATCTGGCTGTTAAGTGGTTGTCAGGGTCATGTCCCACAGAGGCTGAGCCTTCGGGTCAGTTCTGCAATAGTACAAATGGCATCCAGTTGAAACATTCGCTGTCCGACTTTGTGGATACCGTTAGAAACTTTTTTGGAAATAAGAGTTTGCGTTAACCTTTGTTTTAGTTGCTGGATCGTTTGTCTTCCTTGTTTCGATCCTTGCCTAATTGCCTGCCTATTGACTTTTCTTCTGTCTTATGACTTTATCAATGGATTCATCTTTAGAGACATACCATGTTATTGCATATAAGGACGCTACTTTTCTACTTGATATTAATCAGTTTTTTTAAGATTATAAATATTTACTTGTTTTTACTTGTTAGTTATTCTTTATTATTATTATTCCCTAATCTTGTTTGTTTTTCTTTTCCTGTAACTTTCTCTTTGACATTTTGTAAAGCACTTTGAGGTACATTGTTTGTATGAAAATGTGCTATAGAAATAAATGTTGTTGTTTATCAAAGACTGATACAACATAATAGTGAAAACAAAAAAGCAAGTATGTGTAATAAAAGAAAAATCAAGTACTGTAATATAATAGGTAGAAATAAAATATTTTGTGTACTGTATGTGAAAGAATGACATTTCATAGCCAGGTTATGTTGACAAGCACAAACTTACTAAGTACACATACCACAGTGATGTGTTGAAAGTTGATTGAACTTCACTGCTGCCCATATGTCGTTCTTTGCCACCACAGATGTTTCCCAGACTTACAAATCTACAAGTCTTGTAAGTTGTGGGTAACCAAACAAACCAAAATGCAGAGCACAAGAAATCAAACATAACAAAAAATAACAGAAAACAAATGCAGGTTTGGTTTGAAACAGGTAATAACACAATACTCACCTCCTTCCCTGGCACTTTCTTTATAAATTGTTACGCTGCAGTTGTTGTGTTATATCCATAACTACAGTATATCCAGGATTGTTTTTCAAATATGTTAAATTAGTTTTTGACATTTTCTAGACTGCTTTAATTGTTAAAAAATAAATAAAATAGATTAGGAGAATAGAATGTGTGTTTGGCTTATATGTTCATGGCTTGGAGTTTCTTTTAAAAATAAATAAATGCAATTCTCTTTTTGTATATGTTAGTTTTAACGAAGCACCTAACACATCCATCACCTAATCAAGTCAAAGTACACAAAATAAAGTGGAAGCTGAATTTACTGTCCAAAATCAGATGCAGAATAATGTGAAGTAAAGAGAATTAATCTTGTTGTCATGCCTTGCATATGCTACGTCAGTGTCAAACTTTAGTTAATTGTTTTTAATTTATAATTCTAGGCTTATCTAGCCCGGATTGAAAAATCAACTTCAGCCAGAATCTGCTGGAAGTTTGACTGTGGTGGGTTTGGATTCAAGATTAAGAATGTTTCAGTAAGAGCAAACAGTCAAACATTTCATAGTGGGAAAGTGACATGGTCATTAAGAGCAAATGATCAAAGTGTTTATCTTGATGGAGGTATGATAATACTTTTTATATGCTTTGATAATACAGTGGAAGGGAAATAAGATTCAATTTATGTACTCTATACTCTCTTTTTAGAGTGCCCTTGTTAAAATATACTGTACATGCCTTTCTATACTTTTAGTAGTTGGCTTCTTACAAATTCTTAGACATAATAGAGTTTACTTAAGTGATTAGCACAACATACTCTGCACCTACTGCATGAAAGCATAATGGTTGATATGTACAAAATATAATGGTTGATATGTACAAAAGGTAATTAAGAGATTAACAAGAATTAACTTGTCTTAAATTGCCTTCAATTGGTATTTTTGAAAGTTAAATTCACTAAACAGTGACATTAAAAAAACTATGACACTGTATGCATAACATAGTGAATAGATTTCAGATATGTTTTTTGACTATGTTTACAGTAACTTTGAATGTTCATTAATGATATTAAAATTTAACTTAAATGTTAGGAAAACCTTGTGACATGCTGGTTAGTGCTTATTTTGCAGGACTGGACTCAAATCCAGTCATGGCTAGTGTCAATGTGGTATTTAACTGTCCCTTGCTTGTTTTAAATGGTTTTCAGAAAGTGCCCTTATGTACTTGCATATTCTAAAGATGTGCAAGATTAAGGGGCATATATAAGCTGACCCTCTGCCTTCCTGTCATCTACTAATTGAGCTTAATGGAATCGGACACCGATAGGAACATGTCTATAGTGAAACATTTATTTTTCCCTAAATACACTTTAAGGAATCTTCAATTTAAAATAACATAGGATATTTAATGTACAGAAAGCTTAAACATTCTGAGGCTTTAATTTTTCACTACAGTGATACTGAAAGAATCTGTCAAATCTCTATATATAATCTTCATTTGGATCTTGATCTTTGTTTGTCCGTGAATGAATTAGAAGAAGAAGCACTAGATGGCAGTAGAGAGACAGCTAAAACATAGGCATTGCATTAAGAATCTCCTCCAGGCTTATACTACTGAAGACTGTAGTACTCCAGTCACACCTCAAAACACAGACATTCAAACTAAACAAATTGTTTTGCTTTAAATTAATTAAAGAGATCTTCATTTAGATCTTGATCTTTGTTTGTCCGCGAATTCCACGCATGCGTAGATCACCTACCAGTTTAGGACGTTGTTGTTACTCACGAATGTCAACAATGTGCCGGAATAACGAAAGGGGTGGTGGACAGTGTTACGCTGGTTAGCTCCTGAGGCCTGGTTAGAGAATGAGATTGCCGAAGATAAAAGGTACGTGCCTACGTAACATATGAATGAAAGAAAGACAGTGGGTAAAATGAATGACAACGTAACAGCACGTTCCGGAAATTATTATTGTTACGTTGTAGCCGGCGAGTGCTGCGCGTCTCACAGTTGTACCGTGGCTTGCTCACATGTCAGTGAAGTGATCCCTATTTATGCTTTAAAGAGGCTGGATACCTATGTGTCCCCCTTTTATAACCATTGCTCCGTGTACAGTACAGGCCAAAAGTTTGGACACACCTCCTCATTCAATGTGTTTTCTTTATTTTCATGACCATTTACAGCACTCCATCACTCTCCTTTTTGGTCAAATAGCCCTTACACAGCCTGGAGGTGTGTTTGGGGTCATTGTCCTGTTGAAAAATAAATGACCGTCCAACTAACCTGACTTCTGCACAACACAACTGCTGGTCCCAACCCCATTGATAAAGCAAGAAATTCCATTAAATAACCCTGATAAGGCACACCTGTGAAGTGAAAACCATTTCAGGTGACTACCTGTTGAAGCTCATCGAGAGAATGCCAAGAGTGTGCAAAGCAGTAATCAGAGCAAAGGGTGGCTATTTTGAAGAAACTAGAATATAAAACATGTTTTCAGTTATTTCACCTTTTTTTGTTAAGTACATAACTCCACATGTGTTCATTCATAGTTTTGATGCCTTCAGTCATGAAAATAAAGAAAACGCATTGAATGAGGAGGTGTGTCCAAACTTTTGGCCTGTACTGTATATTGCCTTACTCTTTGGATTGCCACAAAGCAACCTGCGAGATTGGAGAAAGGTTGAGAAGACATCGTGAGAGGAAACTATAGTGTCATGAAAACGAGACGGATTGTGAAAAGACAGAAGCAGAAATGCTCCTACACCACCACATAATTACTATTCGGACAGTGATGCTGAGTAGGCCGTTCCTATCGAATCAATGTCCAAGGGTTTTCTTTTGTAATTTTGTTTCCCTTATAAAAAATCATAATACTGTGCGATGAAGGGCCCAGTTTATGACTGGCAGTCGCGTTTAAACAGGGAGCCCTTCACAGACAACTTTAACACGCGCAATGTAGTTGGGCGCACATGGCTAGTTATTAAATATTCTTTGCTAGTTCTGAGTTGGGGTAATTTTATATAAACTGCATTTTTGACTTTATTAACAATGAAAATGCAAGTACGGTAAATATGTCAAGTGAAAATACATGTTTTCAGAAAAATTAAAGCTTTGCTCAAATGTTTATTGGGATTAAAAAGGCAGGAATTACTGCAAATAGGCTTTTTTTTCAGGCTAAAGAAAAACTGATGTACAGATGAAAGGACTAAGACTCAAAAAAGTAAAAATTAATATATTCACATGGTGATGGTGTGATGGTGTTGTTGGCACAATTTAGATTTTTACATATATGCACATTTCATCTTTTTCAGAGTGGTGAACAATTTAACACATCAGAATACAAAGTAACTTGTAAGCATAGGTAGTGAAAGTAGATTAATAACATAGTTTGGAAAAAATAAATTTTTGTGGAAGTAATGAACAATATCTTTATCTTTTTGACATGACAGTGTAAAGACTCATGTTTAACTAAAGGGTAAAAATTAGGAAAATAAGAGACCCAGGAACTGGGTGTTCCAGAGTGGCATTGACAAATTTTAAGAGTCGTAAAGTGGCTAAGCATGCTGTCACGTATTTGCCCTCTGGCACATACCAAGAGATTAATACCATCATAGACAGTTTTTTTAAATACTGTATATGTTACAGTTTTACAACCTGAATTTCATTCTCTAACACACTGCACTGCATGATTATTCATGACACAGTGGGAAATGGGAGTGGTTTACAACTTTCTATATATGCCTGCATTCTGTGTTTTGGTCATATGTCATTTACTACAGCACTATACAACTTTTCCTGTGTTTTAGTATTTAAGAGTATTTTAGACTTTGAATGTCACAAATTTTAAAAATGAAGACTTTTTTCATATTTAATTACAGTTCAGAAACATCTTTAGATTTTTTTTTTACCAGTGTTTTGTTTTTCCTTTTTTCACAGACACCCAGTTACATGAATATGATTTTACTGGAGCTACTGATTTAGTTTTAGAAGCTGAATTGACTGGCGGTGAAGGCGGTTCAGCTTGGCAGCACGCACAGCTGTTTAGGCAGAGCCTGACAGATGAAAGATTTTACCCTTTGGAAATTATTATAACAATGGAAAGTGCTTGATAAATATTTTTATTATGAAGAAGAATTTTTATTTGTGCTTGATAAATATTTTTATTATGCAGATGATTTTTTTTTTTATTTGTTTTACTTTTTCATGTATTAGACTGTTATCTTAATTTATGAATTTGGCAGTGCAATTTTTAACCTGGTCTTGTTGTAATTTTGTAAGAAAGGAAGACGGTGTGACTATGCTAAAAGAGAAATGGGAAGATTAAGAATTAAATTAACTTCTCTTTGAATATGTATAACTACACCACAACATTAAAGTCACACCACTTTTGCACAGAGTCCTCCTCTCTTTGGTACCTAGTGCTTGGTTTCTTCTCTCCAACTGTGTCAGTTCAGCATGCACACTTGCCTGTGTTAATTGATTTTGCTATTTATCTGAAAAACTCAGGGGTGTGCGCTGCAGTCTGAGCATCAGCTCTTTGTGCTTCTTGAGCAAAGCTGATGGAATAAACCAGAATCGTAGAATCCTCCTACAGCCTCAGTCCACTCACATGACTCAATTCATCAACGCTGTAAGTGGAATTGCACCTGTGCTGAAATAATGTGCAGACATTGGATTCCTATTGTATGTTATTTTTCTTTAATTTGGAATAATATGATTAACTGATTATAGCAGTTGTGCTCTGAACCTTGTAACGAATATTTATTTTATAGTAGTTCTATGTCCAGTTTATGTTATGTTTTAAAATTACAATAATGCAGCATGAATCTAACAAAGTAATGCGAGTACAACATTGGTTTCAAATCCAATAGGTTAAAAAAAATGTCTCTGGCTGATGATACCAGGTGCTGCGCTGTGTAATATGGGAAAGCAACATGTCGAAAGCCGGGACCATCTGAGCCCTAAGTATAACACCAACTTAATAACTAATATTTTATGGAAATATATTGTAAATGATAAACTAAATGCATAATGTTTTCTAGTAATTCCTTTTTTTAAATGGAGTGGTTTGGAATACCATGGGCATGAATTTCACTCATTCTAGCAGGGAATTTTTGGTCTACCAAAAATAGATGGGTTACTATGAAAGCTTTTTCCCATCACTCAAAAATGTTTTATTGCATTATTTTGCAATACTTGTTGGATTATTTCACAAACTTATTGTGTTGTTTTGCAGTAGTTACTTTGTGTTATTTTGCAGAAATATTGCCTGCTGCAGTGTCCACATAGGTAGCTTGGCCATCTAATGACTGCTTCTGTGGGACACATTAAACACATGGGTATTGTGCAATCAGGTGACAGGAAATGAACAGGCATACATTTAGTTGTAATCAGGTTAAATTTTGGTTATTTTAGTACAGGTGTTTCTTGTATTCATGATTATGAACCTTTAATTGTGAGCACCAGTCTTACTTCATGCAGTTTGTACACCAGTTCAGTTTGTTTATGTGATCCCTTGGATTTTTTTTCAGTCAAATAGCACATTGATTTGTTTGCCACATAAATAAAAATGTTAACAAGAAAAGGCCATTTTAGCTCAAAATTAGTCCAGAAATAATAACTAGTGTAGATTTCCTGTTTTCCATGGTGCAGCTTTCAACTACATTGAAAAGTAACTGATTCTACCATATTCAAAATTCTAACAGTTCTGTAATTGTATAAAAATGTGTTTTGTTAAAATATCCCAGTGCTTGCCTTCTAAATTTCTCATAATGGCTTTATTGTTACTTGTGTTAAATCCAAGTTAACTTGGTCTGAGAACTTAAGAATGAGGCAGTTGTATTTTGTTATTTGCAAGCAGATCTTATGATTTGAAATTGTTGCGATTTTATTCACGTTTTGGGGTTTATTTTATTGCTACTTTATTTTTTTCAATGCCATTTTGTTTTATGGATTACGCCACATGTGACATTATTTCAGTTGCATGGGGACATCATCACAAATACATTAAAATATGGTGGTGTTTTTATTGTTTTTTTTTAATTCAACATTTCTTGATCTAGAGCAATGTTTATTTTTTACTTTGGTTTTGTTTTAAAAAAACAAAACAAATGTTTAGGGTCTTCTTTGTTCAAAAACAGTTTTATGTGTTACTTTAAATTTGATCACCTTACATGCTGGAAGCCCCTCAAAATTATTCATGAGGATCAAAGTGTCTTTTTATTCAAAATTCTTCAAATATCATAGAAAATAGAAATGTACATAGTGAAGGTGTAAATTTGGGCACAGCTTTTAGATTTTTACGTAATTGCAATGCATTTGTTGTATTCTTCTCTGCAAAATAAATGATGGAGTTAAAAAATGGTGTGGTAGCAAAGATGAATTTTACAATAGAAATAGGACTATGCATAATGTTATGTCTGACTATATTCTGGAGGAAATAGGAGCTGTAATTGCCAAAATGATATAAAGGTAATCGAATAGAAATGGAATGTGTTTTAAGTTACAATAAGGCTGCCAGCTGCTGCTCTGCTCATTCATAAAAGCATAAAGGAACAGTTTTCCATCGACACTTAAACACAGATCAGCACATTATTATGGTTTTGTCTTTTTGTTTGTTCACCAAGGCCTGTTAATTTATTTTGTGACATTGTTTTACATTTGAATTGTTTTTAATACATATAAACTTTGTATGTAAATTTTAAATATTAGTATTGGTAAAATAAAGGAAACCATGTGGCATTCATCAGCAAAATAACTTTGATAATGTGAATAAATAAAACTAAATATATATATTCTGGAAGGCGTACTTCCTACTATGCTGTGTGACTTACTTTCTATCCAGAGTACCTGATTGAATTGATGTGAGGTGTGCAAAAATGCAAGTTAGGAGGAGGGTTGCACTTACTTTTTTAGTATGTTGCCCGTAACCTAATTAGCAAAATGCAGAAAGCTTGGATGTAGCTTAACTATTTCCACATCATAATTGTTACATTTAAATAAAGGTATATCAAGGAGTTCTTGAGCAAATGCGCTCTGAGGGGCACAATGACATAGTGGTTAATGCTTCGGCCTGGGATTGGGCTAGCACTGTGTGTAATTTGTGTGTTCTCCCTGTGCCTTTTTGGCGTTTAACTGGGAGCTCCAGTGCTCTTCCGACGTGCCAAAGATGTGAAGTTTAGGTAGGCTGACAGATCTAAATTTACCTAATATGGAGGATTGCAGGTATATGCTTGAGTGTACTCTACAGTGGACTTGTACCCGGTCCAGGATTGGCTTAGCGTCCAATGTGGCTGAGGTTTCCAAACTTCTGAACTGCATAAGTGGGATAGAAAATGATTTCTAGACATACATGGTGAGGTTTACAGGTTCAGTCCCCACATCTGACACATGTCTGTCCTTAACCCTTTGTAAAAACTAACCTATGGCTCTGTAGGGGGAATCAGCACATTTAAAATGAGTGGCAGACGCTGGAAGAGTTGCATCAACATTGTTTCAATTAAGAAACATGTTTCAAATTTCAAATTATTTTTTCCAATATTTGGTTAATTTTAATGTATTTTTGCAGGGTTGGACGTAATGCAAACTGTATTAAAAGGAGCTGTGTAAGAAAATATAATATTTTGTAATTTATTTACTTTTAAAGAGAACGTGTGATTTTTTTTTTTTTTCCTACTGTACTGGGCAGTAATGCTCTTTTAATATACAGGGGAGTGAATGTCAAAAGCCTAGCACTACACACCCTTATCGAAATTTCTGGGTTTTGTTGATGTAAAGGCTGAAATAAAGTCAAATTGTGTCAGACATTATTTCATCTTGTAACCAACAATGTGTTCATGTAAATGAAAAACCAAATGGATATTTTTTTTTTTTTTTGTAAACGTAATTCAAAATAAAAATAAAACTTTCATTGCCTTGGTTGCATTATTTTCACATCCCTTCTAGTTGGGATCATAAATGAGTTTACAAAGGTAATTGGTCTTTGCCTGACATCTGCTGATGTGATTCTAGCCTTAAATAAAATTAGCCATGCCTAGTGCAGAGAAAACCACAGGGAGCAAACAAAATATCTTAGGGATCTGAAAGGAAGAGAGCAGAACTGGGCAGTGGCCAAAGTTAAAGTATTCCATTTATTTGGCTGATGCCTTTAGCCAAAGCAACTTACAACATTTGAGATACAATAAGTTACATTTCTTTTCTTTTTCCAGTTGGAGTACAGGAGGGTGAAGTGACTTGCTCAGGGTCACACAGTGTCAGTGGGGGGATTTGAACACACAACTTCAGGGCTTGAAGCCCAAAGCCTTAACCACTGTACCACACTGCCTTCCAGGAGATTATTGGGAGACAAGTATCTAAGGATTGTTCTGAGATGGAAAAAGACCAGGGTGTCTCATCTATAAAACTTTGCTTGTACTCGAGTGTGAAAATATATACGCACAGCAAAAAACAGGAAAATGCATACAGCAAAATAAACAAAAATCAATCAGATTTATAAAATCTGATGTACTCTACTACTCTTTCTATGAAATTTATAATTACAATGCAAGGAAACATCCATATATGGAGCATTGTAATCAACATCATGCATATGCAATCACAACACTGCAGGACTTCACTGGCTGGTAGAGCAGGCCTCTCCCACCTGACATGTTTAACTCCACCCCCTACATTCAAGAGTAGGGTGCAAGTAGTGATGGGCATTTCGATTCAAATTACTGAATTGTTTCAAAATGCCCATTAGGTGACTAGATTAATTTGATTCATTTTTCAGGGTAGCTTATAAAGTATTTCCAGGGCTGGGGAGGGGGGCCCCCTCTAAACACTGATTCATACATTAGTTTTTTTGTGAGTATCTAAATATATAATTAATATTATTTCTTGTTAATTTATATTTAATTCATTACATATAAAGATATGATTGATTATATATAAATATATAATTCATTATATATTTAACATAATATTTGGTAAAACCCTGTTTCCATGCCTCACAGTTAGGAGACCCAGGTTTGCTCCCCAGGTCCTCCCTGCGTGGAGTTTGCATGTTCTCCCGGTGTCTGCGTGGGTTTCCTCTCACAGTCCAAAAACTGGCAGGTTAGGTGCATTGGCGATCCTAAATTGTCCCTAGTGTCTGTTTGGTGTGTGGGTGTGTGTGTGTGCACTGTGGTGGGCTGGCGCCCTGCCCAGGGTTTGTTTCCTGCCTTGCTCCCTGTGTTGGCTGGGATTGACTCCAGCAGACCCCTGTGAACCTGTCGTTAGGATATAGTGGGTTGGATAATGGATGGATGGATGTTTCCATGCACACAGCATGATAACAGATTTAAGATGTATAATTAAAATAAGACATTACATTACAGAATCACAAGTGAATGAAAATCGTGCAACTTGTAATGACTTGTTTATGAGCTGAGACTCATGAGTCTGATGGTTCTTGTGTGTGTACTTTACACATCCACCAGTGGCAGACAATGATGACATCATGCAGAAAATGCATTCTCTTTAGCTCTAGACCTGTTGAACTCCACTGAACTGATTCATTTGTGCTCATGAATTGATCCATGTGTTTCCCTGAATTGAGTCATTTGAAAGGAACAAATCGATCACAAATCGGCGATCATTAAGTGCAAGATCATGTGCAGCATTATAGCACCTCTCCTCTGTTCTCTGATGGTCCAGAAAAGGTATAAGGCCCCACTGTCTGAGTGGGTAGCCGCTATCTCCTGGCACAAGTAATGGCTTGACACACTGAGGGTTTAGCTAGTTACCAACATGTTTCTCAGCCACATGTTGGCATCACAGATGACTTCTTTGTTAATGGAATGTTATTACTTATGGTTAAAATAGGCAGCTTCATCCTCGTGAGTTGCCCTTATTGTAATATGAGTGCAGTAAAGTGCTATGATTATGTTAAGAAAACTGGACACTGCTGCAAATTGCCTTTTTATGTTGGCAAAAACTTTTTTTTTTATGTATGTACACCCACACCATACGAAAAGCAGGTTGGTTTATTGGCTTCCAGCAGAGCAGGCATAATGGAGAGAAACTTGAGAGAGATATTCCTGATCAGTCTGCCAGTTCCCTGAGAAGTGACAACAGGTAGCTGATATAAACTGCCAAAAAAAGTTCCTCAGTGCAAATATGCAGCATTGGTCCTTTTAAAATGAGACTTAAAATACATTCTGTTCCTACATCACATTCAACACTTTGGAGGTGTAATATATTTTGTCACGTCAACACACATTATAATGGTGAATCAGTGATATGAATTACTATGAGGAGTCATTCTGCTGGTTTAGCAGCATTTCCCTATTTGATCATGGGTGTCGTCACTTCCCAGTTTCTTTGAAAGGTTTTATACAAATGGGTATTTCTTATATTACATGTAAAAGATAAACAGGCAAGTTGCATTCCCATAATTCTGTGTTTCCGTATTGAAGACAGGGCTCTTGACCAATGAATGAAGGAGGAAAGTCTGATCTTCCTTGTTATGTTAATGCATCTTTCCTGTTTATCTTGTACACACAGTTTTCCAGAACTAAGTATTAATATTCTCTGATCTCTTCTTCCACCCTGCTTAAAGGCTTAGATGTCATTTTTGATAACACCTTAAAATTTCAGGCGCATATTAATAATATTCCTCGGTCTGCATATTTCCATCTATGTAATATCAGACATTTACGCCCATCTCTTTCAGCCACCAGCACTGCTATTCTTGTTCATGTTCTGGTTACATCTCGTATTGATTATTGTAATTCTATCGTTTCTGGTCTTCCTCATAAATTCTTTTACAAACTTCAATTGGTTCAGAATGCTGCAGCTCATATTATTACCAGAACCCCTGTCATTGAACACATTACTCCTATCCTTCAGCAGCTTCACTGGCTCTCTGTTAAATATTGCATTGATTTTAAGATTTGGCTTATTACTTACAAGACCCTCCATAATCATGCACCTCCTTATCTTTCGGATTTTCTTCATATGTCCATTCCTTCCTGTATCCTTAGATTTTCCTCCTCTATTACTCTTATTATACCTCCTGCTTGCTTGACTTCCATGGGTTTTAGAGCTTTCAGTCGAGTGGCCCCTCACCTCTGGAACTCTCTCCTGCAAGGTATTTGTAATTTTGATTCTATTCCTACCTTTAAATATCACCTTAAAACAAATCGTTTTAAGCTGGTTTATTCTTTGTGATGTAAATTTTAGTTTATATATTTAAATTTAATTTTATTATTGTATTTATTCTGGTTTAATTGTACTGTAATATTTTATTAATTTTATATTTTGACTATTGTTATTAATGTGTTCTGTAAAGTGTCTTTGTGTGCCTTGGAATGCGCCTTGAAAGGTGGCTATAAATAAAATAAATTACTATTATTGCTATTGTTATTAATTAGCTGTCCCCCGTGGCTCCGCCCACGTAGTAGTGAAACAGGACAGTGAGGAGGGCCCCTCCTGGCTCCCTACTCCAGACATCATGCTTCCTCCTCCCCGCTGTCCACAGTCTTTCTCTTGGATTCGCGCATATAAATCGCTCCTGCACGTGAACTATGATTCTTAGCGCGATGAGAGAAGTTGCAAAATCAACCGGAATGTTCAAGCAAATCATAGAAAAAAAGCTGATCTAAATCCGTTAAGTAGTTCTCTCATTTGCTAGCTAAGCGGAGGTAAGGTACACGCCCCTAGGCTGGCGCTTGAGTGAGGAAGTCCCTGCCCCCCTCCCTTCGGCTCACAGCTTCTCTCGCGGTTTTGCACAAATAAATCGCACCTGCACGCAAACTATGATACATAACACAATGAGAGAAGTTGCGAAATCAACCGGAATGTTCAAGCAAATTATAGAAAAAAACGTGATCTAAATCCGTTAAGTAGTCCTCTCATGAAAAGCGGACAGACAGACAGACGTTGGATTATATATATAGAGAGATAATATTTTAGCAAAAAATGCATGTATTTTGCACGTTTGAAGAGCACAAATCGATGGTAAACATGTGGATTGTACGAGTTGTGTGAGACTTTTTTTTTTTCCTCATGGAAATTGTTTGCTGTTGGACAGAGCTGGTCACCACTATGTTCCATTGTATCACAGTCTCATTCTGCACGAAAACATGACATTGAAATTTTTTCCTGGCCACCACTTCATAGTACATGGGTTAGTAGCCTCTTAAAAAAATCTATCATTTTTGGGTAGAGTATTCCTTTAAGTAAATGAAGGGATAGACAAATAATCTGGGGGCGGGGGGGCTTACAATATTCAGTGGTGTTTTTGATGTAACTCCTCTTGTGAGGCCATAACAGAATTTTCTTTTTCATGTGCAGATGTCTCTAATGCAAACATTAACTAACTTAACTAATCATGTCTTGCTAATGACTCACACAAGTTCATGCACCTTTCACGTAACAAAGTATCAGTCAGAACAACAGGATGCTGGTTCTTCAATTGGCATCAGACCATCGTAATACTTTCTGACATTATTATCCTCTGACAGAATACAGCCATATGAGGGCCTCACAAGCCACCTACTGCTCACGAAAAAACGTTATACTCACTATAAAAAGAAACAGCAACACCTCAAGTTCAGAACTGAGTAAATCTGAGGTGAAACAGGACAAGCCACAATAACAGGGAATGAAATCGCAGACTACACACTCTGCACATCTGGTAGCAGCCATAATTGCTGTGAGACCAGGGCTTTGTGGGTCAGCGTTAGACCAGCAAACACCTGAACAAAAGATTTGTTACAACCACACCATTTCTTTCAGCAATTCTTTAAAACATAAGCATCATACTGCTGGCTTCTTTTCCACAAAGTAGAAGGAGCACACATTGGTATCTTTGGTGGCTTTTTCCAAATTAGTCAGATTTTCCTCAGTGTTAAGTGAAAACCAACACACAGCCTGAACAATGTATTCTTATTTTGATCTCTTTCAATCTTTTCCAAATTATAGTGTATACCTCTAAGGAAGCAAATGGTACCAGAGATCTCATACCTCTTCACTGGTATGAGTCAACTGGGCAAAGTTTGAACTGGATCTTCAAACACTCCATTAAAAAAGATAACGTGTGATGGACGGCCAGGGCTTTTACCCAGCCGGGACGCCATCGTGATAGAAGGATCAGGGAAGAGAGCTTGCATGCCATATTATCTCCCCCAGAATGGCAGAGGGCAGCCCCCCTGGTGTGCTACAGCACTACGGGCTTGGAACCTCAGCCCTGTTGGGGTCCTTGGCCACTGATAGGAGATGCAGAACTGCTGAGCCCTGTATTGCACGACACACCTGAATGTGCTTCTGGAAGGAGATTATGGGACACCTGCGGCAATTCTAGGTGCTCGATAAAAGAGCCACCTCACTCCATCCGGGGAGCCAGTTCTGGGAGGAGGAGGACAAAGCTTGCCAGAGGAAGAGTGAAGCGGAAGAAGACAGAGAGAGAAAATAAAGGCAAAGTGCTGCTTTATTAGCGTGCTTGGTACTTTGTTGTACTGTGCTTTGGTGATGGGAATGAAGGGAAAAAGTTTCCACACATCAATAAGACCTTGTATGTTGCTAGACGTGACCCTGTGTCTGTTGTGTCGGGTGTTTGGGGAGCTGGAGCGCCCCTGGTGGCCACAGACGACAACAACAACAGGTGGTCCTCATTTTAATATGGCCAATGACCTTTAGGCCCCATCACTAAACTTGAAAGTTAAGGCTGCACATGCATACACACAACCAAGGGTATGAGGACATCATCTCACCAAAATCATCATCATCAGTCAGCTTCTCGTTGCTGCTGTCATTAGACAGAATTTGTGCAGACGAGAACAAGATTCCTCCATGACTCCCGACCTTGCACTTCTCGTTCAGTTTCGGCTGGTGACGGTTTAATAACGTGATTGATGATATTGGCTATGTGCTGCACGTATGTTGTTATTGGGTGTCTGACTTTAGGCATTCCAAGCCTTTCAGATGGTACTTTCTTATTGGTTCTTCAGGGTTTCTTTGGAGCATGTGTCCTATCCTTATGAGTTGCCTTTTGATGATTTCTGATACTGGTTTTAGGTTTAGACAACTGTAGATTTCAGTGTTTGAGTTGTGGTCAATATGCTTTATTTTCAGCTTGATTCTGTAGCAATGAATGTATGAAGACACTGCAGGGCCAACTGGTATAAAAATCAGTATCACATACTTCAAGAATCAATACAGGATGGACAAGCTGGTTAGGTTGAATGGCCTATTCTCGTCATGATTGTTAGAATAGTAATTACGTTGCACATGGAAAATTTAGATTTTTTCTAAAACAAAGCTGTTGTAATAATAAGTTAACTTACTGAAGTGTATTTAACATGACATCTGGAAGGACTGAGCCCCAATGGCCCTTAATGCAGAAATTCCACAGTTCTCTAATAACAAATTACAGTATAGTTAAAACTCAATCATAAAGCTCTATACCCCAACTGCCCATCCTGTCATCACTGCATAATCCTATGGGGGCAGTTCGTATTTATAGGGTCCAGACCAATAGAGGCAGTGCCATCTTGAGACTGAAGGTGGTGTGATAAGAGGTCCACAGTAAAGTGCAATTTTTAAATAAATAATCAGGTCCCGGTGTGGGTGTGCACATGCCGCTGCCGCTCCAGGGTTGATTGGGTTGCTTGGCTAATGGCACATTCAGATGCAAATGTGAGCAGATCAGTTAGGTGCCTCATTCACACCTCAGAGTAGGTGGAGCAGCACACCTGCGCCCAATCGGTCAGTATGTAGGGAGTCTACATGGCGGAGAGGGGAGAACAAGAAAAGGAGGACAAAGAGGATCAGATCTGCTCTGTTCTGTTCCAAGAGGGAACAGAGGTTATGGTAGGAGAAAGTGGCAGGACTGGTGAGAAGTCTGTGTGGTAAAGAGTGGAGGCAGGTTGTTGGGGGAATGTCTCGAGTAAGTGAGTGGCAGGCCTATGCTCGAGTGAGGGGCTGGAGAAGGGATGCTCTTTAGAAGAACACAGACGAGCAGGAGTAGCCATGTTGTGCACCATTTCCCTTCTGATGCCAACGGACTGGCTAAGGGAAACGTGGGGTTCAGAGGGAAGTCCTATAGATGTGAACAGACTAGCAGTAGGAACCCAAACTGGGATTTAGAGAATGAATGCACCTGTTGGGGGTTTGGGCATCTACTCATTCTGCATGGTCCTGTTGGGTTCAGCTAAGGAGATGCCAGATTTTAGAGAGAGGCATTGGGACTCCATATGGCACCTTCATTTTAATGGATTTCGTATTGGAGATCTTGCATTGTACTTTTCAACACTGTTTACTTTTGTTTGGTTTTTATTAAAAGGATTTAGCACTTTTACACCAGCTCATTGCTGAATGTGTCTTTCCTTTTTTGCCGGGCTCATCATGCTTTATGACTCTCGACGGGTATGTTTGTCAGAACTGCAGAAGGTAAGGAAGACAGTGTTAGTGAAAGCACACCCTCTTGTTTCAGGGTGGTAATGCTTACTTGACATAGCCAGGAAGATGACGACCAGGTGCACATTTGTGACACAATATATATTGACAAATAAAAAAAAAAAAACACACACAGGTTGGGAATTTTCTTTTTTCCATAATGTCATCGAATATCAATCAAATCAGTCAAAGCATTTTTAAGATTTGGGGATATTTAATTTTTCTATTGTGGGGGGAGTTACCCCTAAATACGGATATAATGAAATGTCCTTTTATAGTGGATACCTTCTGGCCTAGAGGTACAATCCTGCCAAATTTTAGCTTTTTAACTAAACTGGAAATAGTTTTTGTTGATAATATAGTGAGTGAGTGAGTCAACTTTACATTATGTATATGCTGTCAATTTATTTATCTCAGCAACACCGTGGGCAACATGAAATACGCAATGTTTGGATTGGTGAATTGACAGCAGGGTGGATATAAACCATCAGCTATCGATGTTCCACATTAACAGTGGAGACCTCATACCTGATGATTAATACTGAGCTTCTCAAAGTAAAGTACCCAACTTGTGTAGTAAAACTGAGGTCCTGACTCTTTTTGGCCATAAAAGAGATCTGGTAATCTTTCAAAAAAATGTAGGGTGTTTCCTGATGTCCTAGCTAAATTGCCCACCACAGCCTGGTCATTCTACACCCCACAGGAAACCCCCCACCCCCATCCCAAACTGACTATCTCTCTCTCTTAACGGTTCAGTGCCTAATAGTTAATGTGTGGTGAGCATACTGCTGGAGAAATAGTAATGGCTGTAGGTGCATCATCTAGGTGGATGGCTCTCCACTGTCAAAGTGAAGTGTTATCTATCTATCTATCATATAGTGCCTTTCAAATCTATCTATTTATCTATTATAAAGTGCCTTCCATATTTATCTATCTGTCATATAGTGCCTTCCATATCTATCTATCTATCTATCTATCATATAGTGCCTTCCATATCTATCTATCTATCATATAGTGCCTTCCATATCTATATATCTCTCTATCTCTCTATCTATCTATTATATAGTGCCTTTCAAATCTATCTATCTATCTATCTATCATATAGTGCCTTCCATATCTATCTATCTATCATATAGTGCCTTCCATATCTATCTATCTCTCTATCTCTCTATCTATCTATTATATAGTGCCTTTCAAATCTATCTATCTATCTATCTTCACTTATTTCTGTATTGTGCCAGATTACAACCACTGCTTAATTTCCTTGCTTTATTGTTGATGGATTTGGGAATTGTATTTAATGAACTCATTTATATTTTTGGAACGTCTGTGTCAAGAATTTATAAAAGGGAATG
This sequence comes from Polypterus bichir lapradei, assembly GCA_026402145.1. Taxonomy (NCBI): domain Eukaryota; kingdom Metazoa; phylum Chordata; class Cladistia; order Polypteriformes; family Polypteridae; genus Polypterus; species Polypterus bichir. The sequence continues at coordinate 39,709,817 of JANRMT010062841.1, forward strand.
TTTATTTTGCAATTTTTTGTTAGGCCAGGCCAAGATGGCAACTTTAAAAACAAGAAGAAATAGAGATAAAGATCTGAAAACCAATGATGCTCTATTAATGTTTAAGGTCCTCCTTCAAAAGAGATTGAAGATTGAATTTGCATATTTTAAACTAATTAATCAATTAGATGTATTTAGAGAAATCTGGGCTGTAAATGATGTTTTATGTTCCAAGGAAAATGAATGTCTAGTACTAAAGTATGAGTAGGAAAACTTTGTTTTTAAATGTTGTTGAATTTTGGCTGGTAATTTGGCTGCATTTGTGTTATAATTGTTAATAAAGGTCTGTTTAAAATTAAAAAAAATATTTATCTATCTGCAGTATTTATCGATCTATCTATCTATCGTGCTTTTTTAAATAGCTGTCTATGAGATTTCTGGGAAATTTGTCTTCGTTTACAGTAATATCTGCCACAGACTTACATAGTCACAACTCCGAGCAGGTGTGCCACTGATGGTTCACCAGTCAAAACACAGTACTCACTAGAGCCCATTTTTTCAATAGTTACGGACGAAAACGACAGTTTTCATTGTACGGCATATTTCATGTTGCGTTTAGTGTCACATAAGTAAATATACACAAACTTTTTACATTTTTATTTCTTAATTTATTGTCGCATTCTCAGCTCATTCAATTTGGGAGCCAAGGGTGGTGGAGTTGTACTGAACTCTTTGGTCGTTTGGACTGCAGAAGAACGAGAAGATGGAACGTGGGGAGTGGAGAGAAGAGGAGAACCCACGGAAAAGGCAAATAATATGTGCAAGCTCATAAACTTTCACCCTGTGCCTCCTGAGACTGAACGAGGCAGTGCGTAAAGACCACCTTTACAAAAGATCTAATCACCTGTCCTCCTGAGGGCCATTATCCGCTGCTTGTGTCTGTATTTTAATCCTTTCACTATTTTCTGGTGTGCGTGGTTATTGTGCGTGGTTATCTCTTTTTTTGGTTTGTAAAATGGTGCGAGGTGACTTGCGTATATGCTTTGAATGGTGCTATATAAAATAAAGCTTGACCGACCGAGAAGTTCAACAAAATTCTAGCATGGCTGTACTGTATTCCATTGCGAATAAGTTTAGCAGGCTGACGCCCCGTCACCTGTGGATTAAGCTGGTTTGAGAATGTTGTGTTACAGTTTCATTTTACCGGGCTGCTGGCTTCTGACTTGTCTGGCTGTGTTTACTCAGTGAAATTAAAGAAGGTTTAGTAAGCTACTTGGGAAGCACTTAGTTCAGGTTCAGCGCAGTTATATCAACCCATCTATGTGTTTTCTAAATTTGTTACTAAATCGTTATCCGCCGAATGCTAAAGCCTATACCGTGTTCATAGAGCACAATTAAGGCAGGAGTGAGTGAATGCCGTGCACCCCGCGCTAACTAACGCAGGTCCCCAAAATATTCACCGATTAACGTTAACATGCCCGAAGCCGCGCACATAAGAAAGTGGGGCTTTGAACATTGAACGCTTTGGAGCTGTGATACAGGAGCACTAACCAGTGCTATCGCACACCCTTCCTATTATGGAGTTAAACGGTTTCGAACGGTGAATCACAAAAGCCACGTAGCGTGTCGCTAAATCTCTGAAGAAAGCACAGTGGCGTTGGAGATCGGGCAATACCTAGGTGACAAAAATGTGCCGAACGGAGTTAAATTACAAGCGAGAAGTACCTTTGTTAGAAACATCTTGTCTCAGGGGGGTTTCATCTTCATCAGCAGCATCAGCGGGAGAAAAAAAAGAGGCTGATATAGTGTCGAGAAACCGAGAAGCGTTTAAGTACAAAGGACGGAGCTTGGACAGAACCGATGAAGAAGCCACAGAATCATGTGAGATCTTTTTGGTCTTTTTAATTGTTTTTAGTTATACGACTAAGCCTTTAGTCAGTTTTTAGTAAATAAATTACTTTTATAATGGGAACTATCTAAATGTGCTTAAGGTCTACGGACTTTTAACATTCTGTCGCCCAGCCAGGGTCGTTTCTGTATTCAGCAGTGGTCAAAGATGGCTGGATTATTAATTAACTGTCGTAATTGTAAAATTACACTCGACTGCTTATATTAACCAGCTTAAAATACTTATGTTACCATTTTTTCATATTATTATTATTTATAAGATTCTATTCAAAGTAAGTCTCATGAATTTACATGTTAATTAACATGTAAGTGACAGTACTGTTTAGTAGTAAAGTGTTCTGCTTTATTGTATTTTTAAAAATTATAATATTATAAACCCGTGCTGTAGATATCTCTGTGTAATAATAAACCAGTTGTGAGCTAAACAGGAGTTGCCTAAACTACCACCTCTATTCCTGTGGAGGTACTGGAAGTGACAACTGCGGTCGTTAAGCGCCTTTGACTCGCTGCCGAGCGATTGAGCGTAAACGTCGACCGGGCGAACATCACGAACTTGTTTAATAAAAGGCGACCTGATGTCCTGTCGACGTAGGAGAGGAGGCTCGTGTACATTAGGTGATTTCTAGATGATTTTGTGTCGTGAAGGTTTAGCGGGTGTTTTATGGACGAGGCTACGTACGATGCTGTCTAATGGAGGCTTGTAGATTTGACTGTGTCTCCTGACACCTGCTGTTTTGTGTTCGAGCTCAGATCTCACCCTAAATTTTATTTATTTATTTATTGAAATGCTTTTACCAGGACTTATACCCTTTGAACTGATAAAGCAGATGGTGTGATATAAAAGAAACGCCTCCTCCAAGCCGGTGGTCCCAGGGGCAGGCTGTGCGTGCGCCCCCAACGCTTTGTTTGTTTCTGTCAGGTTCACTACTTTAGGTAACAGGTAGTTCACACCTCAGTCTCCATATTGCTTTTTAATTCCTTGGGGTGGAAAGAACTAAGCCTCCATTGCCAGTAGAGGCTTTCCTCCTCTAATATGAGACATTTATATGCTCCTTTGGGTCCGTTTTTGTCGTTTTTTTCTTTTTTTTTAAGTTGCAGTAAGGGTGGATTTCCTTCAGAACTTTACATGTACTTATTGAATCAGTTCTTTAACAGTCTAAGTAGCTTGTGAATATAGACAAGCTGTATGAAAATGCACAATAAAATGCTGGATCTTGTCCTGTTAGATTTTATTTTATGTCCTTTGCAGCTTTCCATTCCGGCAGTGCTGTAAATTCTCAAATTGTTAAGATGCTTACTTGAATCCGAGCTTCAATTAAAAACAGAAAATACCCGAAAAAGTATACTGTAGCAAGTCACTCAACGTTTTACTAACACAGAGTCAGGAACGTAACAATTACACTACCCACTTGCAATGTGTAATGAGTGTTCGCTAATTGAATATATTTAAGAGTGAATGGTTACAGAAGAAATACAGTGGCTGTTTGTTATACAACCAAAAAGAAATACACACCGGCCAGTGCCAGGTCAACAGAAGCTGCTTTTAAGGTAAATGTCAGTCAGTCAGTGTCAAACCTGCTTAGTCCTGAACAGGGTCACGCTGGAGCCTATCCCAGCTAGCACAGGGTGCCACTCCATTGCAGGGCAAACACACACACGTGCCAGTTTAGCACCGCCAGTATACCTAACCTGCATGTCTTTGAACTGTGTGAGGAAACTGGAGCTCCCAGAAGAAACCGACACAGACACGGGGAGAACATGCAAACTCCATGCAGGGAGGACTGGGGATGTGAACCCTGGTCTCCTAACTGAGAGGTAGCAGCGCTACCACTGCGCTACACAAGGTAAATGTTCTTTTTAAGTTATTCTGTATTTAGGATTGTTACCTTGATTCACAAAAGTTTATTTGCAAGAGCTTTGTTAAGTTTCCTGTGACTTTTAACTCTGTGAATGGTGCTGTGTAAGGATAGGGCTTGGTGAAACGAACAGCTATGGAGTATGGCAACTGGGATGCATTGGTCAAATTCACTGTGGGTTAAGGGTTAAGGAAACAAATTTCATTTCATATCCTTTCATGAAACTGTCAGTGGTATTTCTGCAACAACATCTGCACAGTCCCACCAGATGTTGTTCAAAATGATAAGAAGCTTCCTTCAGTAATTTAACTTATTTATTACAATAACAACTCTTAGGTTTGTCTTTTTAAGCATTGTTTCTCAATATTTCTATCATATGCACAGTATAAGCACTTATCTGGGATAGGCTGTGGTAGGAATAGAACTTTCTGACTGAGTTTCGCAGAGCTTTACCAGATGTTGTGCAAAACAAATAATAAACTTCCCTCTGTAATTTAACTAATTATTAAATTGTTTATAACAATCATCAGCTTTGCTCTAACATATGCACAGTGAATTATGTTACTTATTCAAATCTTGCTTCTTGTAGTACACAATATTGTCTTTGTGCTACAGGTCCTGTTAAGCTGGTTCTGGCTGAGGGGTTGCACCCATTGGCCCTGCAGAGTTCTCTGTACCATTGAGTGTGTGTGTGTGTGCACAAGTCCAGTCTAATTTAGCTTTTTGGCTTGAAGGTATTGCCTATAATAAAATGAGGCCAGTCCAAGTGATGCAGCATACTGCAGTGAAGTGGTACAAAAAGTTCAATACCATTTAGTCTCTTAAAGGTAGATGCAGTAATTTAAACAAAAAAGAGAGCAATATCAGGAATACATTGTTCATGAGATATAATAATAATAATAATAACTTTATTTATATAGCACCTTATCATACATTTACATGCAACTCAAGGTGCTTTCCACTGATTAATCAACAAAAAAAATAAAGGTATACCACATGCACTTGGATTATTATCATTAATTAATACTAAGATTATTTCTAATAAATGTTAGTATACTAATTACAAAATATTATCAGGTATTGTTAAGAAAACATTAACCACTAAAGTGTAAAACAAGCCTTCACTGCCATCAGAAAAAGGTTTTAAAATATTTATACATTAAGGTTGACAATAGAACAACCAGACCTAATTAATATATATATATAACTATATACAGTATACTGTATATCTACATTTTACCTTAGCATGTGTACATGGCAACCCAATGAGTAGAAACAGTTTGATGTTATTAAAGTTAATGAAAACATACAAAAGCAAATAAAACAGTCCATATGGTTTTGGTTGATTTAGGATGTAGATGAAATTCTTGGTTCCTAAATGTGATTGTTTGACCAGCTGACACGGAGGAGAGGAAAACAAAAAACTCTTACAATGGGCCGCAGGAGAAACATAAACCTCTGGAGGGTCACAGTCAAAGGGCAGAAACGAGCACATGAAATAGTTACGTCAGACGGTAATCAGTTTCTGTATCACAGAACTCAGAATGACCTCGGCCAGTTGGTTGCCCAACCTCCACTGGGCACAGTAGATACAGTTAACACAGTGGATAATAAGGTTTCCAAGTCCTTCTCATTTTCTCCAGCACCCCAGGTGACTAGAATAGAGCGCTTTGAGCAGGTGTGGACTCTTTTTTTTTTTATTTTATTTTGTGCACTGCCTCTTGACTTTCATCCACACTGAGGATGTCCACAATAAATTTGAAACAGCCACCAAGGATACTTATGTGTGCTCCTTCCACTTCCAGCAGTCTGCTTCTGTTTTATTCAGATATTATTCAGATGTCTCTCTATTATAATAAAAAAGTCTTGGGAGACAAGACTTTTTATCTTACAACGAGACGTGATCTTTTGAAGAGAGACATTTTCACATCCCATGAGACAAGACTTTGTGCAAAGAGATTTAACCACACCTGGGGCCGGAAATAAAAGACAAAGAGTAGATGACAAAGTAGAACGTTGTAAAGAATTCAAAAACGTTGGCACAATACACATTGCAGAGCAGGTTAGAGATAATGGAAGTACGAAAATTCAAAAGTCTCAAAAAAATGATAGTAAAGATTGCATTAGCGCAAACAAATGGCAATTATTACTTGGTGAAATAACAGAACAGCAAAAAGAGATTGAATGTATTGTTCGGATTTAAACTTTAAGTTGGAGACTTGTAGATCGTCTAATTCGTGTTGCCAACAGGGAAAAGTAGTGTTTCTTCCCAATGAAGAGGCGTTTCCGCGAGAATTAAGACTGTGAAAAGAAAGTGAAAAGTGAAAGTGAAATCCCGCAAGAGTAAATTTCAAGCCCTGCGAGACAAGACTTTATGCAAAGAAATTTGTAAAAGTCCTGCCCACATCTAAAACATTTACAGCCACACACATGGTTCAATAATTTCTCATTTGTGTGAATGCTATTGTCAGACACAGTTTGTGTGTGTTTGTGTGTTGTCATGATGTAACTCCAAACACGGAATCAAAATTCAATGCGATATTGATGAAAAGGTAAAAGCGAAACGAGATCGATTATATGGACATAGGGTGATATGACAAAAGTATGTAGCGCAGGCAGGGGGGTTGGCAGGCAAAGCCCTCTAGATTATATTATTTTAATGTTAACTCATAATCACTGTGTTGCTTTCTACTGAGTAGTCTGTGGTGGTTAGAGCCAATCAACTTGGAGAAACTGTACATAAAAAGAATTGAGTAGAATATTTACTTTTAGTGTACAAAAGCATGAGAAGCTCATGTTTTTATTTCAACTTACTCCTTCTTCCAGCGTGCCACTGTTTGTTCCAGAGGACACTTGACACGCTTGGCTCATCTTCCAATGCTTTGTTAAGGATCATGACAGTAGATGGCCTGGTAACATTCTCTGTTAATTCCAGCCAGGTACATCCTAGTAGCTCTTAGGTCAGCTGTAAGATATATTTATAAAATTGTGTGCTGGGTACCCAGTGTGCCCCCAATTGGTGACATCAGTGGGTGTCTTTATTACATGTCTAAACCACCTCAACTGACTCCTCTTGATCTCCTCTGCTTTGACATCTTCATGGATTGTTAAACAACTCATTGTGTTACACAGACTGACATTTTCTGTGCTGCAAAGCAACCAAAGCAAGCTTGTCTTTCCCACAACTTCATTCTTTATTTTCTTTTGCTTTTGATCATTGGCAAGAATTAACATGAATTTCAAGAAGATGATTTGGTGATTTATTCAAGAGCTTACCCATTGCTTTATTAGGGGCATGGGGGAAGGCAGAATTTATTATATTACGGATTAGGAGATGACACAAGAGTCAAAGAATCCGGCTAAATTTTCTATCAGAAATTCCCTCTATTGAGACATCTAGCCTAAAACAGAGAGGGATAACATGTATAGATTCATTAACCAATAAAACAAGCAAAGAAAAATGTACAGAAAAGTCTTGTGATTCATATCCACATTCTTGGACAACTAGGAAGTTTTGTTCCTGGTTGCCCTACAACAGCAATGACATGAATAGAGACAACAGTCCATGCCAATATAGTGACGTTCACATAAAAAAATAAATAACAAAAAACATGAAAATGAACTTGAAACATAAAATAAATAGTATATTGTCAAAAACCCCTAAGGGGGCTAAACAATATCTCCACGAAACAAAAGCAAAAGGCAGAAAATATTTTTTAAAACAACCATATATCAACAGGCAAAGACTGAGGACAGGAAGAGAAATGTGTGTCAAAACAAACACCAACAAAAACCAGGATGCCAAAGGGACTATGGGCAAAATCCAAAATGTGAAAATTGAAATCAAAGTCAAAAGTCATTACCAATACGGTAAATGGCAAGAGCTCCATATAGGATAATTGCTAAGGTCTTTTTTAAGAGAATATCCATATTCTTGGACAGCGCATAGAAGATGGCATCAGGTTTTAAAGCTCTGCATGTTTGATGTCACACAGTATAACCTTTAGAGAAGGTGTCCATAACTATGAATCGTGCTTCCTAACAATGGGGCTGCAAAAACACCACAGCTGGTGGTGATCGTGTGGAAGATGAAAACAACAACTTGCAATGTCCCAAAGAATATCTACAACCATTAATACCGTCCGGTCTTCCACTGCAGGAATTACTGTAGAAAGAAGGATGTATCCAAGAAAGGTAATGTAGTACATCTTCCGTGGATAACATTAGACACCAAAGGAGAGCTTGATATGCCATTCATATTAAAACGTTAACAGTTTCCCGTTAGAATAGCTTTTGCAAAGACAACAAATCTCAGAGCCAAACTTTCAAAAAGTTGTTTTATTTAATAGAAAGAAAGAAACGAAATTCAATCATGGGCAGTTATATGTCGTGTTGATGCAAATGTAACAGTTCAAATAAAAATTAAAATCTGTTTAAATTGTACATCCGCATCACCATATGTTAGTGGCAGAACCGCAAAGAGACTAGCATGTAGCGCTGGCCAGGAGGTTGGCGAGCGAAGCGAGGAGGGGGCAAAGTTCCCTAGTACATTAAAAAAAAAAAATCAAAAATAAAGAATGATGCACGTAATCAACATAAATAGAAGAATCAAGAATGAACAAAAGGGACATAAAACATGAATTAGAACCTTAGCCAGTAGATTGATAACAGGTTTCATTTCAGTTTTAATCTTGCTTTGCTTTTCACTTCCTGTTCATCTTTTCTCCTTCCAAATTTAGATGTGTTGGTGGTCCTGAAGTGATCCTGCTCTCTGATTGATCCTTTTTTCCCTGTTTATTCTTTTCAGTATCCATCTCTTGGCTTTTCCTAAGCTCACAAAAATCCTTGATTTTTTTGTTTGAGCTGGGGATCCTCTTCTTGGGTGCAGATAATAATGGCATATATTAAAAAATATATTCTTAAAATGTTTATTGTGACTCAACTTAGTCATCATAATAAAAATTTACCATTTTTAAAAGATATGCTCAATGCAATTTGTTGACTATCAAAATATTTATTTTTCTGTATGTGAAACTTTTTCTGCCTGGAACTGCTGAACTGTTTCCAGGTTTTTGGGTCAAGTCCTTCACAGTGTCTCTCCTTTACTCCCTCACACAAGGTTTACTAGAGGCCGTCAACTTCCTTGGTCACCCTCCTTACAGCTCTAATGATCTTTCTTCTGCCAAGTCTCCTTCCTGTGTTTTCATGCTGCTAACTCTGTCTCAAACCGATCACTTGGGATCAGAGGCAACACCACCTGCCTTCATTTTCCCCAGCTCTATGGGCTGATCCTAGTCAGTATTATTTCTGAGATTGCCAGTGGCTACATACCCAAGAAAGTGGATTTGAGCAGGGGAGCGGGTCTTGTGAGTGCTGCTATTTAACTGCTTGATCCTTTCTTTCTTTCTTTCATTCTTTAACACTCTGAACAACTTCTCAGGATGGCTACGAACAGGTATCTCTCCCTGGTTTGTGTGAAAAAAGAATTTTCATTCCATAAACGCCACTGGTCCTAAGTTATGCAGGTTGTGAATCTCATTCCTCATTCTCTTCTGCAGGCCATTTATGTGATGATTTGAGTAAGATGAAGACAAAAAGTCAACATCATTAGTAAACAGCAAGGAAGTAACCTTTGACTTCCCAAATTGTACACTGCAATAATTGCATAAATTCTGCAACCACATTAAGTAGATTCACCAAGAATATGAACACAGCGGCACTTCCGCAACTGTTTAGCCTAGTCTCTTGACTGGGTGTGGGAATGGGCATGCTATGCAGTTGAACATTAAGCCAGGTGTTGCTACACTTGCTGGTTATGTGCCAGCATTGGGTTTCAGTAACTGTCAACTGGGTTCACTTGGAAATATTGTCCAATATCCATTTTTGCTTTGTCTGTCTCTTCTTTTTCCATGGACTGTTTCTTGCAAGATTGTCTCAGAAAGGCTGTCAGATTTTGTTGCATTACCATCCTTCTCTATTGTATACTATTGTGAGGATGTCTTTAGTTGCCTGATTGTTACTGGATGATGCAAAGGATCTCATTATTATGACAGTGACTCCAAAATCTTGTACATCATCTACTTATAAGATGCACCATCATAAACAATGCAGATGGAGGCAGGCTGTGCAAACTCTTGCAGTCTGCTTTCACTTTGCTTGGAAGAAAGATTCCTTGCACCTCCTGAAGCTGAGATTCTGACATCTTTCTGTTTCAATGCATAATTTTTCTCAGTAAGGCTGGGGGTTGTGGTTTTTTGGCCAGTTTAATTTGCCAGATAGTACTCCTTTTTGAAAGCAGGGATGATCCATTGCTTCAGAGAATGTGTCCGTTTAACAAGTAATTCAGATAACATTCAATGGCTTCAGAATTTCTAGCTGCATTTCATCCACCATTCACAAATCCGGGGCTGGCTCTGCAATATTGGCGATTTGATTTTGCCATCCAACCCCCCCCCCATATTCCCATCTTTGATTCTTCATAAATGTGCGACCCCATTTCCCCCCCCCCCCCCCCATGGCTCTACCACTCTTTAAACTAAATAATATTAAAAATTGCCTTCAATAATTCATGGTTTGGTTGCAACACTTTCACTTTTGCCAAGGGCATTAAAAAAAGCTAGAACCAGCACATCATTCATTCATCCTTACTTCTGTGGAGATTTTCAGCCTGTGGAGTGATTTCAGTGACTGATAAGGACTTGTCCTACATCTGGCACAGTCACCTCTCAGGAACGCATGTCCATAATGCTTGTCTGGGCCTTGTCAAAGCACTATCTCCACCTCATGGCAATATATCCAGTACAGCCATATTTTCTTAGTTTCATTGTTAGCAAGCCAAGAAGAAGCGTTATTAAGTCTGGTAATGCGTGGCATAGCTTTCCATTGTATTACACTGAATTAATAAACCTGTGTAAGTCTCTTAGAAAATGGATTGATGGATGTTGTGTTCTCACAACAGTTCTCTTTAAACTGGAAAAGACTAAACCCATGTAGGGATGATTTGAAATATTCGCTCTCAAAGAGCAAATATAACATAATTCCAACAAGAGAATAAAGCCACAATTTAAAATAATCCAATCTGCGAAGAAGCACATTTGAATAGCTGCATCCTCCCTTTTTTAAAGGATCCCATTTGGACTACTGTAACGCTCAAAATGAAGCGGTATTTCCTGTTGCTATGAGTATGTACGTCACGTCTACTGGTCGAATTTTCTAATTGGTTGTTTCCGTTACTCGCGGAGATCTCGCCACTGGATTGGTCAATTCTGCCAAAAGGGGTTTGTCGTTTTGCGGGCGGTGATGCCGGACGGAAGAAGCGGTGGCGTTATTGTTTGTGAAAGAAAACCGGAGAGGGAAAGAGTTAATGTTGTACAGAATGTTTATTTAAGTCGGAATTTGCCAGTTTTTGTATATGTTTAAAACGATACTGCAGTAGTAATATGTTGAATGTTTTTATATCGTATTTATACTGTTTTTTAAATTTTCGGAACCGAAGCGTCTACAGGCCGTAAATAAGCCGCCACTCGTCGAGTTTAACAATAACCGCACAGCAGTCTCCTCGTCTCGGGTAGCATCTCTGGATTAACCCCCGACATTTTACTTTTATAAAGATAGACGTTTAGAGATTTTTTTAATAGAGAAAACGAGAAATAAACCGTGTGTACATGTGTCTAATGGAGCCGCTTGACTAACAAATTGATGGAGGGGGTTTAACATTTGTATTTAAGATTTTATTTTGTATAGTTGTTTTTAAAATTTAATTCTGTTACTGAGGAGAACACAAAGCAAACAAAATGTCCAACGGAGAAGCAGGGAGCGGAGAACTGACTTGGGTGGTAAGTTTAAATAACGGCGATAAACTATGCTGTGTGTTTTGTATCTTGATGTTGCTTATCTTGACTTTGCATGCTGTTTTGTAGAGAGAAGTTGCATGCGTATTACATACCAGAGAGAGCTTTTTTGCTAATTTTGTTTGAGGTTAACGCAATGACCAAGACTCAGAGTGACATAATTTCCCAAATTATGGAAAGTGGTGGACGCATTTTCTAGTGTCGAAATGGTGGTACGAGGTTTCGGAGCTCTCCTTCCGAGAGGCACAGGGGCCATAATAACCTAAACTGTAATGATTTATGCGAAACTTCACCCCCACCACAAACCATTTTTCATGGAAGTGAGGCCATTGTGCATCTTGATATAACGATGTATTCACTCGGAACGTTTAAATTGTAAAATATTGCGTCCAGATGTTCTTGATGAGAACGCATAAAGTTGTGATTTGTTCCACTGAGGTCGCTGGCTCTGACAGTGATTTAATTCGGTCTGTACCGTGAATTCCACGAAGATAACCGAGCATTTGGCCTTTTGTGTCGAGGATGCTTTACAAAGTTCAGGACAGATAAGGTTTTTGAAAAACAGTGTGAGAAGCTGGATGACATTTATATCAATAGGTCCTTCCCTAGTGAAGCGTGTCAGAATGTAAATATGAGAAGTAGACTTTTCAGATTTAAAGTAACATCAGTATATATTGTATGTTAGGTCTATAATTTTATAACCTTTTTATGTATTTATTTTCAAATGTTTTTATAGTCGGTGTGATGCTGAGTGGGTTGAGCACCTTCGTAGGTGGATTTCTGTTAACCGGTGATCACTGTGGTGTTGCATTCGTGAGAGTGGGTTACTCGTTCGTGTCAGTTCCCATATAGCGCTTTCCACAGCAGGTTAAGAGAAAGCATTGACAACGTTTTGTACCACGTCTCTTGATATATTGCTGCTAGTTATGTTTCAGATTTTCTCCAAAAGGTGTCTAATTTAGCGTTTTATAGATTTGAATGCTTGAGCTACATTACACTTGATGTGTAGTCCAGGCATTCGGAGGCTAGTGGACAATCAGTTGATGTCTTCTTTCTAATAGTAATAATTAACACATCCTTAAGATGTTAATGTAATGTGTATATATTTATGGTCATGTCCCAGAAATTGAAGTGTCTGGACTGCTTTTTTTTTCATTTGTTTCTTTTACACCCTTAACAGTGTTGCAAATAGTAACTTATTTTAATTAAGTTTTAAGTCACGGTTACTTTACTAATCATCTGGTAGAAAAAATAAATCATTTTAGAAGCTCTACTTTTAGTTTGTATCAAAAGCAAAGTACAGTATGTTTATTATTGTCTGGTTGGTATTGTGTCAGTTTTTATGTAGCGTGTGTGATGAAGCACAATTTCTTTGTTGGTCTGTGGGTAGTTGAAATAGAATGTTACAATGAACTTTCATTTTCAGGTGTGTTGGAAAAGAGTACACAGTAGTGATATTAGGTGTTTTCCCAAATGATAATCTTTGTAGTTAGCTCAGGAGTTAAACATGACAGACAGTCCTCATCTTTTCATTAACTGCCTTAGTGCTGATGGCCGTTTTCTGTATGTTTAGTGGTGTAACAAATGCTGCAGGAGTATTCATAGTTTGAGGGTACAATATGAAAACTGTGACTTTGTTTGTTAATGGTGCAGAAAATAGAATTTTTAGCTGTAACCAATTGGGAAGAAATTTTTTGGTAAACACTTGGTGCTCATTTATTATTTTTTTTAACAATGTGGTCCAATTATCTGATTGTTTATTTTTTTTTCTATTGAAACAACTTAACACACCAACACCAAGCTCCTTCTCAGTTATCTTGGTGAATATTCATTCCCCGATTTCTCAGTTAAGGGGGTGTCGAGCTTAATGGTCAAATTTTAGTTGCCTGCTGTATGTTGCATAGTTAAGTAATTTTAAGCCACGGTCCATTTGTCTGCTAGTCTGGCTTCAGTCTGTTCTGGTGTTTCACTTGTTGTGAGCCACCAGTTGCCATTGTTGTTCAAACTGTAGTTAAAAAAACACAATGTAATGATATCCTCGGGGTCAAAATTTTGAGTTTGAACATAGTCTATGGAGATTTGCCTAACGGTTTGGGGTTTGTATACTGGACATATATACCTACACACCCATACACACAGATTGAGATTTATATTAGATGCTAGGGAAGTATGAGTTGTGTTAGTTACTAGCATGACCATTACACAAGTTTCTTATAATTACTATGCATGATTAATAAATACTATAATATTTATTGATGTTATAACCTATTGGTCACTTAAATATTGGAATCATGTTCCAAGTTTAAAATGCTGTTGTAGTTGCATGCATTTTAACATTTTGTATAATACAGGATCCTTGTTAGCATGTTTAACTAAGGATCAAATAAACATGTAAATAATTCAGGTAAGTTAATTTCCTTTTTAATTAACAATGCAAAATAATTGTTACTGTTAATTGTGCTATTTATGAGTGGGGTAGAATATGTTTCATGTAAATGTACCCTCTCTAATGAATTAATTTAAACTAAATATAATTCTTAAAAGTGAATTTCAGATTGTATTGCTAAACCAAATTGTGTATGTCTGTCTGTCTATTACATTAAATTCTGATTGTAATGTAACATGCTGATGACTTGTGCGGGTCCTGAAGATATTTCATGTTAACCATATACTGAGTAATGGGTACTTTAAATATTTCATCCATTAAGTGAAAAAAAATAGTGTTGGATTATTTTCTTCATAGATGATGATAAATGTCATCATCTGATGTGTTTTAACAATGCCATAAATGTGTCTAACAGACCCTCTTTGATAATGATAAGCATGCTGCCAAAAAGGAAACTTATACTGCGAATGATGGTGTCAAGAAGGATGCTTCCAAGAAGATGTCAGTGGAGCGAGTGTATCAAAAGAAAACGCAGCTGGAGCACATCTTACTCCGTCCAGATACTTACATTGGTTCTGTGGAACCACTAACTCAGGTGTGTTGATGACATTCTAATTGTTTTGCTTACTACAATATTCAGTCGACCTTTTGACCCCAATTCCTAATTGGTGTGTTGACTTATTACATTTTTTAATTGGTGAATTGTTGCAGTCACTACATTTCTTGTGCCTTCACACCAGTTACTGAAAGTACATTAGTTATTTATGTTTAATTATTAAATGTTATGAAGTACTTTGGTAATAGGGGTGTTCAAATCACGTTTTTTAAGGCCGATCACCGATTTCACGTTACTTGATCAGCCGATTCTGATTTTTTTTCTTTATCGCTTTCAAAATGTTTTACACTAATCTCCTGCATAACCAGATAAATAGAAGCGTTATGTTCTATTTTAAAGTGAATTGCTATAATTAAACTGTAGACATGTGTTAGCTGTTCATTTTTTATTAACAAGTTGAAATTTTTTAGGTTTATTGTTCAGTGACCATAAAATACTAAAGTAAAATATCCATAAATATATACTTAACTCGTATGTACTGAAATATTTATTCATAATACATGAATATAATGCTTCTCATAATTACAAGCTGTCATCTTGTTTAGTTTGGTTTTTTTTTTTTTTTTTTTGCACAAAGCTTAATTAAAAACAATAGTTTTCACCATTTCTAAAACAACAACAAAAAATATTCTTACACAATTAATTAATATTGGCAGTTATATGCTGCTTACAAGAAAATACTTATGCACTTATACATTTTAATAATTTTAATTAAGTGCACTACGGCTTTTTGCTGTTAAAGTATACATTTATAATATTTATACAAGTTTTTTTCTTGAAGTGTAATTATACAGTGCATCCAGAAAGTATTCACAGCGCATCACTTTTTCCACATTTTATGTTACAGCCTTATTCCAAAATGGATTAAATTCATTTTTTTCCTCCGAATTCTACACACAACACCCCGTAATGACAATGTGAAAAAAAGTTTACTTGAGATTTTTGCAAATTTATTAAAAATAAAAAAATTGAGTAAGCACATGTACATAAATATTCACAGCCTTTGCCATGAAGCTCAAAATTGAGCTCAGGTGCATCCTGTTTCCCCTGATCATCCTTAAGATGTTTCTGCAGCTTAATTGGAGTCCACCTGTGGTAAATTCAGTTGATTGGACATGATTTGAAAAGGCACACACCTGTCTCTGTAAGTCAAAGGAATTGTCTGTAGATCTCCGAGACAGGATTGTCTCGAGGCACAAATCTGGGGAAGGTTACAGAAAAATTTCTGCTGCTTTGAAAGTCCCAATGAGCACAGTGGCCTCCATCTTGGTAAGTGGAAGAAGTTCGAAAGCACCAGGACTCTTTGTAGAGCTGGCTGGCCATCTAAACTGAGCAATCGGGGGAGAAGGGCCTTAGTCAGGGAGGTGACCAAGAACCCGATGGTCACTCTGTTAGAGCTCCAGAGGTCCTCTGTGGAGAGAGGAGAACCTTCCAGAAGAACAACCATCTCTGCATCAATCCACCAATCGGGCCTGTATGGTAGAGTGGACAGACGGAAGCCACTCCTTAGTAAAAGGCACATGGCAGCCCGTCTGGAGTTTGCCAAAAGGCACCTGAAGGACTCTCAGACCATGAGAAATAAAATTCTCTGGTCTGATGAGACAAAGATTGAACTCTTTGGTGTGAATGCCAGGCGTCATGTTTGGAGGAAACCAGGCACCACTCATCACCAGGCCAATACCATCCCTACAGTGCAGCATGGTGGTGGCAGCATCATGCTGTGGGGATGTTTTTCAGCGGCAGGAACTGGGAGACTAGTCGGGATAAAGGGAAAGATGACTGCAGCAATGTACAGAGACATCCTGAATGAAAACCTGCCCCAGAGCGCTCTTGACCTCAGACTGGGGCGACGGTTAATCTTTCAGCAGGACAACGACCCTAAGCACACCGCCAAGATATCAAAGGAGTGGCTTCAGGACAACTCTGTGAATGTCCTTGAGTGGCCCAGTCAAAGCCTAGACTTGAATCCGATTGAACATCTCTGCAGAGATCTTAAAATGGCTGTGCACCGATGCTTTCCGTCCAACCTGATGGAGCTTGAGAGGTGCTGCAAAGAGGAACGGGCGAAACTGGCCAAGGATAGGTGTGCCAAGCTTGTGACATCATATTCAAAAAGACTTTAGGCTGTAATTGCTGCCAAAGGTGCATCGACAAAGTATTGAGCAAAGGCTGTGAATAATTATGTACATGTGATTTCTCAGTTTTTTTATTTGTAATAAATTTGCAAAAACCTCAAGTAAACTTTTTTCATGTCATTATGGGGTGTTGCGTGTTGAATTCTGAGGAAAAAAATGAATTTAATCCATTTTGGAATAAGGCTGTAACATAACAAAATGTGGAAAAAGTGATGCGCTGTGAATACTTTCCGGATGCACTGTAAAATGTGGATTACCATTTTAATTATGTAGTACTTTTTTCCTACCAAAACAGATGTTGTTTGACACACAGCAACAAATAACAAAAACTACGATTTTTTTATTAAAAAAGCCTATGCTTAGTCTTTACTTTTTCCAATTAAAAGTGTAATTTTAAAACAAACACCACTTGAGTTTGGACAGCATGCTTGTTTAAAGGACAAAATAAAGGTTTGAGTCCTTTTAAAGTAGCTTTTCTTGCTGTTTGTCTAGTTGCACAGGACTTCTCCAATTACTTTTTTTTTCCAGTTTATTACTCCACTTACTTTAATGTAAAGGCTAATATACCAGTCACCTCTCATTCACCAAAAAAACAAGCTTCCACTTGCTGCTTTTTGTTTACACTGCAGGAAGTTTGCTGCAAAAGAAAAAAGACACCATAAAGCTTAGAAAAGCGGAGGCTGAAAATACTGTTTTTTGTGATCAGCTTTTTTACTGATCACCGATCAAGTCTTTTTTTTTTTTTTTTATAGTGAAAATCGTCTGATTTCACTCAGTGGCCAATACATCAGAGCATCCCCATTTGGTTGTAATGGATTTTTTCTTTAAGTTATTGGTAACACATCAATATTTAGGTGAATGACTCATCAAACTTAATACATAGGCTGCATTTCTGTTAAGTACTTTTCAGTATTTTTGGACCATTGTGCTCTATATTGCATTAAATTTATTTTTATTAATTCGAATAAAAAGGTATCCAGGTTGTTTTAAAAAAAAAAAAAAAAAAAAAAAAAAGTTTAGCTCTGTCTTGAGTTACCTTGATTTTTTTGTGATTTTTTTTTTTTTTTTTATTTTATTATAAAAACTATATTTTCTATAAGTGTTTCCATTTTACTGGAGGTTTTGAGCCATGTTGAGTTAACAAAATGTTGAAACCTGGTTTAATGTTCTAGTATAGTTTCTAAATTTGATATGATAGTTTTAAATTTCTTATGTTTTTATTATGCATATTAGTTTAGTGTTAGTTTTTCGACATATTAATCTACTTTAAAAAGGTTAATATTGTGTGTCTCTAAGAAATTTGGAGCTAGCCTTCTCAAATTCATATAACTTTTTTTTTTTTTTTTTTAGCAAATGTGGGTTTTTGATGAAGATGTCGGTATGAATTTAAGAGAGATTACATACGTTCCAGGGTTGTACAAGATCTTTGATGAAATACTTGGTAAGAATTTTTTGTTGCAGTGTTTAAATTACACATCAAAAGAAATCAAAGAAATTATTCTGTAAATGGCCACAATTGTCATTGTTAACATTGCAGTGTGTTTGGATAACTGTTTTAAGGTTCTTATGAAATATGTTTTTTGCTATAGGTTGCTATGTGGTGCAGTACACATGGGAGGAAAATAAAAAAAGTAAAACTGAAGGCCTCCTCTTGTCTTCTAAAGACCCTTTGTTGGGTTGGCTTTTGGAAATTGGCCCAATTTCAGTGTTTCTGTCTGGCAATGAACTGTCTGTCCAAGATTAGTTGCTGTTTTTTCTCCTCAGATCTTGCTGTGCCAGAGTTGGACAAATCAGTAGTTCTGCCACCAGGAACTACTAGTTTTTAACTCCAGACAACCAAACTATAAACTTGCAAAGCTTAATTACCAGATGTTTCAGGTCTTGGTCCATGCAGTATTTTTTAAATCACACACAAAAAAAAAAAAAAAAAGACCCAATGTATTCTCTTAGTTTTGGTGTCACATTTAAAGATGGCTACTTGCAGTGTGCTAGACTGCTGTAACCCCCATCTAAAGCCTGGTTTATACTTGATGCGTTTAGAGGCCCCATGTATCCTAAACGGTTAATTGCATTCTCTTTTCATTTACCACACTATAAATAAAGTAATAATTAATGTGTTCTTTGTTATGGATTTAAAAAAAAAATCAAGGATAAATTGAACTGTTTCAGTACTGCTTCAATACCAGTTACAAGTGAAAGGAATCATAATTACAGGCAGCATTATGACAAACATAAATGGAATGCAACGTTTTAGATGCTAGAATAACTCTTTCAGTTTATTAACTGTGCAGAATATTCCACAAAGTACTCATGATCGCCAGGATGGGACAGTGTCATAACCTAGTTAGGAAATGTACTATACTGTATGTAGGGAGCACCCAGAAGCCACAGATAAAAGGGGTCCTTTGTTTACAGGAAAAACTATGATAGAAATCTCAGAAAGCACAACTTGGAAGCAGAAATATATAATGATAGAGCAGGTTAATTTCAATTGACCGGCTTTACTGCCGGTGAGAAAATGACCAAAAATGTTCAAAGCTTATTGATCACGTGTAATGGCTTGAATGTTCCAGTAGTGTTCCTGCCACAAATTAAGTGTTCAGCCTTAGGAAATGGACAGGTTTTTAGAATAAGATGGCTACACTTCATTACAAACAGATTTTTCCCTTTGCTATCACAAAAAACAGTCTCAAAATAAAAAATAAGATGCTCACCATTAACCTATATTATCTCTAGGCACCTAACTGGGTATATTGGAGGTTGTGAAAATGCTACTCACTATTAGCCCAAACACAGTATTTCGATGCATTTTCAGGCATAAACCTCATCTTTACTGACACCTGGACCCACTTCATGGTCCAATCCTGACAAATTTTAATGCAGCTGTATACATAGATGACTGGTTAACTAAGGGTTTGTAAAACTGTAAAGGACATACTGCACTTAAGAATGAAAGTCAAACTAACAATGTTTTTGTAAAGAGAAACTAATTGGTGGTGTCTATAGACCACATAGCAACACAACAATCTTTTAAAAAATCATCTATTTGCTAAAATATTCTCTTCCAAGATGCAGACTGTGTTTATCTGTCTACATTGGCAAAACTGGTAATCCCAGCAGACTACCACATCCATTTATAATTTGTCCCATCTGCAAAATAAGAGAGAAACTTTTTGAAAGTATTTCAGTGTGTTTAGAAAATTATGGTGTTCAAACCCTTTTTGCTTTTCAGATGTATTTGCAATACTGCTGTGTCAAAACTATGAGACAAACAAAGCTTTTAAATGTTGATGGGATATATGTTATACTTTCGCCTAAATGTTTTGAATTGTAAACCGTTGATTTACCAGAAACGTTTTTAAGACATACACAAACTCATTCTTCTTACATATACAGAACTCTGTTCTCTGGTATATTTTTAATTGTTTACACATGAAGGAAATTGTCCTTAAAAAGATATTCAATGGATATCAAAAAGTGTTCACACCATTATTTCAGCATTTGTGGAAGAAAAGGTTGAAATTTAGACACATACTATTTTCCTTTTGAAACATTTATGAAATATTGTAAGCAATGATATTTAAATGAAAAATTGATATACCAATGTCACTGATTTCTGTAATAATTCTCCATCATGTTAAATCTGTCACTGATTCTCCTCTTAACCTCCTTCACTTTCAATGCCAAGATATCAATAGATTATTTTTGATTTGATATACTATATTAATACCTAAGGGGAAATTGTCTTTTCGTGTGACCTTTACAGTAAGATTACTGCCTTCCACTACACCTCGCCAAATACTTGCCTCATAATTTGTGCTGGTAGTTCAGCTTTTAATAGAACTGTTACTGACCATCTTCATAGCAAGTACTTGACTGTAACTATGAAGGCTGTGAAAGTTCTATTTTATATTTACTTAACACTAGAATTACCGGAGTCTACGAAAAAACTCGTAGATCTGGCCCACCTTAAATCCATTCGCACCTCTCCATCAGCATCTTTTGTCCTCTAAATGTGCCGATAAAGACAAGCTGCAAGCAGCCGGCTATTCCATCCCCCCAATGACTTAGAACATGCACAGGCTTCTCACAGCTCATGCCTTGATTATCTGGGAGTGAAGTAGAGTTTTAGAGTTGAAATAATAGATCGTTATTTGGAGCACATGCATTTCATGTATGTTCCGTTTCTACAGTAATCTGTGTAAACACATTTTTAAAACAGAAACTTTTTAATATTTTACTTGACAAAATGTAGGCATAAACTATATAATGTATGAAGCGTGAAGTCCAAAGATCAAGTAAACACTTTAACAAAAGGTTCAAGGAAAAGACAACAGCTTCCGTAGCGTAGTTTGCTGACTTGTAATCAAGAGTCCCCGGTACGATCCCCACTGCCTCCTATATTTGCCATTTTCAGTAGTGAGCTGCTTTTATCTATACTAATAAAACGCAAAGCCCTCACTGACTCACTGACTGACTGACTGACTCATCACTAATTCTCCAACTTCCCGTGTAGGTAGAAGGCTGAAATTTGGCAGGCTTATTCCTTACAGCTTCCTTACAAAAGTTGGGCAGGTTTCATTTCGAAATTCTAGGCGTAATGGTCATAACTGGAAGCTGTTTTACTCCATTTACTGTAATGGAGTTGAGCTTGACCGCCGTGGGGGCGGAGTTTCGTGTGACATCATCACGCCGCCCACGTAATCACGTGAACTGACTGTCAACGGACTATGTAGAAAACCAGGAAGAGCTCAAAAATACGCTGAACAAAACATGCATTACATAATTGAGAAGGCAGCGAAACAATAAGAAGCGAGCGAGTGACATACTACCATATTCATCAGTACAGCTACTTCGGAAACAAAGCGAGGTATAAACCTAAACTTTAAATTAACTTAATAGACAGGCTGCCGCTGGTGCTTTTCGTGCCCACGGGTAATGCGGGATACAAGTTTAATGAGAGGATGCAGGATATAAACGAGAGTTTTGATCACTTTGTAACTAAGTTAAAATTGCAGGTGAAGGGGTGTGCTTATGCAAATTCCGAGAGACTGTGTTTGTGGGGGATTGACAGTTAAGGCGGGTGGGGGAGTCACATCATCATCTCCCCTCCCATTTACCTCATTTCGCTCTGAGCTGAGCTCCGCGGCTAACGCCGTCTTCCGAAGCAACTTCGTCACACTGCCACCAAATACAGAGAAATCCACAAGTTAATACACACTCTGTCTCTAGACTTTCTCCACACTGAATCCTCCAGGCACTACTTACAAAAGGTTACATTGACAATCGTGTTACGTTATTTTTAAAATGTTTAATTTTCTTAGCACAAGCACAGCTGAGAAGCTTCGATGCATGTGCTCCATAACGCGTTAAAAAATAATGCATTTAATCACACTTTGCATTACAATCAAAGGGGAACTTTTGTCAATGCATGATTTCCTGGTACACCGATTACATTGATCAGCGCATCCCAATTCATTTTAGCCTCGCACCACCTTGGTTTGAGAAGAAGTATGAAAAAATATGAGGTTAACACACAAAAACAGATCACCAATTCAAGCTTTATGAATAATCGATTCACCATCAATAATTGTTTTGGTAAAGCCATACTCAGTGTAATCCTCCTTCCATTTTATAATTTTTCCGCCACTAGCCATGATTAAATGAACGGTAAAAAAGTAAGAGCGAAGCGAGGGTGACTTATTTAGGCAGGCATATATATGACAGCAACACTCATGACAATCATGTTACGTTATTATTAAAATGTTTCCTTTTCTTTTTCATTATTTCTTTAACCCACTACTTCTCCGCTGTGAGGCGCGGGTATTTTGTATATGAATGACCTCCAAAGAGCGCAGAGACTTTTGATCATGTGAACGTGTCTGCAAAAACTGGCGTCTCCTGCCCAGCAAAAGTCGAGCAGCCGGCGC
>JANRMT010062841.1:39747476-39805230 GCA_026402145.1 Polypterus bichir lapradei
ATATATATATATATATATATATATAATATATATATATGTATATATAGAGAGAGAGATGACGACAACACTCATATCAATGACAAAACAATTACATTAACAATCATGTTACGTTATTTTTAAAATATTTCCTTTTCTTTTTCATAACTTCTTTAACACACTACTTCTCCGCTGCGAAGCGCGGGTATTCTGCTAGTACTTTAATAAAACGTGAAAAAAGATAATACATATATCAATAATACATATGGCATAAAAGAATATGCTTTTTATAATTGCAAGCTGTCATGTTGTCTATTTGCTTAAATGTAAATGTACTTTTAAATCATTTTTAATAATTGCACTACAGTTTTTTCTGTTAAAGAATAAATTTACTATATTTACAGGTGTGTTTTTTCTTCAGTGTATCAGCTAGAGATTTGTAATTCTTGAGGTGAAATTATAAATGTGAATTACCATTTTAATTATGTAGCGCTTGTTTCTTATCAAAACTTACGGTGTATAACACACAGTAACAAATCACAGTGCAGATCTTTAGAATGTGTCAAATGTTTTTCTTTATCAAGAAGAAGCAAAACTAACATTTAACGGTTTTAAAAGTAAAAGTCACATTTTGCTGTTAAGCTAACAAGCCTATTGTTTACTAAGCAGCAATTTCAGATTATTCTTTTTCTTTTTCTAATTAAAAATGTAAACTGCTGCACTTTAAACAAGCTCGCTGTCCAAACTGAAATGGTGTCCATTTTAATTAAAGAACCAAAAAAAAGATCTATATTCAAGTAATTTTTACTTGATGTTTGTCAAAACTGCACTGCACAACTTCTGATTTCTTTATCTCATTTTAGTACTCTGCTTTCTTTAACCAGAGGTTAAGCTCTCTGCTAAAACAAGCCTCTGCTCCTGATCTTTGTTTACACTGCAGGAAGTTTGCTGCAAAAAAAAAAAAATGTGTGCTGGCTCAACTACTGTAGTACTGCAACTAAATAACTGTAAAGCTTGGGAAAGCAGGGATTGAAAAGATCAACTTTAGTGATCGCCCAATTGGTCACTGATGAAGTTTTTTTTTTTTTTTGTTTAGTGAAAATCAGTGATTTAGATGGCCAATCGATTGGAGCATCCCTAACTTTTTATTTTTTATTACTTAGTGATAATGCTGCTGATGCACAGTGTTTTGTAGAAGTATTACGACTTCTTACATTTTCAAATTAGAAATGAAACGTATGTTTTATTGTAGTATGTATTTTTAATGTTCATATGTCTAAGAAAATATTTCAAAGTCTAAGATATTCAAAGATATTTTAATGAAAAATAAAAATATGTTGTTGATAGTTTTCACTAGACCCCAACCAATCTGATTTTTTTTGCCATTGATACAGATTCCAATGAAAAGAATCTGATTTCTGATAATTGATATTTTTGGCTGATAAAGCACCCCTTCCCCTGACTCAAAAATAGAGTACAGAAATATTTAAATGTTTTGTATTTTATAATAAAACATTAATACAAATTAGACAATTTTTTTTTCCCCAAGTACAAAAGAGTCAGTCAACGTTTAAGAAAAGAAAATAATCAAATAGCAGTAACAACTGTATATATAACAATAAAATTATAACTCATCAGTAATTATCCTTGTTTCAAAATTTTGAATATTGTCTATATTCTAAAATTCTGTGGCATTTACAAAGCAGTAAATAAAATGAAAAATTGCAGCTAACATGAAAATAATCAATGAAGAATAATTTAAAATAAAATGAAAAGTAGTAGCTAACATGGTAAAACTAATACCAGTGAGTATCTATAATCTGAAGTGCTCCAAAATCTGATACATTTTGAGTGCCTACATGATGTCAAAAGTGGAAAATTCCACACCAGCGGCCCATTCTATATAACTTTGGTTGGATTTGAGTGGGAAAATATACATATGCCAATAAACCTGAAAATGCATGTGCCAAAAAAACGAAAAATCTGATTTATAA
The DNA here is from genome assembly GCA_026402145.1 of Polypterus bichir lapradei. Taxonomy (NCBI): domain Eukaryota; kingdom Metazoa; phylum Chordata; class Cladistia; order Polypteriformes; family Polypteridae; genus Polypterus; species Polypterus bichir. The sequence continues at coordinate 39,749,447 of JANRMT010062841.1, forward strand.
AGACTGTTGGGTGCACATTTTTACACAGTTTAGATTTAATTTGTCTCCTGTAAAGTGTAGCCTCATGATTGACAATTGGGGTTTGGCATCTCCCATGAAGCCTTGAGTGCTGTGAGGAAACAACACATAATCAAAGAATTATGGTGGGGGGTTTTGGGTGATTATATACCCCCGAGAAGCTTTGGGTGCCACTGTGCAAGAAAACAGTTGACTAGCTTTGTCCTCTGAAGCGGCATAATAACACCTGCATGGCAGTTCAAAAGTGGCGTGTAGCATTGTTTAGATTGCTGCGCATTCATGCAGCCAAGAGGGAATATAGATTGTAGTGCCTCTCCACTGTGTTCAGAGAATTAATAGAATGTCATTGTATTTGTTTAACAAAAAGAGCTTCATTCCTGCTAGCGGCCCGTTTTCAGTAAATTGCTCCAATTATGTCAGGAAAAAATTGCTGCAGAACAGTTATGTACATCCATACAGTAAGAAAACAGAATGTAGCGCCTGAACAAAGTGGTACTTTATCTGAGGCTCCACCACTAAAAGGGGTAGCCTGACTTACTTTCTATTAGAGGTTCTTGCAGATAGTGCTGTTTCCTCCATAATTTTGGCTTTGTTACTCAAGACACTCTATTCTGCAGTATCTTTTGCATGTGTTTAGCACATTTTCACGCTCTGTGCTTATATAATTTTTAGATGTTTTTATTCCATTTTTAAAAGGAATCGTTTTCCACCACACTGCTCTGCGTTTTGGTTAATAGGTGTACTTGAGTAAAACTTATGCCCTAAAAAAGTGCCCTAAAATGTTTTTTCTTTCCTGATACTATTAATTCATTCTTGAATGTAAATCCCCCTGATTTTGTCCTGTTGTAGTTTATTAAAACAGCCAACAGAAGCTAGCAGTTTTTTTTTCTTTTCAGTGTTTTTTTGTTTTTTCCACTTTTGGATGCTGTTGACACAGTTCCCTGAAACAAAGGTGTAATGAAAACTAAGTATTAAGGTTAATTTGTTATATTTTCACTGAATCTGTTTAGGGGAAAAGGAATCTTTGGCTGCCTTGCAGACTGCATCTACCGGTGTTTGTGATCTGTTTAAAAAGTTTTCAGTACATTAATTTTTATTTTTTTTTAGTAGTAGTGTAAATTTTAAATTGCTGCAAATGAAAGTAAAAGAAGATTTCATTACATTCAGTATCTCCATTTGTGAAACACAAATAGACTTGCCATGACTCGACTTACATAAAATAAACGTAGATGGACACTGACTTTGCCTCTTTTCTCCCCAAGGATTAGATAGGCACATAGTGGAGCTAATGGCCTTAGGGTGGGCTAGCGATCGGGGAGTGGGGGTGGGGGGAGGTGGATGACTAAAGTAGCAAGTTTGTTTAATGTGTTTAAAGTATTGACAGTGATTTTGTATGTGTTTCATATATGCATACAGGGATGTGAATTGTTCCAGTTACGCTCTTTTTCTTTGATCATTTTACTTTCCATAAGCAGAAAATCCTGTTTTTTGAAAAGGGCGATGTTTTTCAAGTGAAGGCTATGTCAGTTCACAAGTCATAAGCTCTGCATGGTTTGAAGGTGCACACAAGAAAAAAAAACAAAATTTTTAGTAATCATGTACCATTCAGAGGCACATCAAGTACAAATGTACATGTAGTAGCACTTTTAACCTGCATTTGAATATTTTCCATCCATCCATCCATTTTCCAACCCGTTGAATCCGAACACAGGGTCACGGGGGTCGGCTGGAGCCAATCCCAGCCAACACAGGGCGCAAGGCAGGAACCGATCCAGGGCAGGGCGCCAACCCACCACAGTTGAATATTTTCGTATTTCTAATATGAGTATTCAAGCCCAGGTTTTTGTACAGTTTGTATAAGACCTGTCTTTATAAATTAGGCTTTTATTTGTTGGTAAAGAATAGGTCAAATCTCCTTACCCCTGAGTGACTACCATGTAGTTTTGGAGTAGCAGGCTGTAGTTTACGCAGCCACAGAGTAGTAGTTTATACTTTAAAAGACAGCCTTTCAAAAGTTGTAAATGATAACTTTATCTTCCTTAGCATATTTTAAATTTATCATGCACACAGAATAGTAGTTAAAGATAGGATGCTATACTTAAAACATTTCTTCAATTTTGAAAAAACAATGAAGCCAGATTCACACATTTATGCAGCCATTCTTTTAATTTATAAAACCTGTTTGGGATGCGCCATCACAGACTGCAGCCATTGAGATACGTTCACGTGATCGTTTATTAATGTGAACAACAACATTTATTTATATAGCATATTTTCATACAAATGATGTAGCTCAAAGTGCTTTACAAGATAAAGAAAGAAAAGATTGTAAAAAATAATAAGATTAGGCAATACTAAATAACAATAAAGGAAGGTATGATGGCCAGGAGGGCCTAAATAACAAAAGGGGAAAAAAAAAACTCCAGAGGGCTGGAGAAAAAAAATTAAAAATCTGCAGGGGTTCTGAAGCCACAAGTCTGCTTAGCCCCCACTGGGCATTCTACCTAACATAAATGATCTAAATCAGTCCTCATGGTTTTCAGGCTTCACGTGGAAGAGTTAGATGATGTGGACATCTGGCTTTCAATCCAGATGTGAAGAACACATGCATGTGGCGTAACTGCTTTTGAAATGAAAAGTAGGTTTACTATTGTGTAAAGAGACGACAAGGCATTGAACATTTGCTAGCAATGGTGTAATATATTCTAGTTAAGCTTAGAAAATACGGGGGTATACTGGCATTGTGTACAATCTGTACACAATATATTCCCTAATTACAAATAAGACTTACCTACTGTATGAAATCTGGAGTTTTCTCAAATGCACTTCCACTTTTGGAATCAAGTTGTTGGTGTGGGCATTGAATCCTGTTCTTTTTGACTAACTCCATCACTCAAAATACCTTCCTTGACCATCATCATGTCAGGTGATGCCAGTTAGGTTATTGAGCCCCATTATCTGCAACATGATTAAATTAGTTAGGCTGTAGTTTTCACATTTGCAAGACTACACCCTAACAAGGATACAGCATAAATGTCTTATCATTTGTCTATGTGTGTGAGCGTTTGAAGTGGTTGACTACACATTAAATCTGAACATAAAGACTAAAGAGCATTTTTAAGAAGTTGACGGTAAAGTGATAAAAGTATACAAATTAGGAATATGCTATAAATCTGTTAGTTTACAAGAAAGTGTCTCTACATCGATGATGGCAGTATTTTTTATAGGAATGCTTATCAACAGGTGATAGGCAACTTATCTCTGGTGAAGGTACAGCAGAGCACATTTCTAGAAGATCTTGCACAGATTTTTTCAGTTTGCTGAAAACTGAAGGTTGGGAGTAGCACTGTTAAATTAGCCAAAAACTAAGGTTTAAATATCCACTTAAAGTACATTTTTGAATATATTTAAACTGGGTTACTGATTCTGGGCATTCTTTAAATACACATCATAATATGTTTGCCGTGCAGGGACATAATCAGTACCCCCACAACGTTGTCATAAGCAGTTCATGATTTAGAGGCAACATGCGTGGGGATAAAAAGTATTAAAAATAATAATGTAGTGGAGCGTGGTGCCAGCACATATACCTCATTAAGGTTTAGGATCCTTTTCGTGTCTGTTTTCATGGCTTGCTGTCCTAACAAGGATAATGTGGATATAGGTTTAGTAAGATTGCAACAGGGTGAGAATAGCTAGCGAAGTAAAAGAGCAGGTAAAGTGGCAGACAGGTTGAAGGTTGTGCTTGTTTTTTATTTCGGAAGTGTCCATTGTGCAGGGGCAGGATAACATTTATATCTCTGCATTCTTAATAAAAGGCCTGTTGGCACCTGCTGTCTTATCAAGAAATGTGTTTCTTGTGTAGTCTACTGAATCATTACAACATTGAGTTAGGGTCTGCACAATCTATTTTTTTTCCTATTTACACATGCAGCATTATTTCAGTACAGGTGGCTTGAGTATTTTTAATTTCGCCTCTTTTTTTTTTATGCATTATATGTCAAACTGGCAACCAGCTAAAAGACAGGCTAATTGTAGGACACAGCTTTAATGAGCAGGTCTTAGCATTAAACAACAGTCCTGGATCTCAAGTCTAAGAGTAAATGGTACAGAATCGTTTGCAAAATAATTTCAGGGCACTTGGATAAGCATTTAGTAATCTACATTCGCAAAAGTGCACTTGTGGGGGGATAAACTTCTTTATAAAAGGGTGGAGCTGTGCATCTTACTAATAAAGATAATCAGCTAACCAAAATTGAGTACAGTGGAACCTCGGTTCCCAACCATAATTCGTTCCAAAACTCTGTTCGTAAACCGATTTGGTCATGAACCGAAGCAATTTCCCCCATAGGATTGCATGTAAATACAATGAATCCGTTCCAGACCATACAAACTGTATGTAAATATATATATATATTTAAGTTTTTAAGCACAAATATAGTTAAACCATAGAATGCACAGCATAATAGTATACTAAATGTAAAAACATTGAATAACACTGAGAAAACCTTGAACAACAGAGAAAACTAACACTGCAATAGTTCGCGCTATAACGCTACCAACTGCTGGCTAAAAACACTTTTTTTTTTTTTTATGAGTTTTAAGCACAGGGAAAAAAATTAACATTTGAAAAAATGCCGTAATTTAATAAACCACCAAGAAAAGTAACATTGCAACAATGCACACTACGAACCAATTGATGTAAACAGAAGTGAAAACAAAATCAAGCCCAGCGCATTCTTTAACTGCCTTCCTGCCTTATGCGTCCAGCTCTCTCTCGTGCTGCCGGTGTGTGCGTCTCTCTTTTGCGCTGCCTGTGTGTGTGTGTGTGTGTCTCTCTCTCTCTCTCTTGTATGTCTTGTTCTTTCTCTCTTGCTCGCTGCACAGGGAGATACTGAACACGTACAAACCGAAAGGGAAACAGACTTGTTCCTATACCAAGTGTGTGGTCATGAACCGAGGCAAAAGTTTGGCGAACTTTTTGGTCGTAAACCGATTTGTACGTGTACCGAGACGTTCGTGAACAGAAGTTCCACTGTAATGGCTAATTATGTTAATGAAGTGCAAAAACAAATCTGCAGAATATTGCAGCTTTGCACACCGCGTCTGGAGTACCTCAATGCTAAAATTAATGCTGGTAAAACAAACAACTATTTTTTTGCATTTACGTGTCCTCTTTTGCCATCATACAAGACCTTTTTTTAAAATAAATTTGAATTATATTTGAATAGCGAGGTTTGATCTGACAGCCTTACTAGATTTACTTTTCTACAGAAAGGTGATTCCACATTTGGCACCAAAGTAACATTCAGCCTGGTCCTTGCCTATTCCTCTCAAAGTCCCAGCCTCTCCCTATCCAGAATCTCTGGTTGTATTTGAAATGGTGCTGTAAAACAGCTGTCCTAGAAATTTGAATGAATTGGATTGAATCTACCAGTAGGAAAAGGCAAACAACACATGTAAGCAATTTGAAAGTTGGTAACCTAAAAGACTTAATGTACCAAAAAGTGACATAAAATACTCTGTGGAATCTGAATGTCTTGCATATATATGTATATTTGCAAAATTAGTTTTTTGACTTCAGATATCTGGTAGCAAATTATTTTTATAGCACATGTAATTCTGCAGTTAGAAAAATAACAGATTTGAAAAAAAATGTAGTTATCATTTGTGTAACAGAGGATGTTATTGAATGGCACTCTAATGAATAACTAACTTTTTTGATTCTGACTCGATTGTACACAGACCTATTCCCTCAAGATTAATGTGTGTTTTCCACTCCCTCCTTTTTTTTAACCCCTAAAGAGAGTCCAACATCATCAGCATTTGGAACAATGGTAAAGGCATTCCAGTTGTAGAACACAAAGATGAAAAGATGTATGTTCCTGCTTTAATCTTTGGGCAGTTGTTAACGTCGAGCAACTATGATGATGATGAAAAGAAGGTTACAGGTAAAGTTTAAATGGTTTCTGTAAATACGTGTGAGTTTCTCTAGGTACTCAAATTCACCTCCCACATCTACATCACATTAAGGACATGCAGGTTGGGTTAATTGGCAATTTCAAATTTCAGTGGCTGTTTCCTGTCTTGCACCTAGTACTTCCTGAATTGTCTATACCCCCAGCGATCCAAAATTGGAATAAGCAGGTTTGAGAATGTTTTCTTCATAGATGTATATGTATGCCTTGCATATAATATGGATGGAATGTAATTTTGGAGTTTGTACCTATTTTATTTATAGGTGGCAGAAATGGGTATGGTGCAAAGCTTTGTAATATATTCAGTACAAAGTTTACAGTGGAAACAGCATGTAAGGAATATAAGCATAGCTTCAAACAGGTAAGTTTATCAAAAGGTAAATGTTGTTATTAATATTTAAAAAGTATTAATGTAATTAGAAAGGTGCAAGCGGATTGCACTGAAGACTTCACATTTCATGATCACAGAATAACTAGTAATCATGTTATTGACTAAAATATAGTATGTTATTTACTTGTAATGCTGTTCAATTATAATCTTGATAATTTCTTGGAAGTATCATGTAAATTAGTCAATGTACACATTACAGGGTTTTAATCTTTTCGTGGCATTCCTTATTATGAATGAAGTAAGAACTACTAAGTAAGATGCTATTTTATATTGGTGAAATACATGCAAAATTTCCACAGTACTGAGAGTAACTACTGTCACTGAATGTGTGCAGAATAAATAAGTAAATTCTAACACTAATAGAAAATACACCAAAAATTCATAAAGGGTCATATTATAATTTTTTTTAAATTTATCTGCATATTCTGCAGGTATGTCGACACACACACACACACACACATATATAAAAAGTTACATTTTTATATATATATATAAAAATGTAACTTTTTTCTTGTATTTGCATTTTTTTCGTATCCCTGAACATATTTAGGTTTGTTTTTTTTAGAATGATGTCTCTGTCTGGCAGAATTTGACTCTGTGGTTAAGAAAACTCAAAAGCGAGTTATTCATGGGGCGGTGGGGGGTATGTAGCATAGTTACCAGGATTGCAAAATTGTTTCAGTAAATTTTTCTCTTCAGAGGTAATGAGTTTGTTTTTCAACACACATGTTTTATGGTAAGCTGTCAAATTATCCATATCTATGATTTTATGAATCCATTATTTTTAAATAGTAGCAGCTGTGATTGTTCTTTCACACATAACCATGTCATGCTGATATTTAAGATCTGTCTGGTACCAACTGGCCAGTGCTTGTTCAGAGTAATATATGTATTTCATATGCCATTACGGTATTGTAAAGCATTAATGGCTCAGTAGTGTGATTATAAACACAGCTGAATGTAATTTAATTGGAATTAGTTTTTTTGCCATGATTGTTACATGCATGTAAACCCTTCCCCCACATTTAAAAAATGTGTAATTTGTAGCTGAGTATACCGTTCTTTTTGAAGTTGAAGAAAGGGACTTAAGGCAATACACTGACTTGCTGTGCAGTTTGTGTTTCAGATTTAATAATATGTTGTTTGCATTTTTTTAAGACTTGGATGAATAATATGACGAAAACAAGTGATCCAAAAATAAAGTATTTTGATGGGGATGATTATACCTGCATTGTGTTCCAGCCAGATCTAGCAAAATTTAAGATGGAAAAATTAGATAGAGATATAGTTGCTCTCCTCACAAGAAGAGCATATGATGTTGCTGGCTCTTGTAAAGGAATCAAAGTCATTTTGAATGGAAAGAAATTACCGGTAAGGATATCTTCAGTTTCTTTATAGTGTTGCACTATACATATAGAACTCTAAAAAGTTGTACTAATACTTTGTAATGGTGTTTTTATAGTTGCTACAGTTCATCTCATGTTAAAAATTTGTGAAGCATTTCAACCTTTGTCCCTTAATGTAAATCTGTTAAAGAGATGTACAGATATAGTTTATATTACATCTGTCACACAACTTTCACATTGTACATAGCCTCAAAACACTGAAGTCCAAAACCTCTACTAATTGCTGCATTTATGGTAAACAAAGCATTAATTTTTCTAGAATATCTGATTACATGCCTTCATTTACTAATGTACCATGAATGTGGAGGTTTGGAGTTTTTCTAAGGCTTTGTCTAGCATTTATCAAGTTCAATTTACAGCTGTATCCTTTCTTCATACCCTAAAGGAATAATGACTTCTAGATACAGGATATCTAAGTAACATTGAATTAGGCAGGAAAAAAATGTCATGAGTTAGATTTATATGTAGCATTTTAATATACATATGTATCTATATATCTGTCTCCATATACAGGTACATATGTATTTCTGGGATCTAAGTGGCTGACTGTTTATTTCAGAGTAGTTTGTGATGATGAAAGAGTTTAAAAGTTCATTTATTCCTTGAAATTTATTTTAAATTTTTTTGTTTGTAAGGTTAATAGTTTCCGAAGTTACGTAGACCTATACGTAAAAGACAAACTGGATGAGACCGGTGTTGCATTGAAGGTGGTAAATGAAGCTGTGAATGACAGATGGGAAGTCTGTCTCACAATGAGTGAGAAAGGCTTTCAACAAATAAGCTTTGTAAATAGCATTGCTACCACAAAGGTAAGTTGTTGTTGCATGTTTTTTTTTTTTTTTTTAAAGCAGGGACCTCTTAGAAGTACTACGGATGATAAAATGTTGCCTTCAGTACTTGCAGTACAATGCACAGCTCATATACAGTTAAAAGTCATGGACCACTTGGTCCTCTTTAAATTAACTTGTACAGGTAAAATGTTATAGTACTAAAGAAATGGTTCTAAGCAAAGAAAGTTTATTGATCTGGGACTGAGATATATGGGATAGTGGTTATTAATATTCGTAAAGGCCTTTTACAGGTTGTGGTGTGCGGTAATACACATACTAAATTGTTTCTAGCGACACATGTAAGCATTACGGCAAATGATCCTTTTATAGAAGTAGTGTTTTAGGATCTATATTTGACATCTCAAAATAAACCCAGTGGTGTGCTATTGGAAACTGGTCTCGGGACATGACTGGTCTAGATCAGGTTCCAACATAACAGTAGGTATTCCTGGGAGGTGATAGCTTTCTGTGGTTTATTGCTTTAGGTGTGTATCCCTCGCAAAGTTATTCAGTAGATGAGAAGATATCCTTGTATGGGAGGTACTGTATTTTCTGCAAAAAAAAAAAAAAAAAAAGAAATTAAAATTATAATTTGAAAATGCAGTCTCTCTTTTGCAATTTATTTTTTCAAAGTCTATGCACAAGGATGCTGCAAAAATTTAAAATAAAATAACTCCATTTGCAATTTTATTTTCCACACACGTCATTTGTGAAATTTTCTAAATTAAAATTAAATTATCTTTTTATCATTTCATTTTCCATCTTCAATTTCCATATCCATATTGATGTGTCAAATGACTCTTATGTGTGTAGAAAATAAAATTGCAGAAGGTGGTTGTTTCATTTTATTTTTAATTTTTGGTAGCATCCTTGTGCATAGACTTTGAAAAATAATTGTTAAAAGAGAGATTGTATTTTCATTTTAAGTTTAAATTTAATTTTCGTATTTTGCTGAAAATACCACCTATAATCCTTGATATTTTAATTTTATAATTTCATTGCGTAAATCTAGTGAATTTCCATTGACCCTAAAAGACAAGAGAGTCTTTACTTCTGAACCTCGCTAAAACATATAACAAATGAGAGAATTATATTTGGTGTTTGTGAAAAAAAACATTCTAATGGGCAACAAACTTATGTTTGCAGTAAAACGCAACCAACCTAGTTATGTTACTTGCTCCAACAGTAGCTTAAAAAATATAAACTATAGCTGAAACTGATGTTTCAGTAACTGTAAAAAGAAACTTGTTTTGTTCCTCCATCGTTACTGAAGCTGCTCTGTAGTAGTTAGAGAGCCTGCACTGCACTTGACCGAAAAATTCATTAGGGATTTTATGGGCCCTATTTACAAGTTTGGGTATTGAAATTGTAGGATATTTCTCCCCACTTACAAACACAGTGATACTGTATATTCAAAGGGTTTAAGAGCAGTGAAAAGCTCTCAAGCAGGCTCCATTGCTCAGTGTTTAAGTCAAGGTGGTACTTGTCTGTCAGTGTGACAGTAGGGTCTGACAGTGTTGCAGTTATGAGCCACCTTTGCTCAACCAGTCGACTAATCATGTAGACTGTGCTGTTCCGTCTTTTGCTTACATCCATCCTGTACAAGTTTGTGCTCAGGTGTTCCAGTCTGTAGCTGTTTTTCTTTCAGCTGGGTAGGGGCTTGCTCACTTTTTTTTTTTTTCTCAAATCCTCCACAAGGCAGCATGCTGCTCCAGAAGCTTTTGAAAGGTCTGGATGTTTTAGTCAATAATTACTTACCAACTGCAGGGTGTGGCCTGTACTGCATACAAAGGACCCTCCCTGCTTCTGTTCCAAGATGTTTGCTGCAGCAACAATATTGGCACCATTATCAGGCACAATAGAAACCATCCAACCAGTCAACTATGTTGAATTCTGTATGTCTCTGCTTCAGCAGCATGGTGGTAAGGCAGACTGACTTCATGTTCCAGTCTACTCCAATAAGATGGCATGTTATACCAAGGTAGGCTTCAGTTGCCACACTTGTCCATATATCTGTGGTGATCGCAAGTTTGCTGTTGGAAGTTTCACTTGTTGAAATATTTCCTGATATTTCCTATCAGTTTATTAAAATGTCTCTTTGAAGACCGAATGAAACCTGGATTGAGCATGCAAATCTCAAGTCTTCAAAATATAGTATTTTTACCTCTAGCTATGTAGTTTATAAGTGTTGTAGTTTTTCTTTATATTTTAAAAATTATATTAGCATTTTTAAAATGTAACGCTTAAACTTTCTTTAGCAGAGATGTAAAATTGCTTAGTCACTTTCTAAATCATGTTTGTGTTCTCACTGTATAGTTGTGTCACAGCTCTGTAGAGCCTGTGTTCTATTATTCCTGAATTTTTTTTGATAAACATTTTCCTGTTTCAAAGTGAGTTGTTTCATCAAGGGGGTGGTTTGCAATTGCTGCTAATGGGTCCTCAATGAATTTAAAAAAAAAAAAAAAAAAAAGCCAAAACTGGGTTGCAGGTCCATAAATGTTGATAAACACCGGTTTAAATAAGGTGGCACAATGCATTAAGAATTAGCCATATTAAGCAGACAACTTCTCAGTTAGCTGTATTTTGTTTTTGCCTGCACAGACTTTCATCTTTGCCCTGGGCGATTTATTTATTTATTTATTTTTTGCTATGAACTTGTGCACATTTGGCTCTCACTATGTGCTTTTAATATCAGATTGTGTAGGAGCAAGAAGTGACACTTCAGACAAACGCTCCTTCTGTGAGTGGATGTTTTCTTGTCTAGCACTTGAACAGTTGACGCTCACAGGTCAGGATGGTTACACAATTCTGGAGGCAGGGTGGTCACTGATGTGAGGGTCTGCAAGAAATGACTTATTTTTGAAACTCAGTGCCTTTTAACGTACACATGCATGAAAACATTGGCTGGCATCAGCAGTTTGTTGGCTTGAGAAATGAGCCTGTTTAAGTAAGATCACATAGCTGCTAAGTGTCGAGTGTGTATGCGTACAGAGGTAAAATATATATTACATACTGTGACAAATATTTGACTGACACTAAATAAGAACCATGTATCTGTTCTGACTTAACTACAAATTAAACTTAACAGAGTTGTAAATGGGACTCAATTATAACTTGGGGACTGCCTGTATTTGAAACAGGCCAATTTCAAATAATACATCTACAACAGAACTACCAATTCAACAATAGCCCTAAAGTTATTTTTTACATATATACATTTGAGACGCTGTGTAAAATATATATATATAAACAAAATGGAATGATTTGCAAATCTCATAAACCCATATTTTATTCACAGTGGAACATAGAGAACGTATCTAATGTTTAAACTCAAAAAATGTTATTTTGAATTTGATGGCAGCAACACATCTCAAAGTTGGGACAGGGCCATGTTTACTACTGTGTAGTATCCCCTCTTCTTTTAACAGTAGTCCGTAAATGTCTGGGAACTGAGGAGACCATTTGCTGGACGTTTTTAAGAGGAGTGTTGTCCCATTCTTGTCTGATATATGATTCTAGCTGCTCAACAGTCCTTCATCTTTATTTTATTTTTCATTAAATAATGCTTCAAATGTTTTTCATTGGTGAAAGATCTGGACTGCAGTCCTGCCAGTACAGCACTCGGACTCTTCTACTATTAAGCCAAGCTGTTCTATTAGATGCAGTATGTGTTTCAGCGTTGTCTTACTGAAATATGTAAGGTTCTCCCTAAAAAAGATGAAGTCTGGATAGGCACATTTGTTGTTTTAAAACCTGCATATACCTTTGAGTATTGATGGTGCCTTTCCAGCTGTGCAAGCTAGCCAATTCCATAGGCACTAATGCACCCCCATTCCATTATGCTTTTAAACTGAGCGCTGGTAACAAGCCAGATGGTCCCTCTGGTGGGTTGCATAGAAGCTTAGTGAGTTAATACAGCTGACAGAAGCTTAAGGGCTTAGTTTATATTTCACGCTCAGAATGCGTACATGCATGCAACATGCCTGCCATTCATTCCCAGCATTCATTTGATGCATCCTCTGAGCACATCTTCAGAAGTTAACGCGACACGTGTGTGAGTGGCAGTTCCAGCAAAAAATTGGGGTGAGCAGTGTTATGTTGAAACATGATGTCAGAGTCTCTGTTTACTATCATCAGCAAGCCGCTTTACAGATCATACAGGATCAATGTGCGTGCTTCAATGGTTTGATGTGGTGAAGCAAAATCAAACTTAAATGCTTACATACAAATGTATTTGTGGTGCTTTTCTTAATCTATTTCTCACATAGGCAATACAAGAGTCGATATTCCCCATTGTAATGATGCATTACATTTTAAATGTCTTGCATACCATCTTCTGTGTCTTTTTTTTTTTTTTTTTTTTTTTTTTTTGTATCAGAATGTTGGTCCTCAAAAAAAAGGTACACAATGAAGAAAAAAAGGCCTGCTTCATGATTAAAGGGGAAAATTCAACTTTAATCACATACTTTATTTTGTCAGTAAAGTGGAACGTCATAAACACCATGTTAAAACTGAACCACTTGTTAATCACTATGTGCTTCTGGGGCTTCCTTCTGTGCTGACAGCAGCAGCAGGCAGTGATTGCCACACAGAACACATTAAATTTATGATATTCCAGCTCTCTGCACACTTATATTGTCTTTGGATTTGTACTTTCATGATGACATGTGTTAAAGCATGTAGGTTACATTTTACAGATAAATAATACTGTTAATAATTACACATGTGGGGGTGGCACGGTGGCGGAGCAGTAGCACTGCTGCATCACAGTTGGGAGTCGCATCCCTTGTGTTCCCTGCCTGGTGTTTGCATGTTTTCCTGGCGCATTTACACAGTAAGCTCTGATTTCCTTCCAAGGACAATTCAGGTTTGTGGATTTTGTGATGCTAAAATGACGCTAGTGTATGTGTGTGCTTGTGTTCACTTTGTGAAGAGCTGATGTCTCATCCAGGGATCATTTCTGCCTTGTGCCCGATGCTAGCTGGAATGAACACATCCCTGGATTGATGGATGTTATTAAACATCCATCCTTTTCAGGGATATTGTGGTAAGGTGTCCTGGGAATTTAATAGATGTTTTGGGCAATTCACAACACAGCGAAGCCAAACATTGCTTTCTCTTTTTGATATCTCTGCCTCCTGGTGGAATCCTCCAGATTTACATAAAGCATACGTGCAGGTGTAAACAATACACTGCTTGCATAGCAGTACCGTCAGTAGGCACGTCGCATGAAGTATAAACTTGGCCTATCTATGGGATACAGGTGCATTAGCTGCAGCAGAACATATTCTAATTACAGTTCATATTAATGATTATTGCTGGTGTGGATCACCAGGATACTTCTACTGTGAAGGTATCAATGAAGACGCTACCAGTGCAGTCTTCCCACAGGTTGGACAACCAGTCACTGAAGTCTCTATAGCTGACACAAGGCAATCAAAGGCCACCACTAAATGCAGACAGGCAAATTTGCCTGGATGATCACTAAAGAACATGCTGCTGCCCGAATGGTGCAAACTGTAAATTTTCAGGGAGAAATGCCTGTAGGTGATGTGCTCAGACTTCCTTTCCATAGGCCCCACAAGAACTTGGTCCTTGGACAAGGGCGATCTAACACAGGACAAAGAGTGTGGTGGGGCAGAAATGTATATCTAAATCAGCCTTTTTCCTAAAAGTCGTCTTGGCATTTCAGGCTAGCAGGCTTGTTCTTGGTAAATGGATTAGGAGATTAAAACAAGAGTTATTGGAATATTCTTTAAAATCCAAAGTTGCCAGCTTTTGTACTTGAAACAATCCAGGAACATGTGTTTTTTGCAGCTTAAGTGAAATAGAAAAAAAAATCTGAGAAAGGGAGACATTTCAGTTTTTCATAGTGAACTGCTGGGGAGTGGGTGTATGAGCGCACACAGGAAGAAGAGTTTTAAATAGTAAAGGAGCAAAAAGCACTGAGGTACTGTGAAGGTCACAGATTGGTCATTTTGAGCAATCTGATTACTTGAGCCAAGAGTTAAGGATTTAGTAGTTTTGCAGAAATGTATGCTCCATAAGAAAAATGAACAACTTGTGCATACTCTGTGTCACGGGGAGGACAGAGCAAGTGTGTTGCAGTTGAAGTAAAGTTGATGGCAATTAAATTTAGCTCCATCAGTTCTCCCAACTTAAATTTGTGAGGGAGAGATTCTGCAGCAAAAAGTTAAGTACCTGCTGAAAGTCAATAGTATACAGGGCAATGTATTAGGAGCGAAGATTACTGTATATGCCATGTAGTAGATTTACACAGCAGTTAGTATACTTCCAAATTAAAAGTGGTGTTTTTGCTTGTCAGTGATTGGCTATTTTTCTTTTCTCTTTTAGGGTGGTAGACACATTGATTATGTTGTTGATCAAATAGTCAGTAAACTAATTGAAGTTGTGAAAAAGAAGAATAAAGCAGGAGTTTCAGTGAAACCCTTTCAGGTAAGTGCATTTTTAAATACTTTCAGTGTAATCTAATTCTTTTTACTTTTGAAACGTCTGGTAGTATTTCAAATTATTTTTTATACGTGTGTTTAAGAACATGTACACTTGTACATTACCTGTCATTGTGTGTATTTTTTTCTTATCAGGTCAAAAATCACATTTGGGTTTTTGTAAATGCACTAATTGAAAATCCAACCTTTGATTCTCAAACAAAGGAGAACATGACTCTTCAGACCAAAAGCTTTGGGTCCAAATGCGTACTTTCAGAAAAGTTTGTTAGAGCTGTAAGTAATATTTCCCCAGTTTTCTAGATCTTTCTTTATCTTGCTTGGCGCAGGAATATAGTGAAAAGAGCATGAAAGTAATTCCACTGTACTCTGTATATGTGTCAGTAATAACCCTATAAACCAATGTGACCTTCCCCCTGTTCTGTCCGCAGGCAACCAATTGTGGTATCGTTGAAAGTATCCTCAACTGGGTTAAATTCAAAGCCCAGACACAACTGAACAAAAAGTGTTCCTCTGTAAAATATAGCAA
The DNA here is from genome assembly GCA_026402145.1 of Polypterus bichir lapradei. Lineage (NCBI taxonomy): Eukaryota > Metazoa > Chordata > Cladistia > Polypteriformes > Polypteridae > Polypterus > Polypterus bichir. The sequence continues at coordinate 39,765,066 of JANRMT010062841.1, forward strand.
AATTAAAGGCATTCCAAAACTGGATGATGCAAATGATGCAGGTAAAAAATCACCTCTATAGCTAATAGTATTTCTTACATTGCAGATTTTCATCCAACATCCGTAAAGATGTGCTTTTTAGGTTGATTGGCGATTTTTAAATCTTCCTCAAGAGTATAGATACCTGTGTGATTGGTCCCTACAACGTACTGGTGCCCCGCCAATTTCTGTCTCCCGCATTGTGCCTAGTGCTGCGGCAATATGTTCTGGATCTCACAACCTTGAAATGGATTAAATAGATTGTTAGAATGTTGTATTATGTTATTCAGCTGCATTGGGTGTGTCTTGATTTCATTGGCTCAAGTTTGATCTAGAAAATCTGATTTGTTTAGCAGTTTAAATCTACAGTTTTGAGATATGACCTGCCCTAGGAGAATGTATTGTTTAAGTTACAGACTGAAAAAACATTTGCTTTGTGTGTTTTATAGATCTGAAAAGAGGTGCTTGTCAGTGTGTGTGTGATTTTCTTTCCCCATTCTTCATTTTTATAGTTGTCCTCTTAAACAGCACCTGTAATAATAGTAGACAAAATAGTAACAGTTTCTAGGTCATTTTGTCAGTCCCCAGCCTACTTGGCTTGCATACAGTATGTCATTAATAGGAATTGGGGTTCAGGTAGCAATTCAGTTTTCTAAAAGAACCCTGCCATACCAGTCTTTAGTACAGGGACCAGTAGCTTATGACACCATTGAGTTACTGTCTAGTCTAAGTGAATTTTTTGATTTTGTTGTGGCTGAACTAACCTTTTTATCTTCAGAAATAACTAGCAGACCAGTCCTTATTTGAAGGGTTACTCTGCCCAAAGATGGTTCTGTTGTATATGTTACACTTAGTAAAATTTTTAATCTTTTATATTTTCATGCTGAACAGAGCTGACAGCATTCTTGATTGAATAGGCATCTGTGACCAGCACTATAATGTATACCATGATTGTGAAAAATATTTTGTCTTTTAAAATATTTAACTTATCCTTCAGCAAGTGTTGAGCAAAATCTGGTTTTCTTTTAACTGTGTCACAAATGTGGATTTATTTAGTTACTGTGCTTTCTTTATTTTGTAGGTGGTAAACATTCTTCTGATTGCACTCTGATTCTAACTGAAGGAGACTCTGCCAAATCTCTAGCTGTTTCTGGTTTGGCAGTAATTGGCCGTGATCGTTATGGAGTTTTTCCGCTTCGGGGTAAAATACTTAATGTTCGTGAAGCATCCCACAAACAGGTATTAAAATTTTTCCATATGTTTGACTTGTTTTCCTTTTTGTTTTTGTCCATATTATTCAATTCTGAACTTCTAGTGTGAGGTAGCATCTGTGGTAATATTTTATGTGGACAAATTAAAGTAAGACAAACTTTTTTTTTGTTCTATTTGTAGTAATCGTTTTAAAGCCCCCTCCCTCTGGCTTTGTGAGAGTTTTTATACCACTTCCTTATGTCCATACCTTCCCGCTCATCAGCAATTGATATGCTTTGTCCCACTCTTCATGTTGTTGTGAATTGTTTTATAGGCTGTTTTGACACTTTGAACCCAGCAGGCTGATTTTTGGTATTCCTGAAAGGCCAGTATAATGGTCCACCTACCAACCGTCATAACATTGGCCTGAATAACGGTATACGCTTATATGTTACGCTATTGCTACATTGCTCTCTAAATCTTGCTGTCTGCTGCTGTAGACACAATCTCAAAAGGCTGCCATGCCTCTCTTCTTTCATAACCTGGCTGGTGAAAATACTGGCATTCGCTAACCATGTAATATTTGCCTTCTAGTTAAGCTTTTATGCTACTTATGCAAGTTACAGTGATGTTGTCTTGTATTTGGGGGTCAGTTTTGTTTTTTCTTGTTGGTTTCCTGCAAAAAAACTTTATTTTGTTTTTTTTTTTTTAGCATGGGAGCAACTTAAAATTATAGATGCTTAGTATGCACAGAAAATTACAAGCAGACAAAGAGGCTGTTTGCCCTTATGGTCCACAGGTGGTTTCTTTCCGGAGCGGGTTGCACTGAATTTAGGCACTTGACACCAGAAGTACAGAGCCCCATAGGGAAAGTGAGACATGGGGTGATTGGATGATGGTGAAAATCATGTGAGGTGTTCTTTTGTATTGCTTCTGGCTCTGAAAAAAAGTCTTGACACGTTACTCGAAGGTGCAGTTTTGGCATTAGGTCTGTACAATGGACAGTAGAGAATGATAAAAACTGTGAGACTGTAAGTGGTTCAGGTCGTTCTATAGTATCAATTTATTACTTTTATATACCTATTTTTGGTTTTCAAAATTGTTGTAAATTGCTGGGGATGCTAGGGTTATTTACTATAGTCTTTAAATTATCATAGTTGTTTGCCTGGGTATATGCTCTAAACGTTGTTGTCATTACGAGGAAACATTTATAGTAGAAAACTGCAGAAAAAAGGTAAATTACTAGAAAAGCTACAAAAGATAGATAAGCATTTATAGCTGTACAAAAAATACAAATATTTCTATACTAAATGTAAAAATCACATTGTTGTACTTTCCTATAGGCAGTGTAAGGGAAAGAGGAGTTAAATGTGATCAATTAGTGGTAAAATGAAACATCGATTGTGAAACTGGTTTGAACAAAAACCTGAAGCTACATAGGGTTACATGGGGAACAGGGCTTGAGAACCACTGTATTACGCTAAACGGTGGTGTTTTAAAAGAATAAAAGGTCATATTTGTCATTGGTGTACTGAATAGTTCTAGGAAAAAACAAAAAAAAAACTTTTGTTGTAGCGTAACATTTGTGGTGTGATTTTTGCCAACAACTGCTGGTTTTAGGTTATGTGGCATACTATATTGACATCTGGTTTGCTAACTGTCTGTTTTTTTGTCAACCAGGTGCTGTGTAATTTCAATAAACCCTTTGCCAGACACAATGCCATATGGTTATTTGTTTTTTAAGTTACTTTTGTGTTTGTTAATGTCAGCTATGGCAGGCCTTCTCCTACACTGTCAAATAAAAAATATTACCACAATTTCAATAGCTCTTGCTGGCATTTTAGCTGCCTCTTTCAAAACAGTTTCACACTAATCTAGGTGTAACTGACTCACAGAAAGGAACCCTTCCTGCTGTCTTTGTCTTGATTGACTGCCTGTGTAATTCCACCAGTCCCACTAACTTACATAAGGAGTTTTATATTAAGAATAAAATAATTATTAGTTCATTTGTGTCATGTTCATGAAATGATTAGTACAGGGTGAGCCAAAATTAAGTACCACATTTCTCAAGGCCATTGTGCGATGTAGAGGCAGCTGAGTGGGTTGGGGTGGGGGTCCTTTGATAGGTGATCCCTTGTAGTTTCAGTCGTCAACATGCCTTAGTCCGGTGCATGATGTGCTATCGCTGTTGAAGTGTTCTTCAAAAACAACTAATCCATCATCATTATGAAACGCACCTTTTAAGCGCACTTCAGCATTCTTCCTAATGATGACATCTCAAATCGGAAAAGAATTAGTCAGTGGATGGCTAAATTTAGACAGACAGGTACATTGAACAGAAAATCTCTAGGCCGTCCTCAGACTATTTGAACGCCTGAAAACTTTCAAGCTGCAAGGGCATCAATTATGCAGTCTCCTAAATGTTCAGCATGCAAACGTGCTTCTAACTTAGGCATTTCCAACATGTCTTTGAGGAGGATTTTGCATGAGGACCTTAATTTCCATTCATACAAAATGATGTTAGTGCCGGGATTCGCTGAGAGAGCCATTGAGAGTTGAGCCATGAACATTTTGCAAACCATTCATTGATATGCCATTGTCATGTACAGCGACAAGGTACATTTAGATTTGAATGGCTGCGTAAATAACCAAAACATTCGCTATTGGGCTGAAACCAGCCTTGTGAACTTCATTAGAGACCCCCTGCACAGTGAGTGTGTTACTATTTGTTGTTCTTGTGCAGAATTTGGCATTGTAGGCCCTTACTTTTTTGAGGAGGGAGGAGCAACAGTCACTGTCACTTCAGAAAGTTATGTTGAAATGCTAGAGAACTGTTTGCGGTCCCAACTGGAAGAAATGGATGTGGTGGATGCCTGGTTTCAACAGGATGGAGCAACAACTTTTATGACAATTTTTGGACTAGTCCAGTAAAACTGTAGTAAAATTGGGGAATTTTTGCAAATCCTACACTAAAAAGGTCATTTTTATTTTAAGGAACAAAAGCTTAAATTAATACATGACGTTGTTTTAAGTTAGAAAACAAATTGCATGTGTTGTGGTAGTTGTAAGTTTACACAGATTTTAAAAAAAAACTGCCTTGTATATACTGCTTCACACATACAACAGCACCTTATATTGGAAACCATTATATTACATTGATACTAGTATGTTCTGTAAAGACAAAAAGATGCTATTTCTTATATTAAAATTAAACATCACCTTATTAAGGAAGCATTTTGCTGTTCCCGGTGATATATTAAATACTTGAGCAGTTATTAAAGTGTCTTAAGGTTATTCATAAATGTTTTATGTGTTTCAACATATTTACTACTTATGGATAGAGTTGCTGGAAAAAAGGGAAAGGCGTAAGAGAAAGTACAGTATATGAATGTGGTGAGAGAGGACATGCAGGTGATGGGTGTAACAGAGCAAGATGCAGAGGACAGGATTATATGGTGTGACAGATTAGGGCTGCTTCGCTCCCTTGAACCCCTGTCCAAGACTCCAGACACCAGATAAAAGTCCAAATGATGACTTTATTTAATTGCCACAGTGCACAAAGCACCCTCTCCTCCACTATACTCATAAATCACAATAATAAATACTATAATCCAATCCTCCAACTCCCAGACACGTTGCCACCCTTCCACCCAGCTCAGCTCGCCGTTTGGGAGCTCCCACAGTCCTTTTATCCTTCCTGACCCGGAAGTGTTCCCAATCCCCAGTCCACGTGATTCTGTATCACTTCCAGGTCAGGTATGAGTCCTTCTTCTCACCCCGGAAGCAGGTCGCTCTTCCTTTGACGCCCTTCCAGGTTATAGGGCACAAATGAGTCTTCGGTCCTCCCTGCAGCTCCCTCTTGCAGCCCCTTCTTGCGGCCCCTGTGGTATCCAGCAGGGTCGTGTATAAAAACTACATAGTCCATGACTCCCTGCTGGTCTTTGCGGCACCTCCATACTGCAGAGAGGGCTCCATCTAGCGGCCTAGGGGTATTTGCCGGCATGACAAGCCGGCCAAAGACCACAATGGATTATATAGAAAAAGATGATCCGCTGTGGCAACCCTTAACGGGTGCAGCCGAAAGAAGAAGAAATTGTTAATTGTGGTTAATTTGTTAATATAGTAAATCCTACTTAAATGTACTAAGAGAGCAGGAGTGTGGTTTCTTCATTTGATTTTATAAAATATGTTAATTTATATAACAGTAGTATGCATGTTTTTTTGGGTTAACGGGCAATAGAGTGTTTGATATATTTTAAAGCAAGTTTTATATTGAATTGTAAAATATATAATTTTCTGAATTGGACTGTTTATTACCATAGCATCTTTTCATTGACGTAGACTAATATATTGTACGTACTTATTTCATTGACATGAGAAGAACTACTTTTTTTAATATATGTTCATTACGATTACATATTTTATTCTTATTAATCTTTTAGATAATGGAAAACGCAGAAATCAACAACATTATTAAGATTGTTGGTCTGCAGTATAAGAAAAGCTATGATGATGCTGAATCTTTAAGAACCTTGCGCTATGGAAAGGTTATGATTATGACAGATCAGGTTAGTAAAATTTAGCTGATTTCACCATGTGCTTTTTGGTAGATTCCTTTTGTAACTTTAAACATTCTTTCCTGATTTAAACAATAGGATCAAGATGGTTCACACATAAAAGGTTTACTCATCAACTTCTTTCATCACAATTGGCCGTCTTTGCTTAGGCACAGCTTTCTGGAAGAGTTCATCACTCCAATTGTGAAGGTATTTATAAAGAAAGATTTAGTTGTTTAAGTACAAGGTGAATACTTTAGGTATATTTAAATAATATGTGGGTAAAATACTGATTTATTAAGTGTTTCATTAACCTTACTGCTAATTGTATAAATATTTTCCAGGCAACCAAAAATAAACAAGAAATAGCTTTCTACAGCATACCTGAATTTGATGAATGGAAAAAGCAAACAGAAAACTACAAAACATGGCATATAAAGTATTACAAAGGTTGGTTTTAAGAAATTGGAAAAGCAATCTGAAAATGGCGGCCGTATATTTTTAAAATACATTCTGCAGGTTATATATTTCACTGTTATTAAATCATTTTACTGAAGGTAGTATTTGTATGCTTGATTACAGGTCTGGGTACCAGTACTGGGAAAGAAGCCAAGGAATATTTTGCTGATATGGACAGACACAGGATTACATTTAAATATGCAGGGCCTGAAGATGATGCTGCCATTACTTTGGTAGAGCTATTTGTATTTATATTCCTCACTTTAGCTAGTTATTTATTGTCTGTTAATGAGTAGTTAACATTAATACTGGTATTTTGCATTTAATTCTCAATATGAAAATAGAGAAAAGCCAAGCAAAATGACACCTTTTATTGGCTAACTAAAAAGATTACAATATGCAAGCTTTCGAGGCAACTCAGGCCCCTTCAGGCAAGATGTAATATAGAAACTGGAGTACCCAGTGTTTATATATACACACACTAGGACAAGAAGCAACATTGGTAGATCTTTAAATGAAAAATCTTAAATGTAAAAAGTTAATAGATTCATTCAGGCTAAGATTAATTTAGCAAGAGAGAGAAGAGCAATTTATGGTCAAGATCTTTGGATAAGATAACTGTCCAACAAAGTCCTTTGAAGTTTATGATGAGTTTTTCAAAACAATATGGGTCTGTAGACATGTTATCTGTGTCAGTCTGAGAGATGCAAACAGTCCTCATACCTGGCCATAAAACTCTTGTCTCTAGCCATGCTGTAATGTATGAAATTTTAACATGAGTTTAACTTCCTATTCTTTTCTCTCTTGCTGTGTTCTGAAGTTTCCCATAAGCACTGTGACTTTAAAGTCCCTTTTAGAGTGTCCATGGCTGTTGAAGTGGGCCGCTACAGGAACATCTGTGTTGCCATGTTTAATATGAATATAAAAGTAAATCTTTTCATACCCCCTTTAATAGATGAAATAATATTCTTTATAATTTAATACACTACAATTTTTGTTCTGTGTACAAGAAGGCAGAATGTTAGGTGCAGTATTACTTAACTATTTTGAGTAAATGTTTTAGTGATGTACAGTAAATAAGTACTGTTTCTGCACTGGTGTAGTGACACTGGTAGGCATATGATTCTACTTAGGATCTTTTGAGGAAATGTTCATGTTGCTTTCCAAGTGAAGAAGTACATTTTCTGAGTTGTCTTGCTCTTGAGCTGCACAATGAAATTAAAATTCAAGAGTCCATCCTTATATTGATCATTTATTCAGGTCACTATTAGGAGGATTATATCAAAATACGTATTGGCTAAGTTTTCTGTTCTTTCAATATAGTTATTTCTTCACAAACATGGTTATGTATGCATTTGCAATCTGAAATTGTATTCTAAAGTTAAGCTTTCTCTATAAATTAAAAAAAAATCTTGCCCTAACTGGCGCTTTGCAATTGAGGCTAATGGGGCATGGTGACACCACTGGAAAATAACTTTGACTTGAAAGATACCAAACTTACTTTTTAAATGGCAGATTGTTTAATGTTGCTTGAGATGAGTTTTAAGCTATATTGTGGAAAAAAAAAAATCAGTATATTTTATCATTACCTAATGTAGCACATTTACATTTTCTCCGTAATAGCATGGTGTATGGAAATAGTATTTTAGGAAGTGCAAACATAGATTTTTTTTTTATAAGACATTCCAGCCTTAATTTTGTACAAGAGCCTTTAATAAAACAATGTAAAGAGAATAGTTAATTTAACACCGTGGCAGTTTTAATGCACACAAGGATTATGGAAATGGGGTGGTTGCTCATATCCAAATACAAAATACCAGATAAATCATTACACACATTTTCTGCTTGATTTTTTTTTGTGTGATTGTACTTTGGCTAAAACCATCTTCCTAGATTGAATCTTTTTTAATATGTCACAGAGACACTCCTTTTAAAACTATTATCATTGATATAACTGTTTTAGATGACCTAAAACTAAACAAGAAATAACTCTATGCAGTCATAACACTTTTGTGTGATCCAGGACTGATCTGTTTATTAAAACTGACACTTGAGGACATTATCCTTGGAGAAAATAGTCTTAAACATTGTCTAGTTTGACCTGCAATTCTTTGTCCATTATATAAAATATGGGTGCTGAAAGTCATTGGCTGCTCGTTGTTCCTTGGCTTTCCCTTGTTCGTTGCTTTGTCTGATTGCCACTTTGCCATGTGAACTGTAGCTTCTTTGAAAAATGCTTGGCATTATTTCATTTTTTATTTTGAATTGCATTGTTGGCACAAAGCATGAACTTGTAGGTTAATGTAAAAGGTTTTGTTAACATTGCTGCTTGGTTGCATGTAAGTTATATTACTGTTTTATGAAAAGTGGGAATGGTCCTAAATAAAATCCCAATGCAGTCCTCTACTCGGGATCCTCCCAACAACTGCATCATTTGATCTTTGATGTAGAAAAATGTTCTTTTCCTCCAGTTTTCTTACTGTTTGTTAACATTTACATATAAGTTGTTACATAGGCTACACTATTTAACAATTTATTACCTTATTCCTGTATGCAGACTTCGGTGGTATCATTTGCAGACTCGAGGATTCCTGCAGATTCCAAATATAAAATACAGTCCTTAGTGTACTGTGAGTAAAGGAGTGATATGACATGGCCTGTGAGACATCCATATTCAGGATGAGGGTCATGTAGATTTTCTTTCGATTATCCATTTTGTTTCTTTTCTGAATTGAAATCCTTTAGCAAAGAACAGAATACCCATGGATTTTAGTTTGCCAAAAAGTACAAGGACTAAGTGTTTAAAGTACTTTAGGCAAACATGTACAGTATTCTTGGTAATACTCTATGCACAGTACAGATAACCAGTGAATAAGCTTCCTTCACTGTTTGTTTGCTTTGTAAGTTGTCAAAATTATGGCTTTGAAAAAAAATGACATTTTTTCCAGAAACTTGAGAAATTTAAAAAATAACCACCACCAAACTCACTCCCCCATCCTCCCTAAAACATACAAGAATTACAACAAACAAAACTTCTGGCTTTGCGAAATATTATAATACATTTGCTGTGAGCCATTAAAAGGTTTCTTGTTGTAGGTAGAAATGAGGACCATTGGCATTCCTTGGCACACTTACGTGGAGTAATTTGTTGGCTAGAAGTACTTGATGATTATATGTCAGTAAGAGGATGTACAGTATTATTCATAATGACCATTAGTTTTGTCTTTGTTTTCTCATTTGCTAATACCTCCAGCAGGTCAGCTTGTGGTTTTCATGGGTCTCTCTTGAGATGGTGTTACTGGCCAACAACACTATAAGTGTAAATAAAAACACTGAAAGGAATACAGTCTTCTAAGATTAGAGTTTGCTCTGCCCTTTCTTGTATAATTGTTGTGCTACTACACCACTCCAGCTTGTAATTGATGTAGACTCCCACTTAGTAGAAGTATACCATAGTCACTCCTTAAGTGGTGATTGGATGTGTGGAGGCTCTTTCCTGTGGTCAAAATCAAAAACCAGTTCCTTTGTTTTGCTGATATTAAGTTACAGAAAATTCTCTTTATGCCCAGAAACAAAAGTTCTCCACCTGAGTTCTGTGCTCTGTTTCATCTCACCTTATCTGTCCATTGAGTTAATGAAGAATCATTGGAGAATTTCAGCAAGTGATATTATCTGGTATTGTATTGTTATATGCTATCTGACATGTACAGGATGAACTGAAAAGGTGATAGAACTGTTCCTTGTGGTTCTCCAGTGTTGCTTACATGCACATCAGCAATCCAGTCCTTAAGTCTCAAAACCTGCAGGTGGTCTGACAGTTGTCTGTTATACAGGACACCATAGGCTCATTCACCTGCATATACATAGTAGATGTTAAAGCATGCATTATAAGATAGTTGCAAACACAATCAAAAATGCCTTTTTTTAAATGATAGAAAGCACAAATGTAAGAGTTGGGGGGGACCCACTGAGGAAACCCCATTTAATGGCGATGCTGGTCACTGGAAGGAATGATTTATCTGGGTCCGCACTGAGCATGGTAAAGACAGTCATCAACAAGTGGAGAAAATTTGGCTCAACTGTAACTCTACTAAGATCAGGAAGAACCTCTAAGATTGATGAGAAGACAAGGACAAAAAATTGGTCAGGGAAGCCACCAAGAGGCCTACAGCAGCACTAAAAGAGCTGCAGGATTTCTTGACGAGTACAGTAATCCCTCACTATATTGCGCTTCGACTTTCGCAGCTTCACTCCATCGCGGATTTTATATGTAAGCATATCTAAATATATAACGTGGATTATTTGCTGCGTTGCGGGTTTCTGTGGACAATGGGTCTTTTTACTTCTGGTACATGCTTCCTCAGTTGGTTTGCCCAGTTGATTTCATACAAGGGACGCTACTGACGGATGGCTGAGAAGCTACCCATTCAGAGCACGCAGTTAAGTTCCTGTGTGCTGATTGGCTCGGCGACGGAGCGCCAAATTCGATTGCGCTGCGTTAACCAGAAAGTCTTGTCTCGCTCATTCAGCATCAACGTGTTTTGCTGTGTAAAGAGTTAACTTTTGTGCTGTTTTGTGTTTATCTTTGTGCATAGTCAACCCTTTTGTTATGGCTCCAAAATGATTTGTCTATCGTAATGGCTGTAACATATGTGAAATCGAAGATGCTCGATATCTTTAAAATAATATTTAGGTTTTACTGTATATAAACAATGTGTTTACATACATAATTTCAACAAATCGTACCTAATATCTAAGAGAATACAAAGAGTTTATGCTGTATAACTGTACGGGAAATGTTTATAAGAGTGTGGGAGAGTTTTATAAGGGCTTAAAATATATAAAAATAACCATATGAACATACAGTTTTTACTTAGCGGATATTTACCTTTCGCAGGGAGTTCTGGAACGCAACCCCCGCGATCAAGGAGGGATCACTGTACTGTTTGTTCCCTACATGTGGCAACAGTCAGTCATGTTCTTCATATATTTAGATTTTGGAGTGGGGTAGTAAGACAAAAAAAAACCTTTTCTCACAAAGAAAAACATCCAAGCCTGGCTAAATTTTGCAAAAGTGTAACCCAGTCTCCCACAACCACGTGGAAGAATGTATTATGGTCTGATGAGATCACGGTTGAATTAATTCCAAAAGGTATATTTGACGCAAAAATAACACGACACATCATCAAGTGAACACCATACCCACAGGAAGCATGATGCTGGCAACATTATGCTTTGGGGCTGCTTTTCTTCGCCTGGAAGTGGGGCTTTAGTGAAGGTGGATGGTGGTATGAATAGCTCCAAGTATCAGTCTATTTTCCCTTAAAACCTTCAAGCATCTGCTGGGAAGCAGGGGATGAAGAGGAACTTCACCTTTTAGCATGACAATAACCCAAAGCATACATCAGCAGTGGCTTCATCAAAGGAGGATCAGTGTTCTGGGATAATTCAGCCACAACGTAAACCTTAGTCCAGTTGAAATCTGTGGGGTGACCTGAAGAGAGTTGTGTGCAGGAGATGCCCTTGTAATTTGACATCTGAATTTTTTTTGCAAGGAGGAGTGAGCAAAAATCACCAAGTCCAGATGTGTCAAACTGATAGACTCTGATGCAAAAAAACTGAGCACTATAATAAAATCATAAGGTGCTTTACTAAGTATTAGTTTAGGGGATGTGCACACTAATGCAGCCAGGTTTTTTTTTCCACTCCTTTTTTCACAAACCATATTCTTATTTTTGCAATAAAGGTGGAGTAAGTTCTGACAGAATTTATCCTGGTTTCATTTTTTTATTACACAAAAGTTGCAATCTTGGAAGGTATGTGTACGTTTTATATCTACTGTACAGCAAAAGGTCACAATCATTCTTCACATCAATTCTGTCATCCATATTTTCTCATTTCCTGATTTATAATAGAATAACAATGTACACTAAGAATGTCACTATACTCTGGACATGCTACAGTACTATTCCTATTACATGTCTGTATCATAGATAATAATATAAGTGAATTTTAAATCTGTCATTAGTGTAGTTACTCATTTTATTTCAGTTTTGAAAGCAGAAGGAGAAAAATACTGCTGAAGCAGTAATCCCATATTTTGATCACGGAATACAGAATTAAATGTGTATGTTACATAAGTTAAAAATGTAACCGTGCACCTTAAAACCTGTTAACTATGTAATTTCATGTCAGTTTTTAAGCAGTTAATAATTCATTATTTTCTATACAGCTTTAGTTTTGTTGTCTTTTTTCCTCCCTAATCCACACCATACATCAGATTGAACAGTATTCACATATACATTTAGCAGTATAGTTCAGATTTCAATTATAAAACAGTTACTTGATTCTGTTTATACTTGTAACTATTACTTGAGTTCGTAGTATACTAGCAGTAACCTTTCTTTAGTATGTTACTTTTTCAATGTGATAGCCAATGTGATGGTGAACCTAATTTTGATTGTTCCTTTTATTATTGTGTTTTTTATATATACATAAACAGGCTTTTAGTAAAAAGAAAACTGATGACAGAAAGGAATGGTTAACAAATTTCATGGAAGACAGACGGCAACGAAGGATGCATGGTTTGCCAGAGGTAAATATATTTGTAATTTAAGGGTGTGTTAGATGGAGTTGTGAAGTTCTTAAAAAAAAAAAAAAAAAAAAAAAAAAAAAAAAAAAATGTTAATCCAAAATTTGTGTGTGCCGTTCTTCATTAATTTTATCACTAAATGTTTTATATTACAACTTTAGAAGGCAACTTGTAAATCTTTTGCTGATTGTTCCCTCAAAGTTGCACCTGCCTCCATTTTATTTGCTGTACCTTAGATAATTTTTAAAATTTTGCACAAATGCTCCACAATGTATATTTATGCTACATTCTGGCTTAAATGATACTTCATCAGAAGAATTATTTTTACACTAAAACTTAATCTGTATCTTCCCTTAGTAGGCTTGAAAAGTTTGCATACTTTTTTTCCTGGCCAACTCAAATATTCTTATTAGATGGAATTAAGGCTCCTGTGGTGTAAGATCAACTCATTGTGAGCATGATGTATTTAAATGGAATGCAAACAAAAAAGAAAACAATTAGTAAATGTGTTTGTGTATATAATGCTTAGGACTTTGCATGGCTTTTGCTTGTACACAGATTTACAAGAAGATATACATTTAGATTGCATAATAATAGAAATATGTTGTGAATAATATGCACAAAAGCAAAAATCTATGCAAAAAAGTGGTCAGTTTAAAAAGTAAATCATAGTTGATTATGGATAAAGAGTTTGGATCATTTTAATCTAAATCAGATGTTAACTGATATACTATTTGTTTTTTTTTTCACTTTAGTCTAAAGATATTAAGAGGCTGATTAATGTTCGTATTTACTAAGTTGCTAGGCCTAATGCTTACCTTTTGTATTTTTAAAATTTGTTCAACATCAAAATTATTTTTGTTAGCCTATGGGTAGCATTTAGACAGATCAGTTGAGAATTTCATGGTTGGTTTAGATTGTCAGTTTCTTTAACAGAACATTAACATTAATAACGGATTTCATGGTGTGTCAGATAAGCAAATGTATGTTGGATGTTTGTGGCCAAGCTTTACTTGCATATCATATAATAAAATATTAAACGCTACTGATTTTGAGGTGGATTCTTGTATTGCTCTGATTGCCTGCACTTTAAGCTTTAAGTAGCAGTCATGTTTTTCTTTCTTTTTATTAGCAGGAGGCACTTGTATTTGAGAGCTTCCAAAAATTGTCATGAAACAATGCAGTTGTTTTTGTTATTATTTTATATAAAAGAGTGGGTTTGATGATGTTACTGGATTAGTATTGCAGTCAAGAGAGAACTTAAATCCCAAGAATCAATGTGCAGCTTGTGAAAAATCATACACAGCCAGCCCATCTTTTAACCTCTGGGTTGATTAAACTTTGCACAGTACTGAACCAGTGATGTAATTGATCCCCTCTTTTCTGCAGATTTAAACAAAACTGCTTCATTGTTGAATGCTTATTTTTTGAAGCTCCTACGTAAAGTAGTGCTTTCTTCTATTAAAAGATAGAAAACTGTTACTGTTCTTAATAATCTACTCCTGTATAGTAAGTCTGAGAGAATGAAACTGAAAAGGCAGCGTAAAAGATGTCTGTTGAATATTTTGCTAAATGTTTACATGTATTCATGCTGTAATAAGCAGTTTGGGTTCTTAGGGTTTCCAAATGATATTTAGGCTTATCTGAGCTTCAAATGCATATCGTTATTGTTGTTCTATACTGAATGATATAGGATAAATGCACATTTAACATTTTTGGGTCATGTTTTCTAGACCTAGTTTTGGGCTCTTTGAGAAGAGTGGACAGTTTATCATTGGAAACATTTGGTTTTCAAACTGCTTGTGCTGTTTTTTCATATTTAGGAATGTGTATTGATCATGCAGTGGTATATCTTTTGAGGTCCTTTACTACATAAACTCTGTTCTACCTTATCCGCTTATATTGTTGTCTTTGAGTAAGTTGGCAACCTTTCATTAATACACATTTTATAAAATGAACATTACTGATTTATTCTGTAAGTTAATAACATAGTTCTGATTTAAAATGTTTTAAATACATGTGAAAGCTAGTTCCTTCATTGACAATTTGTAATTATGCGGTGCAACTTGACACATTACCATGCTGATTATTTTTGATTTTTTATTATAGACTTTTTTTTTTTTTTAACAATACATCATTTATTTTTTCACCTCTTATAATACTTTTTTCCTTTTTTTTCAGCAATATCTATATGGTACTCAAACAAAATACTTGTCTTACAATGACTTCATTAACAAGGAATTGATTTTATTCTCAAATTCTGACAATGAAAGGTCGATTCCTTCTCTGGTTGATGGTAAATTTCTCTTATTCGTTAGTTTGTATATTTTTCATTATTTCTTGTTTTTTTTTTTTTTTTTTTTCTTTTAAATCATTGAAAATTTTATTCGTTGGTTTTCATTTATATTTGTGAATTTTAATCCTGCATTTGAGGCAATGCATATTACTCATTCACTTTATGGCCAAAAGTTTGTGGACACCCCTCAAATTTTTGAGTTCAGGTGTTTCAGCTGTACCCATTGTTAACAGGTGCATAAAATCAAGCACCCTAGCCTTGCAATCTCCATTAACAAACAGTGGCTATAAAATGTGTTATACTTACTTTAAACATGACACTGTCACAAGATGCCACCTTTGCCACAAGTCAGGTGAAATTTTTGCTCTTCTAGATCTGCCCTGGTCAACTGTTAGTGCTATTATTATGAAGTAAATGCATCTAGAAGCAACAACAGCTCAGCCACTTAGTGGTAGATCACACAAACTTACTGGAAGTGGTGGCTGAGTGCCAAAGTGCCTACAAATTTCCATTGAATATGGAACAATGGAATTGTGGTTTCTGGAGTGATTAATCATGCTTCACTCTCTACCAGACTTGACAAAGGAATCTCGTTTTGTGGATGCCAGTAGAGCACTACCATCTGGACTTCTTAGTGCCTACTGTGACGTTTAGTGGAGGAGGAATACCTTTGGGGCTCATGTGTGATGGTCAGAGTCAATAGACCTTTGGCCATATTGTGTCTGTAATTTGGTGTTTAGTTAATGTCTTATAAAAGTTTTTCCACTTTCATAACTGCAATGTCTGTTCATACCTTTGTCTTCTCTGGAATCACTCCTTAACTGTTTTGGAAAATGGATCTTGAGTAGAGATTAATTTGGGGAAGGGTCCTTTATTTTAATTAAATTTTCATCTAAATATTGTATCATTTGTTTTATATATAAATAATTGTGCATTAAAGGTTTGAAGCCTGGACAAAGAAAAGTTTTGTTCACATGCCTTAAAAGAAATGATAAACGAGAAGTCAAAGTTGCCCAGTTAGCTGGATCAGTGGCGGAAATGTCTGCATATCATCATGGTGAGGTAAGTTCTCTTTGCCTCTTTTTTTTTTTTTTTTTTTGTAGCCATAGAAGGTCACAATAAGAATGATATGCAAGTGCTAACATTTTTGCTTTCTTTACAGCAAGCACTGATGATGACCATTGTGAACTTGGCCCAAAACTTTGTTGGAAGCAACAATATTAATATTCTTCAGCCCCTTGGTCAGTTTGGTACTAGGATTAATGGAGGCAAGGATGCTGCCAGTCCTCGTTACATTTTCACTTTACTAAGGTGAAAAAATGTTTTTTTTTTTTTTTTTTTTTTAAACAAATTTATTTTTTTTATTTCTATAGAAAAACACATTACATTAATGTATAGTTACATTTTTTACACTATTACGTTGAATTTTATTTACTGGATTTCAAAGGTTGCTACACTGTTGTAGGCATTTATTTCTATAGATACACTGCTCACAATTTGCCTGTTTGAAGAAAGTCTTAATACACCTTTTCTTACAAACCACAGTGAAGCAGAATTTTTACAGCTACGAAGACCAAGTATGGAATGATTTTCAAACATGCACCGGCAGTGCTAACACCTAAGCGTCTTTGCATTTATTACAAGTACACCTAAATGTACCCTCTGAAACGGAGTCTGACTAAAATGTTTATGGTAGGGCTAAATGTTGAATGTATACTGGTGACGTGCAATCACAGTCTATAAGTTGTTCTTACGGCAGATGCTATGTTCAGAGACTGTCTTCATGTCACCCTGCTGAACAAAATGGAACAGGATCTGCAGGGTGCAGTGAAGTGTACTTGGGCATGCATGTACTGTGGTTCAGTCAGATTATCATGTGTGGTGTTTGCATGTAGTCTTGAGTTATCTTGAGCATCACAACTTAATAAAACTTAAACATAAAATAGTTGGAAAAGTCCAAAAGATTGAAAGACCATTCCTTTGAGTGTGAAATTTGGAGTGATGATGCATAGGTAAACATTCTTTTAAAAAAACAGACATCTTAGGTAGCTTTGTTTTAATAACTATATGTTATTAAACTAATTCTACCAATTTTTATGTATTTTGGTTTGCTTTGAACAAAAATGGGGATAATTTTTAGGAATTATTTTTTTCAATTTAAATTAACAATGGTTAGCTATTTGAAAACACACCTAATAAAGGTTTTTATTTTTTAATATAAAATGTAACATCTCTCATTGGTTCTCAACCTTTATAGCCTCGTGACCCAGTTATACCATTTTAGTTGATTAATGCCCCACTTAGTGAAATGACCATGATTTGAGGAGCTGAGTGGTGGTGGATGTATCCCTTGGCAAAATGCATGTTATTAGAAATGGGAGAACTTCTAGTGCAGCCTTGTCTGTCATTTTGGAGGAACATTTGGGGAATATGTTGTATTACACTGAGCAAGTCGGTAGCTGAAAGTCTCAAATCCCCTACTTGCTACTCACAAACAGCAACCTATAACCCAAAAGTGAGTCACAGCCCAGTGACTAAGAAAAACTGCTGTAGAGAGTATATTTGTTGTTTGACGCTTGAATGGTTTTTTGAAATTGAAGCATTTAATGAGAGAGTCATTATAGGCTCTGTCATTCATTGAAAGTAATGTTACTTGTTGTGTAGTTAGATGTCTTCAAAAGTATTAATATAGCTTGGTAAAGGAAAATGTTTAATAGCTGTGAAGTCAAACATTTATTTTTAACATTTGGCTCCTGGAAACTTTTTTATATCTTGGAAGAGGCAGGATTAAAAATGGAAGAATTACTAAATGTAACCAATAGCATTGTACTTTTTGCATATTTGTGTGGGTGTGTAACCATTTGCAAAAACATGATCTTAAAGTATACTTCTGTTTTTCTCTGTTTCTCAGTCCTTTGGCACGATTGCTTTTTCCGAGTGTAGATTCAAATCTGCTAAAATTCCTGTATGATGATAACCAGAAAGTTGAACCTGAATGGTACATTCCAATTATACCTATGGTGCTTGTAAATGGAGCTGAAGGTATTGGAACAGGTTGGGCTTGTAAGATTCCTAACTATGACTCAAGGGAGATAGTAAACAACATCAATCGAATGCTTGATAACCAGGACCCCCTTCCTATGGTGAGTTTCTTTTTGAAGACTACAAATAAATTATTAAATAGACTTATGTTTGTTTTTTTCTGTCACTTTTCCTGACGTAAAGCTTGAAATTCAAAGTGTTTCACGAATTGGCCCACCCAGAAAAGAGTGTATTTGTCTGTGTTAATAATTTTTTTTTTTCCCTTTTATCTTTATGGATGGTGCAATTGTATGTAATATTTCCCATTGACAAAGGATCTATAAATTCTTGCAGTTTAGCTTTACCTTTGATATCTGTAAATTCAGAATATTTTTTCAGGTTATAGTAATGAAAAAGACTTCCATGGTTATAAATTAAGATATTTTCCATAATCTAAATAAATGCTATATTCTTTTTTTCTTTTTCTAAACAGCTTCCTAGTTATAAGAACTTTAGAGGCACTATTCAAGAAATTGGTCAGAATCAGTATATGGTTAGCGGAGAAATCTTTGTGGTGGACAAAAATACCGTTGAAATCACAGAACTTCCTATAAGAACCTGGACACAGGTACATTGTACAATATTACAGTTGTTCAGGGAGGAGAGTGTTGTTGTTAAGTGTCTTTTTGTTTGTGTTTAAACCTTACATCAAGTATTTCAAATGACATTTCTAGCAGTATGCATATTAGACTCACTGATTAGTAAATGAAGGCTTTAAATCAGTAATTTTTGACATGAGGCTTTAAAGCAGTAATTCTTTACAGGACTGTGTTATTAAACTATATTTGAATACTTACTAAACTTCTTTGCTCTCTTTGTTTGTCTTGAACTTTTTCAACTTTCTCTTTTGTAGACATACAAAGAGCAGGTTCTTGAGCCAATGCTAACTGGAAGTGAGAAGACACCAGCATTAATAAATGATTACAAAGAGTACCATACAGATACTACTGTTAAATTTGTGGTCCGGATGAGTGAAGAAAAATTAGCACAAGCAGAAGCTGTGGGCCTACACAAAGTATTTAAGCTGCAGTCATCCTTAACTTGCAACTCTATGGTAAGCCACTTTAGTAGTCTTGATTTTCTTATATAATTCACTTGATCATCTGTTAAACTACAGCTGACTAAATAAATTAAACACTTTAATAATCAAGTACACATTATATTGAAAATGCATAGTTCTAATCAGTTTTCATCCCATGATGATAAAGGTCATTTACGCAGAAGCTAGGTGAATTAGTTACTTATTTTTCTTGCGGTGGCAAAAAAAAAAGTAATAAAGGTGACGTGGGCACTATAAGCAAATGAGTGCCATGCACTGTTTACCAAAAGCTGTCGACATGTCTGAAATGTCTGTTTTCCTTAGTGGTCAACTCAAATAAAGATAAATAAGATACAATTTTTGGTGGGCGCTTGCATTCAGTGGTAAATTTTTGATGAGCACAACATCACTGTATACCACTATGGTTCCATCCACCAGATTTCAGCCAAATTGAGCACACTATACATAGCAGTTTGTCACAAAATAATAGCATTGTAAATCTGGTGGCTTGTTGTAGCCCAATCCCTTGTTAAGACATTTACATAGACTTAAAAAAACATGAAACATTCCTAGTGTCACCAGTAAACAATAACACCACCTGTCATGATACTTTAAACTGTCACAGGTAATTTGCATTAATGTCTTAATAAAACCACACAGTTAAAACGATTGTGCAGAGAACAAATTTGAGTCCAAACATTGGTGACACACTTTCTTCCTGTATTTCACTAGCTTGTACAACAAACTATAGGGTCAGATGCTCCTTGTCCAATTTACTAGTGTGACATAAACCTTGCTCTATTACTCTTTCTGTGCCAGTTAATGTGGTTTTTGACTGCTGTCAGTACAAGTCTCATAGTTAAGAGTGTTGTTTGACATATTGATCACTTTGCCTTATAGGTACTATTTGACCATATGGGTTGTTTGAAGAAATATGAAACTGTGCAAGATATTCTGAAAGAATTCTTTGAGCTCAGGTTACATTATTATAAGCTGAGAAAAGACTGGCTTGTAGGAATGCTAGGAGCAGAGTCTGCAAAGCTGTCCAATCAGGCACGTTTTGTTCTTGAGAAGATAGAGGGGAAAATCTCTATTGGTATGATTATTATTTTTTTAAATCATGAGTATTTTAATTATGATTTAGCTATCTGTTAATTTTTTGAGTGTTTGTTACAACATCTTTTGTTTATATAGCTCATTTTCATACAGCCAGTGTAGCTCAAAGTGCTTTACAAGACAACAAAAAAAGTTATCTGTAATAAAAAACAAACAGTATTAGGGATTATGTCATGGTTAGTCTGGACCAAGCAATAATACTTTATGTGCTTTGTTTTCATGTTTTTTTTTTTTTTTTTTTTTATCAAAACCAGGTGACATGCTTATCCACTTCAATAGAATTTAAAGGTTCTTAGTTGATATTTTAGATGTCAGCCTTTTTTTTTTTTCTTACAAATTGGCATTTTGGTAAGCAGTCAAATAATGCTATTTTCTTTTTGTTAGAAAATAAATCAAAGAGGGATCTTTTGAAAATGCTAGTCCAGAGAGGTTATGAATCTGATCCTGTGGTAGCTTGGAGCAAGGCACAAGAAAAGGTATGGAAATTAAGGTCAGCACAGTACAAGACTGCCTTGGATGTATTTTTTGAACATAAAATGACATATTATCAAAGTTATTTAATTCTGCCTTTTACTTTAATGTTAATAATTGTACTTAACCCCCTACTCTTGAAGTGCCTTTGTTTAAACAAACTTCAAAAAGTTACAGAATTCAGAAAAACAAATTAAACACTTGATTTGATTTTAGATACTGTAGATCCCAGAATACAAGCCGACCCGGTATATTAGCCGATCCCCTTCTCTACTGACTAAATTACATGTATTTGCCGATGACCGGTATTTAAGCTGACCCCCTTCTCCAAGCAAAATTTTCTAAATTTCCTTAAAAGTGTCTCTTCGGGTATATTTATGTTTATCGGCGAGAATTTGAGACTGCCGGCATTTTTGATGGAAACTAGGAAGTGATTGCGGAGAAGTTTGGTAAATTGGAACCTTTGTGTTGAAACTATATACGCAAATACGGTACATCGGCGGGTGGATTTCCGGAGACTTGTTATAAATTTGATTAACTTAAATACGCAATACAGTGGACCCTTGACTTACGAACTTAATTCCTTCACAAAGGCTAACCCATAATGCGTTCCAAACCTCCCACTACAACACTTACTTAACCTTTTCATAATAAAAAACACCAATATTTTTTCTAATGTACTAACCAAAAAGTTATAAAAAGTGCCTAGCCTACTTCGATTAGGCTAGGAGCATGGCGGCGCGCAGCGGCTCAGGGCTCTCCTTTTCAGTGCACTTTTTTGTTGTTTTTGTACTTTTTTTTTTTTTTTTTGTCCTTGTTTGTGCACGATCGGTTCGGCGAACATCCGCTACACCATTCAGAATCTTATAGACATCGGTGTCCAGAGCCAGACATCTGTTTTGAGTGTTTTTCATCACACGCACAACATCCCAGACAACATAGCGAGACCAGCGGGCTCTCCGTGGTTTGTTGTCGGGTCTAGGAGACGACACAGACGGAGGAGGGAAAGAAAGCAGAAGCGGGGCCGCAGATACGGCGTTATGCTAAGGCTAAAAAACAACCATACAAACCCTATACAGAACTTTTTTCTGCACTGAAGGAGCTGCTTTTAATCTCATTGTAGATGCGTATAGTGACAGTAAATGGCATTCTATTCTAGAAACAATTTCATACTGTATTCTCCATTTAATTTGACATCTTTGGGCTGCAGGAAGGGAGGAGGAGGAGGAGATATTTCCACACAATGTCCATCTTCGTTTCGAAATTACATCCACAAACACATGTATCTGGGCTCCGACTGACGCTACTAATGCTCTCGGTTGTTTGTTTACAATCGCGCAAGCGGATACACGTGACCGCATCCGTTTCGTAACGCAAGATGTGGATTGTAAATCAAAATAAAAAATTTTATTTTAAACTTCCCGATAATTTATTATAAATTTTATTAATAAAATCAACAACTAAAACACTTTTTTTGAATAAATTCTTTATTTAATTTAAAGTACCGGCATGCAAAGTTACTTCTTCATCTGAAAGATGGCTCTGTGGTTTCGTCATTATTTACTTCCGTATTCATCGGCAAAACCGGCATTGCGCTGGAAATCTTGAATCTGAAATGATACTCGTTGTATAAACCGAACCCCAAACTCCAAGCCAAAAATCTAGGACGAAATTCTCGGCTTGTATTCCGGGATCTACGGTACTCATAAAATGAATAAACCCCAAATTCTGGTTTCATTAAATTAAGATTTTTTGGCATATTGTTTAAGTTAAAAATCTAAGTATGGCATTAATTTTTTTAGCTTACAGTAGTCCATGCAAAACAAAATATATTTTTATTGACATTTTCCTTTCTTAAAATATGCCTGCTGTTCATCCAGGTAAGTAAATTTGTGCTACATTAAATATTTTGTAGTCATAAATGGTTAGTTATCTGTCCAGGTTCATTTGAATAAATAATTTGATTAATTGCAGCAATTTTTAATACTTGTTTGACTTTGCTGCTGTTTTCAATCATTTTTTCTGTTTGCTTAATTCTGTTTTACATTTTTTCTTAGGAAAACATTTGCATATTTTTGTCATGTATGTTCTGTTAGTACCCCAATGTTAGTGTAATTTTCTACCATTTCTGATAACTATATTTTTTTGTATAAAATGAAAATCTAACAGAATTTAAGCAAATTAGAATTTCCCATTGGGATTAATAAAGTATGTGAATTTCCCCTTGGGGATTAATAAAGTATCTCTCTCTCTATGTTTGAATAAACAGTGTGCCTGAAGAACTAACATTTTTCAGCATAAATTAGGAAGGAGCGAGTATATGTTAATAGGAAAAGTTAAGCTCAGCAAAACTGGGTTTTATGTTACCCTTCTCTGTAAAAGAACCCTATTCAACCTATGCTGATCACAAAATAGAGTGTCTGCCTTAAGACTTGACAAGGCTGAGTGAATTTGACTTTGCATATAAAAAGTGACCTCCCTTATATAATACAAAACTAGAACAATTTATTTTATTACTTTCAAGTACTTCATTTTTCTTTCATTTATAAAATAGAAAAGACCCACCATTGTGCACAGTTTGACTACTATAAAAATATTTGATTAAATATTTATTTTCTCACTAGCATAACTTGCAGTATGTAGAGGGGGACATAGTCCATTGGGCCTTGTTCAAAGTCTCCATTGTGGAAGTGGCCACCAAGAGCTATGGCATGAAGGCCATAGATGCCTCTCATGGTGGTGACTCAAGGGCCCAATGGTGGACACCAGAGGTGAGGGATACTATCAGGCTGAAGAAGGGAGGTTTTCTGTGTGGTGTTGGCATATGAGACTCCTGAAGCAGTAGAGGGGTACAAAAAGGCAAAAAATAGGCTGTGGCCTTAGTGGTCATGGAAGAAAAAAAAAAGTGTGGAAGGAGTTCGGAGACACTATAGAAAATGTCTGTCAGTTGGGCTGAAAGCAGGTCCAGCATACCATCAGGCGATTTAGAAGGGGAACTAAGGGCTTCATTCAGCCTGTTTTCAGCAAGGGTGAAGAAATGCTGACTTGTACTGAGGATAAAGTCTGACATGGAAAGAACTTCTACAGAGCTCCTGAACACAATGGACATGCCCTCTGTGTAGGAGGTAGAGCCAAAAGCTGATATACAGTGCATCTGAAAAGTATTCACAGCGCATCACTTTTTCCACATTTTATGTTACAGCCTTATTCCAAAATGGATTAAATTTATTTTTTTCCTCTGAATTCTACACACAACACCCCATAATGACAACGTGAAAAAGTTTACTTGAGGTTTTTGCAAATTTATTATAAATAAAAAAACTGAGAAATCACATGTGCATAAGTATTCACAGCCTTTGCTCAATACTTTGTTGATGCATCTTTGGCAGCAATTAAAGCCTCAAGTCTTTTTGAATATGATGCCACAAGCTTGGCACACCTATCCTTGGCCAGTTTCACCCATTCCTCTTTGCAGCACCTCTCAAGCTCTATCAGGTTGGATGGGAAGCGTCGGTGCACAGCCATTTTTAGATCTCTCCAGAGATGTTCAATCGGATTCAAGTCTGGGCTTTGACTGGGCCACTCAAGGACATTCACAGAGTTGTCCTGAAGCCACTCCTTTGATATCTTGGCTGTGTGCTTAGGATCGTCGTCCTGCTGAAAGATGAACCGTCGCCCCAGTCTGAGGTCAAGAGTGCTCTGGAGCAGGTTTTCATCCAGGATATGTCTGTACATTGCTGCAGTCATCTTTCCCTTTGTCCTGACTAGTCTTCCAGTTCCTGCCGCTGAAAAACATTCCCACAGCATGATGCTGCCACCACCATGCTTCACTGTAGGGATGGTATTGGCCTGGTGATGAGCGGTGCCTGGTTTCCTCCAAATGTGACGCCTGGCATTCACACCAAAGAGTTCAATCTTTGTCTCATCAGACCAGAGAATTTTTGTTTCTCATGGTCTGAGAGTCCTTCAGGTGCCTTTTGGCAAACTCCAGGCGGGCTGCCATGTGCCTTTTACTAAGGAGTGGCTTCCGTCTGGCCACTCTACCATACAGGCCTGATTGGTGGATTGCTGCAGAGATGGTTGTCCTTCTGGAAGGTTCTCCTCTCTCCAAAGAGGACCTCTGGAGCTCTGAAAGAGTGACCATCGGGTTCTTGGTCACCTCCCTGACTAAGGCCCTTCTCCCCCGATCGCTCAGTTTAGATGGCCGGCCAGCTCTAGGAAGAGTACTGGTGGTTTCGAACTTCTTCAACGTACGGATGATGGAGGCCACTGTGCTCATCGGGACCTTCAGAGCAGCAGAAATTTTTCTGTAACCTTCCCCAGATTTGTGCCTCGAGACAATCCTGTCTCGGAGGTCTACAGACAATTCCTTTGACTTCATGCCTGGTTTGTGCTCTGACATGAACTGTCAACTGTGGGACCTTATATAGACAGGTGTGTGTCTTTCCAAAACATGTCCAATCAACTGAATTTACCACAGGTGGACTCCAATTAAGCTGCAGAAACATCTTAAGGATGATCAGGGGAAACAGGATGCACCTGAGCTCAATTTTGAGCTTCATGGCAAAGGCTGTGAATATATTATGTACATGTGCTTTCTCAATTTTTTTAGTTTTAATAAATTTGCAAAAATCTCAAGTCAACTTTTTTCATGTTGTCATTATGGGGTGTTGTGTGTAGAATTCGAAGAAAAAATGAATTTAATCCATTTTGGAATAGGGCTGTAACATAAAAAAATGTGGAAAAAGTGATGCGCTGTGAATACTTTCCGGATGCACTGTAGGTGATCAATGTTCAATTCCCTGAGGGAACTCGTTAAGGTAGTTGAGGAAAGGGGGTTTGGGGGATGGTGGCATGGTCCTTTTTTTTTTTTTTTTTTTTTTTTTTTTAAATAAAAGGAGAGGAAGAGGGCGTGATCCAACTATTGGCGGATCATATGCTTCAGCATCTCTGGGAAAAACTTATGCCATATTATCCGAAAGGAGACACTGTCCAGTCATGAAACATCACATCCACCAATAGCAAGATGGACTCCATCCATGCCACAAAACAGTGGACCAGCTCTTTTCTCTCCCTCCTGGAGGTGGCATGGAGTACGCACAATCGGTCTACGTGTGATTTGTGGACTTGGAGAAGGCATATGACCATGTTCCTCAAGGGATTCTGTGGGGTGTACTTGGAAATGCTGAGGTCTGGGACCCTTAATAAGGACTGTTTGGTCTCTGTATAATCACAGTTAGAGCTGTGTTTGTACACTTGGAAAAGCAACAGCACCAGTCTCTCTGTGGACTGCACAAGGGTCTTTGTCTCTTATCCTATTTGTGATTTTCGTGGACAGGATATCAAAGCACAGCAGGAGAAGGAAGGTTGTCCAGTTTGGTGGATTTAGATTTGCATCACTGCTTTTTACAAATGGTGCGGTCCTGTTGGTTTCATCGGGGTATGAACTCCAGCATGCAAGGCAAAGCTCTCAATTTACTGGTCAATCTGTGTCCCTTCCCTCTCAATTTAAAGGTCAATCTATGTCCCTTCCCTCATTTATGGTCATGAGTAGGGCCCATGATTTACCGCTGCAAGAAATGGTAAATTCCACAGCATGTTTTTTTAAATTCCGCGGAGCGGCAAATGCAGTACCAGAACTCCATAAGACTAATTCGTAACCCAAGTAAAATAAATGCAATTTTTCTTATTCTTAATCCCTAATAATAATCAATCATAGTTCATAATACTAATCAAATAGGTATATCAAAGCGTTCACATCCGCACGTTTTAATCCATAGATTTATTTTAGGCAAATAATGCTGAAACATATGTAGGCATAATATTATTCTCAACAAACGATTGAATAATGATCGAACGCAATGTAAACTTTAGCAAGAGCTGCTAAGCGAGGCAGTCTGTCCTCTAAGACATGCCAAAAAGCAGGGATATCAGCTGGAATTACTTCACAAGATGCTATGTCCAGATAAGCTTGCCAGTCATCTGCTGCGGCCATCATTGTTGGCACTGATGGTGCATGATCAGCAAAATTCTTCGATAAGAGTGGTAGCTGTCGTGGATCAAATATTCTCACAGATCTGAATAGGTCTATTGCCGGCTGTTTGGTTCCCACAAAATATTCTTCAGGTTTAGCAGCAGCATTGTACTTTGCATCTTCACAGCTGCTGGTTGCAATTGGAAATCTGGACGATTTCAGGCAAGACAGTAAGTCAGACACTTTGTTGTAGACATCGACAGCCATGAATGACTGTGCCTCAAAAGAAGTCAGTGTGTTCATAATTGGCTGGCAGTGAACGGATACAAATTCAAGCTCAGCTCTCAGCTCTTTAAGTTTATCAGTACTTTGCAGCAATGCAGACAGCTTCTTTAACTGGACTGTAGCGCCACTGTGTTCAATTTCAGTAGCAACAAATGATATATTAATGAGATGATACAATAGACTAAAGAAAGAACTTAAAGAAGTAATCAAAACTAATCATACTAATATCAATATGCCTCAAATAGTGAGATTTCATTCAGATTTGGTATTTTCCGCGGCAGTTAGGTTAATTCCGCGGCGTGGCTTTAAATTCCGCGGGCTGCGGTAAATCGTGGGCCCTAGTCATGAGCTTTGGGCAGTGACCGAAGGACTAGATCACTGATGCAAGTGGTTGGTATTAGGTTTCTCTGCATAGTGTATGGGCTCTCCCTTAGGGAGAGTGAGAAGTACAGATACCCACGCTTGGAGTAGAGCTATTGACCCTCCATATTGAGAGGGGCCAATTGAGGTGATTCAGGCATCTGACACTGTTGGCTCACAAACACCTCCCTCTGAAGATTTTATGGGCACAGCCAGCTGGGAAGAGACACAAGGGAATATCCAGAACCCATTGGGAGGATTATATCTTCTAGTTGGCCTGGGAATGCCTTGGAAGCCCCATGACCCGGTCTTGGATATGTGGTGGAAAATGAATGAAAAAAAAAAATCTTAGTGAGTTGTAGATATTCATATATCCAACCTGTTTTTATTATCAGATGTGTGGTGTGATACCCCTAGTGACACAGAGCTCTTCATCTATGACATGCTATTACAAAATCAAACTGTAGCAAGTCGGAAGTTATAAGGATGAGTTGTGTTTACGAGAACATCCAAGGGGGTATATGGTGTACTCCGTGTTGATTGGCTGCCTAAATAAGGCAAAATTGCTGTACTTTTGCAGTGCAATATGAAAAGAAGTGTGATGAAAATTCATGAGGGAATCCTATAACTAGCCACCACCTGCCATTCCTACTCTCATAATGTGATACTCTCCAATGAGTAACTTCAGTCGTTAAATTTGACATTCTGTCTCTTTTGAAGCTATATCATCTGTATTGTGACAGCCTCATATAGGGTTTTTAAAAAAAGTTGCCTATTAAAGTGTGTGTGTGTGTGTGAGTTAGCACACTGAACCTTTAATCATTGTAACTCTAAGTCTGGTGATTTATTATCCTATTGCTGTTTACGTTGCTGTTTGTGTACAAATTGCTGATAAGTTTTTGATTCAAGTATGTGTGTCAATTTGCATCAACACAAATGTGAGATTTTAGAGGGCAGAAAATATTAAAGGAGCTTATATTCTGTTTTATATGCACTCAGTATGTAGACAATGCTGTACTTTACCGAAGCATGTACAGCTGTATACAGATCTTTAAAAACATTGGGAAAAATGTGACAGATGCTAGAGGCAGATGTCAACATTAGCTTGAGAAAATGAATGAAGTTGGATAATTTTGACTGACAGAAGACAATCTTTTTACGTATTACTTTATTAAGTAAATGTGGAAAGTGACCATTTTTTATGTCACTTACAGACATCAGAAGAGGATGAAATGGATAATGATGATGATAATAGCTCTGTTGATTCAGGTTCTTCTTCAGGTCCAAATTTTAACTACATTCTTAATATGCCTTTGTGGTGCCTCACTAAAGAAAAAGTAGAGGAGCTTCTAAAACAGAGAGATGCTAAGGTAAGTAGAAAAAGTGTTGAATTTAGTTTTTAAAAATCATTTTAAATGCTGTTTTAATTGTGCAACTGTCTATTTTAGAGCTGCCAAAACATTACCAATTTGTTACTATATAAAATGATAAGCAGTTTAGGAAAATGGACAGATGAAATGATTATGTATGGTTAAGTAAAATGCAAAATCTTATTAGGTAGACTATTTGAGACAACTTCTTCACCCTTTAATGCAATACAGATGATGCAGGCACTGGCCCGACAATTGTTTTTGAAATGTATACCACAAATAAAATGCTTGTCACCTAATCTTGAATTTTATGTCAGTTTTGTGCAAAAGATGCACCATGCTTTGCATTTACCTATGTATCTAAGACTAACATTAGTGAATGTACCATTAATAAATGAAGATGGGTAGCTGGCTGTCTTGAAAATACTATTGCCAATGGCAAATACAAAAAATATAAACCAAGTCCATAGCCTTTTATTTTCACCAAAATACTATACATTAGCCTTGAAGTTTATAACTAGGCCTCCATGACTAGGATTAAATCTTAAAAGGAAAAGCACATGGTAAACAGTCAAAACGTTTCTAGAATAACTTTACTTTGCAGCATAAACGTTTGTTTTTACCCAGGATTTGAATGGTGAAGCAACTTTTATCAAATTGAATTAGAAAAAATTAATTGAATAAAAACTCCTACCATATTTGTAATTGGCACAATGCTGTCATTTTAAAATTCTTTTATCTTGTTTTGTTTTTTGACATTTTAGTTTGTAGACATACATGGCCATGTGAAACAGGGGGTTGTAACATAGGCAAAGTGGCAATTCTATCACTTGTCAGTCTTTTCATTGAAGCTTCATTTTACAAGGAAGTTGCTTTGCAGGGTAGGATCATGCATTTTATAGGGAAATAATCTGTGCAAGTTCCATTACCAGGTTTCAGAAGAAACAGTGAAACTGAAAGAAGGACATAAGTTCAGTTTCAGCCACTAAACTGAAAAGATATGTGCAAACAACATTGTAGAAAGTGAAATACTTATTTTTTTTGTCAACAGTTAACTAATGTGAATTGCATTTATATGTGATGGACATCCAAATGTATACATCCATATACAATATTGCAATGTTTTACTTAGATCTTTCAGTTTTTAAGTATTTCAAATTTTGTATACAGTTGGGTAAAAAAAACTGTTTATGGAGCTTATAACACAAATTAAGTTCAAGTAATTAGTATAGATTATCTTTTTACTGACCAGTATAGGCAATGAATAAATGTTTTTTCAAAAGACTGGAAGAACAATATAAATTAATAAACTGTATGTGTAATCATATTTGCTTCCTCAGAAGCAACATTTAAATTGTTTCAATTTTTGGCATTTTCAACATAATGCTTACACTTTTTTAAATCTTTGACATAATTAGTGTTTGTGTGTCTATGTATAATTTTTGGTTTATCGTACAGTATGTTGAAGCCATTTTTTGAAGATTTTGAAATGAGCAATTTAAAAATGATCATTTAAAGCGCTTATCTTTTTTACACCTCTCATATTAAAATTTTAGATGATGGTATTAAATATTAAAATGTCACTTAAAGCTAAAAGAAATAGCTAATGTGTTGCTAAATCCTTACACACACAGAAAATTACAGATTTCCAAAAAGATGCACAGTTACTGGCTGAACCTCTTCTGTGTTAGAGTCCTTGGCTCTTACACTAAGTTGCCTCCCATTGAGCCCCCTTGTTCTGTCATGCGCACGTAAGTGCAAGTTTAGCTTGTGACCCAGGCTATGTTTAAATGGTCATAACCACCTTAATGCTCTGAGGATATAGTCACTTATTTAACTCCAGTCTCTAAACTTGCAAAAAAGGGCTGGTGTTACTCTGAACATCTGTTTCAAGTTGCACAACCTTGTTGACAAAGCATCTCATGAATAAGTTAAATGTTTTCTGTTTTTTTCTCTTTAAGAAACACGAACTTGATATCCTACAAAGAAAATCACCATCTGATCTTTGGAAAGAGGATTTAGCAGCATTTGCTGAAGAGCTTGATGTATGTTAATTTTCCATTTTTATAAAGCTAAAGTAAATGGGAATTTTATGCATCTGTGGCTTTTATATTAAGAATTTTACTTTATTTAATTTCACAAAATGAATAGTTTAAATATCTAATTTATTTACTTCTAAGATTTAAAATCTCTTATCAAATTTTTGCTTTAGCGAGTTGAAGCTCTAGAAAGAGAAGAAGTAAATGCTGGAAAAAGTGGCAAATTAGTGAAGGGAAAAGTAGGCAAACCAAAAATGAAGAAGTTACAGCTTGAAGAGACTCTGCCTTCACCATATGGACGCAGAATTGAGCCACAGATTACCCAGGCTGTGAAATTAGATGCCTCGAAGAAAATGACAAAAAAGAAAAAGGTAAAACTTCCAAAATATTAAGTGATTAAAATGCTTTACTTTAAGAAAAAACATTTTAACATTTTAAAATTGCTTAGTGAATTACTTTTTATAATTATACAAGTATATTTGTATTAATGCTACATTTTTAGGGAGACTTGGATCCTTCAGCAATTAAATTGGAGTTTGATGAACTGGGTGTTACAGAAGAGGGCGGTACAGAGAATTCACTAACTACATCTGGAGTAAAAGCCAAGACCCCTCGTGTGAAGAGAGAAAAGAAGGAGCCAGGTAATATTCTTTTTGAGTCATGCAGCTTAAAATTGAATGAAAATACCATATTGTGATTTAACTAATTTATCCAAATATTTGCTAGGTACTCCAAGGGCTAAGAAAGCTCCTGGTGCTAAAGGACCTGCAAAGAAGATTAAAAAGAGGAATCCTTGGTCAGATGATGATTCCAAATCAGACAGCGAATTTGATGATGCAGAACACGTGGTAATTCCACGTGATCCAAAATCACAGAGATTATCAGGTATATATTAAAGCGATCATTTCAGTGAAATATTGTTCATTCATAAATATAAAATTACAATTGGAGAATAACTACGATAAAACATAGAATGCATGCTGCGAGATATTTATGTAGTTGAACATTCACTTGCTAGAATGAATTAGTTTTTAATACTAGAATGTGCACTGATGTTCAAAAAATGATACAACCTTGTGAGTTATTGAATTTTTATGCTGAAACCTTGAAAATCCTCTGAGATTTTTTCTTAAATAGTGGGTGGGAAGCATTTACAGTTGCTGCAAGTTTTTGTGGAGAAAGATTCCTTGTGTCCATTTTTGTAGAAATTTAGCATTTGTAAATTTGTAAGTGGTTATTTTTCCTGGCTTGTGTCTCATGCTGTGAGAATATGCTCCACCCTGTGACCCTAAATTGAATTAAATTATTTTAAAGTGTTATGTTTGAATTTTTAATTTTAAGACTGCAAAGAATTTTTTTTTCTTTGAAAATTCCAATTTCAAATAGACAAACCATTTTATAATATATAGTGTGCTTTTTATTTATAAATTGCATTACAAGAAGTTAACACCTACTTGTGCTAAGTCATTGTCTACGTTAATGGTAAAATCACTCTTCCTAGTTGACCAGCTGATGTTGGTTTGGTTTTACTCGTCTGTCACTTTGATGAAAGTAGCTAGAATCATCTGGCTTAGTCAGAGCATGTCTGTTTTTTATTTTATTTTTTTAACCTACATCTTTTGATACTAATTCAGTTTCTCTCTATTACTCAGTTTGTCTGGTTCATTTACTTGCCAAAGATGAGTTTGGATACCATTCTTTACAAATGTTTTTCATTGACTTGAATGATCTATTCATGTATAACTTTCTGGAAGTTTTTATTTTTGAATTAAATAATGAATATACTTTATTATATATTTACTTTATTGCTCAGTGCTCTTTCCCCAGACCTCCCACCACCGGGTTACTTGTTTAATGCTGGCAATAAAACAAGGCAGTTTGAATACCCAGTGGCTCTTCTCCATGTCCTACTCTTCATAAGGTGCTTCTAAAAAAATAAATTAATTAATAATCTGACTAAAAAGTATTAACCTATTTTTTTTATCTGAATTTGTAGCTTCGAAACCAAAATATACTTTTGATTTCTCAGAAGATGAGGATGAAGAAGAAGATGAGGATGATGTTAGAATTGTGTCTTCCCCAGTAAGAAGCTGCAAAGATGAAGATTTTGTAATATCTGAGAACAGAGAGCAATGTGAGGATGAAGATGACTTCCCTTCAACCAAGTCTATATCTCTAACACAGTAAGTTAAATACTGTATGATCTTCTGTCTGCCATAGCATGTCTCCTTACATGCTTGTACTGATTGTGCACAGTATGTATTTATGGGCAAAAGAGAACATTGTATTTTATTAAACATAATTGCTTAAATTAGCTTTATACTATTATCATGCTTTTAATTTGTTTATGTGCTCATATACAATGTCTGTTCTTTAAAATAAATTTAAGACCAAAATGATTGTAGGCAAAGGAGCATGAGTAGTTCATGGGAAAATGGCATGTCTGTACAGCATGTGCAGTAGAGGTGTCGGGAGAAATGCAATTCAAATACTGGGTCGTCGAAAGTTGGTGCTTAAAAGATGTAGTGAAGTAAAGTGTGCAAGTGGCAAAAATTGACCTTTGTAGCAAATGCAGTGTTTTTATAAAGTGTGTATGGTGTAGGTTGCTGATATGGCAAGTATGAAATTTCATTTCAAATATTTTTAGTAGAGTGTAGGGAATTTCTGATACTTAGTAGAGATGCTTAGAACATTAGAAACATTTAGACAAGAGTAAGGCTATTCAGCCCAACAAAGCTCATCAGTCCTATCCCCTTAATTCTTCCAAAATAACCAAGTCTATTTGTGAATGTCCCTAAAGTCCTATTGTCTACCACACTACTTGGTAACTTATCCCATATGTCTGTATTCTGTGTATGAAGAAAACTTCCTAAAGTTTGTGCTAAATTTTACTGTTTCCAGCTGTGTCCCTGTGTTCTTGTTGAGCTCATTTTAAAGTAACAGTCTCGATCGACCTAATTCCTTCGTAATTTTTAAAACGTCAGTTATATCACTTAAACTCCTTTTGCTTAAACTGAAAATGTTTAATCTTTCCTCGTAGCTCATTCCCTACAGTCCTGGAATTTTTTCAAGTGCTTTTATTTTTGTAGCCTGGAGAAAGAACTGTACACAGTACTCCTGTTGAAGGCTCACCGGTCTCTTATAAATCTTCATCTTTTAGCACATTCTGTTAGCCTTCTTAATGGCTTCAGGACCCTGTCTGTAAGTTTAGTAGTGACAAGTTCAGTACAACTAAATCCATATCATAGAGTGTACTTTTGATATTCAGATTTTAAATTGAGAATTCAAATATAATATTTTCATTTCCTTTGTATAATACTTTACATTTACTTTTGTTAACTTTCATCTGCCACAAATCTGCCCAAGCCTGTATGCTGTCCTAGTCTGGCTATAATGATGATGACTATAATTCAGTGTACTTGAGATTATCTGTTAGTCTTCCTAGCTTTGTATTACCTGCAAACTTAATCAGCTACTTGTTTCTATCCATATTTTATTATATTAACGTTAATATTATACAAAATTATTGTCTGTCTGTTACACCTTCATTGTTATCACTCTTTAATATAACATCGATCTTTATCAGTATGCTGCTGCAGGAGTATGTGAATTTCCCCTTGGGATTAATAAAATATCTATCTATCTAGATCGATTTCGATCGATCGAAAGAGCCACTCCAGCTTTGAGGAGAAAAGTTTATGAAAACTCTATGATTATGGCAACCTGCCAGTTGGGTTCCTAACCAGCAGAAGGCAATGTTAGGATGATGTCCAGAACTAACTTCCCTCTACCATCTTGCTCTTTTCTGACGATGGCTAGTGAGTTCCATTTCTTATGAGTTGCCAACACCCAGTATGCACTGCTAATATAAAGTGCTAAGCTGGGATCTGGCCCTTCCCCTTGTAATGGTACAAGCATATTATAAATTAGTTGGTTATAATGAAATTCCCAAACAAACCTATTTATACGAGTGGAGTGCATCATATGTGTTTTTACAGATTTTAAATTATGCAGTTGCATTTTTAAGCAGAGTAGCATTAACACAGTTTTAATAAAAAAAAATCAATAATGAATCAGATGTAAAATGTTTTAGCCCTCAGAGCTAACAGTTGCCTGTAACAGATTTT
Organism: Polypterus bichir lapradei; assembly: GCA_026402145.1. Taxonomy (NCBI): domain Eukaryota; kingdom Metazoa; phylum Chordata; class Cladistia; order Polypteriformes; family Polypteridae; genus Polypterus; species Polypterus bichir. The sequence continues at coordinate 39,800,040 of JANRMT010062841.1, forward strand.
GCCATGTTTACTTTTTATGGGTTTCTGATGATATACTGAAATTATATAACTATTATATAACTAAACTCATCATGGTTTCACTAGATCAGTCAGTGTTTTGAAAGTTAAACTTGGCTGTTGATTAGAATAACATCTCTGAATGAGCAATTGGTGGAACATGATCTATTGAAGGGTTTTTTTCAGTTTCTGTAGAAAAAGTAACAAACATTAATTCATTGCATTACTGTTTTATGATGGTAATTATTACTTTCCTTAACTTACTAATGCTCATGAGAGAATGTACAATTAAGTCTGCATTTTTTCTTGTAAATACATATGTAATGTGCTGCTTACATGAATGTAGTTGTGTTTTGTCTGGTTTAAACTAAGGATTCCTAGGTATTTACTGTCCCTGCCTTTGCATATACCACATTTATGAATGTATTATTTTTTCATTCGGTTAAATTCATCAAATGTTTTTGCATTCTTCAGCAATTATGTCATGTTTAAGTCTGTACCCTAGAGATAAGATTTTAACTTCTATTTAGTTACAGATTCAGTAAAACATGCAGCTTGACCAGGATGTCCAATCAAATGACTGCATTATGTACAGTATATTTTTTTGCATTTTCTGCTTTTTTATTTATAAAAGCAGAACTGTTGTGTGGTCAGAAATCAACATCAAACATTAATTGAAAGAATTTATTATTTGTAACACATAGATCCTTTTGGTGTTGAGTAGCTACAAATTATGCAATCCTTAAGGCATATTGCTGTAGAAATCTCTTATCGGCTATTTTAAAATTGTGTGTACAATAAAGCAGTCTTTAACTATGTAATTTTAATTTGGATTAAAGCACTAAATTTTATTCTTTATTTTGTTTTACATTGCCTAGATCACCAGTAGAGAAGAATCATGAACCAGCAAGTATATTTTCAACAAAATCATTTCATTCTGAGAAAAATAATGATAATGGTATGTTCTGGTTTAATTCTTGTATTTCTACATTTTTTACAGCACTGTTTAGGTTTTTTAATTATATGCTATGTTAGTTTGCTCCATAGTTTGTTACCCTTTCTTTTACAATTTAACAAGAATCTAAACTTTTAAAGTATTACACCATACCTCTCCCTAACCTTATCTTGTTCTTAGTTGCAAATAAGCTATTTTTAAAGGAACAATTACATTTGATCATGCCTAAATTAACTGCGCTTTTGCTTATATTTCAAAGGCTTTTTTTAGTGTTTTTTTTTTTTTTGCTGTGACATAGCTAAAGTCCAAACACCTATTTCATCAGCCATTGATTTGAAAGTAGAGATACTTTTTTTCATTCTGGGATCATTGAATTACTTCTTAGTTACATGATAGTAGCTAAGTTGTTCTGTATACCAAAAAGAAAGACAAAAGCAAATCGGCAATAAGGTGGAACAACTATTTATAGTTGATCTCTGAAAAATGTTGATTTATATCATAATTTAACAGAACTTGATTTGAATAGCAAACTATAAAAAAATGAAGTAACAGTTCTGTATTACTGTTTTGAAGCATCCTTCTATATAAAAGTAGTCGGGATTGTCCTTCCGTCCCATGAGTGCTACGCAGGCGCGGAGTTTCACACACGCCCCGTCCATTTTGCAATGCTCGATGGGTTTTGTAGTTTCGTTTTTCCAGGTAAAAGATGATTTTCTACTCCAGACTTTGCGATTATCTTCTTCTTTCTTACTATATAAAAGTGGTCGGGATTGTCCTTCCGTCCCGTGAGTGGAAAGCGTAGCGGTATTCCGCTTATCACAGACTTACTACTTGCAGCTTGTGGTACGAAGCGACATGATGTGAGCAGAGTTCTGGTGCTCCCATCGTTCAAGCGATGCGCTGGAAAAATAGACAAAATTATGTCTCTGGAAATAATTAATGTTGATGGAGTACAAATGCCTCACCGCATAGTAAATATCAGGGGGGTTCAAAAGGGCGGCCTCAATATAGAAAAAATTTTACATTTCATCACAAAAATAACAGAAACTATGAGTATTAAAGTAATACCGCTCAAATGCAATATAACCAAATTAATGAGTTTGTATAAAATATCAAATTGATCTACATATTGAATTGCCTTAAAAAGTGGTCAACTTAAAAGTCGGTTGCCTTAAAAGGCGGGTCAGCCTAGTATAACCTATTTTCTGTGAGTTTAAGAACAAACTAAGATTGTCATTACAATTAAATTGCTTAATTGTCCTGTATGTTTCCTATATGGGAATATATGTTCCCATTTCTGCTCTGACTGGTTTGACTTAACCCAGAGAAGCACCAATGCAGTGGGGAGGTTATGAGTAGTTTAGTCAATGATTGTTTAAAATAGAGAATTAGGGGTCGGGCCAGTGTGATTAAGGCAGGTCACATTTAGAAATCTGCATGACGGGCCGAATAGCAGTATAAAACAAATGTCTATAGTAACTTAAATTCTAGATCAGAGTTAAAATGCATAAGTAAAATAAGTAACGCATTGCTTGGCTGAATGCTAGGAATATCAAAAATACTATAAATATGTCTTGAGTTGTGTGTAGCTGAGCATATTTATGATAATATAGCAATAAAAGCAACATGGGCTAAATAAGAAAGATAAGAATGAGTTTATTATAGATGGTTACACAGTTTTAGGAAGGATAAAAAGAGGGAGGTTGTCATTTATACGAAATAGAATTTAAATGCATGCCTTCTTATATTGAATGATTTTCCACATCTTAGTGATCACATCTGGATTTGACTAGAAAGTATCAGGAATAGAGGCCATATTTTAGGAGTGTGTTAGACTCCCCCAGTAAATGTAGAAAGCAAGTTCATTGTGCACCTTTTTAATAATATTACAAAGGCAAGTTTTGAGGAGAACATTATAATCAAGGGGAACTTTAATTACCTAAATATTAACTAAGCCAACCTTGTACATAGTGGAGCACAAGACTAGGAGTTTTTAGACGTAATCAGTGACTTTTTTGATGGAGAAACCTGTTTAAATTTAGTATTTTGTAATAATCAGTATACTGTTCAGGGACTAGAGGGTTAAGTGGCCTAATATAATACAGTTTCTTAGTGTTTTGGAAGAACACCGATACAAAGAAAACAATTGTTAAATTTATTTTTGGAAGGTCCAATTTTGAATAGATGAATCAAAGTGTAAACTGATATAAGTTTTTAATAGTAGAGATAACCAAGGAACAGGTTATAAAACATTTTTTTCATAATGTAGGACAGAGTAATCCCAAAGTTTGGAAATAGTAATAAATAAAAAAATTACTGTTTTAAAAAAGTAGATAAAAAAGAAGCTACAAAGGAAAATACAGCTGTACAAGGCTTGTCAGGCATAACTTCAGTGCTAACTGTAGGGTGTATAAGAGCAACCATTTAAAAGGATCTAAGGGAAGCTACGTAAATGGAAGTTGGAGAGCAACATTGCAGGTAACACGAAAGATGAACCAAGAAGAGTCTTTCAGTATTTCAGTAAAAACTGTCAGAAGAGGTGAAATATATCTGGAATAGTAAGGGGAATTTAAAATATATGGACAGTGAAATAGCAAGTGATCTAAACTTGTACTTTTCTCAAGTTTTCACATGTCGGGGAGTGCATAACCTCCTAGCAGTAACAGGGACTACTAAGGAGGTACTTTGTAACTTGGAAATTATAGAGGGCAAATGCTGCATAGATTAAATATTATTTAATGTAACAAGTCACAAGATAACATTTGTCTTCAAGGACCCAGGGGATTAGTGAGTATATATACAAACGATTGATGCATATTTTTATTTTTTAAGTTGCTGCATTTCAGGGATATTTCTAAGGATAAAAATAGCAAATATTTTTCCTATATATAAAAAGGGTGTTTGGTCAGATCCATAGGCCAGTAAGCCTAAATTGCATCACAGGTAAATTAATGGAAGAAAGATTGAGCAGAACATGGCAATGACTGGAATTTTATGAAAAGTCTGCATGGGTTCAGGTTGGCAGGGTTTATTTTTCTAACAGTATTGATGAATGTTACTTTTAAAAGTTACTTAGTTACATTGCTCATTACTCAAATAAACAGTAACTAAATGTGTTATCCAGTTATAAAATTCTATGCATTACAAAGAGTGCACTACTTTTGTGTGCCATTTTCTTATTTTGTATTAACCAAAAATAACGTTTATTTTTACAATATAATATGCACTTACTCTAAAAATATTAACTTAGGGGACAACTATTGCATTGTATTACTTGTTACTTTAAAAAGTAATTGGACTATATAATGCATGTTATTTTTAACATACCATCCCCAACACTGTTTAGTACTATGCTGGAATTCTATGAAGAAGCAAGAAAAGATGCTATCAAAGTGGTGCGTATGAATTTATTTATCTTGATTTTCAAAAAGCATTTAATAAGGTACCATATAAGACGTTGGGCATCAAACTAAAAAGTGGCAGTTCAGGTTGTAGTTTGTAGGTGTGTGTAGAATTGGCTTAAAGACAGGAAGCACAGGATTATTATTTGAGAAACCCCATCATAGAGTCCTAGGAAGTAAAATGTTAGATTTGAATACATATTGGACTTGTCACTATCTTCCAGACAAGCCATTATCACTAGAATTACCAGAGCCAACAAAAAAACTCGTAAATCCGACCCACCTTAAATCCCTTCGCACCTCTCTGTCAGCCTCTTTTGTCTTCTAAATGTCTAAGCTCAAGCAATAAGCAGCCTGCTGTATGCCCCTCAACGGCATCTCAGAAGGAGTAAGAAATTCTCCCAGTTCCTGCCTTTTTCAATTATCTGGGAGTGAGCTACCTAGAATTGTAAGGGGAAATAATTTGATGTAGGTTTTGTGTCTACAACAGTCTATGTAAATGCATTGTTAAAACAAATGTTTTTCATGTTTTAGTAATAAATAACAAAATTTTCACATGAACTGTATAATGTGTGAAGGCTGATGCCTAAATATCAAATAAACACTTAAGCAAAAGGTGCAAGTACAATACAACAGCTTCTGTAGGGTAGCAGTTAAGATCTACTGACTTATAATCTGGAGGTCATGAGTTCGAAACCGGCTCCATGACAAGTTTGCAGAGAAAAGGCACAATGTTCTCTTGAACATTTTTAAAAGACCAGGCATGAGATATTTTTAAAAGTAATGAGATTATTGCAAATGTAGATGTATCATTAGATGGCAGTGTTTATATATATAT
>JANRMT010062841.1:39810230-39894719 GCA_026402145.1 Polypterus bichir lapradei
TATATATATATATATATATATATAAATAAATAAAGTAAAGAGAGTGTGTTATGTTAGTCTTGACCAGGGGTGTCGAACTGCAGGCCTGGAGGGCCGCAGTGGCTGCAGGTTTTCATTCTAACCCTTTTCCTAATCAGCGAGCAGTTTTCACTGCTAATTCACTCCTTAATTTCAATAGCCCTGTTTTTAAGGATTCAGTCCTCTGAATTGATTTCTTTCTTCATTAAATGACAGCCAAGCGGAAATGAGATGTGAAACGAGCCAACAGATGACCAGCTAAACTGGGATTTCAAACTCCAACCAATCTCTTAATGAGAAGCTGATTCTTGCTGTTAATTAAACCCGTTATTTTATTCCATGGCTTGTTGCTGCTCTCATTCTGCCACTGCAGACATTTCCAAAACTGTTAATTTTTTTGTTTTTTATAAGAACACCGTCCAAATGTTTTGGTGACCTGAGAGATCAACCTTACCGAGACCTTCTCCTTTCTTTATTTTTAGATATTGTGTGATAGGCACAGGTGAGCTGGTCATGGGGCGGCTCGTTTTGTGTCTCATTATTGTTTGGCTGCTAATTAAGGAAAAAAGAGAACTATGGGGCCTGAGTCAAGTTAATTAAATTAATGAGGAAGATGGTTAGAATGAAATCCTGTAGCCACTGCGGCCCTCCAGGACTGGAGTTCGACACCCATGGTCTAGACTATGATGGGGCTTTTTGCAGTCTGTTACATGTATAGTAACATGCTGTCAGTGCTACATAGTGAGTGATTATGAACTGTACAACCACTTAATGGAAAAACAATTTAATTTTGCACCATTCATTTTTGGCCATCTAGGCTGATTTGTGGGTCAGGTGGCCTGCATAGTTTCAATTTGCTTAGAAGCTTCACTATCCCTCTGCTCATTAATTGAATTCCTGACATCCTCTTGAAGGATCCCCTGACAAAAAAGTTGGATTTATAGTTCTTTTATGATGGCAAATTATCTAGTTCATCCTCAGACAGTGGTGCAAGCATGGTCTATTTGACTTGTATATTTGTAGAACGGTTTTAAGAACTATAGTGAATAACACAACTCCATTCATGATGTGATTACCCTGGTTTCTCCCTCCCTTTCATGCGTGATTTTTTTTTTTTTTTTGGTCACCCAATGCCATGCCCATAGCAGGTGTATAAACAGTGATATTAGATGAAGTGGGAATATGTTGCTGTTTTCTAGGGTGGCAAGACAGCCCTGCATAGGATGGTGGCTTGAACTGTTCCTTGAACTTTAACCATTTTGAACAATATTGTTCTGACCATAATTTAGTGGTGCCCTGGAGACTTTTAAAAGCATTTTAATCCTTCGCTTGATTAATGTATGACTAAATATTTTCCCCATGATGTCTTGAAAGGGTCATGGTCTACATTTGTCAGATCTACATTGATCAGAGACAAATCAAAAATAAAAGAAATGAGCAATCTGTGTGTACCTCAAACTCCCCAAACATCTAACCATATTTTCTTATACAAATCTACAATAGTGCAGACAATCTCATAAAGGGTAAGTACCTCTCAATGTGGTATACTTATACAGTATAAACTTTGTAAGCTTTTGGAAGTAGTACAGTTTTCTGTCTGTGCAGCTTTGGAAAAATGTCTATGTAAAGAAATAACATCTCAGAATGATGTAAAAATGCTCATATTTTAAAGTTAATTACATTTTAATAGATCTACATTATTGGACTTATAATTCCTTACCCTCTTGGAGTTCAGTAATTGCCCATTGCCCCCATATTTAAAGAGGAAACAAATATCCAGATGCATTTATATCTACAATTTTAAGCACATTTTGATCAGGAGTAGATTTCTCTCTTCAGTGGCTAGATTTGTGTGTGACCACAGCAAGGCCCAGGCTTGAATGGTGCCCCAATCTTATTAATTGCCAATGGTCATTTTGAGTGGGGATCATCTTTAGAAATGTAAAAGCAAGTATTAAATTATTGTATGGCACACATTCTCATTGGAAAAAGATTAATTGTCCTCTTGCATGAAGGCCATTGTAATTAAATTTGCAATTTGGCAATTAATTTTGCCGCTGCTATTCACTTGAAATATTAGGTCATGTCATTTTCTAACCCGCTTAATCCAGCCACATTGGGTTAGAGCTGATCCCAGCTAGCATAGGGCACGAGATAGAAACAAACCTTGGACAGGGTGCCAGTCCATGGAAGGGCGAATATACACACACACACACACACACACACACACACACACACACACACACACACCCCAAGCACATACTAGTGCTAATTTAGAATGGGCAATTCACCTAATCTGTAGGTCTTTGCACTGTGGGGGGAAAAGCCAGAGAACCCATACAGACATGGCAGAGAACATCCAAAGTCCATGCAGGGAAGACCCAAGTGCCAAGCCCTGGTCTCATTACTGTGAGGCATCAGCACTACCACTATTCCACTGTGCTGCCTGTTGGTAATAGTAGGTGCAGAGGACAAAACATCCCTGGATTTATGTCAGTCCATTACAGAAGTTTTTAAAGTTCTATGTCAAAATCCCATGCTAGATTTACTGAAGAGAAATGGATACATGTTCCGAATTTATAAAAGCCACTAGAAATGACATGGTTCTCTTATCTATAAGATGATAAAAATTTACTGGTAATATTTTAACCTAGTTAAGCTATTGTATATATTTAAGTACTAGGGGGCTTTGCCCCCTGCTAGCTTTGCTTGCCAACCGCCAATAGCCCAATCCCTGTACCTGTCCCTCCCTGGCCTATGCTATGCATCGGCCACTTCATGTATATGTGGATTTCACTTTCACCAAACAACAAATCTTCTTGCGGATACACCTCTTCATTGGGATGAAACACCACTACTTTACCCTGAAGGCAACACGAAGTAGGCGATCTAAAAATCTCCGACTTAAAGTTTAAATCTGAATAATATAGTTGATCTCTTTTCACTGTTGGGGTATTTCACCAAGTAGTAATTACTGTTGGTTTGTGCTAATGCGATCTTTACTATCATTTTTTTGAGACTTTCAAATTTTAGTCCCTTCATTATCTCTAACCTGCTCTGCATGTGTATCCTGCCAATGTTTTTGAATTCCTTACGATGTTCTACTTTGTCATCTACTCTGTCTTTTTTTAATTGGTTAAATCTCTTGGCACAAAGTCTCATCTCGTGAAAGTATCTCTCTGAAAAAGTCACGTCTCATCCTAGGCTAAAATGTCTTGTCTCATCCTGGGATTTTTCTATTATAATAGAGAGATTACAAGATTTAAAAATTACAGCATGTAGAGCTTACATTTCTTTCTGTGACTGTCCAGGACACACTTGAAGTGTGCATTTTATCATGAAACAAGTTTCAGACTGGCATGTGTTTAACATACTACTTTGTGCTTCTCACTAGATTTAAAAAATAAAAAGGCCTACATTAGAACAAATGTTTGAACAAAAGAAAACTATAAAATACATTATGACGTTTTGGTAAACTAACAGTGGTCTCAGGCATCTGCTTTTTTAAAAGTTAAAATTTTTCACTTTTACTGCTTAATTTGTTGGCCTGGGTAAACATATAGATTTTTCGATTAGTACTTTTTGTTTAAATGATTCAATATCGATTCTTAAGGTCTCAAGATTAATGTTGTGAATCTCTATTCTGCTTAATTACCTTTTGTAGATTTTTGCGTATCTTCGTTTTCGGCGTCCAGTCAAGTAGATGTTTCTAATATCCCTGTTAAAGCTTTCTACAGAAAAAGCACTTTACTATCTTGCACAAAATTGTGTCCTCTGAAATCAACATCTTCGACACTTAAATCAGTTGTGTGAACTTGCTTCGGAATCAAACAGTGCATCAGTGAAGAACAACTGGATTAAAGCAAAAGCTATATGTAAGCTGTGCAACTCGGATGTTAATTATTGTTGCAACACAGCAAATTTGAGAAATAATTTATCCCCATTTCACCATAAAGCATAATCTCTCTTGACATCCAAACAAGTAAACCCTAAACAGTCTACACTGGAGACAGTGAGTCCAAGCTTCCATTTAATTCACCTTGTGTCTAAAAAATAACAATCCATAGCAATTTTTATTTGTAAAGATAAGAAACCCTACACCATTGTTGAGAACGAGTGCTTTCAACAAATGACACAGGTTTTTCAACGGCGGTATGCTATACCAACCAGAAAGCAATTGAGTGAAGTTATTGTGCCTAGGGTTTATGAAGACCTTAAGCTAAGCATTGCCATATCAAAGGCCAGTGAAGCGAGTAACCATAACTTGTGACAGCTGAACATATATAGTAGCAGATTCATACGTGAAAATTGTACATTAAAAATGACTGGACACGTGGCAGATGTGTTGCGGACAAGCACGCTGCATGCTAGTCACACCGGGAGCAACCTTGCTGCTTATATACCAAACTGCTAAGATGACTTCTTGTTCCAGAAACCTTTCTAGCATTTCCAATGTGTTATTCCATTGCGTGACTGCATCAGTCACAAGGTTTTGTTTTGCCATGTCCAATAAACATTGTTTCTTTTTAAGCACATAGCTGTGCTGCTACAGTGGAAAAAGTTTGCAACGCACTTCACCCAGAAAATAAAGCAGGGAAAATTGTCTTGAGTTTTCAGATCAGGCCATAATACAAAAGTGAGCATGTGTGCAAAGCAGCTGAAATTGAAGTAGCTCCATAATAGTGGCGTTATCAGTAACAATGGATGTTTTTCTTTTATGTTCCACTAGCAAAATACCCGCGCTTCGCAGCGGAGAAGTAGTGTGTTAAAGAAGTAATGAAAAAGAAAATTAAACATTTTGAAAATAACTTAACATGATTGTTAATGTAATTGTTTTGTCACTGTTGTGAGTGATGAGTGTTGCTGTCACACACACACACATATATATATATATATATATATATATATGTATATAAATATATATATATATATACACACATAAACATACATATATATCTACATATACATACACATATAAACATACATATATATATCTACATATACATACACATATATATATATATACATACACACACGCATATATAAACGTATACATACATATATACACACACACACACACACACACACATATATATATATATCTTAATTTATTTATCCATTCCTAAATAATTAAATGGGCAGGCTATTTCGTATCCGTGCAATACGCTGTTTGTTAAAACGGATGACTCCTGCTCTTACGTGCAAGTCTGCGTGGATATTATGAACTATCGTATCTGTTCAAGTTCTATTTAAATTTTAAATAGAAGGAATTTTTATTTAGTCGACAGAAATATCTTTGGTAGGAATGGTAAAAACAGACAGGAATATTATTCCTGAATAAATCAACTCAAACCTTAAATAACTTAAAACATAAAAATATATCCTGTCTAAATTATACAAGTTAGAAATAAAGTAAACGTTAAAAGAACAAACATTCAAATTTCTTTACTCTTATGTAATTTTATATCAAAAATAAACTTAGATTTTAAATATCCCAAAAGATTTTGCTCTCCATAAAAATATATCCTGTCAAAATTATACAAATTCAAATATGAACATGCTGCATAACAAAACCTGGAAATATAAATAAAATGTGTTCTTTTCAGCAATAACAAATAAAATCATTCAGTTGTCTTTGCTCATATGTCATTTTAGACCTGGACGCCTGGTATCTTTTTTTAGCAACAAGTTCGTTTATGTTTGGTGTGAGGTTCTGTGTTGTGGAGATTCTCAAGATGGACTGCAGGTGCTCATCAGTGAGGCGACTCCAGTGTGCTGTTTTGTTAGTCTTCATCACTGAGAAGAGCTTCTCACACAGATATGTGCTACCAAACATGCACAAGGTTCGAGCCGCATGTAGACGGAGCTGGAGCATTTCTGCGGTAATGGAGTGAATAAACTGTGCGGGCCCTGCAGTATCGTACTTTGCCCTCAGTGTGCCATTACACTGCAGCTCAATCACCTCCATCTGAATCTGCACAAGTGCAATTTCCACATCGACGGCAAATGGGTTGCGAAACAAGTCAAAATTCTTTTTTTGTTCTTCAAAGTCACCAAAGCGCCGTGCGAACTCAGTGCGGAGTGCGCTCAGTTTATCAGCAAAGTGCGTATTTGGGAACACCGTTGTGCCGAATTGGTTCAACATTACTTGGCAACAGGGAAAGTGGGGCAAGTTGCACTGGTGCATTTGTGTCTCCCATAAAAGCAGCTTCACTTGAAATCACTTTGTGATTGTGCACGGGTAAAAACGTCTGCTGAAGTGTCAGATTCTTCTTTAACTCTTCTGCTTTCTGTATCTTCTGCATTGCATTCAGGTCTTTCAGGTTATCCTGATGTTTTGTCTCATACTGCCGTCTTAGATTAAATTCTGTAATTACAGCCACATTAGCTCCACAAATGAGACACACGGGTTTACCGGCAATGTCAGTAAACATATACAAAGCCTCCCATCGGTTTTTAAAGGCTCTATCAACTTTTCTCTTCAGCATCGTGTGGGCTAGCTGCGCAATAACTTGCAGCATCATAAGCTAGACTTGATTAACGCGGTAAGTGTTCGGCAAGGCAGCTGAAGCACTGCATTATGGGATCTGTAGTTTATTGTGTTACCAGCGCTTCATATACCCGGGCCATTAATAACAATAATACAGTATATAAAATGATCTCGCGGGCCGGATATAATTACACGCCGGTCCGGATGTGGCCCGCGGCCCTTGAGTTTGACTCATATGGACTAAATAAAACTTGAAAAGAAATATTTTTAGGAATGTGATCGCGCAAGTCAGTACATCGAGCCCGCGTGCTATTGTGGTTTTGCTTGTGTGCTTCAGTAAGTTACCGTCCCCTCGCTCTTACTTTTTTACCGTTCATCTAATGAATACACCGAGTATGGCTTTACCAAAACAATCATTGATCGCGAATAAAGAGTTCATTATTCATGAAGCTTCAATAGGTGAATAGGTGATCTGTCTTTCTGCGTTAACCGCATGCGTTTTCATACGTCTCAAACTAAGGGGATGCGAGGTTAAAATAAATGGAGAAGCACGCGTACATACTTAGTGCATCCCCTCTCGGGAATCGAACCTCGGACGTGGGCGCTACAGGCGAATGCTTTACTATCGCGCCACGGCGTGTGGTTTATCTATTTGAGCGTAGCAGTGTAATTCGGTTTTTCTTCAGCACTCTTTGGAACTGTTACTTTTTGTCTGCGCACTGCGTCAGTTCACGTGAGCCGCTGAATATGGTTTTATATGTCACTCGCTCGCTTCTAATTGTTTCGCTGCCTTCTTAATTATATAATGCATGTTTTCTAAAGCACGTTTTGTAGCTCTTCCTGGCTTTCTACGTAATGCGTGATTACGTGAGAGGCGTGATGATGTCATACGAAACTCCGCCCCTCCAGCTGAATTCCATTACAGTAAATGGAGAAAAACAACTTCCAGTTATGACCATTACGCGTAGAATTTCGAAATGAAACCTGCCCAACTTTTGTAAGGAAGCTGTAAGGAATGAGCCTGCCAAATTTAAGCCTTCTACCTACACGGGAAGTTGGAGAATTAGTGATGAGTCAGTCAGTCAGTCAGTGAGTGAGTCAGTGAGGGCTTTGCCGTTTATTAGTATAGATTCATTCATTGCTGCTGCCAACAAGCATCAGTTCTAGCTCCATGTTTTAAAATGCTTTCTGTTTGTCTGAGGACTGTGAAGACACCTTTTCGAGAATGATAAACATTACTGCTAAACGTGAACAACAGTAGATATGTGTAACTTGTAGAATTACAGAAAGACAAAAGTCTTCCACACTTTAATTTTGACTTATTCAAGATTATTATAAATGTCCAATAGAGGAGTAAATTTGGCCAACAGTTTAGTTGAAGGGTGTCTAAATGGAAATTCATAAGACACAAATAGATTATTGAAAAACATTAATTATTTAAGCAATATTTTATATTTACAAGATAATATAAATGTTTTATAACGTAGATGTCATTGCATTGTATTAAAACAAGGAGCCCCCCTGCTCCCCATTGTATGTGTAGACTTAGATGTGACGATACACTTTATTCAAAATTCACCATAATTTAACTGATTGCAGTGGTGTTAAATTATTTTTTTTTAAAGAGCAATGCTATTTTGTTTAATATCTTCCAAATATTGATTTTAACTGTTCTTTACTAATCAAGTATTTCTTCTTAAATCTCATTCCTTGTTTGTGCACTTAAGTCACTATGCTGACACATTTCAAATAGTGTTACTGAAAATTTGTCACATTATATTAATGTTCTCTGTGCATGGTTAAGTAGTTTCTAAAAGAAGCCACCTCTTCAATTTTATCAGTGTCCGCTAATTCAGTCAAGATAAAATCAATATCAAATCAGGTCTTTGTGAATCGAAGGGATGTCAGTGCTGATACCTAGCCCTAAAAATGAGATCAGTTTAGTTTCTTTATTTCCACTGGTGGTATTGAATTTATGAAAGATGTATACTTGATGTTATTCATACCATCAACAATTTTAAGACTGCCATTGCTATTGAACACTTGTATGAGCCTAATTTATACAGTATGTACACGCAGTTAAATTTAACGTGCTAATAGAATAAGGTGTCTGATACTTTTGTATTTTATTTCCTTTTTTCTCTTTTTTGGTTTGAATTTTGTCTTTTATTTGGTAGTAGCGTTTTCTGTGATTTGCTGATTTGCTCTTCATTTGTACTGCAGGTTATTCATTGCTAATTGTGACATTTAGTATTGCAACTAGTAAATCTGTCCTACCACTTGAAGCATAGTCCACATTAGACACCACCATTTGAGACCCCTCTCGCATTTATGGGATTTCTGCAGTCTGATGAAAATTATTATGGAACAGAAAAAAAATGTATCACAATTTGCATTAACTTCTTTCGCGTTAGACCCGAGTATCACTCGGGCTCTGAAAACAGTGCTAAAAAAGTTTGTCCAAAGTGTCCCTTGGGCAACCGTGTAGATGCGTCTCACGTAAATGTTGGACCCGAGGATTACCCAGGCTATAAAAGTGCTGAGTGTTGGTATTTGTAAGGCCATGTCTTACGTAAGCGTCGGGCTGTGCGTTACCTGGGCAATGGTGTACACACGTCTTCTCCAAGCATCATAATGGCATCTCATAAGAAATGTTTTTCAGCTGCCCAGGTGTTGCATGCACTTGACACTGATACAGGCGATAATGTTGAAGAGCCTCTCTTCAGCAGTGATGACAAATTGCATCTGTCTTGAAGCAGTGAAACCAAAAGTGATTCTGATGCATCTGAGAGAGGCACTTGTGTTTGGGTTGACTCTGCTTCAGATGAACCATCACCACCTCGTTCTGATTTTGTGGGGTAGCATGAATAAAAGTGAACGTTGACAGCCAAGATCTACTTACTTACTTGAAGTTATTTCTTAATGATGATTTGATCGAAAGAATTGTGGGTGAGACAAATGGTTATGCTGAACAGTGTCGGGTAAATGACCTAGGCAGTTTTCCCGTTCAGATACACCACACAAGACATTTTTATCATTTTTTTATTTCATATTATTAGTTATAATTTTTACACTTCTGAGTTTGTAATTTTAGTGTTTTGGATGTTTTACAGTAGAAAGATGAGATTTAATAAATATAATTTTTCAGGCCCAAAAATGCAGCGCTTTTTACCTTTTCTTTTGAGAAAAAGTGCAACACTAAAGATGTTAACTTTGAAATCTTATATTATATGCAACTTTCTGATGACACTGTAGAAAGAGAAGTTTTCAAACCCAGCTCATAATTTCTACAGCCTTATTACATTTAATTAATTTTCCTACAGTTTATTTATTGGTATTAGAAATACTATTTCCTTCCACTAATTACTACTCAAGGGAATAGCGTTAAACATTGTTTTTTATACAAAAGGATAAATATTATAATGAATAATATCTTTTAAACTGTAAAACTGTATAGTATAGGTTTCATTAACATGTATTTGTTTTAACTTTATTTATAGATGCACTTAAGTTTGACAGTGATGAGGAAGACAGCACACCTGCTTTTTCATCATTAACTAGCTCTGTAGCTTTTGACAAACCAGCTCCTACCAAGAAAGGTAATCTAATCTGTATGAATTGCCTTATTTGTCTTGTGTTTGTTTTCTTTGTGTACATATTTGTTCTACTATTATTACAACTTTGAACATACATTTATTTATAAGTGGGGAAAGTACTATTGGCAATGCAGCACATAGTGAAAATTAAGACCTAATCTATGGTAAATACTATGTTATTATTGGATATGACCATGAAACGTCTACTTCACAGCTGCATCTCTTTTCCTCTAAAAAAAAAAAGGTGTTGCTTATTGTGTCTCACTGTGTACTTTTGCATGAGTCCTGCCAGTGGAATACTCCATTTTTCCAAGTTGTTTATGTATGTTGCAGTAACCCCACAAGTTAAGCAAAAACAATACTGGGATATTTACATACCCAAGGGTGTCTTCTTTCAATTAAATCATAGGTTTCCATATTGCTTGATCTCTTTTGTTAGTAAAATATGCAATTTGCACATGTATGTGCAGAGACAAGGAGACAAGCATTACACCCTCTCAATCAACATACTTCTCTAAAATGTGCTGTGTTTATTGATTAGGCACTGTGTAAATAGTTGTTTGTGTGTGTGCACAGCATGTTGGCCTGCCTAGTAGGGTTGTGTATCATTATGATTTTATCGATACCAATACTTATTGATACTCTTAATACTTCTCTCCATAAAGTGGTAAGATAATGTGTCTGTTGAAGGGGGTGGTAATTAGGCTTAAGGGATGTTATCTCCCTACAGTTGGGGGGAGGGGGACACGACTTTATAACTAAGATAACTAATTTTGTTTGTTTTTGCATTGCTTATGTAGCACCTCTCAGCTTTTACTCAGGGAGATGACCAGAATTCATTTTTTTCCCAAATAATAAATCTAAACATGACCTTTTTTTAAACTCAGCACTATCTTTTAACACTAGATTCCCATGAAAAAAGTCGTCGTGCTGGGCCACCTTAAATTCCTTTGTACCTCTTCATCAGCATCTTTGTTTTGCAAATCTGTCAATCAGCATAAGCAGTAAGCAGCCTGCTATCCTATCCCCCACATATGCAGCTGAACTTTCTCTAGCTCAGGTCTGTTTATCTGGGTGCAAGGTGTTTGGAATTGTGTAGGGCAAATATTATACTGTATTGTTATTTGGAATACATGCATTTCATGTGTGTTTCGTGCCTACAACAATCTGGGTAAATGTAGGATAACAGAAAATACAAGGTAAGAAATGTTGAACACATAACTAAAACAAACGTTTTTCATGTTATAGTAATAATGACAAAATGATTACATGAAGTGTATAATGTTTGAAGACTGAAGTCCAAATAAGTCCAAAAGTTATAATAAAACAAATGCGCTATTATTCAAGAATATAACCAAAATAAAAAAAAAAACCTGGTATAGTGGGAGCTGACAGATTATGGCACCAAAGAAAATTGTTTTCATGGTTGTACATCATGAAGTGTCTTGGTTATGTACTGTAAAATCCTTTTTTTATATTTATATAAAAGAAAGCCTTTAAAAAGTTTAAGCATTATATTCACTACTCTTCAGTCATTTAAACCTCCTGTATTAAAAAAATAGACATTTATTTTTGGTTATGTAATTTAGGCACAGTAATACCAAAAACCTCTTTGGGTATGAGGGGTTAAAGAAAATTAATCTCTTGCTAGAATAAATATTATTCTGGGGACCACTGAGCAGATAATTTTTTTTTCACTTTCATAAACAAATTGAATTTTGGCATTGTGTTTTTTGTGTTCACCTCACTTTTCTTCAATAATGAAGTAGCACTTTGCAAATTTTTTGCCTGTTGCTTAAGTTATATTTGTTACAAGTGTTTGACATCAAAACATATTTAAGATCATTTGCTTCAGGTAAAATTTAGTTTTAAGAGAGGACTTTAGCAGACAAGCTTTTATTAGTGTGATATGTAAGCTTTTTGCTTGACTGTTTCTCCTTGGTCGACCAGCTGTTCCAGAAAACTGCAATTTTTATGCAAGATTAATACTTTTTGTATAACTCTAACTTAACATTAATTTTTGCTACAGCAAAGAAAACTTCAGACGGAGCTGCCAAACCTAGAAAGCCACCAAAGCCAAAAAAGACAGAAGCTACACTTTGGGATTCCGATTTGGACAGTAGTGCGCCTAAGCCATCTGCTACATCTAAAGGTTGGTTTTAATATGGTGCTACAAGGAAAAAAACAGAATTATATCTATTTTGGTGTTTAATTAGAAGTTTTGAAAGAAAATGAGTGTTTTATGATTACTGTCTAATTAAGAAAACATAAAAATTTAAGTGAACTTATAAATGTAGCCAGACATTTGGTGGGGAAATGTTATAGTGGCATTTTAACAAACATGATGAGTTTTACTAGATGTCAACAAATAAGTAAATGTACTGTATATTAGAGAAATTTGTATACAATTTGTATATTAAAAGGTGTTAGGAAACTCTGGCTCGAAGTTTGAATGTCACTACTTAAGAATAATTTGAATGTATAAAAATGTACATTATTTACTCGCGGTAACTGACATTCAGATACTAAACTTTTCCTCACCACTTAATGTGGTATAGTATTACGTGAGACATGCTATGCAGTATTGCAGTATTTTAATATTTAAATCAGACAACCCTCTACTTCAACACACCTCTTCATAACACATTTCTGGACAGATTTTTCTACTGCTTTGGTCTACTCTTGGATCCGTGGTTGCACTAAGAAGGAAATGTTTAAATACATCCACTTCTTGGCAGGATTACTATTTTTTAATGCCCTCCACCTGTGTGCAGTTACCTAACAGTAGGTTTATGAAGTAAACTTTTTTTGAAATATTTTTAGATTGATAACCATCCACTTTTTTTTTTTTTTCCCTTTTTCTTCAGTTCTGCTGATGTCATCCTAGTTTAAGGCATGACACTTGACTCACAGAAGAGCAGCTTTTCTTGCAATCATTTATTTGTTCCTCCCTAATACATCATTTCAGATTTTTGGTTTAGCCAGGTTAATTAACAGTCTGTGATTGGCACATCTTATACCTTTTGATGTAAACCATATTTTACTGTTTAGTTTACTGCACACATTTTAACCACTTTTATTTTGTAAGCAAAAAGAAGAAAAACTGTTACTTGCAATTATGATTATAGCTGCTGCAATTTTCTGAAAGGAAAACATTGATAACTGAACTCCATATATTACTCTCACTCCGTCAGAGATGGAACTTTCCCAATTATAGTATATACTGCTTTAAACAGCAAATGAGTGTTCAAGTACATCTCCTAAGCGCAAATCAGAGTTACTTGCCTGTTTGACAAATTACTGGCAACCATGCTGAATGCATTTTAGGGAAGTGTGTTTTTTTTTTTTTTTTTTTAATTAAAGAAATTGATTTTTTTTCCTCCTTTGTTTGCAGCATAAGTGTATAAGTAATGTTGTACCTGACACTTTATTCTACTAACAAAATGAAGATAATCATTATAAATTTGGTAACATTTGGTTTTCAGTAGTGATGATGATGCATAATGTGCAAACCATTACAGCAGTACACTTATGCAACCATCTAATATTCAAGCATATAGTCCAGTATGTGAACAAGCACAAAGTCCCAGAAAAGTTAGGTCTGTGACACAGGTAACTATTACCTGTTTATGCTATAATGCATATGTTAATGCAGCAGGCAACTGAAAGCAAAATTGAATAACAGTAGTCCTAATGTTTTAATGATCTGACAGCCAGTTAAGAAATGCATTGTCCTCCCTCACAATTATTTTTGCTAAGTCGCGTTGACTGTTTTATACCAAACTTTAGGCATAAATTGAAATGGATCTGAATTAATTGTAGCTTTATACAATCACAACTTTTTTTGGTTGAGTAACACTATGGAAATATGCCTCCGCATAACTGTTCATTTACTCCAAACAGCAGATGCTTGTAAACTGCTTACTTTCCTCAAGAACAGACAGAGTCTCACATGGTGGTTGGTGCTTGCAGAAGAAGGTGCAGATTTGCATAGTTACAGATAATGGGGCAAACAGAGGAGCACTTGCTATCAATGACTAAACCAGACTGCGGTGATTTGACTATAGGCTACTAATAGTTATTAGGGAGTATCCAACAGTATTTAAGTTATAAAAAAAATGTTGTGCATGCTATACAGTTGCCGTAATGCCCTCTGTTTTGCAGTAACTGATCCATATGAGATTTGGTGTGAAATTAAGGGAAAAACCGATTACCACAATCAGTTTTTCAAACCCCCAGAACATCTGTAGGTTTTAGTTCTTTAATGTTTGCTAATTGCTTCCTATCTAGTGCAGGTGAGAACCATGATCTGAACTATCACTAGGGTAGTATTTTTCTGATGTTCAAAAAATTATAGATTTGAAGAATAACAAAAAACATTAAGAAAAATCTGGTATGTTCATTTTGTCATTTATTTTTTGCAGTAGTTTTTCTAAATGTGGCATCAGGCATTTTTCTAAACACATTGTATAATGACACCTGATACATTTAGATACCCTTCTAGACTTTACTGGCAAAAAAACATTGTGCTGACTCTTAAAACATTTATCAAATGTTCAGTAGAAAGCCAATTGTATCTTTGTCAAGAGCGTCAAATACAGTATGTGTTAAAACCACTTCAGAGTTGGTCAGTCTTTTCAGCTTTCATACAGAGTGAAAAAGTAAAGACTAAGCTTTTCAAATTTAAACATGATTCTATCATTCTTGATTTGTACTTTCTCTTATTCTGTATACCTAGTAGCCTTTCTAGTCTTGCTGTTTAGGCATGCTTTTTAAATCCTGGTCTGTCAAAATAATTCTTTAACACTTACTAGTTGCGATTATTGGAGCAATATGAAATTTTTCACAAGTTATCAGTCTGTTTATTCTACAGATCCCATATTTAATTCTAAATGTGTGCTTTTTTTGTTTGGTTGCTAGACCATACATGGGATTTATATGGAAATTTCAAATCATAATCATTCTGTTAAGCATCATCTGGCGCATCAGTGATTTTAGCAGTTTCTTTTCCAGTAAAATTCCAGTGAACTCGCCTTTGCTTTTAGTCCTTTGCATATGTGCTTTTGGTCAATTACACATTATTTATTATTATTATTTTTTTATTTTATTCTTATGAGTTTTTCCAAAATATTTTCTAGGGTCATTTCTGTTCAATGTTCTATATGTTTTTGGAGCCAATTACAAATATTAATATTGATTTCACAGGATATTTGATTGGTGCCCTTTTGGTTTGATAGGTTGGAAAGGGTGTGTTTTATATATTTATTTATTAAATGACTTCAAATAGCCTTTCTTAAGGCACTTTCCATATTAGTTGAAATATGTTAAGTAATTTTGTCTTTAAAGAACATTCTTCTTCTGAGTAGATGTTGTACTGAACATACACGTTCGGAAAAGATGTATAAGTAGTATTACACCAGCATTTGAAAACTTTAAAGAATCTGAAAACTGCTGCATTTTAATATTTGCTAGGGCTTTTCTGTTACATAAGAATAGGCCAGAATTTTTTTAACACCCTGTTTTAAGATCTTTATACTGTACAATGCTGATTAAATACAAAAAACTGAATTCTTTAAAATGGCTCTTCTGGAAGAATTCTCTTTAGCAGTATTTGGTTAGTTGTGGTGTGTATATTCTGATTTCATTGGCTTTCTAATTCAGCAATTTATTGATAAAAATGCTTTCATTGACAGTGTTGCTTTGAAACCTCAACTTTGAATCTTAAATTTAGGTACTGGTAAGTGTCGAGGAAGAAAGCGAAAAATGTCTGGATCTGAAGATGAAGATGAATACAGTCCCACTAAAAAACCTGGAAAGTCTTACTCGAACAAGGTAAGTTCCATTACATTTTTTTATCACATTTGTGATAAAAGTATAAATTATACTTTATAACCTCTTCAGCATTATATTTACTCTCAGAAAAAACAGCCAGAAGCATTGATTAAAAAAAAAAAACACACACACCAAAATCATAATAAAACATCCACATAGTCACAGTAAGAAAGCATGCCTAGTGTCCATTGCAGTACTGATGTAGATTTAGCACTTTTGCTTCATGTGCCAACACACACAGGCACTGTTCAAGCATATGTGGAAAGATTTTTAATATTTAGTTTAGTAGTAGTAGTATTTTTTTCAGTTTGCTTGCACTTGACATTGTAGAATGTCAGTGCCTGCCCCATATGATCAACACTGCCTTTTGTCTTATTGTAGCTTTTTATAGTGAACTTCATATTTCTCGCTAATATAACACCATATTGACTGTACGTGACATCCAGGTTGGTCCCTCTACTGGTATAAATTATCGAATTCCATTTGTACCCAGAGGTCACTTCACACAACTTGTAGACATACCAAATTGTGACCGTTTGGATGCGATGTTCTGTATCAATGACAGGCCTTCCTGTGTAATCCATGAGACTGTTGTGAATACATCATGATTTGGAGCATAAACATTCTGTGTATTTTTGATGATCGCCTGATACACATGCCAAAATTTATATAGGTTCGGTACTGGGAGATTGGTTTCATTATAGTCATTATTATTAGTAAAATACTGGTATTTCACAATGAGTGAAAATGACACCCAGAACTTAGCACAAAATGGGTTTATGGAGCAGTTCCCTATCTGGAAAGGTTTATCCACTATGCCCTGCAGTATTAGAAAAATGAAAAGTTCCCACATAGTGTCTGCATTAGTCAGCATAGAGGTTCATTTCAGCAACTATTTTTCCACCAGACAATTCATAATTGGTTGATCAAGCTAAACAAACATCTTTAGACTGTTATCCGTAAATAGGCAACGAGGAGGTGCAGGATTGTCAGTAGTAGTATGAAGTCGACAATAAACCTGAACATCAGTGACATTTGGCAGGTTTTAATATACATAATACATAGAAGTGTTCATGATTTTTTTGCAGCATGTTATTTCATCCACTAGATGGCAGGTATCTCAAGAGTTATTCAGGCTTAACACTGTCAAGTGGGTCTTTACACCTCACCCTTAGTCATGTTTGGGATTAATTATTTCTGTATAGAATTCCGAGCCCAGGTCATGATTGGGGTTAACGCCAAAGAGGTTAACTAGAAAAAGCTAATGGTACCTTCACAAGTTTAAAATATTTGTGCAATTGCATGTTTTCATTTGGTTATCTTTTACTATAAACACTTAAGTTACAGTGCTAATAAAATCAGTTGTGTTACAGTACATATTTATTGTTTTTAAATTTTCATTATAGTGTTGTTATTGCAGATCAGTTAAAAAGATAATATATTAAATTCCATTTACCTTGATAATAAAATAATGTCTTCCTAAATTTATCCATCAGGAACGGGTAGAAATGGGAAGTATTTAATATAGTCACAATTCTTAGTATGGTTAAAGACCTTGCAGTGTTTCAGCAAATTCAGTCATTTTTTTGCGTTAAAGGCTAGCCAGAATGCAAAAATGTCATAAAATGAATGTAACATTTTAATTTTAAACAGTATAATCCTAAATTTACTCATTGTACTGTGGCAGCAAATTAATATTTTACCAAATGAAAAAAATTGCATGATAGATGTGTTTAAAGGTATCACATTTCATTAGCTAAGATGTTCTGCTAGTTGCTACCCTAAACTGAGCTGTTGAAGCATAAAGGATTGTTATAATAATCAGAGGAGGAGAGGCTGGGAGCATGTGCCGATGGCGTGTTGCTAGGCTATCTGATGTATAGATAAAGTTTTTATTCATGCTGCTTTTAAGAATTGGGAATCCCTAAAACATGAGAGCCCTGTAAGCAGATATCTTTCAGAAGTAGGATCTAGTCCCAGGTACATTTATGGGACATGTCAGATAATAATACAGATGGTTTGTGATTCCAACTCAGTCTCGGGTTGTCTAATGCTCCCTTTGACATGGATACACTTTTAATATGCTTTTGTATGGTTATTGCTCAGAGCATATAAGGTTGAAGCTATTTATGGTTTATTCTTTGCTGCCAAAATACAAAATCTGGCAAAAATGAAAATGGAAGTAACTCATTGCCCTCATCTGTTGCTTGTCTATTTTTTTAGAAAGTATGTATTCGTGTGTGTATGTATTTCAATATTTGCCAATATGTTGTATTTTTATTCATATATAAACTCAGAGACAAGTCTCTGGTTATGATTTGTCAATGTATGACACTGTGCAGATAAGAGCAAGTAAAACTGAAGTTTTCTTTTTGACTGAATTTCAATTGAGTTCCGACTAGCGATTTGTTTATTTTTCTTTTTTTTTTTTTTAAACTTAAGCAAAGCAGCAGATTTTTGACACCATTCAATATGTGGCCACTATTACTAACAATTTTTCTGCAAAACTAATGTTAGACAAGACAATTTTGTATTTTTATGTTGGTCATCCTTGTGTGGTTAACAAGAAATGCAGAATTTTAAGTATAGTAATAAATTAGAACTTGTCCTTTTTGACAATAATAGTCTGTTTTAAAATAGGGTCTTCATATCTCAGGTGCCATCTGGTGGTGAAAGTGTGCTTCAAGAGATGAAGCTTACTACAAACTTATTACTGCTCATAAATACTTCAAGCTTTTAGGACTTATCTATTTACTTGTCATTAATCATATTCTACAACTGGAGCCAGCTAGTACTTGGTATTTAGAAATCCATTGAGCTCTTAAACCAATTTTAGTTGAGTGGTTGTTTTATTGATACCTTTTTTTTTTTTTCTCCAGAAATTAAAGAAAACAGTATCTGAAGAATTTGACTTTGACACAGACTGCTTCAGCAGCAGGGTAGAAACCTCAAGGGAAAGGCCTGGCCGAGCCAAGAAGGAAGTAAAATATTTTGCGGAGTCAGATGATGACGATTTTGACATATTTGATTAGGTGCTGCAAACACCAAAACATTTTCAGTAACTCGCATTCTCAAGTGGAATATCTCCTTTGTCTTTCTGTCTTGCAGAATTTTGTACATTTTGCTCATTTTTGTGATGATGGTCTTAATGGTTTTTACTGTGTTTAGGTGTTACACTTTTTATTATAATTATTATACATATGCAGTTTTTCTTTTTATTTTTTTATCATTGAAATGTCATGTATTTGTCTGGTCGGCTTTTAGAATTTTAGACTGCTTGTGCTAAAGCACATTTTAATTAAGATGAAATTGTAAACCTACTTTTTTGAATTGACCTTGAAGTAAACAAACATTAAGAACTGTAAGTGGTGTTTGGACTTTGATTCTTAAATTTAATTTTTATTCTTTTCATGTTTTGTAACTGTTAATGTGACTGAAATATTTGAGATTTATTTAATTCAATATGGTTTAATGTTTACTGTAAACTAGAGCTGTACAGGTGAGGTTTGTTAAACATAAATTCCTTACTAGTTTTACTGAAACAAGTGGAACTGAAAAAATACATTTTCTACCCATATAATTAAGGACTATTTAGTAAAAGTATTAGTGAAGGTAGTTAGCTGGGCATATTTAGTAATTTAATTCTAGAGCGACATTTGCAAACATTTTCCATTTTTATCGCTAAAATAATTTAAGTTGCCAGAATTTATTAAATTTGTGAATATAGATTGTCAAAAAGAATACCATTTTTTTTTAAATCCTACAGTAAAATTTACTCGGTGAATCTCAATCTACTACATGTGCCTAATTGTTAATCCAGCCATCTCATTCTGTGTTGATTTAAATTCTTCCAGGATATCTGATCTTCTTTAAATGTCCTCCAAAATGTGAATAACTAGATAACTTGTGAAGTAAACAATTTATACAGTTAAAAGTTGTCACCTTCCTCAACTTTTGCCTTTAAGATTAAATTCTTTCCCTTTAAAATGCAGTAACTTAAATGTCATTTCTCATGTTAACCTGTGTTACATTTTGACATTTTATACTGACAAAAGGCAGTGAAACTTACATTCTGTGCAATGATGGTGAGTTTTTATTCAGGTCAGTGGTTATGTGGTTTCTGATCTTAGAATTTTTTTCCTTCACAAGATGGCTTGTAGCTGACATAATATGCATTCTTGTGGGTGCTCTGATAAAGGGGGGGGAGATCATTTGGCACATTCCCAAATCCCTATTTTAACATTGCATGTGCTCCTGATTTGTATTTATGAGAACAGAACAATTGTGGCCATCAGGAAAATTAACATGAAAAATATATATTTTATTTAGAAGTTGTAAAAAATAAAATGTAATTTTCCTACTAAAGTAAATTAATACATAGCTTAACAATCCGTTTTAATGAACAATGACTCTTTAAACATCAAACTCAATCACTGCTAAAGTTAATAGTAAAAACAAAAACTGAGAAATATTTTAATGTTCACTTATGATGTGATAAAAAAGTGTGAAAAAGAGCCTAAGTATCAGAATATTTAATATGTCTGTGTTAAATATGTTGATAGCCTCACTCTAGAGGAGATGATAATAGATGTTTACAAATGTCAGTAATTACTTCAGGGGTAAAGAAATTCAATCCTTATCTTACTTGTAAATACAAATAAGAAAAGCAGATGGCATTGTACCATTTGTTAACAGGCATATTAAGCACCCGAAGAAAGCCTTTGGTCACTGTGTCCATGTGCATGTTTGGCAGAGACAGTGACCAGGATGAAGGTTGCATTATACTAATAACATATAGGCAGGATAAGGTCACGTTCAAGTCTTTCCTGCCATGGATGTCACATTACATTCTTCTTGTCCATTTTTGCTTGTTTAATGATAAACAATTGAAACAAATGGCCACTGGGAATACATACTGAGGAGCTAGATACCACTCAAGCATTTTGTAGGAAACACCAATTAAAACATTTTTAATTCCATAAATAGTTATGAGAAAAAGGTAAATTACTTAGGTCCATAAATATTTGGACAGAGACAGCTTTTTTCTAATTTTGGTTCTGTACATTACCACAATGATTTTTAAATGAAATAACTCAGATGCAGTTCAAGTGCAGACTTTCAGCTTTAATTCAGTGGGTTGAACAAAAAGATTGCATAAAAATGTGAGGCAACTAAAGCATATTTTTAACACAATCCCCTCATTTCAGGGGCTCAAAAGTAATTGGACAATTGACTCAAAGGCTATTTCATAGGCAGGTGTGGGCAAGCCCATCATTTTGTCATTATCAATTAAGCAGATAAAAGGTCTGGAGTTGATTTGATGTGTGGTGCTTGCATGTGGAAGATTTTGCTGTGAACAGACAACATGCGGTCAAAGGAGCTCTCCATGCAGGTGAAAGAAGCCATCCTTAAGCTGCGAAACAGAAAAAACCCATCCTAGAAATTGCTACAATATTACGAGTGGCAAAATCTACAGTTTGGTACATCCTGAGAAAGAAAGCAAGCACTGGTGAACTCAGCAACGCAAAAAGACCTGGACGTCCACGGAAGACAACAGTGGTGGATGATTGCAGAATCATTTCCATGGTGAAGAAAAACCCCTTCACAACAGCCAACCAAGTGAACAACACTCTCCAGGGGGTAAGCGTATCGATATCCAAGTCTACCATAAAGAGAAGACTGCATGAAAGTAAATAGAGGGTGCACTGCAAGGTGCAAGCCACTCATAAGCCTCAAGAATAGAAAGGCTAGATTGGACTTTGCTAAAGAACATCTAAAAAAGCCAGCACAGTTCTGGAAAAACATTCTTTGGACAGATGAAACCAAGATCAACCTCTACCAGAATCATGGCAAGAAAAAAGTATGGAGAAGGCGTGGAACAGCTCATTATCCAAAGCATACCACATCATCTGTAACACGGTGGAGGCAGTGTAATGGCTTGGGCATGCATGGCTGCCAGTGGCACTGGGACACTAGTGTTTATTGATTATGTGACACAGAATAGAAGCAGCCGAATGAATTCTGAGGTGTTCAGAGACCTACTGTCTGCTCAAATCCAGCTAAATGCAGTCAAATTGATTGGGTGGCGTTTCATGATACAGATGGACAATGACCCCAAACATACAGCCAAAGCAACCCAGGAGTTTATTAAAGCAAAGAAGTAGAAAATTCTTGAATGGCCAAGTCAGTCACCTGATATTAACTCAATTGAGCATGCATTTCACTTGTTGAAGACTAAACTTCGGACAGAAAGGCCCACAAACAAACAACAACTGAAACCCGCTGCAGTAAAAGCCTGGCAGAGAATTAAAAAGGAGGAAACCCAGCATCTGGTGATGTCCATGAGTTCAAGACTTAAGGCTGTCATTGGCTGAAAAGGGTTTTCAACCAAGTATTAGAAATGAACATTTTATTTCCAGTTATTTAATTTGTCCAATTACTTTTGAGCCCCTGAAATAAAGGGATGTGTTAAAAAAAAAATGCTTTAGTTGCCTCAAAGTTTTATGCAATCCTTTTGTTTAACCCACTGAATTAAAGTTGAAAGTCTGCACTTCAACTGCATCTGAGTTGTTTCATTTAAAATTCATTGTGGTAATGTACAGAACCAAAATTAGAAAAAAATTTTCTCTGACAAAATATTTATGGACCTAACTGTAGGTCTGTCATAAGTACATTTCATTTTACAGTATATAAACTCCATTCATGTAGAATATACACAGATTATTGTACAGCTTTACAAGCATTCAGAGATGTTTATTTTCATATTTTATTAACATTTAAACTTTTTAGACTTTTGGTGTTTAGTATTTTAGTGATGTTGTAAGGCAGGTAAGCCCAGATTAAATTGAAAGCAAGGAAAACAAGTCCAGTGTCGTATATACTAGGAAACAAAATCACGCTCTGTCTGCTGTACTTGGAGAATTTCTAAGTCTTTCCTGGTGCTCCAGGGTCAGACAGCCCAGTCTCTTTAGAGGTAGTCCCCAGGATGCTATGTGCAGTATCCATTTAGTGATCTCTTACTAAGGGTGTACCCACACACCCAGTATCCACTGGTTTTGAGACCCAGCATCGAGCTATTAATTTGGTCAGCTGTACAGTGCATCCAATACCACAGCTAGAATATCAGTGAGGGTTGTGCATGGTTACAGTATAACACAACACTATA
Source organism: Polypterus bichir lapradei (assembly GCA_026402145.1). NCBI lineage: Eukaryota > Metazoa > Chordata > Cladistia > Polypteriformes > Polypteridae > Polypterus > Polypterus bichir. Next base: position 39,833,332 of record JANRMT010062841.1, read on the forward strand.
ACAGGAGATCAAACGAGATAAAATAATGGATCATCTCTTAGTGTCAAGTAGAATATATAGGATTTTGGATGCTTTTTTCTTGGTGTACCACTTACAGGAATTGACATGCCTTGAGGTACCACCATCTTTTTCCATCTTAATTTGTTAAGCAGTAAACCTCTAACCCCTACACACACACACACATTTTAAAAAGGTGGTATGATTAGATTTTCTTATGTATGTGTAAAGCTTTTTTTTTTTTTTTTTTTTTAATTCTGTAACATAAAAGCAGTAGTGTGTTTTGTGATGGAGTAAATATTAAGAGTAAAGTTTACAAAACTTATGCACTTGCAAAAGACTTTGAATTAAAAAGGGAAAAATAACTGACAAATGTTTGCAAAGAAGGTCTTTACGTCAGGTTCTAGTTATGATAATCAGAAGTGTAGATCTGATACTACGCTCAGTCTATTTCTGTATTTAATTTTAAAGGTACACTTCACCCACAAATATTTTTTGGCATTGTTTGAGGGACTAGAGAAAAAAATGTTAATCTTGTATTTCAGTGTAAAATGGAGATAAAACTCATGAAACAGTGATATTGAATGGAGAGCAAATTGAACAAAAGCAAACTATCAAAACCTAGGCAGGCCATGTGTTGGTTTTCTAAAAAGTGAATGAGGGAGTTGGGACTGGTTAGTCAACACTTGACATCTGCCCTTATAGGGATGAATTTTGTTTCTTATAAAAATATTGATATTTTAAAATAGGTAAAGGTCTGAACAGCTACATAATAGCAAAAAAAACAAATTTAAATGTAAAAGTTTCAGTTTGCACCATGTGATTGTTGCCATCAGTTGAAATGTCACAGTATCTTCCAAGCACTGTTAGAAGTGTTTGAACAGAAGGTGTTGAAGGCACAGTATTAATTTTTTTTGTTTTTGTGAAGAACATGCCAATTTTTAGGCCGTTTCAGAATCTGGGAATGCATTTTTGTTATCAAGACCGATGTTCAATTCATTGATTTGCGACATTTGTGGTACTAAACCATGTGGATTGTCAAAGCATTGTCGGCTACAGTTACTGCATTCTCTGTCATACCTACTCTTTCCAAACTGGCTGGCATTTTTGCTGAAGAGTTCTCTTTCTCAGCAGCAGTTTTATGCTTTGTAAAGTGAACATGATCATGTAAGCCACGAACAGCATTTTTTGCTAAGGACATGCATGTGGCAGCTCTATAGAGAACATCCAGTTTCCCATTCATTGGGTGTATATGTGTGTTTTTTTTTTTTTTTTTTTTAAACTAATCTGTAAATGTACAGTTTCATTTGTACATCTTTTGTAATTATGAGCTGGTGCTCAATTGTAATGTGCTTCTGCTGTCCAACCTGCTTTTCAGGCTTTTCTTTTGAAACAAACCCCTCTGCTTTCCCTAACAAAGCCTTCTGTGCAGCATGCACAGTACTAGGTTATATTGAGTAGCAGTTCAAAACATCTACATGTATTGCATGTTTATTCAGTCATGGCTGAGTGAATGAGAAAAACAAAAATTGTTAGGAATTTTACAAATTCCAGCCAGACTTCAAATTTAATCCTTAAAAAGAGTGCATTTCAGAAAAAGGGACTGTTTGTTCCTGCTCCCAAAAAAGGTTCAGGGTTCAAAAATAGAGCACTTAGCTGTTAGAATGCAAGCACTTTTCAACCGCTAAAGTCCATTGGCCATGCAGAAACCCTTGTTGATGTTGTGATTACTGAGGATTAATGAGTTTTGTCAGAGGAAGCGAGGAAAGCAAAGCCAGTGATGACTTTGAAGTAGGACGATTTTGAAGTCTGTGCCTAAATAATACTAAAAATTTAATATAGAAACTTAATAAATGGTGTTATATGGCCATATTTCCTAATTCTAGTTAGGAAAGTTGCTGCAGAATTAAGATTGTTTAACTTAAGACTGGTAACTGAATAACTTAACTACAACAGACAGGTGGGTAAACACTGCAGTAGAATGAGCAGTACATTGTGTTTTATTTTTTGTGTGTGTTTTGCACAGTTCATAGGCCCCTTAATATTGCTCAGTTTGTAAGATTGGAAAGCCAATCTCAGACATTGTAACATGGAGACTAAAGGTGTGGTTACTGTTCTGAATTCATTCAGTAAAGCTTCAGTTCATATTGTCTGGAGTTGATGGCAGCAAACACAAAGTGGCCAACGGGGCTGGCTGCATTAAAAATACATCTGGATATTCAGAACTCCTCTAAGGGGGCATAGCAGCCATGAGGTGAAACAGCAAATGCTGATGTTAACCCATTCCTGCTTTTGAAGGTAATTTAGCACTAATATTGGAAAAAATGTTAAATATTAACCCCTGTGTTTGTTTAGAAAATCTGCATAATATCCTCTCCGCTCTCTTTGCTTCCAGAAAGCTGTGCCATGCTGAAGTGGAGAAACATGTCTGTGTAGGCAGTGAAAAGTAAAGATTTACCTGCTGACTAATGTTTAGCAGTAACCCTTTAACTTGTAGGCTCCATTTAAGTTACTGTTAACATGCACATCTTTCAACCTCATCCGTGGTGGGTTGGTTAGGTGAAGACTTGTTACACCACTCCATCATATGGGCAAAAACACCAGAAAGAGGCTACTGTAGGTGGGTGTTAGTTCAATACAAATTAGCGTTGAAGAACTCTCATAGAAAAGGGACACAAAAATACTGACATGAAAACTAAAGTTTTTGTGTTCCTTTCATAGCCGTCTTAGATTCCAGTAAGATTTTCACATGGTTTATAACTAATTTTTGTTTTTCATGTCCCGTCTGTTATGGGATCACGAAGGCCACCTCCTGGAGCCAGGCATGGGGGGCACTGCCTGCAGCCTGAACGCGGTTGAAAACTGAGGCCATGGCAGACTGGAACCACGACACACAAACTTGACTCTTGAGACATGGATTGCCACCACTCTTGGGGTTGCTGGGTGAGGTGGGGAACTACCAGCTAGTTGTTGCAAGTCAAGTAGCTTCAGCCATATACAGTTATCACAGCACATAGTGAAACAAAACAACATTCCTCCAGAAAAGAAAAGGCTGCTCATTACAATGTAAAGTGCAAGTGTGTGCAGACATTGCAGGACAAAGACAGACAGTGGTACAAACAAGACAGTGCGGCACCGACCAGTTAACATTTGTAATATTAAAGGGTACAAAAAAAGCAGGTTGTGCCAAAATGTGATGATACTGTAACAGAAAGAACAGATGTAAATATGACAGTAGAAGCAGGATGAAGGTAACAGTCTAATAATAAACAAAGATCTGAGTGGGCTGTGTATGTGTGTGCTGTCACTCTAATCTCTGAATGTTTAGGAGTCTCATGGCTTGATGGAAGAAACTCTTTACACACTCTGAAGCCCGAATGCCTCACTACCTTTTTCCAGATGCCAGGAGAGTGAATAGTTGATATGAGAGATTCGTCCGATCATCCACTGCTGAGGGCTTTGCAGATGCAGCGTGTGGTGTACATATCTGTGACCGAGGGAAGAGAGACTCTGATGATCTTCTCAGCTGTCCTCACTATCTGCTGAAGGGTCTTGTGATTCATGACAGTACAGTTCTTAAATTCCCAGACAGTGATGCAGCCGCTCAGGATGCTCTGGGTAGTCCCTCTGAAGAAGGAGATGGGCATTCTTGGCTATAGAGCTGGTGTTGAAGGAGCAGGTGAAGACCAAGGAATTAGATGCTCTTGATGATCTCCATGCTTGAGCTGTTGATGTACAACAGAGAGATGTTACTAGATGTAGCGGAGCTGATGTCCGTCCATTTGCTTGGTTCTGAAATGAAACCCTTCAAAAGAACCTACACTCTGAGTTGGCCTAGTGGGAATGGGGTCCTATGAAGCCCCTGCCTGGTAGATGCCATGTTGGAGTTTGTCCCAGGGAATGCAGGTCATGGAGGAAAGGACTCTGACTGTCGTATGTTTATGCATCAATTAGCAGTTCAGAGTGCCATAATTTTGATGGGCGTCTGAAACACTCACGTGTGTATTGATGGAGACACGTGGAGTGTTGTGATTGTGAGGAGTGGTCTTCCGAATCTAAACCCAAGCAGTGGAGGTTTTATGGGCATGATCAGCTAGGAGGAGACCCCAGGGATTGCTGGGAAGATTACAGTACCAGATGGCCTGGGAAGTCTCGGGATCCCACAGTAGGAGATGGCCAGTGTGCTTAAGGGTGTTGCCCCCTGCGACCAGCTCTGGGATAAGCGGTGGGGAATGAATGAATGAATGTGAACTATGGTGTTCATTTTGCTTGTATCCCGTCAGCAGTGTTGTTTGCTTGTGTGATTCTGCTGAACACTGAGAGCGTGTGCTGGAAATCAAAATGTCAGCCTAACATGCCATACTAGAAGACAATGCCAGTGTGATCAGGCTGGACCTGGGGGGGCTCACTCCCAGTCTGCATGTGCACAGTGGCCCGTTACACAAAGGCAGGATGAATGGATATCTAGTTCACCCAGGAGTGCTGCACCGGTTTGGTTTCTCAATTCTTCTATCAATTCCAGAACTTGTGACTCCATTTGATGGCTTGTTGCTGTTTTCATTCCTGTATTGCAGAATTTTTTTTTCTTTTTTGAAATATTTGTGAAAAATGATTTGTGGTCTGGAACAGATTAGTAATTCTCAGTTCTTCAGTTTCTTTTTGAGTTAATTTATTAAAATGGACACTTCATGATACACACAGAGAGGTGCAGATGGCACCAGCGTAGATTGTGACCTCTTGGCTCCTTCGTCTTTTGCATCTCCCTGTTAACTGGCAGCTGCTTAAGAAGGTGAGAAGCAATTCAAAGCATCAAAAGCATCTCTTTAGAGGAAGAGCCCACCAAAAAAAATGAGATTTTTACATGTTACTTACCCCATGTAGCTTGTAGTGATGGCTGAGAAAACATTTGGAGAAATGGAGATAAAGTTTCTAGGCATTGAAGGAGACCATTACTGGACCACAGCAACCAGTAGAAAGACACCCATGAAACACTAACGTTACTCGTGTCATGTCATCGACACGTCGCTTATCCCGTCATGTGCTCACAACTGGCAGGATGCAGCCATTTTGTGCTAAAATCTTTTTGTCGGTAAACGTGTCGGAACAACTTAGCGGCGTTTTAAACATTTCTGAAATGTCTTCACTATCACCAATCATTGGCAGAGTTCAAAGGGTGGCTGGGGGTCTGGCCTGACCCCCTCCCCCATAGATGCACTACGTTACTCAATGAGCGTCACATAAGTAATATTTTTTTCCTCAATTTTTTTAAAGGTACAATTAATGTAAATACATTAGTAATAAACAAATACAACGCACGGTGACACGGTGGAAGTGGTGCTTTCTGGTAAGGCATCTGGGGGTCTCGTCCTGCATTGAGTTGGCCTTGGTTTCCTCTCACAGTACAAAGACATGCAGGTTAAGTGAACTGAGTGTGTGTGTGTGTGTGTACTCACTCTGTTCAGGGGTTGTTCCTTCTGCCCCCATTGCTTGCTGGGATAGGTTCCATCTGCTCCCTGTTCCAGATAAGCAGGTTTAGAGAATGGCTGGATCAACAAATACTATAATCTGTCCTGTCAAAAGGAACTCAAACTGCACATTGAATATCCTTAAAACAAAGATTTAAATTCTGTAAAATTTCAATTACACATTGGTTTACTGTTTGTTTAGTTTGAGAGGTTATTTCCACTTGTCTGTTTTGTATTTTATTCTTTCACACATCTAGTGGCTGCTCCCGTCAGCAGAACAGACCATCAGTAGTCAGTAAGAGCAACATAAATAGTAGTGCATATGTGTACAACCTGTACAAAGAGCGGCATGGCAGTCTGAGCAAATCTCAATCACATGCCACACACATCCATACGACAAAATATCTCTCTAATCTTGAGATGAGACTATTGCCAAGAGATTTTTTCAAGTCCCTCCCTCCTCTCAACCATTTCCAGTTAATGACCCACACCCAAGGTCCTCTCATTTGTGTGAATGCCTTTGTCAGACACAGTTCCTGCGCACTCAGCTCTTATACATTTTTACGTTTTTCTCACTTAAAGTTCCCAATAAAAGAAGACTTATTATGTCGAAATCGTATTGAAGAATTTCATCCCGAAGGGTTATCAACAGAAGTGATGAGTACATGGACAATCAGTAGCACAGAGAAAAAGATGAAGTCAAATTAATTAACGTGAACATTGTCAATCAGTAACAGGACAAATCGTTTAAATGCGTATCAATAAACTATGCAGAAACAGTTGGTGGTGATGGTGCGAAAGATGAAAACATCAACTTACAATATCCCGTAGAATATCTACAACCGTTAACACTGTCTGGTCTTCCACCGGATGAATTACTGTTGAAAGAAGGATGTATCGTAATGTTATTGCGTAATTTATGTCTGAGTGATGGGCTATGCAATAGGACAAGATTAGTTGTATTCAAAATTGGTCGAACAAATCTGACATGTAAAATTTTAACAGGCGACAAGAAAGGTAATGTAGTACATCTTCCACGGATAACATTAGACACCAATGGAGATCTTGATGTGCCATTCATATTAAAACTTTTACAGTTTCCTGTTAGAATAGCTTTTGCAAAGACAATTAACAATCACAGGGACAAACATTCGAAAAACTTGGTTTATTTATTAGAGAGAAAGAAATGAAATTCAATCACAGGCAGGTATATGTTGTGTTGTCATGATGTAACTCCAAACACAGAATCAAAATTCAATGTGATATTGATGAAAGGTTAATTCCAAATATTGTCTTTACTGAATTTTTACAGTAAAAGTAAGTTTAAAAAGTATTTGCGTGTTAATTTCAAAGCCAAACAGAACGAAAACGTATAACGCAATGAACACCTCTGACACAACATGAAACATAATTTACTTTCAATTTATTACGTTTTACTATTTTTTTTATTATGGTTAACAATCTGTTTAAATTGAACATCTGCTTCTTCATACGCGAGTGGCAGATCTGTGAAGCGGCTAGCGTGTAGTGCCCGCCCGGGGGTTGGCAAGCGAAGTGAGCAGGGGAGCCCCCTAGTTTAACAAATAAAAATGAGATATCGGTGGCTTTGATGAAGCGAATGAATCACAGAAAACGCTCCAACTTTCAAATCGGTTAGTTAAGTCCCACCTGAATGTTACGCTTTGTGGACATTTTCAAACTTGTTAAAATGTGCTGATTTTGCCACAATTAAAATATGCATAATGATTAATAACAATGAATTACATTTCTATCACTACTCAAAGCCCTTTACATAGATAGTAGGGAGCCACTTCAACCACCCCCAATTCATAGAGCCCACCTGGATGATGCGAGTGCAGCCATTTTTGCTCCAGTAAGCTCACCACACATTAGCTGTTAGGTGATGAAGTTATCAGAGAGATGGTGAGCCAGTTAGGGACAGGGGATGATTAGGGGGCCAGGACAACTAACTAGGCTGTGGTGGGCAGTTTAGCCAGGACATTGAGAGACACCCGACTCTTTACAAAGGATGCCCAGAGATCTTTAAAGCCCACAGAGAGTCAGGACCTCATTTGAAGGACGGTGCCCCCGTCACTGCACTGGTGTTTTTGGGTCTGCACTCGGACCACAGGGTAGGTCTTACCAACACCTCTTCCGGCAGCAACTCCAGCTTTTCCCAGAAAGTCGCCCATCCAAATCCAAACAAACTTTAAAAAAAAAAATTTCTCTCACATAAATGAAATGTCATTAGCAGTAGTTGTGTGCGTTTTTGTAATTTCGAAGTCTTAAAGGTGTTAAAGCAAGTGAGACTTCCTTCATCTTGTAAATATATACAGTGGTGTGAAAAACTATTTGCCCCCTTCCTGATTTCTTATTCTTTTGCATGTTTATCACACAAAATGTTTCTGATGATCAAACACATTTAACCATTAGTCAAATATAACACAAGTAAACACAAAATGCAGTTTTTAAATGATGGTTTTTATTATTTAGGGAGAAAAAAAATCCAAACCTACATGGCCCTGTGTGAAAAAGTAATTGCCCCCTGAACCTAATAACTGGTTGGGCCACCCTTAGTAGCAATAACTGCAATCAAGCGTTTGCGATAACTTGCAATGAGTCTTTTACAGCGCTCTGGAGGAATTTTGGCCCACTCATCTTTGCAGAATTGTTGTAATTCAGCTTTATTTGAGGGTTTTCTAGCATGAACTGCCTTTTTAAGGTCATGCCATAGCATCTCAATTGGATTCAGGTCAGGACTTTGACTAGGCCACTCCAAAGTCTTCATTTTGTTTTTCTTCAGCCATTCAGAGGTGGATTTGCTGGTGTGTTTTGGGTCATTGTCCTGTTGCAGCACCCAAGATCGCTTCAGCTTGAGTTGACGAACAGATGGCTGGACATTCTGTAAAAGACTCATTGCAAGTTATTGCTACTAAGGGTGGCCCAACCAGTTATTAGGTTCAGGGGGCAATTACTTTTTCATACAGGGCCATGTAGGTTTGGATTTTTTTTCTCCCTAAATAATAAAAACCATCATTTAAAAACTGCATTTTGTGTTTACTTGTGTTATATTTGACTAATGGTTAAATGTGTTTGATGATCAGAAACATTTTGTGTGACAAACATGCAAAAGAATAAGAAATCAGGAAGGGGGCAAATAGTTTTTCACACCACTGTAGTATGAACAACTGACCATCTTTGACATGAGATGTGATGTGCATACGGAGCAGTGCAGTCGGGACTCTTTAAAACAGCAGTCTTTTGTGGTCCGCTGGCTGTATATTTATTATTTAAATCTTTAAGGTGTACAGGTTTTGGAAAGTTAGAGTTAAAATGTTTTATTGCTGTTTGTGGGCATTTATAACTACCCAGAGGGGCACAAATTAAGTCAGTTGTGCCAGAGTTGTTTGGACGTGAGGTGCCTACTCCCTGTCCAAGGTGTAGCTCCATGCCAGTTGGTGGTCAGATGTCAAAGTGCAAACATCTATGTGTTTCCATTTTTACAAATTCACTTCATGGATTCTCACCTGGACTTTCTCCCTGGAAATCTCAGAATGGTCAGCAACAAGCATTACCAAGTCTGATCAGGACATCTGTGAAATGGAAAGGCCGGGACACCAAGGCAAGTGGAGTCCCCGTGTCCTTGCTAACTACTGCTGGGCCCTTAAGGAGGGGATACTCCAGAGACCAAGAACAGCAGAAGATCGGACACTTCTACCTTTGGGGTGAGACGCCCCTGTCATGGATGTATAGAGTAAATAGATGTTTATTGTACATTTTAATTGTATGTCACTTAATATCCTCGCATAATGGAGAAAGTCTGACTAGACATTTGAATTAGGCACGTAACATACTGTAAGGTTCACCTGCACTGATTCACGTGAGGAAAAAAAAACTTTTGTGAGCCAGTGATTTTGTGAAATAAACATCGGAAAATCAGAGAGGTGCACGCCAAGGAAATGCATCCACGTTGGATGGAGTTTTTAAATTCGCCTCATTTGTTGTCGTCAGTTCAAAGCCCCGATCCAGTCTGAACCTATGCGTGCACTGCTCTGATTTTCTGGAGGAATTTGGTTAACAATTTAGGAAAACATACACGTGTTTTGTGCATTAGACAGAATAACTGACATTTGGATTTTGCAACGCAAGTAACGTAAGATTTTTTTGACAGTGTTTGCTGCTACCCAGCATTGGTCACCATTGACGACTATTACGTTTGAAACTTTTCAACTGAAATTTTCAAACTCGACATTAAAAAATGTTTTGTTGTCTATCAGTATGAATTGCATGGGGTGATAGTAACACGTAAGAAAACGTCATCTTTGGATGGAGTATTCCTCTAAGACTAAAAGACGCAAATAAGTCTTGGGACTCTTGAGACGCGAGTTGCCTGAAATGTCGCAGGAGATCTGATCGGCTTCTGATTAAGAAATTGGGTTGGAATAAAAACCTTCAGCTGCTGTGGTCCCCCAGAAGTCAAAGAAGGAATTGTACGAGAGCAGAGGCAGCACCTGCTCGAGTCCACCAAGATTCCTGTCTGCCGTTCTGTGCCATGCACATCCTACTGATCTCCACCAAAGCACTCCATCGATGTTCATCAGACAAGTGGTGTGCAAGTGTGGCCAAACACACAAGAGCAGACATTTGTCGGGTAACAGAAGGGCAAAGCAAAGGGGGCTGCTGTGGAATATAATACTCCAGTTCCGCTAAACGATATTTTTGTTTTTAGATTGCACTAGGGGGCTTTGCCCCCTTCTCACTTCGCTCACGAATCCCTGACAGCTGCCAAGCGCTACACGCTGTTGTGAAGAGGGGGGCTGAACGCACCCCAAAGAGAAGTGGTCGCTATTCCGAAACCCCTCTTAAACGGTGATACATTGGGAAACAAATAACAGTTGTTTTTTTTTTACCTCCTCTTTGCTCAATCTGCTGTTGGCTTGCTGCTGCTGCTGTGCCGCATGATCTGCACTTCGAACGTTTTAGAACATCAGAACACTCTAGACGAGAACAGGCCATTCAGCCCAACAAAGCTCGTCAGTCCTATCCACTTATTTCTTCCAAAAAAACATCAAGTCGAGTTTTGAAAGTCCCTAACGTCTTACTCCCTACCACACTACTTGGTTGCTTATTCCAAGTGTCTATCATTCTTTGTGTAAAGAAAAACTTCCTAATGTTTGTGCGAAATTTACCTTTAACAAGTTTCCAACTGTGTCCCCGTGTTCTTGATGAACTTATTTTAAAATAACAGTCTCGATCCACTGTACTAATTCCCTTCATAATTTTAAACACTTAATCATGTCACCACTTAATCTTCTTTTGCTTAAACTGTATAGGTTCAGCTCTTTTAATCTTTCCTCATAATTTAACCCCTGTAGTCCTGTAATCAGCCTAGTCGCTCTTCTCTGGACCTTTTCTTGCGCTGCTATGTCCTTTTTGTAGCCTGGAGACCAAAACTGCACACAGTACTCAAGATGAGGCCTCACCAGTGCGTTATAAAGGTTGAGCAGAACCTCCTGGGACTTGTACTCCACACATTGTGCTATATAACCTGACATTCTGTTAGCCTTCTTAATGGCATCTGAACACTGTCTGGAAGTTGATAACTTAGAGTCCACTATGACTCCTAAATCCTTCTCATAAGGTGTACTCTCGATTTTCCGGCCACCCATTGTGTATTCAAACCCAATATTTTTACTTCCTATGTGTGGTACTTTACATTTACTGACATTAAATTTCATCAGCCACAAATCTGCCCAGGCCTGTATGCTATCCAAGTCCTTCTGTAATGATATAACATATTCCAAATTATCTGCTAATCCACCTATCTTGGTATCATCTGCAAACTTAACCAGCTTGTTACTCATATTCCTATCTAAATCATTTATATATATTAAAAATAGCAGCGGCCCTAGCACTGACCCCTGTGGAGCACCACTCTTAACATCGGCCAGTTCTGATGAGGTTCCTCGTACCATCACCCTCTGTTTCCTGTGTCTGAGCCAATTCTGCACCCATCTAAAAACATCACCCTGAATTCCCACTTCTTTTAATTTGATGCCCAACCTCTCATGTGGCACCTTATCAAATGCTTTCTGAAAGTCCAGATAAATAATATTATAAGCTCCACTTTGATCGTATCCTTTTGTTGCCTCCTCATAGAATGCTAGCATGTTAGTAAAACACAACCTCCCTCTTCTGAACCCATGCTGACTGGTCAGAATAACTCCTGTTCTTGCCATGTGTTGCTCAATCTTATCCTTAATAATTCCTTCCATTAATTTTCCTGTGATGCATGTTAAGCTTACTGGCCTATAGTTGCTTGGATCTGCCCTGTCACCCTTTTTATATAATGGGATGATATTTGCCATTTTCCAGTCCTTCGGAATCTCTCCAGTGCTCAGTGACTTCCTAAAAATATGTCAAGGGTTTATATATGTACTCACTAGCCTCCTTAAGAACACGAGGATAAATATTATCTGGGCCTGGTGATTTGTTTGATTTCATCTTATTTAATTTGAGCAGCACTTCTCCCTCTACAATTTCCAAATCCCTCAGTACCTCCTTAGTAGTCGCGTTTACTGCTTTCAGGTTATCCACTTGCTCACTTGTGAACACCTCAGAAAAATGTAAGTTTAGGACATCTGCTATTTCATTGTCTGTATCTTTTAATTCCCCTTTACTATTTCTGATGAACTTGACCTCCTCCTTGACTGTTCTTTTACTACTAAAATACTGAAAGAATCTCTTGGGGTCTTCTTTCGCCTTATCTGCTATAGTCCTCTCCAGCTGTCTTTTAGCCTCCCTGATATCCTTCTTAATGGTTGCCCTCATGTTCTCATACGCTCTACGATTCACTTTGCAGTCATTAGTCTTATATGCCTTATACAGCAGTTTTTTCCTTTGTAACTTCTTTTTTAAAATCTTTATTAATCCACCGTGGAGTTTTTTTTAGTTTCCTATGAATTCTAAATTTAGTATGTTTTAAAGTCACTGCCTTATCTCTCTTGTCCCCCAGACATCCTCAAACACTATTTGATCTCTCTTCTCTGTTCCATTATTTCATCGAGTAATAATTTCTGTTTGTTTGCGCTAATGTGATCTTTACCCTCATTTTTTTGAGACTTTCGAATTTTTCTACTTCCATTATCTCTAACCTGCTCTGCATGTGTATCACGGGACTTAATTCCAAAGGTTGTAATTATGATGTGACTTGACCGTCTCACGGGACGTTAAAGTGTCTCTCTTCAAAAGATCACGTCTCGTCTCAAGTTTTTTTTTTTTTTAATAATAGAGAGATGAATTTCAATTTATTCTTATGTGTAGTGTAAATATGTTTTTCTACGGGAAAAAAAAACACTGTTATTCTCCAATATTTTAAAATAAATATATTTTATTTTTGCCAGATTTCATGATAAAGGTAAACAGTATATGAACATAAAAAGCATCGTTAATGTACAAACAGAGCCAGTGAAAATACATTACAGAGAAAGCAATTATGAAGCAAAATCCCCAAACGGAAGGACCGACGACATGAGCTTGGCGACCGTCCCAGCGAAAGTTGACATTTCTGTTGAGTCTTGTGCCCGTCGTTGATTGTTGAAATCCTGCAGTCCACTTCATTTTGCTGGCTGCCTTGGGGAAATTGACAGCCCGAGTATCGAGGGGCACGAGTCCACAACAAGTGTCATGTGATGAATCGTTGGGTCGGCCAAATGCGTCCGTTTTCAGACACGGGCGGGAGAAACGACATTGCAACACTCAGAAGTGTTTCGCCTTTGAGGCTATCATTACCGCCGTGAAGAGAGCGGATACGCTCGGAGGGATTTGGATTTTTTAGGATAACCCCCCAACCAACTTCTCTTCGAAAGGACCACCAGAAGAATGTTGATATCGGAGGAGGCTCCACGGCCAGGAGCGGTGCAGGTGCCTGAACTGGGAGGCGTGTATAAAACAGATGGAGAAGATATAAAATAGACTTCACGTCCTAATTACGCCAGAGGTTTCTTTGTAACCCAAATGTTGCAGGCCTTAATAAAGCCCATTTTATACCTCAATTCCTTGTCTTAAATGTAAATGTATTTAAGACAATTGAAAAGCACCACAAATCCAAAATAAAACTAAACTTTAACCATACAATGGTATGTACAATGTATGCCAACGAGAAGCAGAGGACTGACCCACTTACCGAGCTCTGAACCCATCATGCGATGAATTTATATCATTGAACCCTGAAGACTTGAAACACTTACTTCGGCATTTTGACCAACAGAGTAATTGTTTTTTTCGTTTTTTTGTTCTTTATATTATTCAAGGGCAGAGTTTGAAGTCCAAACTGCTTAAGAGCTTAATAAGAATGATATACAAATCATTGGTCCTTTCAGGCCATAGTGTTTTCATATATAGATATATGTTTTTTATATATATATTTATATATATAAAATCCGAAGAAGAAACAGAGACCAAGCATCGGTGAAGACGCTTCGAGCCTCGTCTTTTCCTGCATTTTGGGAAGGAATGTCTTCAGTCCTTTGATAGTCCTATTGCTTCGAGGCGCTCTGCCGTATCGAGTCTCTGCCCTCCGACACGGGCGACGAGCTGCCACTCTTCTGTTCTCTTTTGCTGGACTCCTGAGCCGCCGTCTGGGTGTCTTGGCCTTCCGAGTTTTCCAGCATCTCTTGGATAAGTGGTGGCATCGAACCCGGGATTTCCAGTTTGAGTGTGATGACGCGCTCAGCTCCTATAAAGAAAAGAGAAAGAGGGAAGACTTCAATGGCCGTACTTAAACACTTCCGCTTTTAGCATGCACGGTAATCTGAGTCCATCCACGAGAAACCACAGACTGATATCAGTCTAGCGGCAAAAATCTAAGAGCACAAGCGTCATCTGCTTCAGCGGTTACAAACGTCGGTGCTGGAGGGCCGTGGTGGCTGCAGGTTTTTGTTCCAACCCAATTTCTTAAGGAGATGAAGCACTTACTGCATCACTCAAGCTCCGTTTTCGTTGTCTCGCTTGTTGAGATTCCCCACCCTTAATTGCGTACTTTAGTCTTAAACGGCTCTATTCACTGGGTCGTTGTCAGGTTATACAGCGCCCTGATGTGTGGAGTACAAGTCCCAGGAGGTTCTGCTCAACCTTTATAATGCACTGGTGAGGCCTCATCTGGACTACTGTGTGCGGTTTTGGCCTCCAGGCTACAAAAAGGACATAGCAGCGCTAGAAAAGGTCCAGAGAAGAGCAACTAGGCTGATTCAGGGGCTACAGGGGATGAATTATGAGGAAAGATTAAAAGAGTTGAGCCTTTACAGTTTAAGCAAAAGAAGATCAAGAGGTGACACGATTGAAGTGTTTAAAACTATGAAGGAAATCAGTATGGTGGATCGAGACTGTTACAGTGGTGCCTCGTACTTCAAACTCTAAATTCGAGAAAAAATTGATGTGGAGTTCAAATGAGGCTTCTATGTTTGAACAGCAAGCGCAATAAAGTAAATGCAGCAACAGACGGCGCTTACTCAGCGAGCGTAAACGTCATTTGCTGTGCGTCCAAATCGTCTCTCGCTCTCACTGTGAAGGCATCTCTTGTGTTACGCTTGTATGTTTTCAGTGCTTTATTTGTGGTGTTTAGTTATACATAACCCCTGTCTATTAACCATGGCATCCAAGAACAACGTGCAAGCAACGCAGCCTAAGAGGAAGGTTGTAATATCGACGACTGAGGTGAAAAGGAACTTCTCATGAAGCAAGTTTATGGAAGGTGACCCCCTTATAAGCAGAAACTTTCTGTTCATCTCCAGCAGCCACACGGGACATCAGCACTCCTCAATAAGGAACAGTAAATGCAGTTGATTATACAGTATTTACATATAATTTATTTTAATCTATTATTTAGGCCATTTAATTCTGTGTATTTGCTGTTTACATTTATGGGTTTAGGAGTTCATGCGGTCTCCTGAAATGACGAGGCACCATCATATTTTAAAATGAGTTCATCAAGAACACGGGGACACAGTTGGAAACTTGTTAAGGGTAAAGTTCACACAAACATTAGGAAGTTTTTCTTTACACAGAGAACCACAGACAGTAGGACGTTAGGGGCTTTCAAAACTCGACTTGAAGTTAGTTTAGAAGAAGGAAGTGGACAGGACTGGCGAGCTTTGTTAGGCTGAATGGCCTGTTCTCACTGTCGATTGTTTGAATGTTGTTAACGGCTTCTTATCAGCAGTACGATGCAAATGACAAAGGAAGCAGCAGTTCTCCACCTAACTTGTCTCCATTTCCACCCGTGTGTATTCATCGTGAACTCTCTGGTTTAATCGAATATTTGGCAGGAGACTGAAGAGAACAAAAGTGAAGGTCTGACAACGACTCCACCATTTTAGGTTTCAGATCATTCGGTTGAATGAATATCCATAGAAAGGAAACAAAATCTTCAAAGTAAGAATGACCTGACATGGCAGACTTGAAACACTACC
The DNA here is from genome assembly GCA_026402145.1 of Polypterus bichir lapradei. NCBI lineage: Eukaryota > Metazoa > Chordata > Cladistia > Polypteriformes > Polypteridae > Polypterus > Polypterus bichir. The sequence continues at coordinate 39,849,263 of JANRMT010062841.1, forward strand.
AAGCCAATAAGAATGCTTATTAATAACGATTGATTTCTAATTAAGCAACTGGGTTGGAACAAAAACCTACAGCCACTGCGGCCCTCCCAGACCGACATGGTGGCAATGCAGTCCACCATACCCGTGGCGTCACTCGCGTCACACTCGCTAGAGGGCATCGTTCTCAACTCACCAATTCCAAGGCATTTGTTAAGTGTACTGTGATACCTTGAGATACGAGTTTAATTCGTTCCGTGACCGAGCTCGTAAGTCAAAATGCTCTTATCTCAAATCAATTTTCCCCATTGAATGAATTGAAGTGCCATTAATCCTTTCCGGACCCCCAAAAAACACTGCAATTGTTTTGTTACATGTTTTTAAATAAGAAAAATGTACTTATAAATAACGAATATTGTATAAAAACACAATACAATAGAATGTACTGCAATAAACTGGTTTTATTAAGTACAGTACAGTATAATGTACAGCATTTACCTTGGAGATCAGACGAGTTGAAGATGTTGACGGAGGTGGTGGAGAAAGGCTGAACTGAATAACTGAATGTTATTCACTGATTTTTGCCCTTTTCGCCGCACCTTCCTCACTTTCATCTGCAGGGGTTTTCGATAAAAACCTGTCCAATGAGGTCTGTTTCATCCTCTCTTTCAGAATGTTTCTAAAATGCGTTAGGCAAGTGTCATTAAATAGCCCTGCTGCACTATCTGTTGCAATTTTTTTCAGGGTTATCTTTTAAATAAATTCAAGTGTTAGGCAAGTGTCATTAAATAGAGCCGCTGCGCGATCAGTTGTAATTTTTTCAGGGTGTTTCTTTTCTTTAAAATTCGAAACTTTTTTCCCAAATTGCAAACACTTCCTTTATCTCACTTTATGAGGTAACCTCCTCCGCCTCTGCCTTCTCTGCGATACCGATCTCCTGCATGCATATGTTGCCGCGTCTGTAGTTCCGTCAACTCCTCCGTCGTCAATTCCTCTGAATGTTCGGCGACAAGCTCTTTGATGGCTCGTATTTCGAATTTTGCCTTGTAACTCAAGGCAAAAAATCAACTCAGTGACGGCTCGTATCTCAAAAAACTCATACGTTGGGGCACTCGTATCTCAAGGTACTACTGTATTAACACATTGATTTTTTCATTCCAACAAATGACGCATACAACTGATATTAAAACCTAATAAAGGAAATTTTAAATAGAAAGAAATGATGAGGCTGATAGAGGAAATACTAATCCCATTGGATCCTGCTGACTGTCACACATTGGGAAATAGCCAATGACTGGTGATGAGGGAACCCTCACTTGCTCAGCAAAAATTGGCGGAATGTTTGGGAATTTTGGTGAAATCCATTGAAGTCAATGGTTAAGAACACCCTGAACTAGTTTTGAGTGGATTACAATGGTGCAGTGGTCTTTTAAATGTCCCTGAGGGCTACAGAAGTGTCTGTCAACTATGCTGGATGCTGGACTGATTATTGTGGCCAAAAATGTGACCACAGCTGTGAAGCAGCAGCACTAATCACTGTGCCACCCTGCGATAAACTATGAGTCTTTTATCTCTCTCTGCATCTCCTGGGTGGGCTCCTGTCACTACGTCTAACCAGCAGCAGCAGCAGCAGGGCTTTCGTCTTTGCTACCCCTAACCCTCAGCCACAGGGACAGTGCTGCCAATGGCACTATGACTGGCATTACGTTGTGGATTTGGATGAGTCCTGTTCCAATCTGCTGTACCATGATGGCCAGATCTGTGTATGAAGGCACCGTGGTGAACATTCTTAAGGAGGCTCACATTTTGCAGTGCGATGCAGTCCTCATATGCTCTGCTGGTATCTGCAGACGTTCCCTGGTGCCTATACGTCTGAGACATGGACAGAGGATGACACCAGCAGTTACCATGAAGGAACTTGGGGCACAAATAAAGGCTGTATGGCACGCTAGTCCTCAAACACACATACCAGACCATGTACAAGATTGTGACCAACTTCTAATAATGTACAGCAGGTATCATATGCAATGTGCCATATAAGAATTGCTGTGATAGCTAATGTCTTTCTTGGTCGACCGTGCGAGTAAGAATATCGCTGCACACATAACGTGTGTAAGCCACAATTTCAATAAATTCATCCATCCATCCATTATCCAACCCGCTATATCCTAACTAGAGGGTCACGGGGGTCTGCTGGAGCCAATCCCAGCCAACACAGAGTGCAAGGCAGGAAACAAACCCCGGGCAGGGTGCCAGCCAACCGCAGATTTCAATAAATTCCTAGGAAATTTATAAAAAGAACAGAAAGGTACCATTAGTGTTTCAAAGGCGGGATGGTCCACGAAAGTCAATGTTGTGTGCTTAGCTGACGTCTTCATCCAAGGTGACTTACAAGATTCAGGGTACAATGGGTTAGGTGACTTGCTCAGGGTCACCCAGTGACTTGAAGAAAGGAAATTAGTCATCAAGCAGAGCACACCATCTTACTGCACTGATGGTCTTCTCGTGAGAAGTTCACTCGGGCGCCACCTCCATTGGTTACTTGGAGCTTCTGGATGCAAACCCAGGTGGCCAGATTCAGAGAGCAGAGTACAGTCGTTTTAGCCAGTCAGGCCCCTCTTTCTAGTGCCCTGCGCTCTCTCTACTCTCTACTCTCGCTACATTCACCACTCCTCATCTGACCAAATCCTGCATAGGCTCTTAAAGTCACCAAGTTTGACAAGTTTGCTCGGGCGGCACCCCTCCTTGACGTGTATGCTCACGCAGAGCTGCGCCAACTGGATTCAATGGATCAGAGAACAGCCATCTCACCCTGTCGAGCTGAAGGAGAGTCCTCTTCTCATTCTATTGACCAATCGGGCTTCTCGTCTGTGAGGATGACTTCGTCCATTTCCTCCTTGGCACACTCAGATGTAACCGTTTTATGGCTCCAGTGATTCCTTGAGAGACTTCATGACACCCTTTTTGGTTGGTAGTTTGCAGGTCAGGAGCACACGATCTGGAAACTTGACCACCAATGTCCTAAAATTACAGTCTGATCCCAAAATGTCTCATGTGTCAGCCAAAAAAGACGAGAATGTTTCACAGGCAGAGTGTCGTTGTCAGCTGACGGCGTTTTACCAGTTGAATTCCAAGTGTCGTGTTGATTGAACTGCTTCAGTTATTAAACGGATTTGTCGCATCGATCTCTGCTTTGTGCTTTCACAGAGCAAATCCATTAAAGCTCACAGTGGCAGCAGGCCATTTTACGCTTTAACTGCTCAGTTTATGGAATTGCTACTTATTCAAAAAAAAAAATCGGTGAAAGTGTTAGATTTCCTGTAGTGACTTTCTAGCAAAAAAGTTAACACACAGAGCACCCAGGTCTTCGATGGTTTAACGGCTTTATGGTGACACACACTGGGCCTTCAGGAAGTATGCTGAGCCCTTTAGCTTTTTCACATTTTGATAAGTTGTAGCCTTGTCCTAAAATCATTAATTTTTTTTTCATTCATTGACCAACACTCAATGCTCCAGAGTGACAAAACGAAAAACAGTATTTTAGAAATATTTCCAAATTTACGAAAAATAAAAAAACAAAATATCACATTGGCACAAGTATTCAGACCCTTTCCTTTGGCACTTGAAATCTGGCCATTCTATTGATCATCACTGAGATGTTTCTACACCCTGTTTGGTTTCCACCAGTGGCCAGTTTAAGGCCACACACCTGTCTGTAGAAAGTCACTCAGCTCAGTTAAAACCAAGCCATAAGGTCGCTGGAGTTTCCAGCAGAGCTTAGAGATAGGATTGTGTCAAGAGACAGATAAGGAGAGGCTGGAAGGACCTTCTTCACTATTGAGGGTTCTCAAGAGCACAGTGGCCTCCATCATTCTTATAAAGAAGAACTCTGGAACAACCATGACTCTTTCAAGAGCAGGCCACCCAATTAAACTGATCAATCAGGGGAGAGGAGAACTTGATGATCACTCTGGTGGAGCACCGGAGAACATTCTGTGGAGACCACACTCAACCGATTTGGGCTTTATGACAAAGTGGTCAGTCAGATGCCTCTCCTCTTGTAAAAGACACTTGGAATTTGCAAACAGTCATCTGAAAGACTCTGAGACTTTGGGAAAGAAGATGCTCCTCTGGTCTGATGAAACCCAGATTGGTGTAATGTCTGGAGGAAACCAAACAACGCTCATCACCGACGCAGTACCATTCCAGTGGTGAAGCATGGCAATGGTGGCAACATGTTGTGGGGTTGTTATTCAGCGGCAGGGACTGGGAGTCTAGACAGGGTTGAGGGAAAGCTGAGCAGTACAGTGATAAGCTTAAAGCAAGCCTCAGACAGGGCCGAAGTTACAGGACAACGGTCCCAAGTACAAACGAGTGGCTTAGGGACAACGCTGGGAATGTGCCAGCCAGATCTCACACCCAACTGAACATCTCTGAAGAGGCCTGAAAATCGACGGCCTCCATCCCACCCGACAGAGAAGAATCCCCCAATTCAGGTGTGTGGAGCTTGTCATGCCAAACCCAAGAAGACTCCAGGCTCTCATCGCTGCCAAAGGGGCTTCAACTAAGTCCTGAGTAAGGGGTCTGAACACTTAATGCTTTAATGTGACATTCCAGTTTTTAATTTTGAATAAATTTGCAAAAATGTTGAAAATCCCATTTTCGCTTTGTCTTTCTGGGGTATTAAAATGAATGTAAATGATTTTAGCAGAAGCCCAACATGTGAGAAAAGTAAAGGGGTCTGAAAACGTTCTGAAAGCATTGAGGATATGCAGAGCTGGGAGAAAGTGTTTGCCCCTGTGTCACATTTTCTGTTTTATTAGACTGTCAAGTCAAAACCTAAGGTGAAACAAAACGAATCCTACATTTAATTTAATTACTGAGGTAAAGTTACGCAACACCACAGCCTTGGACTCTGGAATGGGTTACACCATCTTAAGCTGCTTATTGGAGAGCCAGCGGTTCCTGTAGTTGTTGATTGGGGTCTCACGCTGTTGTGGAGGACGGACTTGTGGTGAGCTGCTTTATGCAGAATGGCGTCAAAACCACTCACTCAGGTACGGCTCAGGTTCAGATCTTAATTTTACCAAAGCTTTTCCAGAACTCAAACGTTCTTCACCTGCTCTGATGTAAACGTGCTGGTGGGCTTCTCCATATCGGACGAGGCGGGTTCAGAAAATGAATGAATGTGAGAATAATTGCTTGCAGTGAGTGTGGCCGGACGTCCACCCGTTGCACGTGTTCCTGACTGCTTTGGTTGAGGGTGGGCTTGTCCTTTGGCATTTGTGTGTAACAGTAAACACCTGGGCTTTTCATTTAGAAACACAGCCAGCCATCTCTAGTGAGCGTGAATCATCTCAATTAAGCCAAGACAACAAAAAAAAGAGATGTGCACATGAAAGAGCTGGAGAAGAAATAGAAGGCTGGGAATCTTTGACCCTCTCAGGTGGGCCGTGACAGATGACCTCATACCTTTTGCACTAATGCTGCGCAGGTCTGTGATTTTCATTAAAATCTTTGGAAACATATGCGGCTTGCTAGGGCGTCGCTTTCTGATGTAAATCTTCAACGCCTCCAGAAGCGGCTCCTGCAGTTTGTCCACTTTTGAGGGTTCCTCCAGGTCTTGTCTATCTGCAATGTAGAAAACGAGACACATACGTCAATGGCTGCCATGACAGAATATTAAATCATAAGATCTGACATGCAGAGTTGTGTTGAACAGCATTGCATGTTCATCTCCACATGAAGTTAACGTCGCAGCCGTAATAAGTAAAAACAGGTAGTGGGGGTCTTGGAGGTGGGGCTGAGGTTGGCGGGGGGGGGGGAGAAGTTAGAAGCACACGCTGATTCAGCGCATTGCTGCACCCACCACATGACTAACCACCTCAGGATCCCAGATTAGGACCCGAGTGCAGCCATGACACCTCAGCACCACCACACTAGTTCAGCTGGAATGGAACAGTGTGAGGTTTTTATGGTGGCTGGAGTGCCATTTCTGCCACAGACCTCCAGGTTTTCCCTGCAGGTTGGAGGGCCTACAGGTTGCAGAGTAACGTCATACCCAAGCCAGAGCAATTGCAGGTTAAGGGCCTTACTCACTTTAGGCGTTTATGGGATTCGAACCTGCAACCTTCTGATTGCCAGTGCAGATCCTGAGCCTCAGAGCCACAACTCCGTTGGCAGGGGGTTCAGGGGACGGTACAGAGATATTGCTGCAGGACTCGAGAGGCCCCACCAATGGCGGTGTTTGATAAAATCTGTGTAACTAAGCAAATCATTATTATCAATAAGTCACTGAGATACTTCATTGACAAATTTGGTTTTAACTTAACAATAATGAAAAGCAAAAGTGACTGCCATGTCATTCAATACGTCACGATGCTTAGTGCAGTGCTTCTCAATGTTCAGTCCTCAGGGTTTTGTTCCCTCAGTCCGTCTGTCATTGTCACCTTTAACTGATCTCATTGTTTAATTAGCTGACCCATTTTTTTCCTTTCATTTTGTATTTAGAAAATTGTATGAATGTCGGATTTACACTTAGTGAAAATGAAGGCATTTCTGTATGTTTTCTGGATCTTGAAATGCCTGTTTAGTTTAGTCTTTTTTGATTTACATTTTCTTTTTTAATTGTATCTGAATGCAGAGAGTTAATGTTGAGCAGAGCAGAGCAGACACCCATGCAGATAACAGTAAAAGGGGCAGCTACTTCAGTGTTACAGACATAAAAATAAATAAATAACCGGTTCATTAAAACATAAAAAAAAAGACAAAAGATCGAATTCTTACCCATCTAACACAAATTTCTGCTTCATTCAGTAAGCCAGTTGGTAATTTCTGGAGGGTTGTACAAAATACAGAAAACGGAAAATAACAAGCCACTTAACTACGGCAAAAGTCCAATTAGGAGAAGAAGAAGGGGATTGGGACAAAAACCTGCAGCCACAGGGGGGCCAGAGGACTGAACACTGAGGACCACTGACTGTCCTAAACAACATTGTGAAAAGGCCACCAAACGGCAGTATTTTTTCACCTTGGGTTTACCTTTTCACACAAATGTCCAGTAGGTGGCAGCATTGAAGCATATTAAAAGTCAGCCGTACACCGGAGAGCCTCTCGTCAACTTGTCTGAGTAGTAAAGAAAGGGGGGTGGTCCACATAATGAAGGCGTCACTTTCTGCTGCCAATGCTAAGGAGAAGCCATGTGAAATGAACTGATGGATACCAAGGAGCTTCCAAAGAGAGCTGTGTACTTGAATGGGAACAACTCGTCCTGCAGATTGTCCTTATTTTGTGCCTCAGAGGGGCCGTTGGACTTTGAAGTTGCTTGACGGATTTTAAGGCTGCCTTAGGGTGGAACTGTCCATTAAATAACAAATAATATTAATAGCAATAATACTAACACTTGAAGAAAAGCCTTCAGAGGGAGTCCAGAGGTTCCCATACTCTCCGGAGTAAGTCAGGAAGTTCATTAGCAGCTTCTCCAGCGTTAGCTTCAGGCCGAGTCCACCAGCAACGTCACGTATGTGCCTGAGGCCAGCTGGTGCGTCTAATAATTGTGCATTCATGGATTTGATTTGTCCTCACAAAATTAACCCTTATGGTGGTCTTCCAACTATTTTAGTGGTGTTTGAAATTGCTTTACACTCTGAATTGGGCTAAACGTTATTAGTCATCCTTGTCTTCATATGGCACACAATGCAATGCTAACTTCAACACCGGGGATGAGGTGCCAGTCCACCGCAGTGCACCCTCAGGCACGCAAGCCCACTACAGCCACTCTCAATCCAGCTAAGGTAAAAATCATTGAGACGTGTGAGGAAGGTGGGAGTATCTGAATCAAAATGAGCAAATTCAACACCGAGGGTGACCGGGTCGTTGTTCAGAGGGTTTCTTGGAGTTGTGAGGCAGCAGTAATGACAATTATTGAGTTGTGTGGGCCGATGGTCTTCCTTGTTTGCTTACTTACAGAGGAAGGACACCCTGGGATCCTGTACTGTAATAAAAACGAAGAAACAGGCACCATACCCAAGTCATGGCACAAACAGTACGGAAACAGTGATAAGGAGTACATCAGATAAGCAGAATATTTTGCTATTAAATAAAATTTAGTTTATTTAGAAAGGTGTATGTTGGATAAACATGCAAGTAAGAATTTCACTGGACTCTCTATTGGTGCGACTACCACTACCACCCTTTAAATGTGCTGACTGCAGAAACTGCCAAGTATATATATGTCTGCTGCATGGAACCTCCACCCTGGGGCTCCAAGTAGGTAGAGTTGGCACCAGTGGGTGGTCCAAGTCCACTCTTAAAATGACAGTTCGCTAATAACACCGTGTGTTTCTTTACCAGGTTGTGTTGTTCCTCAAAGAACTGTTTCATTCTGGGTAGAGTTCTTTGAATTTGAAGTTGATTCTTTGGGCTTGGAATCCATCCATCCATCCTCTTCAGCTTATCCGGGGTCAGATTGCGGGGGCAGCAGCTTAAGCAGAGAGGCCCAGACTTCCCTCTCCCCGGCCACTTCTTCCAGCTCTTCTGGGAGAATCCCAAGGCGTTCCCAGGCCAGCCGGGAGACATAGTCCCTCCAGCGTGTCCTGGGTCTTCCCCGGGGCCTCCTCCCGGTTGGACGTGCCTGGAACACCTCACCAGGGAGGCGTCCAGGAGGCATCCTGATCAGATGCCCGAGCCACCTCATCTGACTCCTCTCGATGCGGAGGAGCAGCGGCTCTACTCTGAGCCCCTCCCGGATGACTGAGCTTCTCACCCTATCTTTAAGGGAAAGCCCAGACACCCTGCGGAGGAAACTCATTTCAGCCGCTTGTATTCGCGATCTTGTTCTTTCGGTCACTACCCATAGCTCCTGACCATAGGTGAGGGTAGGAACGTAGATCGACTGGTAAATTGAGAGCTTTGCCTTACGGCTCAGCTCTTTTTTCACCACGAGAGACTGATGCAGAGCCCGCATCACTGCGGATGCCGCACCGATCCGCCTGTCGATCTCACGATCCATTTTTCCCTCACTCGTGAACAAGACCCCGAGATACTTAAACTCCTCCACTTGGGGCAGGATCTCTCCCCCAACCCTGAGAGGGCACTCCACCCTTTTCCGGCTGAGGACCATGGTCTCGGATTTGGAGGTGCTGATTCTCATCCCAGCCGCTTCACACTCAGCTGCGAACCGCTCCAGAGAGAGCTGAAGATCACGGCCTGATGAAGCAAACAGGACAACATCATCTGCAAAAAGCAGTGACCCAATCCTGAATCCACCAAACCGGACCCCTTCAACACCCTGGCTGCGCCTAGAAATTCTGTCCATAAAAGTTATGAACAGAATCGGTGACAAAGGGCAGCCCTGGCGGAGTCCAACTCTCACTGGAAACGGGCTCGACTTACTGCCGGCAATGCGGACCAGGCTCTGACACCGGTTGTTGGGCTTGGAAGAACTTACTAATATGTTAAAAAACTTGAAACCTTTAATATATGGGAGGCTGCAGGACACTAACAGATCAGGAAAAGCTGGACTTAGCCTGTGTTTTTGGACGTATGCAGCAAGACTCGTTTTAAAATCATCAGCCATTGCTATTTAACAAATCTGTTACCATCTAGCCATAGTTAATCATTGTATGGAGCCAATCACACATCTAAATGAATAAACGGCTCTTTCCGGAAACCTTCATGTGGATGGGTCTTTTGGAAACCCAAAACGCTTCTCTTATGGCATCGCCCTGAAGAACCGCTTTGGCACCTTTAGATTTAAGAGTGTAGGTGGAGTTGATTCCAATGGGACCAACAGAGTCCACCTGTAGACCTGCAGAGCTCCGCCCAGTTACAGCACGGCTAAGACGAGGGATACCCGACTCAAATAATGGCAAGTAAACTCCACCTACTTGGAGCTCCAGGGTGGAGGCTCAGGGCTGCAGAGACACCAGACTCGAAACTGCAATGTGTCTTCAGTTAGCAGGTGGCAGCACTTTGAGTGGCCTTGACATCTTTAAAACACATACTCCACCAAAATGCATCATTTTTATATTGATTTCTTACTCCTGGTTGTTTGCATTGATGACTGGGAAAACATTTAATCTCATGTTTTAATGGAGAATGGAGAAAAGAACGAGCTTCAGGGATAATGCGGCTTGAACACCCAACAACATGAAAACGTTCATGGAAAAAAACAAGGCAAGAGTGGGACTCAAACCACAGTAACGCTGACTCCATAAACCAACACTAAGATCGTCCTTTCTGACTGTTCAAAGTGAAACACCATCATGGTTTTTCTACAATTTTCCACAATTTTTCACAATTAAATTATCTTATTTTTAAGATTGGATATTCTGGACCTTGGGGTCCATTAGCGAAAACTCTTTCTCTGCAAGTTTTCTGTAAATAGGAAATAATTTCTTACCGGTCAGTCATCGAGCCAATCGGAGACATAACTTGAGTAAGCGTTGTGATTAGCGTCTGACAAGCAGACGCTTTAGAACATTAGAATTTCATTTTTTCTACTTCAGCATATAATGATCTTTTTAACTTTACCACTGACAAGCGTCACCACGGTGTAGTTCATTCTGACTGACTGACTGAAAGTTTGCAGTAATAACCGAATGTTTCTTCATTTTGCTAATGTAAAATGTAATGTACTGTGAGGGCACTGAGCTGTCACAGAATGGCTGGCTACAAGAAAATGGCTATTTGGCATTCAAGCAGATACAATAAAATTGCATGACACTCATGAACAGCATGTGGCACCAGGGATGATGCCATCTCAGAATTCTTCTACTCCCTGATATGCTCTACCTTGGTCTTCAAACATAATATTCAAATCAATCTTTTCTCACTTGCTTTCTAAATCTTCTTCCTCCCTCAGCTCGGAAATCAATTCTGCTATGGCTTAGTGGACTTGTTGTTTCAATTGATTGCTTCTGCCCCACTGTGTCTTATATTCTGTTGTTGATTTAAAGGCCCTTGTGGAGTCGGCACGGTGGTGAAGTGCTTAGCACTACTGCCTCATTGCTTTAAATCCAGGGCCCAGATGATGTCTCCTCCTGTCTGCATTACTGTTTGTTCTGGTACTTCAGTTTTCTTCTCACACTCCAAAGTCACATGTTTAAGGTTATCTGGTGACTTTAAATGAGTGGTAGGGCAGCCAGACACCTGGCTTTGGGCTGGACAATTATGTCTTGTGGGCACACTATCCTCCATCCTGCGCAACCAACAAAAGGATGTTGGCCTCCTTTTGGAGGTTGGGCAATACTTTGGGAACTGAATCTGGCATTCAGAATTAACTGTGTGATAGCATAAATGAACACCAGTGCTGCATGCAGGGAATGTCTTAGCCTTTTTGTGCTTAGACTCTGCCACAGACGTTCTAAGACATTGTATATCAATTATATAGATGAGTTGATTTGTCTCCTAGCAGATAAGGCTACAAAGCTGAAGTGAGCTGTGAAGAGTGGTTGACTTTTTTGTTCTTGATTGAATCAGTCTACTTGTTGTGATCTGCCAACTGCCACAAACCTTCAATTGACATGCATGCCAAAACGTGACAAAGTTCACTTGAACCAAGAGGTTGGCATACTTGCTGATAGTGACTGCAGAGATGAGACGATGCTAGCAGCTGCACTGGGTAATTGCTGGCGTACAGTATGCTGACAACGGGTTCCATGAGCTCTACTCATATGGTGCAAGAAACAGTAACTGATGATGGATAACCACAGTGAGGAAAATGATCTGAAGCTGTTTAGTAAATCTGAGGTCTCTTTCACAAACCTAAAGAAGGTGAGTGCTTGTATCTTCTCCATTCCAAACAGCAATGCTCACACAGATCAAGTTTTTTTTTTTTTTAAAAACTAACCTCAGCTTAGAGAAATGAGAGAAACCGTCTGCAAGTGGACTTAAGAGAAAGCAGAGCTCCAAATCTGTAACAACTCCTCGGAAGAGTGTCCGGCCGTGAGCAAACAATTCCTGGCCAACAGAAAATTCTCGGAGACAGTAAGTAAAGGACAAAAATACAAAAAGTAGCCATCCATACCCCACAGTCCATGGTGAATAGGCCACTTCCTTTAGTTCGTTCTTGGTTAATATATAGGCTATGCAGAAAATGTTAGAATTTTTATTTAAAAAGATAACTAAAGTGATCATCAGTATGCATTTGTTGTATATATTATACCGTTTAAAATTTATAAATAAAAAATTGTCTGAAACACTCTGTTTATATATATATATATGAGTGTGTGTACAGTGTGTGTGTATATATATATAAATATCTACAGGGTGGTCCAGATCTAATTATGCAGATCCAGATCGTCTAGATGACTTTGATTTATGCGGGGATGATTCCAGTTTGGCGTGAAGACGATTCTTCATGCTGTCAGTTCGCACACTTCTCGATGGTCCGGTATTTTTCGGGTGACTTTCTATGTAATAAACTTAATAAGTTATAGCGTAATGAAAATTGCATAATTAGATCTGGACCACCCTATACTCTCTATATATAAAATCCTAAGCCTAAAAGTGCAATGATTTTGTGAAACGATTTTATGTGACTTTTTTGTCACGCTTATTTTAAAACCTACATACAGTATACACTCACCTAAAGGGTTATTAGGAACACCATACTAATACGGTGTTTGACCCCCTTTCGCCTTCAGAACTGCCTTAATTCTACGTGGCATTGATTCAACAAGGTGCTGAAAGCATTTTTTAGAAATGTTGGCCCATATTGATAGGATAGCATCTTGCAGTTGATGGAGATTTGTGGGATGCACATCCAGGGCACGAAGCTCCCGTTCCACCACATCCCAAAGATGCTCTATTGGGTTGAGATCTGGTGACTGTGGGGGCCATTTTAGTACAGTGAACTCATTGTCATGTTCAAGAAACCAATTTGAAATGATTCGAGCTTTGTGACATGGTGCATTATCCTGCTGGAAGTAGCCATCAGAGGATGGGTACATGGTGGTCATGAAGGGATGGACATGGTCAGAAACAATGCTCAGGTAGCCCATGGCATTTAAACGATGCCCAATTGGCAGTAAGGGGCCTAAAGTGTGCCAAGAAAATGTCCCCCACACCATTACACCACCACCACTAGCCTGCACAGTGGTAACAAGGCATGATGGATCCATGTTCTCATTCTGTTTACGCCAAATTCTGACTCTACCATTTGAATGTCTCAACAGAAATCGAGACTCATCAGACCAGGCAACATTTTTCCAGTCTTCAACTGTCCAATTTTGGTGAGCTCGTGCAAATTGTAGCCTCTTTTTCCTATTTGTAGTGGAGATGAGTGGTACCCGGTGGGGTCTTCTGCTGTTGTAGCCCATCTGCCTCAAGGTTGTGCGTGTTGTGGCTTCACAAATGCTTTGCTGCATACCTCGGTTGTAACGAGTGGTTATTTCAGTCAAAGTTGCTCTTCTATTAGCTTGAATCAGTCGGCCCATTCTCCTCTGACCTCTAGCATCAACAAGGCATTTTCGCCCACAGGACTGCCGCATACTGGATGTTTTTCCCTTTTCACACCATTCTTTGTAAACCCTAGAAATGGTTGTGCGTGAAAATCCCAGTAACTGAGCAGATTGTGAAATACTCAGACCGGCCCGTCTGGCACCAACAACCATGCCACGCTCCAAATTGCTTAAATCACCTTTCTTTCCCATTCTGACATTCAGTTTGGAGTTCAGGAGATTGTCTTGACCAGGACCACACCCCTAAATGCATTGAAGCAACTGCCATGTGATTGGTTGATTAGATAATTCCATTAATGAGAAATTGAACAGGTGTTCCTAATAATCCTTTAGGTGAGTGTATATGTTTGGTATCATTCTTTTCAGAATTTATCAAACTTTAATCTGATGTTGTTAGATTTTCAGATTCTTATTCCATTTTTAAATTATAAACTAAAACATATCAAGAATTCACGTCCCGCAAGACAAGACTTTGTGCCAAGAGATTTAACCAAACCTGGGGCCGGAAATAAAAGACAAGTAGGAGAGTAGGACAGCTGCTGTACAGGCTTTTAAATGTTCGAAGCGCCGAACGAGATACAGATCATGTGGCACGGCAGCAGCAAGCCAGCAGCTGATCAAGCAAAGAGGAGGTAAAAAAAACTGTATTTGCTTCCCATTGTATCACCGTTTAAGAGGGGGTTTCGGAGGAGCGGCTGCGTTTTCTTGGGGTGCGTTCAGCCCCACCTCTTCACAACATGAGTGGCAGAGACGTGAAATGGCTGGTACATAGCACAGGCCGGGGGGGGTTGGCAAGCGAAAAGAGCAGGGGGCAAACCCCCTAGTGTATATATACAGTATAGATAGATAGATAGATAGATAGATACGCAGTATGTGGATACAGGAAATGCGAATACTGAAGCATTGATCCTATTGGAAAAATGGGGTTAGGTAAGACAGGATGTCAGCATGGAGGGAGGATCGGCAGGTAAAAATGGGGTATAGTGGACGTACCAGCCCTCCACTCTCACAACTCAAGCCTTGGAAACCTTGATACAACTTTTAGTATCTCTATAGTCAAGTACGATCGTCTTCTAGACTTTCCACCCGAGGCCACGAGTGCCTGCAGTGAGGCTGATGCGAGAACCTCACTAAAATACCCAATCAGCAATAGTGACAGGCAGTGTGTGCAAAGGGCAGGGACTTCATCAGTGCGACTTTATGACCCACACTTACTGGGAATTCCTTGTTTGTAAAGAACAGTTGCAAGCCCCGGTCCCCACCATGAATGGGGTTCAATGTCTTACCCACACTTAACACAGCACTGGGTAGAAGCACATCGATCTATTCAGCGCAGTGTGTGTGCAGCCCTCGACATTTAAGGGCATCACTGGCCTGTTATTGCTCAGTCTTACATGTCGCTCAAATGTGATGGGCCTCTTTGAATTTTTTTTCTGCTCTGCACGGCTGCAAATGCAACCCCCTGATGTCCAGCTCTGCCCCATCCTGCAACACGCAGCGAGTACATTATCTGCGAATAGGTGCAATTAGACTGCGGTTGTCATGAAATGGGTTAGACTTTTTATAATAGCGAATAAATGAATCTGCAGGAACAGAATCTTCAGGTTGCAGGGATTGACTGTATGTGTGTGTATTTATAGACCATTTATCAATGGTAACATGTGACTAGGACCATGCGTTGAATGTCCTCCTTTCTGGAAATTTGGTAATGGCCACCCTAGTGAGTAGATCCCTGTGATCCTGGCTTAAGCTTGGTCAAAGATGGCTGAAGGTCCTTTGTAAGCTCTGTATTTACTTTGTAAGTCTTCTGTATTTGTGCTTCTATTTTTATTACAATTTTATTATCTTATTTATGGATGTTTCACTTTAATGCTGTATCATAATATTTCATAGTGTAATAATGTCTGAATACAGTAGTAATACCAAATGGGTTGGCAATACTGTTAAAAGTACTTTATACAGTACAGTAAGGACTGATTTATGGTGTAGAAATGTGGATAAACCACTGGCTCCACTATTTTATTCAATATGTGCTATCACTTCTCTGGGGAATTCTGTTTGAGATAAGTACAAAACAGGAATGGTGAGCCCAAGAATAAAAAGATCTTAGAAAAGCACTTCCACTACTTATAGTTGTGGTACCATTAAGAAATGTCCAGATTTTGTGCCAGGGTTATTAATTGACCTTGTGTTTTGTATTTGTGTGCACCCTGAATGAAGTAACCTTGTACTTGTTAGTGGAGAAAGACCTTACATATTTTTCTTCTGGTCCCTTATCCTTAATCTGATCAGAGCAAAATTGAATTATTGATAAAAAAATGAGATAACACAAGTCAAATCTTTTAGGCTGGGTTTATACTTCATGTGACGCGACGCCTGCTGCAGCGGACACTTCTGCTACAAAAGCGTTGTACTGTTTATACTTGCGCGTGTACTTTACATAAATCTGGAAGATTCCACCAGGTGGCAGTGCGAGATATCATCACGGCGAGAACAGGTTCGACTTCGCCGTGTTGTGAATTGCGTGGAACAGCCAATAAATTCTGATGACACCTTACCGCAATATCTCTGTAAAGGATGTTTAATGATTAAATCCATTAATCCAGGGATTTGTCCATTCCAGCAAGCATTGGGCACCAGGCTGAAACAATCCCTGGATGGGCATCAGTGTATCGCAAGGTGAATACAAGCACACACATACACACTGGCGTCATTTTAGTGTCACCAAATCTGCATATCTTTGGAAGGAAACCGGAGCACACTGAGGAAACCCAGCAGGGAAACATGAACACTCCAGGCAGGGAATACCAGCGACGTGACTCCCTGCAAGGCAGCAGCGCTACGGCTCCGCCACCATGTCACCCCCATGTGTGTGATTATTAACAGTGTTCATTATTTAAACGAAATTAACGATTTATCTGTAAAATATAACATACAAACTTTAATGCATTTCATCATGAAAGTGATATTAAGCATAAATCTTAGGATTCTAAATGTGAGAGTTGGAATATCATACATTTAATACGTTCTTTGTGGTGATCTATTGCTGTTTGCCGCTGCTGTCAGGTCAGGTGGAAGCCCCAGAAAAAAAAGATGACACAGAAGATGGTATGTGAGACTTTTAAAATGTATTGTGTCATTATATGCGATGCTTAAATATATGCATTTGTATGTTGGCATTTTGCTTCACCACATCAAACCATTCATCAAACATCAAAGCGCACACATCGATCTTGTAGGATCCACAAAGCGGTTTTCTGTCACATGTATATATAGTAACAGAGACTCTGACGTCACATTCCTACTTTTATCACGCAGCGCCCCCCCGACTTTTTGCTGGTACTGCAACTCGCGCACGCATCGCATTAATTTCTGAGGACCTGCTCAGAGGACGCATCCAATGAACGCTGGGAATGCGTGGCAGCCATGATGTGGGCACATAGGCGTTCTGAGTGTGAAGTATAAACGAGCCCTTAGATCAACACAATCACAACACAAAACAATCACCACAGTACAAATAATCAGATATATAAGTGAACACAACCCAGCCCCACCTGAAGTTCACAAGATGCTAAATACTAAATTTGAACATTCATGTTTTGCAGATGTGATTTAGCCACAGAGAGACTGATTGCTCAAGGTCCAAACGTTACCACTGTAACCACAGACACACCACGTCTCTACATGTACAGCCAACCCAAACAAAATTATCACAGAAGTGTGGGTAATCATTGACTTACCGTCATAAAAACATACATAAATAACTGTATTATAGGGCAAAGCCTGTAATATGCCATGGAATGATGTGTCCTATAGAAAGGTTCTATAAACAACAAAGCAAGTTTTTACTTTTGAATCAGACAGACTGCTTTGCTCGGTGTGTACTTGCATAAAAAAAGTTGGAGCTAAAAAAAAAGAGGTTAAGAACAAAATCACCACACAAAAATATCTCAAGTTGTACCTCCAGATATGAGGCAGATGGCACTAAGGAGGCCCGTCTCTGTGTCGTCCATCTCTAAAGGCAAGAGCTGATTGGCAAATGTGAAGACGAGGTCTGTGAGTGGGCCGAATCCAGCATTATGCATTTGCGTTCTGTTCAGAGTAAGGCCATCTGAGAAGGTCATCGTGTCCTGGTCTGGAGTGTATCTCGTGCAGATTCGCAGGATCTGTAGAGAGCACAAAATTATTAGAAAACCAAATCATTTCTACAGGTTACAGTAGGCAGCACTTTGGTTCTTGAGACATGAGGCCACTTTAGGAGAGCCCAGTCTAACCCTAAGCTGTGCCTTAAGAGGCCTGTGAGAAAACAAAACGGAGCAGATGGGGCCAGTGTCATTGGCTATGGTGTCAAGCTTTCACTTGACAGCCTGGAAGGTTTGTTCTGCCAGCATCAGCCAACTGGTTTGATACCCAAGAGAGACCAAAAGAAAAAGTCACAAGTGTTAACAACAGAGTCGCCACATGGGTCAATTTTTGCTCTCTGTAGATATGAATCTCACTCTGCTTCACATTAATTTGTTTAAATTTAAAAGTTAAACTTCTATCCATCCACAATCAGACCCACTTAATCAAACGCAAGTAAACTTGCTAGGCTCAAATCTCTTTTGCTCCTTCCGTGTTAGTGAGCTGCACACAAATAAAAAAAATCAAATGGACGCTGCCTGGTAAAAGCTGTTAAAAGACATTCATTCATCTGTGCCCCCCTTGGTGATATAAAAGTGACAGTGGGCGTGTCCTTCTGACACATGACATTGCTATTCCACTGCTCTAGTTGTAACAAAGTGGGTGTGGACTTTGTTGTGACCACGCCCCCTTTGCCTAAATTGGAAAGAAAGAAGTTCGACACCAGAATGATCATTCATTTATGGAACCCACAGTGGAGTGTGCAGTTCACCACACTAGCTAGCAGCTTCTTTTGTAAGTAACGGCTGAATGGCTATTGTTTATTATATACATTTTTGTTGAATTTGTTTTTTTCATTTTATTACGCAGTGCTCGCCCTAATGGTACCACAACTCTTTTCTTTGTATTTTCCATTTGTTGCAGCATTTATACTGGGAATTTCATTAAACTCCTAGTACGGGTTTTGTTTTAAGGTAGTTGCATTCTCAAGTAAACTCCAACATGTTTAATAAACATCTTTTTTTGTTTTGTTTTATTTTATTATAACAAAATAATCAAGTGCAGTCTGTTATATGAAAAACAAATACAATAAATTAGAAGTATCAAAGAGTGTTAAGATATCACAATCAACAGCTGAAACCCTACCAAAAATCTCCTTGTGTTACAGTTCTACATATTAACTAAAACAACAGAAATTAAACAAAAATGCAGCAGACTTACTTTAGAACAACATCAATAAATGATGCACTCTTCCATGGAAACAAATGTGTACTTTTTCTGGTTTTACGTAATATAACACAAGGTTTCCTGAAGAAATATGGAAGATTCAGTTACGATTCTTTCAGTTAAGCGCAATAAGGCGGAACATGGTGGGTTTATCGCTATGCAGTCTACTTCTGTCTAATGTTACTCTAAACACTGCTGCAAAAAGATTATGGGTAATTGTAAATGCAACGTCATTTGACAAGTCAGTAAATATCTTCACCCAGCAGTGCCGAATCATATGATCTAGTGAGGTCAGAACTCCATAGTCCATTCCCTGCTATATTTTGGATTATTGTAATCTAAAAAAGATGTGTATGACATGCACATATTGATGAATAATATAAATTATGAATAACCGAGTTCAACGTTTTGCTTGAGATACCAATAAAGAAGTTATTTTCCCAGCTTGTCTAAGTTCATTTATTTAAGTTTTAAAATAAAAGCGATGGACTCCTTGTTATTAGTTTAAATATTCAAGTGCAGATAGTGATGGAAGATTATGAATGTTGGGCAGGTTCTTATCAGCAGTTTCTAACTTGGAAATAGAAAAAATGTATTGAAACAATCCCATATTAAACCCAGAGAGTTCATCAAAACGTGCAACACATTGTCAATCTAAAGATGTCTACAGGTCGAGATACATATTGACTTGTAATAAATGAACTACTGTGTTACTGAGTGAAGAAGGACTGGAATATGATATTATTCTGTAATGGAGCTGCTCAGAACACCAGGTCTGCTTCGTTTTCCTTTAATGTGTGATAACATGACAAACACCAAAAATAAACGTTACATAAAACAATAATACAAATCACAATAATGCAAACCTTGAACAGGCCAGACAGAGCGCATTACTTACTGTATATACTTGCATAAAAGTTGGGTCTTGAAACCCGAAACATCGATCATAAAATCAGACCCCAACTTAAACGGCCGTTCAAAAATGCAGCACTTAATTTTTTTATTTTTTTTTACATCTTCTTGACTCCTCCAGTCTTGCCCCAGTTTCTCAGACACATTGAATTTTGTTGCAGCAGCGCAGTTATCAATTTCTTTTGCCACTTCAACGACCAGCTTCATATTTTCTTCTGATCGAACGCTTTATCGTAGATAAGGGATGCTCTTACGATAAACATGTATGAGGGTGTGAGATACAAAAAACACAAAACAGTGCAAATGGCGCTTCAGAATAGTTCAGTTATTACCATGTGGTCACGTAGGCACAATACATAGAAAAAAAGGCAGTGTGCTCCATGGTTACTCTCTCAGGTGGGCGTGACCAATCTCTTGGACCAATAGAATGAGTTTTCCGCATTTGACTTACAACCGACATTATAAAATACCAGAAATTATACGGTAAAATCAAGCCCCGACTTATCCATGGAAGAACTTAAACATGAGTATATATGGTACTAAAGTCACACTGGGAGCCAAAATTCAGAACTGAACCTGCCTCAAGAGCACAATCCTTTCCGAAAACATTGCTGTCTTGATGTATAATTACTGAGTTTTTTTTTATTTCACATTACCTGTTTTCAAGAAATCAAGTCTTAGTGGATTTCTGCCATGAATATCACACACTATAAAAAGGTTTACATAAGCATATTCTGCTGAGCCCAATCGGGGTCTTCAAATCTTATTCATGTAATGCACCAGAAGAATGTCAAACGGAGCACTGATAGCTCCTTGGGTGCCTCTTCTAACTACAGCACTTGGTAACTAATCCAATGCTCCTACGGTTCATAGCGAAAAGGTATATTTCCTAACATTTCTGAGAAATTTACTATAACTATCTTCCATGTATACCCCAGTTTTGAATGTAACTGTTGGCATTTGCTTTCTCTCTTCCGCTAACAATCTGCAAAACATCTCACTTTGTCCCACTCTCTCTACTAACTCCTTCAGTCAGTCTGTCTTTGTGGCAGGCAGAGGTGATCATTCTACGAGTAGGAGCTCTTCACTTGACTTTAGCACCTCTAAATCCTTCTTGCCATAGCTAATTAATTATACATCCATTTATTGAACCTGCTTAATTGATCTCAGAAGCACAGGGTTTCCAAAAAATAAGGAAGCCAAAGTATTCCATTGTTTTCACAAACTAATTCGTTCATAATCTCTTGTAAAACAGAGCTGTGGAACAAAGCCTGAAATGGATTTCTACATCCAATGCACTGATTTCCCCATGCTTGGACTTGTTAACAGATGCATTTCTCTGTATAGCTGCCATGGTGCCATATTACCAACTAGCTGGGGGTCAATTCTACTATGTAGAATTTGCACACGTTCCCCCTGGGTTCAAACTCCCTCCTTCTTCTTTCTTTGTCCGGTCAAACACAAGACTTCCAGAAATTTTCAGCTAGGATGGTTTTATTGTTGGCTTCTTGAATGTCTTCCATTGTGCATGGATGACCTTACCAAGTGATTAGGATCCTGGACACTTGCCCAGAACTTCCACATCAGCGAACTCTAGACCCCATTTCTGCCCACTTTTTGGGTTCTCCAGAACGTACAAGGCAGATTGCTGCCAGAATCCAGTTCTTCTTTAACTGGAAAATCTGGGCTGTCCAGTTTGCTCTTCTACTTAAGAGATTCGGTTCACTTCCTGAGTCTTTCCAAGAGTTGTGCTCATGAGACGAAGCTCTCTCTGGATCTCAGCCGTTGTGCTGCGGGTTGCTGCCCATATGGATAGTGGTGAGGGTCTATCTCCTGCGTCGCTCTCTCTACAGAGATTTCTCTGGTGGGGCTATCCCAATGAACAGGTACATTTTCTGCACTGGGGTCAGCTTCAAGTATCCCGTCATGATCCGTATGGTTACGTTGGCTGCCACATCCAAAACAAGCTCCCTGACAGGCCATGTTAGCAAAGTGCCGTTAAAATGGTTTCTGTTTTTCCTTTTTGTTTTAAAAAAAGTACTGAAAAATTTTTTGTAAAAAATAAACCAGTCAACCAATAACTACGAAAACAAACTGGTGTGGTCTGCACATTGAATTAGTGCAACCTTGAGCTCTCAGACTCTGTCCCCCAGGCCCCAGGGATGGAATGAGGGGGTTAGTTAACACAAGTTTACATCTAATTTGCAGGCGATGTGGGGAACTGGGAGCCATTCGATGTTTTTAATCCCTTGATCCTTGATACATGAGGTGCAGCACAACAAATTACATTAGTCTAGTGATGACTAATGGCGACACGCTCGCCAGCCGCCTGTGAGCGTTTTCATGTCACTCTTCCATCTCACCTAATTCTTCATTTTGCTTGGCTGTTCCTACACAAACACGCAAGCTGAATACAAGGAGAGTGGCACCTGTTGCTGCTTTCTCCTTAGTGCCCAAAATAGTGGAAAAAAGCGAACTCTCTATCTTTGAAAAGTAAATACTACTTAACTTAAAAAGCCCTTGCCGAAACACTTTAGAAGGATCCATGTAAACAAGCCGTGTGTTGCCCAAATTCTCTTGGTAACAGGCCACATTTCATGTCTGGACAGGTTTTTGACACTGTTATTGTCAAGCTCTTCTTCATTAAAGGAGTTGGGGGGTTTTCTCCTGGAACGTGACATGAAGATGTTTAATTTGAAATGAGAGCCAGAGTCGGTTTCCAGATTACTATTTGTCTGTGAGCTTAGCTTGAAGTACGCTGTGAAAGGAGCGCTACTCACATTCTGGCTGCCGACCAGCCTGGGCTAATCCTAGAGGTGTCTGCTTCACTTTCATCTCTGCATAGCAACCCGGCGCTAAATGAGGGGGAGGCAAATATATCTTGGGAGCAAATTAGCTACAGCAACTGGCGCAGTGAGGAGCCTTTCAAGAGAGCAGGTCCTGCAGGATTGCAGTCGGCAACACAACTGGCAGCTCTTTAAATCGGTCCGGCCCTTCTCCCCTAGGTGACAAGCTCCATATTAACACAGATTAGAGAAATCAGCTCAATCATTACAAGTCTTACAATTAACACAAGACAAGAAAGAAGGTATCGTCGTTTATGAGGAGCGTCTGGCCCAAGTCTGAGCAAGCCACCGCTGTCAAGACACCCGTGTTTTGGAAAATGAAGTTTTAGAAAACTAGAAGGGCTTGCCCTACAACTTTCAGCCATTGTGGACCTGAGTGTGTGTGTGTGGACAGAAATACGAGCAAAGTGAGAGTATCCACAAACAGGATTGTCTTTGGCAGACATTTATTTGAGGCCACTTATAAGATCACAATTCATTACTCTATTTGAGTTAGAGGTGGGAACTAAACTGGTAACCTCATGTTGTAAAGTCTTCCCAGTATGCCATGCACACCAGAAATGTGTGTGTCTGTGTGTAACCTGGAAGGAAAAAGTGGATCAAAATTCTGAAATGCAGGAATATGAATCTCTTGAATAACAAAAATTGTGATGCCTTTGATGTGGTACTCACTATGTAGCCCCCTACAAAATTGGATTCAAAAATTATATTGTACTAACAAAATATACTTTAATCAGCATTTAACAAATAAATAAACAATATCCTAGGGTGACGAGCAAATGTTCTCCTTGTGATCCAAGTGGATTTTCTGCAGGCGTTCCAGTTTTCTCCCACATCTGTGGTTGCTGAACTTCTCTCACCCGAAGATGTCCAATTACTCAACTAAAAATCACTGGGTACGTCAAATGTGATGACAGCAGGACAAATCGACTTTCCAGCACAGTTTTGCATGTCCAAAGTATCGCGAGCTTCCCCCCTTTTCTGGCAGTCAATAATTTGCCGTAATACGGAGTCAGTGTCCATGCAAAGACTTTGTAGGTATGGCGAGTTCAGTCACAATCTTCATCCTTTTTTTTTCTTTTTCTTTATTCAGTCATAGTGCATAAAACATGTGACAAGTCTCTCTTCTGTTTTCAGGTCCAAAAACGTTTCTTATTCCTCACTGCTGCATAAAATGCTTTGTACTACTAGGTGAGCGCTCACTGGATGTCAACTCTCACAACCCCACTAGCCCACCCCTATGACTACAGATACCTGTTTAACTTTGTCAGGACAGACTGGTGGGACTGAGCCACTTGGTATGTCAGCCTACATGACTGCTGGTCACAGGAGTGAGTCACGACTGCCTCCTACTCACTAAGTTTACATAAATGAAGACTGGGATTGAAAAATCGTTAGAGAAGTCATGTAATGTGACATGGCCTTAACACTTCACAGAAACAAACTTGGACTCTGACAATAGTGCACATTTGATCACTTGTCATGACTTCTGGTTGCCACTCTGTACCAACAGACAGCACCATCAATATAAGAAGTTCAGAGAGTAGTGATGCCCACCTCCCAATACCAAAACCAAAATAGCATCATGCAAAAATAAGAAAAATAATGAAAAAGCATAACCATAAGGCTGAAATAAATCAACGGAGGGAAGTAGTAAAGACATAAAGCCACAAAATTTAAACAGCTTGTTTTATAAACTTCAACTGATCACCAGAGGTCCATCAAAAACGAGCAGAAATCTAAGCAGACTGTTATGAGACCAAGAAAAGACTTTCATTTTAGGTTTGTAACAGCAAGATGAACTCTTGCTTACTTTGATGGATAGACTCCTGTACCTTTGAGCCTGCATTAACTTGGATCTGAAAATGGACTCTGATCCAATCAGCAAAAGCTGTATCTTCTTTTAAACGCTAGGAGAATGCACCTGTCTTCTTTGTGGAACCAGGAAGTTCAAGTCAAGTGAAGTGACTTTATTATCATAATTATACATAATTATTATATTATACACAATTATTACATACACAGGAATGCAGCATACAGTGGTCCGAAATAGCGTTCTGAAATAACGGACTGCAGTGCAGCATGTACATAAACACAGGACAAATGCAAGAAAGGTAAGGAGCTATAGTATATTATACTCAGATAACTAAATAAATAAATACATCTCTCTATTATAATAAAAAAATCTTGGGTCAAGACCCAAAGGGAAAGACCGGAAAGACCCTTTGACGTTCCGTGAGACTAAACTTTACAACCTTTGGAAGCAAGACCCGTCAGACAGTGACGTTTGCACGTCACACCCTACTTACAAACAATTTAAAACAAGATCACGGACATCTAACCTCTCAGTTGTTGGAATGCTTTTGGCAGACACCAGCTCTTAAACATTTTATACATTCTAAGACTTCAAAAAGACGTTCAAAATGTTGACGCGATACACATGCAGAGCAAATTAAAGAAGACAGATACTTTATTAATCCCAAGGGGAAATTCACATACTCCAGCAGCAGCATACATAAAGAACTATATTAAATTAAAGAGTGATAAAAATTCCCCCAGGTGGAATTGAAAAGTCGCATAGTGTGGGGGAGGAACGATCTCCTCAGTCTGTCAGTGGAGCAGGACAGTGACAGCACTCTGTCGCTGAAGCTGCTCCTCTGTCTGGAGATGATACTGTTCAGTGGATGCAGTGGATTCTCCATGATTGACAGGAGCCTGCTCAGTGCCCGTCGCTCTGCCACGGATGTCAAACTGTCTAGCTCCGTGCCTACAATAGAGCCTGCCTTCCTCACCAGTTTGTCCAGGCGTGAGGCATCCATCTTCTTTATGCCTCCTCAGCACACCACTGCGTAGAAGAGGGTGCTCGCCACAACCGTCTGATAGAAATGTGAAAAGAATGTGAAAGTAGTAAAATTTGAAAGTATCAAAAAAAAGAAAGTAAAGATCGATTGAGCACAAACAAACGGAAATTACTACTCGGTGAAACAGAACAGCAAAAAGAGATCGAATATATGGACATATGACAGAAGTATACTAGATACAATATTTATGTAGATATTGTAAGGCTTTAAAGTTTACAGTAAGTCGGAGAATTGTAGATTGTCTAATTAGTGTTGCTATTAGGGAAAAGTAGCGTTGCCTCCCAATGAAGAGGCATATCCGTGAGAATTAAAAGATTTGTTGTTTGGTGAAAATGAAATCCACAAACACTACATGCAAAATATCCAAGTCTACAATAAACTTTTTGTGATCGCATCAGTCAATGCTCAAAACGTAGATTTACACAATAATGGACGATATGCTATAAGAATCTGTGTTCCTGCAACAATTAAAGCACCGACAAGTTTAATTTCAAAGAAACCACAATTCGGTCAAGTGGAAATTTATGATCACAGAGAAGCGATGCAACATAGAATCAAAAGAGTATGTAACAATTCCCACAAAAATAACAATCTCTTTAAATTGTATATCCGGTTAACCAAACCTGGGGGTGAGCAAGCGAAGCGAGCAGGGGGTGGAGCCCCCAAGTAATAGGTAAATAATAGATAGTAATAAATTGAAATTGAGAGTAATAAATAAATAATAGCAACTAATAATAAAAACGACAGTAGTTACAAATGTATTACCTATAATTACCTATTTCGAGCAGGTCTGAGGACAGGAGGGTATTACAGAGTTCAGGGTCAGGGCAGCCGAGGGGTAGAAGCTGTCACAAGATGTGGCAGAAATGGTTTCGAATCTACAGTATCGCCTGCCAGGTGGAAGTGGAACAAAGAGATCATGGGAGGGGCAGGAGCGGTTCTTCACAATTCTATTGGCTTTGCAGAAGCAACACTTTATAAAGATGTCTTTACTGGTAGGTAGAGGCCCCAATTATCTTTTCTGCTGTGTGCACTCTCCATTGTGGGACCTTGTGGTCAGAGACACTGCAGTTCTAAACCAGACGGTGATGCAGCTGGTCAGGACAGTCTTGCTGGTGCTCCTGTAGAATGTGGTGAGAATGGAAGTGGAGACACTGCTGTGTCGTCTTGACTATAGAGGTGTTGTTAATTGATCAAATAAGCTCAACTGCTAGATGCTGGTGCTGATGACCAGTTCCACCACAGAGCCCTTGATGTGCAGTGGGCTGTGAACAGCATGAACTTTCTGAAGTCAGCAATCATCCCATAATGGCCAGTAGGGGGAGGCAGCTTGATGGCCAAGGTCTCCAGGACTCTGAACAAATCCAAATGGTATTATGTAATATCACCTACTGTTTAATTCTACTTTGTACTTGTAGTATTTCTGTTGCACTATTATATTGTATTGAGGATTACTTGTGATCTGTTCTGTATATTGTATTGTATTGACCCCCTTCTTTTTGACACCCACTGTATGCCCAGCCTACCTGGAAAGGGGTCTCTCTTTGAACTGCCTTTCCTACGAAAGTTTCTTCCAGTTTTTTTCCTACAAGGGTTTTTTCACTTATTTTCTTAGTGGATCAAAGTTGGGGAGCTGTCAAAGGGCAGGACTTGTTAACGCCCATTGTGGCACTTCTTGCATGATTTTAGACTATACAAAAATAAATTGTATCATATTGTAAATTGTATCTCTTTCATCTTGTGCAATTTAAGTGACTGCTGTGCCATATTTGCCTTCAAAGCTCTTGGGGCTGAACACCTCTGAGCGTCTGGTGAGAGGATCACCAGCACTAAGATCTGCACTTCCATGCCCAGTTTTGTGCCAGTGACTGAACCTACTTTATTAAAGAAGGGGACTTCAGTGCCTAAACTCTTGTGCCCGAATGAGGTGTGCTTTCCCTAATGAACTGCAGAGGACACAACAGAAATGGAGAAAAGCTGCACCACACCAAGAGCACAAAAATAGAGCCAAGGTGACAAATAGTACACTTCAAAGCAACAGAGCTTTTCACTTGAACCTGAAGGAATGATAATGCAAGTTCACATGGCACTGGACATCTCTTTTAAAGTCTCGGTATCATAAGACTGCTTTACCTGGAGGTTTGGTCTCCGGGCTACAAAACAGATATAAAAGCACTAGAAAAAGTCCATCAAAGAACAAATAGGATGATTCCTGGAGTGTGGGAGATAAGCTATAAAGAAAGATTCAGTTTAAGCAAAAGGAGATTAAGAGGAGAAATGACTGAAATGTTTAAAATTATGAAGGTAATTAGTACAGTGAATCAAGACTGTTATTTTAAAATGAGATCATTAAGAACACAGGGACACAGTTGGAAACTTATTCAGGGTAAATTTTGCACAAATGTTAGGTTTTTCTCCACACAGAGAACCATAGAAACATGGAATACACTACCAGGTAGTGTAGTAGTCAGTAAGACTTTAGGGACCTTCACAACTAGATTTATTTTGTTAGAATTAAATGGATAGGACTAGCGAGATTTGTTAGAGTGAGTGGCCTGTTCTCATTCAGACTGTTCTAATGTTATCTGTGCCAAGAAAAAGTGCAATTCTAAGCAGCTAATAAACAACCAGCTGAAGACCCACTTTATAATGTCTAAGCTCAAGAAAAGCCATCTCATGTAAACCTCTAGTTTTTACAAGCTTTTTAATAATTCAGAAACAAAAAACATTCAAACAGTTTAGCTCTCTGTCACCCACATATGTACACTGCAGTAAGGGCATCCTGACAGTGACAGTGTGCTATACTGTAATTTAAAAAGACATACAGTAAACGAGAAATCCTGTAAAATCAAAAAATGTCACAAAAAATCTACAGAAAAAGCTACTCTATGTTATGTTTATCTGTTCTGTCGATATATATAAGCAGTTTTCCTATTTTTATAATCCTTTTGTCTACCAAGAAATTGTACAACTCTGCTTCTTAAAGTGGGTGTGTTTCAGTTAGCGTGGCATACGTCTAACAGCAGGGAATCTCCATCTATAGAGTTAGCTGAAGAGAATAAAGTGGAAGTCTTGCTGGAAATGTCTCTTTCATTTAATGGTCGGCTTTGTGCAAGGCATACATTAAACAGACATTATAAGATCAAATTATGTGCCGCTGCTTAGGCATGATTACAACTTACTGTATATAAACACATCACTCAGTACTGAGTCACTCATTTTGTTCTACCTTGTATTATGATCATTTGCTTTGGTTTATGATTTTTACATTGCCCTTTAACAATTTTTTTTTTTGCTTTTGCTAAACTTGATCCTAACTGTGCCCTTACTTAGTCTGTGTGTTTTTCTGTCTGCCTGATTGCTGAACTGACCTTTAGCTTATTTGTCCATGTGTTTGTGTCGTTCGGTCACTTTTCTTTTTAATTTGATTTGACACGTGTAGAATGCTGATTCCTCTGCCGAATACCCCACTGCTTGTATTATTTTCAATAAGTCCACTGTGGCATGCTGTGTCAACTGCTCAATGAGAAATGGATCACTGGGGACAATGGCAGACTTATAGTGCCTATAAAAAGTACTCACCCCCATGGAAGCTTTCAGTATTTATTGTTACAGAACACTGATTTTTTGGCATTTATCAACAGAAAAAAACACTATTTATTATCAAAGTTAAAACAGATTTCTGCCAAGTGGTCTTAATTAAATGCAAATATAAAACACAAAATAAGTAATCACATAAGATAGATAGATAGATAGATAGATAGATAGATAGATAGATAGATAGATAGATAGATATGAAAGGCACTATATAATAAATGGAAATAGATAGATAGATAGATAGATGATAGATAGATAGATAGATAGATAGATAGATAGATAGATAGATAGATAGATAGATACATACATACATACATACATACATACATACATATTATGGTCTGAACACACAGCAGAATGACTAAAATGGAAAAAAATTAAAAAGAAATAAAACTTTTGACCTGGCTGTCATAGTCCCAGTGAGATATTACGTAGGCATATTGCTGCAGGCATAGAGGAGACCCAGTAGCCTTTCTTTGTAACGCTGCCACATAATGTATTTTCTGTTTGTCTACTGTCTATCTGTGTCGTCCTCAATGTCAACCTTGTCTCCACCCAAGCATGTATGTAAGAAGTGGAACAGACATGTTAGGCAGACGGTAATACGGAGGACTTTTGTAAGGTAAGGTCAGTTGCAATGAGTCTGGAGAGTTTGCCATGGTAATGGATGTATATCTTCAGTTAAAAATGAGCATAAAATGTCAGGAAAAGAAGACCAATACAGAACACAAGCTTTATGGTGGAGGATACAGCCAAGGACGATCCAAGGCCAGACAACAGACTGCCTCACTTAGACAATGAAGCCCTTTCCAGTTAGGAGGTGGCTATCTCTAAGAATTTCCTGCCACAGTTGTCCTTGAGCAGACGTGCTGCACAAAGATGGGACAGTTAAGGGGCTCGAGATTGGGTGGGCTGTGAACAGTCTTTCTGCTCTGGCATATCACATCTGGAGACTTAGGGGACAAAAACAACTACAATTTTATTTAAGAAGAGACAAAGCTGTGTGGACACTGTGTTATTTGTATACTGTACTGTATACTGTATTTGTATACTGTATGTGTTGGGGTGGCGGGGTGCGTGGTTACGGATATGATTGTTGCCATTGACTTTTTGTGATTTGAATATAACTGATTTATTACATCTGCTTTGCTGGGTCATTTTTTTAATATTATTTAATATAAAATGGCACTGTCCTTCAGATGAAATGTAAAATCGGGTGACGTATTGTGGTTACAAAAGATCCCTGGGCATCATTTGTAAAGAGTAAGGTGTACTGTATCTTGATGTCGTGGCTAAATTGCTCACCATGGCCTAGTCATTCTGACCCCCTTAATCATCCCCTGTCTCTAAGTGGCTAACTATCTCTCACCCCTTCACCACTGAACAGCTAATGTGTGGTGAGCATACTGGTGCAAAAATGGCTGCCATTGCGTCATCCAGGTGGATCCTGCACATTAGAGGTGGTTGAAGTGGCTCCCCACTCACTATGTAGAGTGCTTTTAGTAGTGAGAAAAATGCTATATAAATGTAAAGATTCATTATCATTATTAATCATCTTTTTAAATCTGTCAGTACTGCAGGAATGGGTCCAAGGTAAGGTTTAGGGTTGACCTGCAATCCGAATTAATTCATCACCAAAAGCATGGTGAATTATAGCGGTACAACCCACACTTCTGCTGACTGAGTCGCTGGCTGACAGTCCTCAGTGTTAAGATGTGCAGTTTGTTGATAATGGCACTCAGTTTTGTTTTAATTCTCTCCTTTGCTATGACCTCCAGGGAGTCCTGAGTGGGCCCTTTTATTCAGCTTGTTGATTCAGTGGGCCTCTCTTGAAGTGATGTTACCAGCCCAGCACTCCAGAACATAGAAAATCGCACTGGCCATCATAGAGATGTAGAAAATGTGAAGGATGTCACTACCCATATTAAATAAACACAGTCACCTAAGGAAAAAAGAGCCTGCTCTGTCCTTTCTTATAAAGTTCCTCTGTGTTCTGAGGCCTGTCATTAATATGGACCCACACGTACTTGTATGAGTGGACCACCTCTACATCCCCTCCTAGAATAGTGACCAGACACAGAGGCTCAATAACCAGTTCATTGGTTTTGATGATGTCAAGCTGTAGACAATTCTCTTTGCACCAAGAAGCAAACTTCTTTACCCGACTCCTCTCCTCTATCTCATCCCCTTATCAATACACCCCATAAGTGCAGAATCACCAGAATTTCTCCAAGTGACAAGTATTCCATCCCTTAAAGTGAGTATTTATCAGCTGCACCACAGCTTTGTCAGCCACAGCAGTCTATGTGCACAGGTCTCTCTTAGTTTTGCACTTCTGGACACTGTGATTTTTCCCACTATTCTTTGCACAACTGCTCAAGCTCCGTCAGGTGACTTTGAACTCTTCAGTAGAGTAGATAGATGGCCTTTATCACGTCCAGCCAAAAATTCTCAATTGGATTGAGATGTGGACTCTGACTTGGCCACTCCAGGACATTCACATTGTTGTTTTTCCAGCTATTCCTACGTAGCTTTGCCTTTATGCCTGTGGTTGGTTTCTTCTCCCAAGGCAGAGGTTTCTTGCAGGCTGCATCCAGATTTTATCCAGGGGTTTTCTGTATTTTGAAGGATTCATTTTCCCCCTCTGCACTCACAAGTCTTCCAGTACCTCCTGAAGAGAAGCATCCCTACAGCACGCTTCATGGTGGAGATGGTGTGTTTTTGACAACATGCAGTGTTTATCTTATGCTAACATTATGGCAAATATGACAAATATGATGGTCATAAGGCACAATTCTGGTCTTAGGCCATAAAACCTTCTTCCAGCTGACTCTCATGTGCCTTTTAGCAAACTCCAGCTGAGGTGTCCTGGGTGTTTTTTTTGTTTGTCACGCGTCCATAAAGCTGTGGCTGGTGAAGCACCTTGGCAGCAGGTGTTGTCTGCACAGTTTCTCCAAGTCTCACTCTCTGTAACTCCTTGAGATTTCTCGGAGGTCTCTTGGTGGCCTCCCTCACTAGCCGTCTTCTTGCATGATCACTTGGTTCTTGTGACGCCTCTGCCACACTCTTTCCACTTGTTAATGACTGATTAAGTGGACTCCAAGGGCTATTCAGTGACTTGGACATTTTCTTGTTTCCATCCCTTGACTGGTGCCTTTCAATCACCGTGTTCTTCTCTCTTCATTGTGTTTTAAAAGAGTGTCAAAAAAGCCCAATCACATCCACTGTGATTCAAAGGCCAATAAGCAATAAAGTACAAAAACTTTTAAAGGGATGAATACTTTTTATAGACACTGCACAATCTATAGTTTATCACTCAGATATATCTGGTCTAAAAGTCTGAGATCTGGAGACAGCCAGTCTGGGGTAACCTTAAGCCACACACACTTTTATTAGGTGGAAATCCAAAACAAATTTGTAAAAATACACAATCCCTTTAATGTACCGATTAGTGTCGCAGCTCCCCTATGATATGATTGTGTATAAAGATATCAGTGCAGTGTGTTTGTGTGTGCTCTGATTCTCTCTGTTATGTTAAAGTTTTAATGTCAGTACTCATATTTAAAATTGCTTTTGTTGGATGATCACCAATAAATCCCTGAGGCGCTGTGCAATACTATAAAAGCAATGGAGATAATGTTAACTAATCACTAATGTGTTGGCTCACTCCGTAACACCACATAAGCTACTTCACCTGCAAACAGTCCCTTTTTAAAAATATATATGCTACTCATCTTCCATAAAGTGCTGTCAAAGGAATGTACAGTACATAGTTTACAGAAATTAAAGCCTCAATGGCAGAACTGAGTGCCACATTGGCTTAGCTTCGGATCACAGCTCAAATTCACAGTAACATTTTTAAGTTTACATTGTGACTTTTATCTGTCATCAAGTAATAAAGTAGGCCAATATTACCTTATTCAAGCCTACCTAAATGTGTCACTATAAAGAGCAACACTGACAGGTAATTAATTCCAGCCTAATGTTTTACAGAACAGAACTGTTGTTTATAGCAGCAAGGTAATGAATTCAGACAGAAGTAAAGCACATTATGTTAGGCTACAGTGAAATGGATGGCTCTATTAAATGAAGTGCCTCTATTTATATGGAAAAAAGAAAGCAAACACTTTAGGTACATCTCCTTTGTAAATTGTAAGAGATGGCCGGCGGCTCAACCAAGTTGGGACGCCCCGAGATGGAAGGATGGGGGAAGGCAGCTTTTGTAGGACACTGCTTCTCCCAAGACGCTAGATGGCAGCTTCCCTGGATCGCAGCGGTGCACTATGGATTCCCACAGGGCACTATGGGACATGGAGTCCGGCAACGCAGCCCTGCTGGGTACCGTGGGTGCCACCAAGGGACGTTGTGGGAAGTTGGTGGAAGATGAAGTTCTCACCTAGCCTGGAAGTACTAGTGGATCACGAGGACTGAAACCCTGAAGTACTTCCGAGCTGATTAAAGAACTCTAACTCTCCGTCTGACCCGGAAGTGCTGGCAGGTCATATGGACAGAAGAGTAGAAGCACTTCCGGTTCAAGGACTATATAAAGGACTGCGGAACACCCAGCAGGCAAGCCACAGTTGGGAGGAGGTGGACAACGCTTGCTGGGAGGTGTGGAGGAGAAAGAGTATTGTGTATTTATAACTTACTTGCCTGTTTATTGTGGCTGTGGTGCTGGAAGGGCCCTATTTAAAGAAGAGAATTATTAATATACTTCTTAGTGCGTTTACCCTGTGTCCAGGGCGTCTGTCTGTTGGGTTTAAAGGGGCAACAGTGCCACCTAGCATCCACTATACATACTGTACACTCACTCAACAAATTATTAGGAACACCTGCTTATCTGTGCAATTATCTAATCGGCCAATCATGTGGTAGCAGTGTAACACATAGCATCATGAATATACAGGTCAGGAGCTTCAGTTCATGTTCACACCAAACACCAGAATGGGCACAAAAATGCAATCTCAGTGATTTCAGCCATGGCATGTTTTGTTGGTACCAGCTAGGCTGTTTGTTTTTCCTACTAGGATTTTCACGCACATTCTATGGTGCAATAAATAAAATAACACCCAGTGAGTGGCAGTTCTGTGGACACAAACACCTTGTTTATTAGAGAGGACTGATGAGAATGGCCACACTGGGTTGAGCTAATGGGAAGGCTACAGTAAGTCAGATAACCACTCGGTACAAATGTGATGGGCAGAAAAGCATCTCAGAATACAGAGTATGTCAAATCTTCAGGTGGATGGGCTACAATAGCAGAGGACCACATCAAGTTCCAGTCCTGGCAGACAACAACAGAAGGCTGAGGGTGCAGTGGGCACAGAATCACCAAAACTAGACAGTTGAACAATGGGAAAATGTAGTCTGGTCTGAGGAGTCTCGATTTCTGCTAAGGCACACAGATGGTAGGCTAAGATTTTAGAGTCATCAGCATGAATCCAACCTGCCTTGTGTAAGCAACAGTTCAGGCTGGTGGTGGTGGTATCATGATGTGGGGAACGTTTTCTTGGCACACTTTTGGCCCATTAATACCAATTAATCATTGCCTGATTGCCACGGCCTATTTGAGTATTGCTGCTGGTCATGTGCATTCGATTTCATCTATTCTGATTTTTATAGAACACTATGGCCTGTACATGCAGGTGTGAATTAACGCAGGTGCATTTCAATGTGTTTTTTGTGTGTTGATGTGCATTTTTAACACACGCTTATGTTCCTAAGGTTCATGCATTTTAATACCCTAATTAAGAATGTGTGTTCATATTATTTTGTGTTTAAATAAAGTTCTCTGGTGAAAAAAAATCCCTGGAGATACTTCCTGCCAAGTGCAGGCATTGTGTTGAGCCATGTTACATGTGTTGTGGCTGTTTTGGTAGTATGATGCCCACATTGCAAACTATAATAGCAATCATGGTGATTGCAATCCTAAAGATGCATCAGAGACAGAAATGATATTGGCAACAGTGTGCATGAGCTTAGTCTCATTTGCAGGAATCGGAAAACAGGAAAATGCGGGGCAGGGCACCCTGTGGGTACAATAAATGTAGTAATGCTGACAATGGCATGTTTTGCTCTGTCACTGTGCAGAAAATATTCAGCATGTCACATTTTTCAAAAACACACTGCACTACTACTTATCTTAACTGATCATTACATATAACCACAGCATTCATTAAAATTTCAAGATGTAGGACTACTAAAAATTTCAAAGAAAAATAAAATAATAGTGGAATATGAAGCTTTTAGTTTCATGGACCCAAAGCCGTGCGTGGAATGATATGCCTGCCAATATAAGAGACACCCTTCGGTCTGAGCTTTTAAATCCAGACTGAACACTCGCTACTTCAGTCGAGCACACGAAAATAAAGTTAACTAAATTGAAAACTGATTTGAATAGGGGCCTTAGAAAATGATTGTGTGCTGTGGATAAGCTGTGTAAAGTATGAGTATGAACAAGGCCAGAGTCTAAGATATTTTAAAATACTGTGTGTCATAAGCTTGCACAGTGTATAAGGAGCACTACTAAGGTAAGCAGGACATCACTGGCACCTGGGGATGTCGCTTCACCCGTAGCCCTGCAGTCCCAGAGTCCCCGGCTCTTCTGCCCTGTGGGCTACTTAAAGAGCAAGGACGACGGACATTGCCATTCTTTTATAAACCAAATAGCAAAGAAAATGGAGATATGTAGGAAAGAGCAAGTTCAATTTGACCTGATATTATTTTGGACATTTCTTTTTAACTACAACAAGAAAATCACATAAAGTATACCTCAATGGCCTGATTTTTGACCAAATCCCAACCTTGACTCTTTAAGAAGACAAGACAAAACTCACAGGAAAAATAAAATGGGAGAAATCTAGGCAATTCAGAGAGAGAGCCCCTTCCAGGTAGTTTGGGCATGCAATGAATGTCAAAAAATGAGGTAAATACGACACTCATAAGAGAATACAAATAACCCTCTTCACAGAGCTAGATGGTCGATCTACAACCCCCAAATCAGAAAATGTTGGGATGGTATGGAAAATGCAAATAAAAAAAAACAAAAATTAAATTCAATTTATGTTAACTTTTATTTCACTGCTGACAGTATGAGCCCTAGATATTTCAAGTTTTATCTGGTCAACTTCATTTCATTTGTTAATATACATCCATTCCCGCACTTCAGGCCTGCAACACATTCCAAAATAAGTTGGGATGGTAAATCATTCACCACTTTGTAAGGAGAAGTCCATTCAAAATCACTCCAATGTAAATGCCTCCTATGACCTTTATTAATTTTCAAAATGCCATCTTTCCATTATGTGAAGATTAAAAATTGGTAAAAAATGGAGGGGAGGATGCAGACATTGGTAATCAAGTGTAATTAGTGCACACAGTGACTTCATGGCCACCCTGCATTACAGTGTTTTCCTTTTAAATATTGCATTGCGAAGTGATTAAATGAGTAAATGTAATGCTATTTAGCAGCTGAAAGTCTTGTTATAAGGATGATGCCAAGTTAAAACAAACGGGCATTATGCCAGCACTGCTTATGACAAACATGACAAACAGCTTTAAGACTCTCTCCTAAGGCCTGCGAGTGGGAACAAAACACCACCTCCATAATGAATGAAAGCAGATGTACAACAAAACAACAGAAGTACTCATTTACACAAAGCTTACTAGTACATAAAACTGACTGGCAGTTAAAGCTGCAGCAGCTCAATAGGCGGCATTACTAATTAGACAAAAATCAGAGAAAGATGTTGAAGAGTGGATTTGGTGAACAGGCAGGCCTCCACGCAAATAAAAATCTTGTCTTGCATTTACACAGCCTTACTTTATTGTGCAGGCATACAGTTAACAATAACCCAGAAGGGTGACACATGCTTCATCCACAAGACATTCGAGCGCTGCTTCACAGAATGAAGTGAGTGACACTTACCAGAATATCTAGACAGGCAGCTTTAAGGAGAGTGATTTGGTCCGCGATGGTCAGCCCTGTGAATCCAGGCACTCTTTTTGCAAACTCTACTATTTTTATAATGCACTTGGTGGCTAGTTCACTAAACTTGTCCCATAGTCCAAGGTCCAGACGTACACGGTGATCTGCACTAGAATTCTAAAAGACAAAAACAGAGGATATTTTGTGTCTGCACATTTGTGTTAAAAGGATTCTGACTGATTTAAAAAAACACAGTTAAAACTTTTTTTTTTCAGAATCAAAGAACATTCTCAGTTACTCTGAACGCACATCTGATCTGCTGAAGTTTAAGACCACCTATAATAAAACATTGTGTCTTGTTATAAAAAAGAGGCATTTGAAAGCAATACGATAGGGCATATAGTAATTAATAGTAATTCAATTAAAAACACAAAGAGGGACACAGTGGCTAGCACTCCTGCATTATGGACCCAGTGTTCCTGCTTCTACACTTATTTGCGTTTTTCTTGGGGTACCCCGTTTTCATCTTACATCCTCAAAGACTTGGTCACTTACTGGTTCTAAATTGGCCATGTTTGAATGTGGCTGTCTGTGTGGCTGAGCCCCGCAATGGACGGACACCTTATCCGTGTCCTTCCTTGAGACCGAAGCTGACCGCTCTAACACTGAATTTCATTCAGAAGGTTTGAGAATGTCATGTAATCTTAAACACACAACAGTAGTGAAAAACAATGAAAACATAAATTATATGGATGCAGTGGTTAGACGTGCTGCCTTTCAGCTTCTAAGCCTTGGCTTCAAGTCACTGTCTATGTGGAGTTTGCATGTCCTCCCCATGTCTGAGTATGACAGTTTTTCCACCCACTTCCAAAGATTGGCTTGAGAGATTAACAGTTGCCTTCTCTGCGACAAGATGGTGTGTGTCCTGCACTGCATTGATAGCTTTGAGAACCCAGCACTGGAAAAAGAACAAGAGGATGAAAAGTGTGGAAAACCAAAAATAAAATTAAGACCCATTTAGAAATCCTAAAAATACTAATTTAATCCTTTTTTTTTAGACTTTTTACTATCAAACACCTACTTAGCATTCATATTAGAAACAGCATGCAACACAAGTGCCAGTTTCAGTGTTGCATATAAAGATCTACATATATTTCTCTGCAAATCTCTTATTATCCTGCATTAACCTAAATACTAGCATGCCCCTGGCTATACAATATAATCTTGTTTTGGAGGATGACATGTTTAGGAAGACAGCGATTAAAAACACCTCATCAACAAGACTCCACTGAATGTTACTCACGCGAGTTTTAATGAGCACTCACTTTTTTCAGAGTAAATAATTGGATACACCAGACTTCTCTATACTTTACAATGGTCTCCAACTGTTCTTCAGAAGGTACTTTCAAGCCTACTTAGAGATACACCCCCTCCAAGCTGTCTTTGCACGCCACCTTCAGGAGACACTCAAGAGGAACATCTCAGCCGGCCTTTCTTAACCTCCATCTGCAGTAGTTTTACTCAGAGGTCCTCCTAAATTTTCAAACATCTTATCCTTTAACAGGAAGTGAGTCTCATAACCCTAAGGACTTGCATACATTTGGTTGTTTGTGCCTGCCATCTCATTCTTTTGGCTGCTGTCCACACCTCACAACCGTAAGTGAGAATGCAGAATGCAGACTGACCAGTAAATGAAGAGCTCCTGCTTCCCTGTCACTGTTAGCTGAAACAGCCACGGTACTAGCATGGCCACACAAGTCTTTTGGCCAATTTCATAATCCCCTGAATTCTCAGATGCGATCCCCTAATGCAATTAAACTCTTCCACCTCATGCATAAGTTTCAATCACCTCTGAATGCAATCTACTCTTCTAATATTAGTTTTTTTAAACCACATGCACGTTATGCTAATTGGGGTATTTAAACCTGCTCTGTCTGGAGTCACTGGTGTGTGTTTGTGTATGTGTGTTTTCCCTGTAATGGAATTTTCAAACCCACTTAATCCAATCTAGTCATTGCTGTCCTCGACAGCATCAGAGGCACATCTCAAATAATAACACAACAACAACATTTATTTCTATAGCATGTATTCATATAAACAATGCAGCTTTACAAAATGTCAAACAGAAAGAAGAAACAAATAAGTAACAAAGAAAAAAACAAATTAATCTATACAAACTTATAGAGAATGCATCCTTATGTACAATATCATGATGTAAGTCTCTAAAAAGGAGTCCAATGATAAGGTCAGATGGCTGGGAAGACAAATAAAAAAAAACTCCAGTTAATCTGAAGAAAAAACAAAATCTGCAGGGGTTCTAAGATCAAAAGACCACTCAGCCCCCACTGGGTATTCCATCTAACATAAATGTGCTTAAA
This sequence comes from Polypterus bichir lapradei, assembly GCA_026402145.1. NCBI lineage: Eukaryota > Metazoa > Chordata > Cladistia > Polypteriformes > Polypteridae > Polypterus > Polypterus bichir. Next base: position 39,888,572 of record JANRMT010062841.1, read on the forward strand.
TCATTCCTCATTGCTTCCAGGCTTTGTTTGAGAGGACTCGATGCAGTCGGTCTCGTGGACAGCTGGGGTACCTGCCTTCATTCCATCATTACAGGTGGTGGTGCCACAAATCGCCATCACAGATGAGCTGGAAATGAAAGCAAAGAAGGGACAGTCCACGACCGGGCCCACCCATGCACACACCGTCTCTGATAATGTATGTGTGGCATAACATTCAGGTGCTGATGTTTTTAGTTACTTCAAAGAGTCAGTTATCGCTTGTTTATTTATTAAATATTTCTGTAACGACGAGACATATTTAAAAAGAACTGAAGATAAAACGCAGATACGTACATGCATAAACATACTACTTTAAAGACTACAGTTATATACAGTTATACTTTTCTAGAAGGCTGCCGTCCTTAAACATCTGCAATAAGATGCTGCAGATGTTCTATCAGAGAGTTGTGGCGAGTGCCCTCTTCTACGTGGTGGTGTGCTGGGGAGGCAGCATAAAGATGAAGGACGCCTCACACCTGGACAAACTTGTTAAGAAGGCAGGCTCTATTGTAGGAATAAAGCTGGACAGTTTAACATCTGTAGCAGAGCGACAGGTGCTAAGAAAACTCCTGTCAATCATGGAGAATCCACTGCATCCACTGAACAGGATCATCTCCAGGCAGAGGAGCAGCTTCAGCGACAGACTGCTGTCACTGTCCTGCTCCACTGACAGACTGAGGAGATCGGTCCTCCCCCACACTATGCGACTCTTCAATTCCACCCAGGGGAGTAAATGCTAACATTATACAAAGTTATTGTCTGTTTTTACATGCATTTTTATTACTCTTTAATTTAATATTGTTTTTTGTATCAGTATACTGCTGCTGGATTATGTGAATTTCCCCTTGGGATTAATAAAGTATCTAATAGCATTTCACAATGTTGTTTAGTATAAACCACAGCTCAAATAGGCTTCCGGTGGCTCAGCTCTCATGTTTCAGCTAGGGTCCCACCCATGGCTGGGTTTCAAATTCATGTTTTATGTCTCTTTTAACCATTTTTGATTCTTTAATTTAGGTTGTTTGTGTGCATCATTCTTTATTTTTAATTTTGTCTTTGTATGTAAGCTGCCTTTGCTATATTCCATGTGTTCTGTGTGTGGTCCCCCAAGAGGCGGGGCCACCTGCCAATCATCACCAGGAACTGCACTCTACCCTATACATCCAGAGGGTCTTCCACACGTCCTGGCAGTTCATTTTGAATGTGCTGAGGAGTGGTACGTTTCTATGCTTTTGTGAGTTTGTAGGATTTGTGATCCTTTGGATTTTTGACCTTTGTGGACTATTCCTTGAAATTCTATATTGGGAATTTGTTTGACTTTGTTTGTGCTCCATGGATTCTCATTATGATTAGAATACTAATTTAAATTATTTTTATTTAATAAAGATTTCGTGCTTGCCTGTTTTACTAGCCAGGGTTTGACAGCAATACCCCCCCCCACTGGCCATTACTAGAAGAGTTTGGAACTACGTGCTTTGGAACTCTGTAGGGCTCCTAGTTCACAACATCAATAGATTTCATAGACAGCAGTTTCAATTCAAGTGATGCAACAATGACACTGCTTGATGTGTTATTGTTAGTTGTTGATTGTGTTGGGTCTGTGACAATTTGTAGTTAAAATGTATTGAACATAAAGAGGTGCCTGATTGTGAGTTAAAATATCTGTTTAAGTCTCAGTAAAACTTGTTAACTGATGTGGACCATGACATACAGCAGGTGTGCTGACTGGAGAAAGTCAAATAAAGTTTATAAAGAGAAAAGACGCAGTACAAGAAACAATGTTGTCTCTTTCATTTTTTCTGTGGTGGTGACCTACGTTACCATCACCTGATCAAGGCCCAGTGCAGCCACCTGAGATGGTGGAATGAAGGCAGGTGTCCCAGCTGTTCACGAGACCAGCTTCATCAAATCCATTCATATGAAGCCTGAAAACAAAGAGGAATAAATTAAGAACATTTATGTTAGTTAGAATGTGACGGGTGGTGGTCCTTTGGCCTTGGAACTCCTGCAGATTTTGTTTTATTTCTCCAGCCTAAGTGGAGTTTTTTTTTTGTTTTTCTGTCCTCTAAATGACAGAAGTGTCTCTTCTCCATTGGGCCCTTGAGAAAGGCCCTTAACCTGCAAATGCTTCATCTTGGGTATGACGTTAATCTGTATCGAGCCCTGCAAAAAGGTCTTCAAACTTACAGGGAAAAACTTGGGAGTTAGTGGCAGGATTGGCACTCCAGCCACTATAAAAAACCTAATGACTACTTTATTCCTCATCTGGCGCTATCAGGCATGTGACAAAGTTAAGCAAGCATTCATTGTAGACTTTATAAAATCATCACATCCTCACACCACATTCGTTATAAAGAATTTATTTCTCTCACATTTACTGAACTTTTACAATGGCAGTGATGCAACTCAGAAAACTATTTCCTGTTTTGAAAGACAATTATCACTTTATTCAAAATACATTTGCTTTTAGTAATATTCATGTAAGAAATATGCTTGAAAGGAAACAAAAATGGCTACTGTTTCCTATTATATGATTAGAATAATTTGTCTATTTATAGCTCCGCTGTCATTATGATAATAATCTGCTTCTTGTGTCCCAGTATGCCACTGATTTTCTTATATGGGTCCTCAGATTAAAAATACACAGTAATGTATACCAGATAATAAGAGGCCAAAGGAAGGAGGCTAATTTAACAGATTATTTTTATTTTTTAATTATCACAAATTGAACTGAATGGGTTCCTGCCTCCCAGCCAAGGCTCTCAGGATCTGCAGCGTCAAGGTGGATTAAGTAGGTCTGATAAAAGGTGGCTATATGGATGGAGACGGATGGAAGAACAGGTTATGTGATCTCCTATGGCAAACCCTGCGTATAACAACGACTGTTGTGACAAAGGAAAGGCAGTGAAACCTTCAGGTACCGAAGTGGCTTTTGTTTGTTTGTTTTACTAGATGTCTAGATAGAAAAATGGCTTATGCTGAAACAAAAACTGCATCCAGCATAATAAGTATCTATTCAATTGTGAGACAAGCACACAGAGCATCTTGAACACAGCAAGGAGCCAGCCGTTTTCCGTTTCCCACTTTGAAGATGTTGATTCTGCTATCTGATATTTGTTTGCTTTCCTAGAAACAGTTTACCCAGAATAGCCTATAAGTGAGGCTTCATTTAATTTCCAGTGGGATTTTTTGTTAGTATCCAAATTCACAGCTGACTCACATGAAGACACACTGAGATGATGTGCTTCGCTCTAGGCCAAGCTCCAGCCTCGCTCATTGCCTTTGCTCAGATTACATTCTGCTTTTTCTTCTCTTCTTTCTCAAATAGAATCTTAGCTGTAAAGCAGGAGACATTGTACCCAGCAGGATGTTTTCGGCCTGGCTTTGCTTTATTTACTTCTGTGCAGAAGTTATCAGCCATGACATTTCAATAAAAAGCTAATGTCTTATTTTATTGCACGGAGAAAAAAACATCATTTACGTTGATGAAAATAAAAGATGACACCAGGACAGAATTTTATTCCGCTGTGCTCCTCCGCTCTGCAAAGCCTGACATGCGCCTTCAAGACATTATTTTACTGGGCTTTGAATAGTATTAAATGTGGGGTGTTGACATTTTGACATGCACAGCATTTGGGAAGTGTGCACACATATGCTGCAAAACAGCTGTTCAGCACAGACGGCCACGCATGGGCTGCTCAACACATTCATTTGTGCCCCCCTTATCTCTTACATGGTGGTGGTGGGTCAAATCATCTCACCGTGTACTTCTCCATTTACAAAAAAAGGAACACTGAGGGCAACACAACATTTGATGGTTGGGTCCTTTTTTTCATAATTCATGAGAGCAAGATTGGAAAAGTGGCATCAGAGATGAGAACACAGCAGATGACCACAGAGAGAGAAAGCAAGGCCATGGAGGACTGGCAGACGGACAGGGCAACGTTTTAGGTTTTTTGGTTCTGCTGCATATTTTAAAAAATATATGGCCTTCTCGTAACACCAGGTAGACCTCAGGACAAAATGGTTTTAGTGGCCACCAGAAAGAACTGTGACTTAGGCACCACCGAATCCTGATGCATACTAGAGCTAACGAGTGTGGCCAGGAAATAGTTTTGCCATGGAATTTAAAATTTGCCCCATACCAGTTGACCACATGATTCTACAATCGTGAGATTAGACTGTTGTGACCAATGAGAACTTTCCAGTTAAATCCTCTTTGACATATCAGATAAGTGGCAAAAATCTATTGTTACTTTTTTCTTTCAGGAGGGTTTCAGAAGAATCATCAAGAAGTTGACTACTAACAGTCGATATCGATTAACAAAGTTTGCAACAATACACTAAAGTTGAAGGAGAAATACAAAGCGAAATCAAAACCAGAATCTGAATTTAAGTTGTAATTTGCTTGAGCACAAATCTCCCACAAACACATCCCTTTGATTCCACAAAGTCAGAACACTGATGTAAACGTGTGGCCATCTTAAATAGTATGACGCTATGGGCCACATGCCTAGCATAAGCAAATGCACAAAATGGGGGCACCCCCCAAATTATATTCATAGAAATCACACCAACAATAATAGCATCATTACCATAATGAAAGCATAAACAAACAGTCAAAATATAAAATTATTTTTGTATTCCTGACAGAGATAAACTGAAAGAGCAGGAAAGGGAGAGAGAGAAGAGAATACCAGCCAAGCATGTGAGGTGAAGGGACCATGATGCCTGAAATGTCAAAATGAAAATAACAAGTGCAACAAGAATGTAACAATAGGGCTGTTATGAAGGGTGAGTGACTAGGGTGAGGGTATATATAGTATAGTAGTGCCTTGGCAGAATATTATATACTAAAAGCAGTTACAATGGCCATGGACAACTGGTCAGATAAACTGAAAGAGTAAGAGAAGATAGAATCTTGAGAAAGAATGATGGAAAGTGGAGATGTGCTTTGTAAAATGTGGTAGTTGAAAAGCTGGGAAGACTCCTGAACAGTCCGAGCAGAGGACTGTTTAGGAAGGCCTATTGAGGATTCCTTTTTTATTTCAAGTTGTGCTTTTAATTACACTTTAAAATAAATATGTAAAAATTGTTTCTTTAAAGACAGAAGCTTAATTTCCTCTTGGAGACAAATGTATCTATCTATCTATCTATGTATTATATAGTGCATTTCATATCTATCTATCTATTGTCACACATTTGCACATGGAAGACAGTTTAAGGGCTCAGGTGATGGCAATTCTCCACCAATCCAGTGGGTGGAGCTGTGTGATAACATTCTCTCTTTTTCTCCCTCTGCAGACCAGAAGACTGACAGCTCTCCTCCACCAACATCGCTTCCAGTGTCTGTCCTCCTGGACCCGCATCTTCCTGCCCAGCTGCCATATCTCGTTTACTTGTGATTTATTAAATTTCATCATTCTTGTTTTGTTATGTTTTATTTATTCTATTTTTTTGTATTTGTCGAGTGTTCTGTCTAGATTGATTTTGAAGTAAGTTGTTGTATACATTTTGCACATTATACCTGCTTGATTGTATACTATGCTGCGTTCTTGGAATAAAACTAATAAAAAAGAAAAACTCATTATAAGATCCCTTGTAATGTTTCATGCAATAAAAGGCTTATATAAAACAAACACTGATTGATTTTTTTCTGCTGTTTTTATTTTGTTCAGTTAACTTCATGTATTCTAAACTCAAACATTGTGTGGGGAGGTAGAACTAGCTGAGGGGTTATGGGTGTGGGGAAAAGGATAAATGTGTTTCAAAAAGATCATACATACAATTGTCTGTGGATATTTGTATTACTAGCAAAATACCCGCGCTTCGCAGCGGAGAAGTAGTGTGTTAAAGAAGTAATGAAAAAGAAAAGGAAACATTTTGAAAATATTGTAACATGATTGTCAATGTAATTGTTTTGTCACTGTTGTGAGTGATGAGTGTTGCTGTCATATATATATATATATATATATATATATATATATATATATATATATACTCAGCAAAAAAAGAAACGTCCCTTTTTCAGGACTGTGTATTTCAACAGTAATGTTTTAAAAATCCAAATAACTTTACAGATCTTCATTGTAAATTGTTTAAACAATGT